>CM053566.1:41616884-41667079 GCA_028646485.1 Cryptoprocta ferox
GATGGTCTTGGTGGAGGTCACTTGTGGGGAAGAGCACTGGGTGTTATATGGAAACCAAGCTGACAATAAACTATAAAGTTAAACATAAATAAATAAATAAATAAATAAAATAAAGGCTCTATATCCTCAAACTGTGCTGTCAACTTCTGGTCAATTGTATTGCTGTCCCATATGTCATACATATAGCTCTAAAAACCTGGTCTCATTCTCTCCAGGTTGGTCCCCACTGAATGCTCAGGTTGCTGAGATGTGTGGACCATTATGATGCCTAGTGCTGCAGGCTTGCCCCCAAAGGCCACCTTATTCATTATGGAGCAGGACCGCATGTCCATATTCATGATACCATAGCATCAAAACACTCTATTTCCCCACTGCTCCTGGGAGATGTGCTCTGAGTCCTCAGTTGGGAGTATTGGGAACATGGGGCCCCTGTGCTCCTGAGGACAGCTACCATGTGGGGAGTGGCTACTGGGGCCATTGGTTACCTCCTCATGAGGCATCTGCTGTTCAGTCCCAGAGCAGAAGTCCTGGAGTCCCTGGAGCAGAAGATTGCTTCTGTATTCACTTAGAAGCCATTTCCTCTGGAAAGCCTTCAATAGCATTCATTACTTCCCTGCTGATAGCTCTTGTCACTGTAGTGCAATTTCTTGATTAATTGTCTTTATTCTCCAGTAAACTCTGAGCTCTTTGGAGGCAGAGACTATGGGAATTCCACTCACCACTGTCTCCCCAGTACACAGCACAGTGTATGGTGTCTAGTAGGTACTCTGTTTGTTGAATGAATGAAGGCAAAGAATATCCCCTCAAAAGTCCTGGGTGGCTGCCAGATTCCCAACACCCTTACTTCTAGAGATACCTTTAAGAGGCTGGCTTCTTTGGGGTGGCTGGCAGATGGGTGGGGTGGCGTGGGGGTGCGGTTCTCTGGTAACTACTTCCAGCTCTCTAAGAGCTTCCGTTGTATGAAACTTCAACATGAACAGTCTGTGTATATCTCTCTGTATATTCAAGTAGCTCTAGGCATAATCCAAAGTCCAGCATTTTTATCAGTGAAATTTCCCCATAACCATTATTGCTGAAATTCCAGGAGACAAACAAGGAATTGCATTCTTCAGTTTCCATATTAAGGTACTAACATTTTCCCCTTGCCTTCAGTGCTAGATGGCTTAGTAAGAAAGATCAATCTCTTTAGGAAGTCTGTGTCCAGGGTCTAGAGATAAGAGCTCAAGGATGATCTCAGCTGGCTTATTACATAGCCAGGCCAGCTAATGGAAAACAAATGTGCATCTCAGGAAGGAGATAAGCAGTATTGTCTTCCAGTACTCTGATGGTAAGAACAAGGAAAGAATAACTCCACATGGTAAGTAAAATGGGGGGGGAGGAGAGAGAGAGACTCTTGGCATGTTTTATTGTGCTTCTTAATGGTTTCTTTTCAAAATGTCATGGAAAAGGTTCTATGTGTTTGCTTCGATTATTAAAGAAATTAACAGAGCAGTAGATGCTTACAAAAACTCAAACAGTATTTAAGTATAAAGTGAAAATTGCTTTTCATACCTTCCTCTATCGATAAGCACCACACCCACTTCTTCCTTGAAAAGTTCGTATTTTATTTTTTTTAGGTGTATTTATTTAGAGAGAGAGTGAGTATGTGCGTGTGGGGGAGGAGCAGAGAGAGAGGGAGAGAGAATCCCGAGCAGAGGCTCTTCTTGCTGACATCAGTGCAGAGCCCCACTTGAGGCTTGATTTTATGAACCCTGAGATCACAACCTGAGCTGAAATCAAGAGTTGGACGCTTAACCTACAGAGCTCCCCAGGCGTCCCTAAAAGTTCATAGGTTAGTGTTTTCTCAACACTTTCCCCAGGCTGCTCTCCTCTCCCTGGCGCTACATCTGACGGCTAATGCAGATGTCGGGTGGGAAAAAATGCAATGATAATCATTTTCTCTATGGGTCTTGGGCATCTTCCCAGCTCCGCATTTGACTTAATTGTAAACTAAGGATATTGGCCTATAAAAAACACAGGTTGGTTTTGTAACAGAGGCACAAAGTCCTGTTAACAGTGTAAGAGTGACTTTTCCCCTTTTCTCTTCTACTCTCCAAATAACACATAAGCAATTCTCAAGATATGAACATCCAACTTATGCAGGATAGCAATAAACTACCAGAACTTTGACGTGTTTAGGACACTTCTTTGATGATAGAACCCTGTAACTCTACTCCCCACAGCTACTGTCCCCACCCTGTCCTGGGAGGCTGCACCATTGTTGGCTCGTAACCAATATTAACAATATAGGGTTTTTAAGTATAATTCTCTGGGTCCAAATACACTCCTCATTCATACCTGCTGATGCCCTGCACGCCCTTACTATGCTGAGAGGGACCGGGGCCAGCCTGAATGAGGAGACTAGTGTGAGGAGACTAGCGTTGGAGCCTTTCTCTTCCTTCCATTCCCTTCCAAAGGCACATCGGCATCTAATACAGTGTCCTCAGGTACACAGCAGACGGTCAGTATAGATACTGTCAACGTTTTTTTGTTTTTTGTTTTTTTTCCAAGCGAAACAAGAATCTGGCCCAGGGTGCACATGACTGATTATCTTGGCTTAGGTAGAAACTGCCTTATCTCTTTGCAGAGGTGCCCAAAGGAGTTACAGGATAGGTAAGATAAGGTGGGTACCTTGTTTCTCAGGGCTGGGTCAGCCCCAGCTTCCAGAAGCAGCGCAACTGTTTTAATATTCCCACTGAGCACCGCTGCGTGGAGGGCCGATGTCCCATTCTAAGAGAGAATGACAGTGTGTGTCAGGGGTGAGCTCACAGCCATCAGCACCGAGCTTGGATTTCATCATAAACCAGCCTGAGTGATGAGACTAGTGTCGGAGCTTCACTCTTCCTTACGTTCCCTTTCAAAGGCATATCAGCACCTAATACAGTGTCCTCAGGTCCACAGCAGACGGTCACTACAAATACTGCTAACGTTTTTTTCCAAGTGAAACAAGAATCTGGCCCAGGGTGCACATGACTTCATGATCAGCCTGTCAGTTTTAAATGCATTAGGATTTGCTGCAGGAAAAACAATAATGCTATGTCAAACCTTTTTTTTCTCCCTTCTTCAAGGACAGGGTATACAGTGTCTGTATGTTCCAGCTAGGCTGGAGAAATGGCTGGCAAGCCAACAGGCTGACTTGTCAGCGAAGCTATATGCACCCCGCTCACTCGGGTGGGTAGGAAACCACAGTGGAGTTACAGGGCATGAGTATGCGGGGCGACAAAACCCCCAAGCCCTGAGTTGGAGCATTTTTGAGCACAGAAGGGCCTGCTGGATAGGTGGCTGACATTTTATGAAATTTACTGCAAATGTAAGAAGGCATCTATGTGCAGTATGGAGCCAGATTCTGGGAGGAGAGAATAAGAGAATATAACAAATCTAACATAGGAATGATGGGCAGTCACATGACATCTGTTCCAGAAGGTGCATATATCTACAAATAGCATCTAAATGCAACTTTAGTTTCCACATTAGCTACTTCCTATAATAATAAAAAATTATTTCTGTATTTCATGAAAAAATAAAATATCATATCCATAGGAAAATTCCAGCAAAGTAGCATTTCCCTTTCCAAAGCAGCATGTCTGCTTTTATAACACGTAGGACAACTCACTTGTCTGGTAACACTCAACCCATGCGAATCTTAACCAACCTGTCAACCTCATCTATTTGCAACATGGTTAGGAATACAATACCAAGCCAAAAATGAGCTCTTTGAAATAAGACCAGTTATTGCAAAGTCCATTTCTGAAGCTCATTCCTTTTATTCACAGAGAGTTCACGTTCATAGACTATTTATTCTTACTTTATAAACAGTTTTAATGAGTGTAGCTTTCTGGCTTCCAAGCTTATGAAAGAGCAGAAGTTGCTCTTTGGGATGGGGGGAAGGGCCAGCATTCTGACAACAGCAGTCCTGTATCAGCTGATGGCAAGAATAGAGCATAAATATGTAAAGATCAGATACGGAGAGTCCAAAAGGTGTCTAGGGTCATTCAAGGGCAGGTAGACTTTTTACTCATCCATAAACACTGAGAGCACATTCCCCAAAAGTGCTAAGCCACTGTCCCAAGTTTAGAATAGATTTCCTGTCTTCCATTTAAGAGAACAGAAGTGTATACTGGGGGTCCGCAAACTACAGCCTGCGGGTCAAATCTAGCCCGCTGCTTGTTTTTCTATGTTCTGGCAAGCTGAAATTGAAAAGACTTAAAAGAATACTATGTGAAAATATGAAATTCCAGAAAGCCAATGTCCATAAATAAAGTGGTAGTGGGAGGCAGCCATCTTTGTTCCCCATGACTTTCATGCTACAATAGTAGACTTGAACAGTTCCAAGAGACTCTGTGGTCCATGAAGCCTAGAATATTTTACTACCTGGCCCTTTATTGAAAAAGATTTCCAACCCCTAGTATATACTCTAATTTAGAAATATCTTAGTCTCAAATGATTAAAAGTTAAAAAAGAGTTTTAGGGCTCTACTTCCTGGCAGACCCAGCTCTCCAGAATGGCACATTCTTCGAGGTGTCCAGATATTGGAGTTTATTTTATTTCATCTAAGGTAACAATGCGGTTCTTTGCTCCAGATAATGAAGGGAAGAAACAGGAGCACCTGTCCCCCATGTTTTGTGGGACACAAATCGTGTGTTTCATGATGTGTGGAATATTTTAGTCCAATGATAGATATATATCAATATAGTTCACTTTCCAAGTTAGCGATTTCATTACTACTATTTTTTTTTCTGTAAAACTAAGTACTAACAGACTCTGGTTTACTCTTCTTACTACCTTTTCATTTCAACCAGTGCCCATGAATCTCCAAAATTAAGAAGGTGCTGGAAAGTTCTTTCAAGACTGCAACTAACCATGTGAATTATACCCAGATTCTGCTGCAGTCCTCAGCTATGGGCTTCTTAATTTCTAGCCTTTCTTTTACAGATTGGTAAAATTTCTCTTTAAGTCTTACCTTCAGAATGCCGAGGGTGGGTGAGAATTTCAGCAACTCCTTTATAACATCGTTATACCCTTTGTTGGCTGCTTTTAGCAATGCCGTTGTACCATCCTTAACAGAGCAGGAAAGAAAAGTTGATTATTGAGATATGCACGTGTTGGCTAGGAACTAAATGTTAGTGGAGAATTGGAAAGATGCTTATCAGAACAGGCAAAAGGGGTAAACTAAAGTACGAGCAGGCCGTGTCTCTTACTATGGAGCATTTTAGAGCATATTAAGCATATTAGCATACATAGAGCATATTAAGTTCTGCATGAAAGAATGTTAAACAGAATATGTGGCTTCTTATCTTAGAACCTTGCCATTTGGGAATTCATACGCTTCCAGTCCCTTAGAACACTGAGTAAAGGGCAAGGGAACATCAAGAATATATTTTAGGACGCAGATGGATCAAAGATGCATTGACTGCAGTTCATGACTTAGCAGAAATTAGTGTTAAACTATTTTTAATGATTTAGATAATTATTGAACTATATTTACTGTTTTAAATTTTAAATGTGCTTTTCTTTTCACCTCTTATGTACAACTTTCCTCTAGTGTGCCCTAGGAGTCTGTGAGGGATGGGGATGGGTGGGTGTGGAGTAGGAAGGGGATAGATTGAAATCTGTTAAAAAGAAATGCAAAGACAAGTTCAAAACTTTATATATAGCTTCTGTCATCACTTTTTGGCTTGGAAAGAGATTTTCCAAATTTCTTTTTCTCCTGCTTTTACATATCAGTTGCTGTATATGGAGGATTCAGCTCCCCGAATTCTCCTGTAATAAAGGAAATATCTTAGCCTGCTCTAAAGGTTTAGCTGGAACAAAGAAAAAAGAAAAGGAGATTAGAAGAGTTTTCTTTTCTGGCTTCAGAGATGTGAGACGAAGAGAAAGTGGGAGAGAGAAAGAGAGGAAAAGAAAGAGTGGTCAGGAATGCGTCTTTTCCCTTTTCTGGACTCAGACTTGGAGAGGGAAGTGGGTCACATAAGCAAGGGTAATAGTAGTGAAAAAAGGCCAGACACTGAGCAACCCAACCCAACCCAAACCCAAAAAATGAAGAGCATAGTGTGGTCAGGTAGCAGGGTCTCCCCAAGGGGCCCTTAGTTCCTATGGGCAACGGGGCCTGCTGTGAGGCCCATCTAGGCAGACTTACATAACTTCAGCATTGGCTAGGTGGTTAGGGGTATCGGGTGTGGGGGTCCGCCGCTGGGGAAGCCGGGTGAGGTGGAGCACCCAGGAGCACGCCGACCCCAAACCACTGAGCCTGCGCCCCCCGCTGCACTGTGGTCCATGGCCGGCAGGGGGCGCAGCGCCAGGCGCACGCGTAGCCGCTAGGGACACACTCCAAGGACAGCCCGAGGCCCTGGCTCCCGCCTCCCGCATCCTCCCAGGACTCAGCTTAGGTGGAGGAGGATCTCCGAAGACTAAACATTTTTCCTTTAGAGAGATTGGGCAGCACTTGCTAAGTTTCAGCTGATTTCAGACATTTACTTTGTTTTCCTGCTAAAGAGCCGGTGGAGGTTGGGAAAAAACCCAGCTGAGTTACAGACAAAATGAAGGCGCGTTTTCTCCGCACGTCCAGGCTGAGCTGAAATTTGGACGTTAGGTGCATGCACTGCCCCCCCTTCCCCGGCCCCGGGTCCCCCCTCCCCCACCCAGTGCCACAGCTGTGACTCTGACTCACGTTGCGTGCGGCGTCCCGGTCGGCTCCGCGCAGCAGCATCACCCTCACCACCTCGCTGTGGCCCATCTGCGATGCGATCCACAGCGGCGCCGTCCCGTCCTGCCGGCGAGGGGACACGCTTGCTCCCATCCGGCCACACGGCAGCCACAGAACAGCAAGGCAGCACCCGCAAACGCGCCCCCCGCCCACGACAAACGAGGAGGGAGATTTTAACCCTTTTACGCAGACGGGCATTTGGCGGTGCCTGGACGACTCGCGTGGTTGCCAATAATCCAGTTTTGGCTTATTATCCAGACATTTAATGGCAGGATCTCTTAGCACATGGTGTGGTGCAGGACTGCACGGAACACGGGGTGGGAAGCGGTGGAGTGGCTCAGCAAGGCTGAACCAAATTTGACAAGTTCAGGGAGGAGAAGTCTTTATTTCCCCCCAGACTTTGTTTGCTTTACTGGTGGCTTCACATGACACACCCTGCCTAGTGGGGGCCCTCGTTTCTACAGAAGAGAGGGCAGTTTTCTTTGAGGTGATGCACGAGGATCAGAGAAGTAACGATCCTTCTTCTTCTGGACATTCTTCTGGTGTCCAGAATCCCACCCACCCACTCACCCTCAGCCACGTCATTTTTAGGGACTTTAGTTTTATGCAGGATGTGATATAGTTTCTTCTGGGAAGGCGTACACTAGCGAGGTATAGCAGGACATTTCTTATATTTTCTGGGTATTGTTCCCCCAAAGATCCTGTTTATGTGAACACTAGGGTATAAGTGCTCCACACTTATGGGTGGGGCTCCACAGTGTGATGGAGATGGGTCGCTCCACAGAAGAAAAGGTGACATATCCAAGGGACAGAGTAGGATTTGATAGGAGGGTGGTTCCTGCCAGACAGAAAGGAAAACAGAAAACCCTTCTAAGTGCTGGAAGGAAGCTCTAGACAAGAAGTAGGGGGAGGGGGAGGTCAGGCATGAGCGCCCATGTTTTCCTCCTGGGTTGAATCTAGGGGTGGGTACAAACACCCAGATAAATTATGGTGAATTCTGGATGGGAAAGGATTTTCCCCTGTTCTTGGGATGAAACCCAGAAGAACTGAAGATCTCTTAGAGAAGCTCTGCTCTTGGCTGGTACCTGAGAGATAGAAATGGGTGAGGGAATCTGGATCAATGGACCTGAGACAGGCCCCCAGTGCCCCTGGTCCATGGCCACCAGGCATCTGGGCACCCAGGAGCCCCTGCCTGCCTGTGGGAAATTGGAAGTGCTGGGTAAACAGTGGCTTGGAGTCAGCCTGGGGTTGGAAAGATAAGGCCACAGAAGCCCATGATTTCACAATGACAGGCCAACAAAGTACCAGTGCAGGATACTAACAGGAGAGGCTGGACAAACCAGCACAAGGACCAGACATGAGTGTCCCCACCCCACCCTAATGCCAGGGTGATAGTCTGACCTCTGAGAACTTGGGCCACTTTGGAGGGCAGGGCAGGAAGAAGGAGGAGGAACCAGGACTGACTCAACTTAGACTCTGAGGTAATGAAGGTAATACGGCCCCAAGGAACTGTTTTGGTCAGATAAGACTGAATTACTCATCAGTGGGGATGAGGGCTGAAGAGCAAGATGATTCAGTCAGAGACATAAAATTTCATTTTCTGCTGTAGTATGTAATTTCAACTCCAGTCGACTATCCACAGCAGGCACGGGATGATCGCCCACTGCTGCCCCAGCAAAGAGACGGAGGACAAGGACGTGTGAGCGGGGTGGTGGGTGGTGGCAACTTGGGAGCCTAGAAGGATCGGGGGCTGCTGAGGGGTGGTAGGATGACACAGGCACCCCTCTGTGCTGAAGCAAAGCGTGGAAGAAAGATGAACACTGAGAGCGACTTCATACTTTTACAAGGGCCTCTTAGAAATATTCTTGAATCTGAATATTATTTATTATTAACGATAGAAATAATACCTTAATTTGTACTTTTGTTGACAAAGCATGTCTACATTCATTATTTAATTCGATTCTCCCAATTCAGCCTCATTCATTTATTCAGTCCACCAACCAACCATTATTAAGTATCTCTGGCAGAATGCTAAATAGGACATGACCTCTGTTCTCAAAGGAACTCAGTCTAGTGGAGAAGACACATGGAAATTGCAGGATGATTACAGTGCTATAATAAATATGGACAAAAGTGCCCAAGATGAACCAGGAGAGGGGCTTGCTTACTGTGTGGGGGTTACAGGGGTCAGCTTCACGGTTGGGGTGATATCTGAGCTGGGCCTTGAAGGAGGACTAGGATTTTGCCAATTGGGGGTTGTGGGGAGGGCATTCCATGTAGAAGGCTTGGACAGGTGTGGCTGGTTCAGGCAGGCTGGCAAATTCAGCTGACTGCAGCCCAAGGAGTAGGTGTTTATTAAGGGGTGGGGGTGAGGGTGGGCAGGAGAGGGAGGCTGGGTGCTGGAAGCTCTTGTCCCTCCTGGCCTGCTCTGGGTTCATTTGTTCTTTCTCACTATCTCCACCAGAGGGCAGGCAAGGAAAGGCAGCTAGCGGCAAAGAGGTCAGCAGGTGGCCTGTTCATTGTGCTTTCCAAGGGCTTGGTTATCAGTAAAATGATCTTAATACTAACATCTGGGAAAGTGCTGAGAGGTGATGTATTGGGAACAACTATTAATATCATCAATTTATAACAGTAAGGCTAACACTTAACTTCTATCACTTTAATTTGCAATGATCACAGTAGGTGGAAAAAGAAGTCACTACTTCATGGTTAGGAGACATTGGGCAAATCGCCTGGAGCCTTGGTTCTCTCCTGTAAAAATGTAGCTTCCCAGAGATATTCATGTACAGGAGAACATGTAGAAAGGTGCTGAGCACAGAACTAATGCCTGCTTAGAACGTGTAGAAAGGTGCTGAGCACAGGCTAATGGCTGCTTAGAACGTGGTCACTGAATCTGCACATTTATCATGAGAAACAATAAGCACCTTAATTTGTGCTTTTGTTTACAAAACACTCCATATGCTTGATTTGATTCTCCCGGTTTTCCTGTGAGATAACGATTGAACAGGTAGGAATGATTGGTAAAATGAGATTTGGGGTTAAACCCAGGAAGTTGAATATGCTCTAATTTGAGCATTATTGTCAAATCAAAGTATTTATCAGTTGGATTATCTAGTTGGTAGAGAGGAGAAGTTTTCCCCTTCTGGACACTTCAGTTCTTATTTTCTTTTATTTTTTCTTCTATTATAATAGTCAGCATCTTCATTATAAAGATGACTTCACGATGAAAATGATAAACATTAAGTCTGTTTAGCTCCTTTTTATTGAGTTTTGAGAGAATGGAGTAAGAGAAAACATTAAAAAATTCATGTTTGTGAATACTTCCTGACAAAAATATATAGTTTTAAAATATATTAAAATAAATCACAGGAAGTTATGACCCCTATGGGACCTTTTTAAGAGAAGGAAATAGGACACTTAGCTTGAAGAAGATGAGATTCTTGGGGTTATGGCAGTTGTCATTTACTATCTGTGTGCAAACTGAGCAGAAAAGGATTTATTTCTTATTCCTTATGCTCTTATAAAATATATTTATTATTTATTATTTACCTATTTTGCATATCAAGTGGCACAAAGAGGGCCGATGGGTAGAGGCTATTCAAGACTTTGGCTCAGTGTAGACAGAGGTGATAGTGAGGGCTGGTTAAAGACTAAATAAGCTGATGAGTCAGTAATGAGTCCCCCACACGTGGAGGGGTTCACCGGTGGCTGATTACCACTCAGCAGGATTGCTAGAGAAAGGATTCATGTGCTGGACAGATGATTACACAGGTGACTTGTGCAGTTCCTTCTGACTTGGTTATCCCCTTGTTCCATCGGAGATAATATTTTCAAATATCGTCTAATACATTTTGATAGATCCTGGTACGAGATGGAGCATATGATATTATTTGTATTGGAAACTAAATGTTATATCATTTTAGTTAGGCTCCTAGAGATTACTGGAAAAAGAATAAAACCTTCCATAGGAATGACTATATTTAGTGGCACTAGGTCTTTGCTTTTGCGGCTTCTAGTCCTCACACTTAGGCTTTTTCTATCTCCAGGTTCAAGCCAGACAAAGTCTTAGGGACCAGTTCTATTCTAAGTTGGAGGCCCAAGAGATATAAGGAATCTGGTTAGTAGCAGAGGGAGTTCAATATCAAGACAACTTTGCTACCAGCGCTACCCTGACCCAGAGCCTATTTCTCATTACTGGGTCCCTGCTTGGTATCCCCAGTCCAGCAAATAGGTCTATAAAAGATGTTACCAGATGCCTCCATTGCTCAGCCCTACCCCATTCTCTCTACCCACAGGTGACCGGACCCAGGATGGGCAGGCCAGCCAGTCCACTGTGGCTTGGTGTGCAGAGCCTAGTGGCAACAATGACATGGCTATCCCAAGAGTTTGGTAGTCTGACCTATAACCTCAGGGACTATATACAAGATGAGTAAGCAGAAGATGCTAGAAAAAAAGGAGTAGGGAGAGGAAAAGAGGCAAGAGGGGACTTTGAGATGACAGGGACTACATGGCTCACGAGAGAAAGAGTGCAACCATGATTCCTGATGGGTTTTCTCTTCCAGTGAGGCCAGGATGAAATAGAAATGATAATGGCAAAGGTACCATAATTATCCTGGCTTTACAGATTAAAAAAACAACAACCCGGTACTACATCAAAATAAAAACTTTGTACCAAAGGAAATAATCAACAAAACTAAAAGACGTCCTACTGAATGGGAGAAGATATTTGCAAGTGACATATCTGATAAAGGGTTAGTATCTGAAATATATAAAGAATTTACACAGCTCAACACCAAAAAACAAATAATCCAATTAAAAATTGGGCAGAAAACATGAACAGACATTTCTCCAAAGAAGATCTAAAGATGGTCAATAGCACATGAAAAGATACTCAACATCACTTACCATCAGGCAAATGCAAATTAAAACCACAATGAGATACCACCTCACACTTGTCAAAATGGTTAAAATCAACAACACATGAAAAGAATAGGTGTTGGTGAGGATGTGAAGAAAAAGGAATCCTTGTGCATGGTTAGTGGGAATGCAAACTGCTGCAGCCAATGTGGAAAACAGTATGGAGGTTCCCCAAAAAATTAAAAACAGAATTACTATATGATACAGTAATTCCACTACTGAGTATTGACCCCCAAAATACAAAAACACTAATTTGAAAAGATATATACACCTCTATGTTTATAGCGGTATTACTTACAATAGGCAAGATATGGAAGTAATTCAAGTGTCCATCAATAGATGAATGGATAAAGAAGATATAGTACATACAGACACACACACACACACACACACTAGAATGTGACTTAACCATAAAAAACTGAAACCTTACTATTTACAATGACGTGGATGGAGCTAGAGGGAATAATGCAAAGTGCAGTAAGTCAGAGAAGGACAAATACCATATGATTTCACTCATATGTGGAATTTAAGAAACAAAATAAAGCAGCAAAGGAAAAGAAAGAGAAAGACAAACAAAAGACCAGACTCTTAACTATAGAGAACAAACAGATGGTTACCAGAGGGAAGGTGGAGGGGGGGATGGGTGAAATGGGCGAAGTGGATTAAGAGTACCCTTATCTCGATGAGCACTGAGCACTATATGGAACTGCTGAATCACTATGTTGTACACCTGAAACTAATATAACGCTGTTAACTATTACAATGATAAGAAAAGAAACCCAAAAAACCTCTGAAATTCAGGGAGTGTGACTCGCTCAAGGTCATGCAGTTAATAAGCAAAACAGACTGTGTTTCATTTCCTGAAGATATCCATGTCCCCGTAACTCACAAGCTGCTCTCCCCACCTCCCCTAGACACCTGGATCTGGCTCCCTACCTCTTGGTAGGTAGGACCGGCTCTTGCAGGTCCCTTACCAGTCTGGGACTGGTGTCCTGGACCTGAGCCTGGGCCCTACATCTGAGTCTTGTTCTAGTTTGCAGCCACTGATCACTATGTCTTCTCCCTTCCAGGCCTCACTGGAGCTCTGCTCAAACCACAGGCTATCTTCCGGAGTCAACATACCTTTACGGAGTGCCTACCACGTGCAGAGGGCATGCAAGCAGGAGGGCCTCCCTGTTGCCGTCTGCTTCTACATCCAAGCCCTCAGGACCCTGCAGCAATCTGTTGGCCCTGCTTTCCCCCACTGCCCATCACTGGGCTCGTCCCTCCAGGTTTGCAACCTGGGAGGGCCATCACTATCCGGGCCCCAGAGTCTCTGCATACACGTGTAAACCATGGCTAGAGAGGGCACTTTATGAGATGGCCTTTCAGCAGGCTTCAAAGAGATGCTGATTAGCACACTGAGAAGACTAGTTAAAGATAGGTGATGACAGGCCAAACTCAGTCCTGGGTAAACACTCAGACCTTTGCCACTCTATGAAAGTATTGTTTAATAAGGTGGATGAGTTGTGCTGGGAAAAGTATATGTCAAAGCATTTTGTTGATAGAAAAACAGACTAAATAGCTGTCTTAAGCCAGTGATTAAAAAGGTTTGGCTTGTACCAACTCTACTCTGGGAGGTCACGTAGAAAGAACTGAAGATAGGTTTTTAGCTTCTCTATAGAGTACAATGATCTCTGTGACTCTTGACCTCTTTTTCTTTTTTTTTTTTTTTGACCTCTTTTTCTAAAATAAATTCTTTAAAAAAATTTTTTAATGTTCATTTATTTTTGAGAGACAGAGGGGGACAGAGCATGAACGGGGCAGGGGCAGAGAGAGAGGGAGGCACAGAATCCAAAGCAGACTCCAGGCTCTGAGCTGTCAACACAGAGCCTGAAGTGGGGCTTGAACTCAAGAACTGTGAGATCATGACCTGAGCCGAAGTCGGACGCTTAAACGACTGAGCCACCCAGGCACCCCAACCTCTTTATTTAGGACAAACTAAGAGGAAAAAATTTTCAAGTTTCAAATCAAGAACTTAGTCTTTCCAGTCTACCTGTGGCTTTGTGATTATGATTCCTTGTCACAAAAGTCCGAAAAAGGTTTTCAGTTAGTTCATCTATGATAGAGTTATAAGGAAAAGCCATTCCTACTACTGTGCAGATTCCCTGTAGCTCAGATCAAATGTCAGCTGAATCATTTCAATCAGCTTTGTTAATATCCTGTTGCAATGTACTGTAAATGTCAGGACTCTCACAGAGTGGCCATGAAAATAATCATAAATCAGATTTATCTAAAAATATTAAGAAATAAAATCTGGCAAACATCTTTGTCTTATTTTATACATTCAAGAATCTTCTGGGTGTGCCTGGGTGGCTCAGCTGGTTAAGCGTCCGACTCCTGATCTCAGCTCAGGTCATGATCTCATGGTTTGAGTTTGAGCCCCATGTGGGGGCTCTGTGCCAACAGCTCAGAGCCTGCTTGAGATTCTGTCTCTCTGCCCCTCCCCCACTTACTCCCTCTCTGTCTCTCTCTCAAAATAAATAAACTTAAAATTTTTTTTTCTGACAATGACTCAATGTGTCAGTTGAGATTTCAGAATAAAACTCTGGTTTCCAAATGCCCTGTCAATATAATATTCTACCATGCACGG
Organism: Cryptoprocta ferox; assembly: GCA_028646485.1. Lineage (NCBI taxonomy): Eukaryota > Metazoa > Chordata > Mammalia > Carnivora > Eupleridae > Cryptoprocta > Cryptoprocta ferox. The sequence continues at coordinate 41,631,176 of CM053566.1, forward strand.
GCCATTTTAATGGAAACTTTTAATTAGACTTTTTTTTTTAACCTCATAACTTGTGACAAAGTCAGTGGGGACTGCTATCACTTTTGCCATATTTATGACACTGCTTGTTTTCTAGGAAGGGAGTTAAAAATGCAGAGTTTACATTTTCAAAGAAGACAGAACGTGGACTAGTCTGACCTGGCTAGACGCCTTTCATTATCAGCTCACAGCGGGTAATAAAAAGATTATGACTTGAGGATACAATGGGGTGAGTGTATCCTATAAAAAGGAAAAATTCCATTGCTTTCCCACCACCAAACTTATTTTATAAACACCCTTTTCCTGAATAACAATCTTTTCAGGGCTGGACTCATAATTCGAAACAATTGCATTAGGTGCAGTCTTTGAAAGGTCGTGTCACTTGATTTTGACCTGAAGGTGGGGTCCTCCCACTGTTGGACCAGTCATCCACTTTGACCAGGTCATCCTCAGTGTGAGGACAGAAAACAGCCATGGGAGTTGTGGACACCACAGCCCTGTTAGCTCACTCTTTAATTTCTTAGCTTCAGTGTCATCATATGACTGAATTTAGGTTTGAGTAGACACAATGTATGCAATATTTGAAATATCTCTTCTATCAACTTGTTTTTTTATGAACAGTACCTTAGGCATATGGTTAGTACTATTTATTTCACAAATAGATTTGTCAAAGTGCCAGAAATTATTTTAGAAAGATGTACAGATAGAGAGGCCCGATGATCTTGACAATGTTTCATTTCTAGTTTCACAGTGGTACGCTCAATAATGGCTTCCAAATCAAACGTATGCAACCTAAAAATTACCAATTCCTTTTGTTAACCTTGGCAAAAAGAAGCCTCTGATTCAGAATCAAATCAATACTTTCAAAAAAAGAAGGGCCAGCAAGAAAATACTAAACTCCAGTTCCCCAAAGGCAACTCTTGGAAGGTATGGAAGTGCAACTTTTTCTAAAAGCTGCCTTTCCCAAGAGTATTCCTGGGGCCATCTAAATCTAAGAATATATTTAAAATTCTAAAAATGTAATCTCACTTTCATCGTGTCTGGCATATGCTGAGTGCTTAAGAAATACTGATTGAATATTGAATAAAATAGTTATCAAAAGGGGGGAACTTGAAGAGATTGCCTGGATCGTCTTGCCCAGCCTCCCAATTTTCCAATGAAGTCAGAGAAGTCCAGAGAGGTTGATTCACTTGTTCAAAACCACACAGCTAGTTATTGGCAGAGCTGGATCTGTAACTTTTTTTAATGTTTATTTATTTTTGAGAGAGACAGAGCACGAGCAGAGGAGGACAGAGAGAGAGGGAGGCACAGAATCTGAAGCGGGCTCCAGGCTCTGAGCTGTCGGCACAGAGCCCCACACAGGACTCAAACCTACAAACCACAAGATGATGACCTGAGCCGAAGTCAGATGCTTAACCGACTGAACCATCCAGGGGCCCCTGCACTTTCGCTTTTAAAGACTGAAGAAGCCTGGGGCTGAGAACTCAGACCAACCTACCCTGCGGAACAAATGGGCACTGTCGCATCAGGTTATATTACAGTGGGAACCTGCCTGAGGGCCATTTACTGGTAAGAAATCAGCTTGACTTTTCCTTAGAAAACTACCTTTAAAGTAGTGTTCCTTCAATCTGAAATGTTTTGTTAAAAATAAATTAGTGCCGAAATCATTCCTATTTGAGAGAAGCTAATTAGAACACTTTAGATTTGGATGGTTCTTTACCCTTTATAAAGTGTGACCTCTATTACCTTGTAGTTCTGTTCCTTTAAGTAGAAATTGGTTGATTTGCCAGATGTTAGCTTGCTCATGGTAAATTAAGTCTCAGTAGTGTTATGATTGTGAGAGATGAAGGCATGGAACCCGTGAATGATTCCCAGTGGGCTAATGGGTTCTTCTTTGGTTTGGTGGAAGAAGTGGGAGTAAGAGATAAGCATCGTATCAGCGGGGGACTGGGCAGGGGCCAGGCTACCTGACTCACATTTATTTACCTATGTCCCAGGCTAGCCCACTCTCATGACCTCAGTGCAGCCATAATTTATTTGAACAGGAGGTGGCCAAGTAGGGACTTGATCTCAGACACCAAACACCCATGTTTCAAAAATAGTAAATGGTGAAGTCAGCCTGATTTCACAAGCTTTCAGGTGAGCCCAAATCAAAGAACAGGAGAAACCCCAATCAAAGATTAACTTCATCAGAGAGGCAAAAGGGTTTGAAGATACGCAGAGCTGACTGGTTATTTTAGGTGCTGCCCCTGGACAGAAGGCCCTGCCCGCCCTCCGTTCTGCGCACGCGGACATTACCTGCCTCGGCTGGTTGACTTTCGCTCCTGAAGACAACAGTAATCGAATAACATCCAAGTATCCACCCTGGGCGGCTAGGAAGAGGGCCGTGGCTCCGTCCTGAGACACGTCAAAATGAAAGGGTTAAAATCTGCTCTCAACGCATTTATTTTAAAAGACAATCGATTAAAACTACATACATTTAATACAACTTTCCCACTTTGTTTTCTATTCATGGTTAGTGTTTTATTCTTTGAAGAACAGTTCTAAAATATCACAGTAAGTCAGATTGAAAGGTAAAGTTTCAAACAGTCTTATAAGGATAAATTATACTTAATGACTGTTCACTCTACAAAATCTTGATCATGGAGCTTACGATCTACCCACTTGTCAGTAGCACCCAGCTTGTTCAAATAGCCAGTCATCATTTTTCTCTTGTCTGCATTGTGCAGACAAGACGTCTCATTAGCTGCCTTCTGCTTTTGTTGTGTGACCTCAGGGTTTATCTCCTTTTTAATTAGTTTAAAAAATACCTATATTTAATATAATTTTCCATTTCATTCTTTTATCAAGTAAGAGCTAAGTGTTAGTTGAAAAACAAACAGAAAAGAAAGTCTATGAATAAACAACAACAAAGTCCCCCAAACCTATTTGGTATATTTTTACGTATCAGAAGTAAAAGTGTCTTTTTTTTTTAAATGTTTATTTATTTTTGAGAGAGAGACAGAGAGAGAGAGAGAGAAACAGAGTGTGAGCAGGGGAGGGGCAGAGAGAGAGGGATACACAGAATCTGAAGCAGGCTCCAGGCTCTGGGCTGTCAGCACAGCTTGACAGCTTGAACCCATGAACTGTGAGATCATGCCCTGAACTGAAGTCGGATACTCAACCGACTGAGCCACCCATGTGCCCCAAAGTGTCCTTTTAATTAGATCTTTCCTACCCCTATCTCTTTCTTGCCCCCTTATCCATATCCATACCCAACATGCAGTTTCTCTAAGCTTTGAAATGAAAGATGCTTTCAGGAAAACTGCCCTTATAAGAATATCCGTGAACTTGCTTCCTGACAGCCCAGTAGACAACAACACCACCTGTAAACAACTAAGCAATCCTGCACAAAATCCCAAAGCAAGTGCTTGCTTCTAATTTTCTTTAGTGGTTTTGTTTGTTTGTTTTATTTTTTGTTTAGGTTTATTTATTTTTGAGAGAGAGAAGCATGCAAGCGGGGGAGGAGCAGAGAGAGAGACACACACAGAATTGGGTGCAGGCTCCAGGTTCTGAGCTGTCAGCACAGAGCCCAACGTGGGGCTCGAATTCACGAGCTGTGAGATCATGACCTGAGCTGAAGTCAGACGCTTAACCGACTGAGCCACCCAGATGCCCCTGTTTGCGTTTAACTGAGTGTCTGTGTGTCTTCTGCGCATTTCTTCTTTCTTAAAGACATGTCATTGGTAACATCAGCAAATACAGAAGTCAGTTCAGAGCATGCATACTCCCCAGAATCTCACTTCTCATGGCGTTCACAGAACATGGTGAGCTTCATCATTTTTAGACTGTAGTGGAAAACCTGAGCACATCCTAGTGGAAAACATCTAGCTAACCCAGTTAATTACCACTCCTCCCATCAGGAATATTAACCACAAGTTAAGATACAAAGCACTTTTCCCTGCAAGTCCGACCAGGTGGATGGTGCTAGTGGGTGTCCACTGAGCTGTCTGACTCCTCCTAAGGCAATCATTAAAAAATTACTCAGCCTGTACAGATTTTTAAGCAGATGTTTGGTATGGGGATAAAATGTTCAGCTGCTCCTTACTGTGTGCATTGCCACAGAATATCCACCATGCTCTTAGCAGCTATTAAACTCTTGGGAATTTTCTAAAATGGATATCCAAACATCGCATTTTTACTGTGTATTCCAAATTTCTGTTCCTAGAAGCTTGCGGGAGTCATTGACTGGGATCTCCTGCATTTCGGTTGTTTTTAGCGGAAACATTTACATTTGGACTGTTTGGGTAAGGGTAAAAAGGAAGTTTCAGTGAATGAATTTCTTGAGTCACTTTAGAACAGGAATTTACTACAGGAACGGGCTCTCCCCAAACTCTACGTTTCTGAGATTATGTGCCACTCTGATGAGTCTTTTGGAAGAATGTTATCTAACAGTACAAATATGCCAGTCAATTTGGATTGCTGACTATTAATGGTAATGTTACGAATATCACAACTCACTTCCCTTTTCCAAAGACTTGGGTTCTTCCTATTCAACCCCCACACACATATACTCGTACGTACTCTCAGATAGACTTCATGATATACAGCCAAAGGAACAGCTAAAGCTGTAACCTGTGTTTCTTAGATGTGGGCACACATCAGAACCACCCGCTTCTCAGTTGTGTCCTTAGAGATTCTGGTTTAGTTGGTCTGGAGTGGGCCTGGAAGGAATCTTTTAAAGCTCCCTACATGATTCTAATGACAGCCAGAGTTGAGAACCACCCTTTCAGACCAGTGTCAAGTGATTCAATCATTCAGCTGGGAAAACTGCAGGTGCAAAGCGTGTTACAGATTTTGAAGTGCAAAGGGTAATGCTAGTGGCTATGTGCTTCAGAGAGGTCTGTGATTTGTCAGTTAATCATGTAAACTCAGGGAGGCTTGTTCAAATGGAAAAGTCACACCTACACATCTCATTACACGGCTATGAAGGAATAGTGCCATAGGGCTAAATGGCTAGTGATAAGATAGCCTAAAATATGATTCCTAGATAATTGGAAGTAGGAATTTTTCCACTCCTCACCATGAGATTCTATCAAGTCACTTTATCTCCTCATATTTTATTTTATTTATTTTTTGTCCAAAAGCAGAATAATATTCATCATAAATCCTATGGAATTACAGTGACAATTAAAAGAGCCTTTGCATAATATGCTAATTGCCAGTTAGCTGCAAACAGACCCATGCTAGCAGTAGCTGCCTTGCAAAGGTCAATGGTGTGCATGCATTTCACAGGTTTTCAACTACCCAAGCTCACTTGTCTTCCAAATAATTTGATTTCTCCTTTATTTGTGCCCTTCCTCCTCAATAACTCTATAACAGGAACATTATTTTGGTTTTCAGCAAGTCCATATGCTGGGCTTGTTATGTTATGAATAAGCAAGTGTCACATGATTTTTGAAGATCCTAATTGCATAAGTTATATGAAATATATCATGTATAAGATTTAAAAGGGTATAACCAAGATGGGTAAACAAGATTATGTGTTTCTACACAGAAAAAGCTCATCTGGTTAACTACATCTTTTCCTTTGATGTTTCAGATTAAAGTCCTACTGTTCATTTAAAAAAAATTTTTTTTTAAGTAGGCTCCATGCCCAGGGTGGAGCCCAACACGGGGCTTGAGCTCATGACCCTGAGATCAAGACCTGAGCTGCAATCAAGAGTCGGACACTCAACCAACTGAGCCACCCAGGTGCCCCTAAACTATTTTTGAAGTTGGCATTTCTGGCATCCAAATCTAGACTGCAATAGTACGTGTGATGAGGGGATGGGCAAGGGCCCACCTAATGTCCCGTTGAAAGTGCACTCACGTAAAGCTGGTCGTGGATATTGGCTCCGTGCTTCAGCAGGGTCTCAACCACCTGCATGTGCCCATACTGACTGGCGGCCAGCAGGGCAGTACCCCCATCCTGCAAGGTGTAAACACATTAGAATCAGTGCAGGCACCTATTTACCAAGCAGGTGCTCCTCACATCATGAGAGCTTTGGAGAAGACATTTCCCGTAGATAACAACGAACTCACTTTTCCTCTTTTATCTCTTTTGCTTTATAATCATGACCAGGTTCATCCTAAAGACATCATTATGTTGTACACGTGGATGACTTGTTTGAGATAGATTACAGTTATTGGACTGTTATTATGAGTAATTCCTTGTGTCAAATTCAGAAGCATCTATTTACATCTCAATAAAGGAAACAAAGAATAGGAAGTCTGTACCAATCAGTTCTGTCTTGGAATTTCCTGAACAGTCTCCTGTGGCTTCTGGCTAGAGAGCTGCTTGACAAACGTTGACTTCTCTCTGTGGTTTCCCCCAGCTTTGGGCCTCTGAGATTAAGGTGATTTATGGAGTAACCTTCTGGGGCCATTATCTTCAAGGGACAAGGTCTGCATTCATTAAGAGTGGATAACTATAGCATATCCCATGTGCCTCTCACCATCCTACTTGGCATTTTCTTTTGAACATGTGCCAATTTGTCCAGATCTCTTTTAAAATGTGGGCCCTGGAACTAAACAGAGCACCAAAAAGTAGATGGGGTCTGATGTGGAATGGGACATTCCTTCGTTCCATCCACTCCACGTTTATCTCGGCCGCCTAAATTTGAATTCGCTTTTATGTCAACCACATCGCCCTACTGACTCATTGAGTTGTGGTCAACTGAAACCTTTAATGGTTTTTCTCAGGTGCTACAGCTAAGGCATTATCTTTTCCCATCTACAATTGGTAAGCTGTTTGTTTGGCTCTGAATTGGTAGGTGGACATCTGAGCTGATTGTAAATAATGCAAGAACATGTCATCTGGTTCTGAAATACAAATCAGAACTGTAAGATAGTGTGGCTTCTAAATTTGGACATAGAGTGTTTATGTGCCTGCCCTCACACTCCCACCCTCACAGGGTCTGATTCAGTAGGTCTGGGGTGAGGGCCAGAAATAGGCTTTCTGACCAGTCACATGAGGGGACTGTGGTGTGCAAGTGGCAAGTGGACCTCACTTGGAGAAACGCTGTTGTAGGAGCTCCATTGTTCATGGGCTGTGGGGGGTGGGGCAACGCCCTTGAGCTGTGATTTGAAGGAGGGAGGATGGAGACTCGATGGCTGAGGCTGGTGGTGTGGGCGGCTGTGGGTGGAGTGGGTGGGCAACAAGAACTTGCTTACTAGCAGCATTGAGCACCAACATTCCCAAATTTTGCTTTGTCAATTTCCTCTTTGCCTAATGAGGTAAAGAGAAGAGCTAAAATACGGTGATTATTATAGAAGAGCTGGTATCCTTTATTTTTAAAGACACATTTTTGGGGGATATAGATTCAATAATGATGAGAACAACTGTGGAAACAAAGGGAGTTCTGATGACAGGATCATATGAAAACTCAAAGCCTCTGAACATTCTCTTCTTCCCATGGAAAGTTCTCGGATACCTGCAGCTGACCTAATGGAAACATTTGGAATTGCACTCTGGGCCCCATGTTCCATGGATTTCTGGGACAGCACAAACTGGCTCACAGACAAAGGCTTCAAGCCAGCATTAACTTGTTAACCAAGAAGACCGAAGCAGCCATATGGCTGGCTGTGCATGATCATTCTGACTTCAAAGTTCAAAGAGTTGAGATTTCCATTTGTAGGACTTTACTTTCTATTCTTAGTTGTATGACTTTTATAATGAAAAATAAAATGATAATTAATATAAAATATATGTAACACATGTATTTTGGATTATTGTATATTACATTCAGTATGTTTGGAGGCACATGTACAGTCCAATAGCAGGGTTCAGAACAGACCGATCCTATTTGAAATTCACATCTTACAGAAATTCACAGCATCTTAACAGAAAAAAAAAAAAACCCACTGGAAACTCCCCTGATACACAAATATCACCTACAATGGATTAAGAAAGCCTAAAAGATTCCAAGTAAGGCAAATTTCCAGGAATTTTTTGGTTATGATTAGGCTGGAAATAAGTTGACAATTACAAAAATGATAAAGCAGTTCAGATTCTCCTATTATAAACTGTTATCTTATAAAATCATATTGTGAACACGAAATTGACCTTTCGGCAACCTCAGTTTTCTTATCCATGTGTCATACATGAAGAATCAATGACTTCTTTAAAAGAAGAACCACATTTCCTTGCCTGACTGTATCAACTGTAATCATGTATTATATATTTCAATGAGGACATTTCAGAAAGTAAACTGCTTGTCAAATCACCCTTCTTAAAATCTCTCAGATTTGGGATCCTGGTGGCTCAGTGGTTTGGGCATCCAACTTCCACTCAGGTCACAATCTCATGGTTTGTGGGTTCGAACCCCACGTCGGGCTCTGTGCTGATAGCTCAGACCCTGGAGCCTGCTTCCGATTCTGTGTCTTCCTCTCTCTGCCCCTCCCCTGCTCACACACGCTCTCTCTCAAAAATAAACAAACATAAAAAAATAAAAAAATAAAAAAAAAGAGATCTCTTAGATTCACTAACATTGGCTTAATACTTCAACAGCTCCTATCACAGCACTGGGATTAACCTTGACGTGAAAAAAAAGCACATGACAACAGGGAAACTTCTGAAGCCCCTGCTACTGTTATTTACTCTGCTAACAAAAGTTAATGTCCGAAAGTAGAAAGCTACCAGTGCAAGACAGAACTTAAATAATTCCCCATAAAACTCTCCAGTTATGAGCCCAGAGTGAAAATGTCATGTTTTATATTGAATTCCCTAGGACTACCTTTGAACCATGACAAGTAACTTTGTGAAACCCAACCTTCTTGGGCTTGAAAGTCTTGTAAAAAGGGAAGCACAAATTCATACTCTGGATGAGGAGAAATGAATATTCATGACTACTGAAATTCTTCAAGAGGGTTTGAAATCACGAAAGTTCTCTTACTTTGGTCCTAAATTCAGTGGATGCTCCAAATTCAAAGAGAAATCTCACGACATCATTATGTCCTTGCTGGGCAGCAAAGAACAGGGCAGTTGTACCTGACTGGGAGAGAGCAAGAGGCTGGTTTTTAGACATAACTTACACATTTGCAAACAAAATAAAACAATATCCTTTTATGTAAGCCTTCTAGCCTAGGAGGTGGCTACATTTGGACTGATTATATTTCTTGTTCAGAGAAGTGAGAACACAAAAGGAGAATGTATTGTTGGTGCAATGGGATGAATGTTGGACCCAAAGGATATGTCCCTATACTAATTTCTGGAACTTGTGAATGTTACCTTATGTGGTATGAGATGTGATTAACTTAAGGATTTTTGAGAGGAGGCACTTATCCTGGCTCAGCCTGGTGGGCCCTAAATCCAGTGACAACTGTCTTTAAACAGTGAGGTAAAGACCCATTTGACACAGAGGAGAGGAAGAGGCAATGTGGCCACAGAGGCAGAGATGCGCCATAAGTCAAGGAATGCCTGCTGCTACCAGAGGCTGGAAGAGGTAAAGAACGGGTTCTCCCTAGGGCCTCCAGAGCGGGTGTGGTCCTGCAGACACACCTTGAATTTTCTGGCCTCCATAATCCTAAAAGTAGAAATTCTTTTATTTTAAGCCACCTAATTAGTGGTAATTTGTTACAGCAGCCTCAAGGAACTAACATGCTTGGTAACATGGGCATTCATTCACACAGGGAAGAATTCCGGAAGAGTTCTGGTTACAAAGTTTAGCTCCCCAGAGTAGAAAGCTACCAGTGCAGAAAGAATCTCAGCAATTCACTCAAATGGGCTCAAAATATTTCTCAAAATAGGGCATAGGAACAAGAAACAGCCTGATTCCAAATCTTAAACCTATCAGTGATACTCTGAGACACACGTTTTAGCATCCTCTCTTCCCAGCCACTTATACAAGCCTATTCAGAGACTGGTAGCCAAATTATTGGGTAACACGAACAAATTCATCATACCACTCTTGTGGGGGATACACAGTTTTCAAATAAAGACACTCTTCACTCCAGTGCTTGGAGCACGGATGAAGTGAACACGACACTTTCCCAGGCACAGTGAAGAGAAAATCCTCCTTCCATGGCTTGCTTACCTGGAAGTGTTAAAGTGGTAGGTTCTTACCCAGGTGGGAGAAGCCAGGAGGAGTGTGCCCTAAGGATCACTGATCACTCTGCAGCTTGTTCCTAAGTGTGTGTATATGTGTGTACTTATCCTGTGTGTATGTGTGTATATGTGTGTGTATGTATGTATGTATGTATGTGTGTGTGCGTGTGTGACAGGGAACAATGAGCCCAGCCATTGTGGCAGAACACAAGCGAATAACTTCACAGTCATGACCATCTAATTGGGGTATGCCCCCAACCAAAGGCTGCCCCGGGGAGGCACAGGTAATGTGATCATTCCCAGAGCCTTTCAACCTGCAAGGCAGGAGTGATTTTCTCCTTGGATCCCACAGAAACAAGTGGAAGCATCCTCTCATTGCTTTCCTACAGTGGAAGACACTGGGTTCCAGAAATCTTAAGATGTAATCAGGTATGGATGAAGAAACTTGGCTAGAAGAGGAAAACTCTCATCTTCTTAATAGATATTAAATTTAAGAAATTACCAGGGAGGGGCACCTGGGTGGCTCAGTCAGTTGAGTGTCTGACTCTTGATTTCAGCTCAGGTCATGATCTCAAGGTTGTGGGTTTGAGCCCTGCTGCTGAGCATGGAGCCTGTTTGGGATTCTCTCTCTCTTGCTCTCTCTCTTTCTCTCTCTGACCCTTTCCCCTGAGAGCTCTCTCTCTTTCTAAAAAAGAAAGAAAGGAAGAAAGGAAAAAGAAAGAGAGAGAGAAAGAGAGAAAAAAGAAAGAAACTACCAGGGAGAATTTCTAGAAATTGTTTCTTAACTTTCTTTACTAACAAAAAAGATTTGTTTTTCACTGTTTTTTTTTGATATATTGATTAAAAAGTCATATTTCATCACTTTGAGTCAATTTTGGAACACACAGGTAGTATCAATGATTGCACACATGAATGTAGTATCTGTAGACAATAGGAGCCAGACTTCATGACAACTGTACGTGCAGCTCTTATGCCTGAGAGCTTTAGCCATTATTGCTGGTTCTCTGGAGCAATGGTCTCTCAGGATCATTAGCTTCTGGTTCTCACAAGCTCTGTGTATCTAGATAGCCAACCTTAGAAAAAAATGACAGATACTTTTTCAGGAAACAAATATTTTGATGTGGATTAAATGGAAAAAATGAATTAAGAATGAACCAAGGTTGGGTGCCTGGGTGCTCAGTCGGTTAAGTGTCTGACTTTGGCTCAGGTCATGATCTCATGGTTCGTGAGTTCGAGCCCTGCGTTGGGCTCTGTGCTGACAGCTCAGAGCCTAGAGCCTGCTTCAGATTCTGTGTCTCCCTCTCTCTCTGCCCCTCCCCTGCTTGTGGTCTGTCTCTCTGTCTCTGTCTCTCTCTCTCTCAGAAATAAACAAACATTAAACAAAAAAATGTAAAGAATGAACCAAGGTAGAAGCCTGTTATATGGGTGAGTTCCATAGCACTCTCAGCTTGCCAAACAGATGAGGTGATGTTGAGACCTCTCTTTAGCTGTTCTATCGCCAGAGACTGGCATGGCTGCAGGAAATTCAGGGGACCACTGGGAACTCACAAAGCATGATCATTTGAGCCACAAGATTACCTCTAAATTGGACACACTTTGGTAAGTCCTTAAGGGCCATTTTGTTCAATGCACAATAGTTTCCATACCCAAGAATATTAGTTGAGCAACTGGAACCAAATAGATCGATATAAAACCATACATTGGCTGAAATCAAACAAATGTTTCTCTTCTCTTAGCTTTTCACAATTGTTCTTAAGATATTTTTGTACATGTTGAACTTGCCCTTCAGGATAGAGTTTTTTGAGTAAGCAGATCTGAATCATATTGTTTTTATTAGAGAAGATCTGTCTTTTCTTTAAAGTTAAAATAAACCAAGGCTGTAAAGCATAATGGAAAAACAGAAAGATTAGGGTAATTTCAGACTATAATTCTAAATGGGCCCAAACATTTTCCTTCCAGAAGGAAATTAGCTGCTGACATGAAAAGTGGCCTAAAACAATGCTCCAGTGTTGTGGAAATTGTTCAGAAGAATCTGTCTGTGAGAAGATTGATTGGATTTGCTATAGTTTCTCTAAGCAGCTTCTCTTGATAGACCAGGCTTAATGGTCCAGGGCTATGGAGAACCAGACTCCAGATTCTATCCATCAAATGCCAGTCTTCCATGGTCCACAGCCAAGGTGACACCCAAAGGAGAGAGGGGACGGACTTTAGATCACCCATGGACTATCCAGCCCTCACACCGGGGGTGTCTTCATTTGCTCCACTCAGGGGTAGCAGTCCAGCCTAGAAGATGGGGCATACTGATGGATGAAAGTTTGGTTGATGAATCATCCTTTCTGAAACAACTGTAGGGCAGCCCCTGGAATAAGACTGGATCAAGGAAAATCAAGTGCTACAGTTTGGTTTGGAGCTTGCCTCAGGATGCCATCTTGTGTCTGAGTCAGTGTGGACTGAGAGGTCAGATTTGCTTCAGGGATGACCTGTGGCTGTGTCTCTATAAACGTTAATTTACAAGGCCCTAGATTAAATCTGCTCGGAAATAAATGGATCCCTCTCAGACCGGAATCCCAAAGTATGTTAAAATGCCCAGCCTCCCACTGCTCTTCCGTACTGGAAAAAGAATGGACCCTCTAGTGACACTGAACTCCCAAGATGGCCCTTTTTTAGTCCAATGTTCACCACATGGCTTTTTTGGGGGACAGCTTATTTAACATGTGGCCAGTCAGAGAAGCCCTTTGAAACAATGGATGGTTGAGATAGTCTAGCAAGTGAGCCTCATTAAGAACAGGTTGGGGGGCTCAGTTGGTTGAGCGTCTGAATTTGAGCCCTGCATTGGGCTTTCTGCTGTCAGTGCAGAGACCACTTTGGATCCCTGTCCCCACCCTCTCTTCTGCACCTCCCCTGCTTGCATTTTCTCTAAGATAAATAAACATTAAAAAGAAGAAGAAGAAGAAGAGGAACAGGTTGGTGACCCAATCCTTTGAAAAATGCAATGATCTCTATGGAAATCCTATAACTGGGGTGCCTGGGTGGCTCAGTCCGTTAAGTGTCTGACTCTTGATTTCAGCTTAGGTCATGATCTCATGGTTCAAGAGTTCGAGCCCATATTGGGCTCTGCACTTATAGTGCAGAGCCTTCTTGGAATTCTCTCTCTCTCTCTCTCTCTCTCTCTCTTTCTGCCCCTACCCTGCTTGCACATGCAAGCATGCATATGTTCTCTCTCTCCCTCTCTCTCTCAAAATAAAGAAATAAACTTTTTTTTTTCAAAAATGAAAATCCTATAACTTCTAAAGCACCTCATCCCAAGGGAAGAAGGAGAAACTGATTTAAGCTTGGGAGGAAATGTCTGAGTGTTTAAGGAATGTAGTTAGAGGTCTTGTTATCTCAGACTACAACACATGCTTGAGAACATTCATTCAACTGAAGTACAACCAATGGTCCATCCCTGGGCTTTATTTTAGGCATAATAAAGCCTGCAATCTGGGCTTTAATGTCATGTAGGAAAAAACCAATGATTATTCTTTTCTTCCTTGCCGATTCACTACTGTGAAAATTAGAGTCATTCTTATTCAAGTGTAAAACCTGACCTACCTCTCTCTGGAGATTGATGTCTGCTCCTTGCAGAACCAGTTCCCTCACACAGTCTATGTGGCCAGCATAGGAGGCCACCATGAGGAGCGTAGTGCCATGCTAGACAGAGGACAGACAGATGAATGGTTAGACCATCATATGTCAGACAGGGTCCTGGAGAAGAGGCTGCAGAGAAGTCAGCTCCACATGGGACATGTCCAAGTGCAAACTTTCCCACAGTAATAAATGCATCTCATGCAGACTAGACGGGAAAAAGCAAAGCAACACATTGCTGAGGGTGGAATTTTCAATTTAAAAATTTGCTTAATTCCATTACCTACAGAAGTGGTCCAACTGAACCATAATTACTGCACTTTAAGGCAGTAGGGATGTAATGGTCTCATTTTATGATTCCTATTAAATGATTCCTGAGCCAAAACACTGTTATTAATGTAAAAGATGGGTTAAGTGATACCAGTTGGTTTTCTGAGTTTAGAAGTCTTTATCTTAAAACTGATTCAGGTAAAGATAAAAGGCACCTGAGGGAAATGGGAGACCACAGTAGTCAGTCAGGAGCCCTGGGGTTCAAGTCTGCCTCTGTCCTCAACCAACAGTGTAACCTGAGGGCAAGTTGCTTATAACTCTTGGGGCTTGTAGTTTAATTTACAGTCATTTTTGAGGGTTTGGAATAGTTATCTTAACCACGACCTCTGTATCTGCAGCAACCTGCCTTTTGGGGGTGGACAACAAGAGAGAGACAGATGGTTCTGCACAGAAGGAAGGCTCACTAGGTAAAAGATGGTAAGTGACTTACAAGCCTCATTTTAATTTCATCACTGGGATTTTGTAGGAAGGTGGTAGAATTGAATGGTCACTGACACTATGATCTTGGGCTACTTAGGGAATCTTTCCAAGGCTCACCCTCCTCCTCTATAAAATAGGGAATAATAAAAGCATCTTCTGGATTACATTAAATGGGTAAGTGAGATAATGCAGGCAACGTGCTCAGCATAGTAATGTTAGATATTAATTCAGTAAGTGTTAGATATCAAAACATTATAATACTTCAGTAAATGTTAGGTTATCATCTGGCTTTCGTTGATTTCTGTGAATGACAATACTAATTTTGGGAAAGTCTTATTTGCTATGGATGAAAAGTACAGTTAGAGTGAAGAAAAAAAAAAGCTAATGGCCTCATAGAAGTACTCTCTATTTTTCTACCTCCATGTGACCGTATTTGGTATTTGAATGCTAGACATTTGTGTAGGCTGTACCATCCATTATTAAGTTGAACACTTTTCTCTGTATTTTCCAGGATTAGAGTGGTATGTGGAAGTTGGTATTACTAACTTCTTCCTGAATGTGAACAACTTTTATTTAGATTGCAGACAGAACAATCCTTGAATTAGGACCAATCTGGGGGCGCCTGGGTGGCTCGTGGGGTGAGTGACTCTTGATTTCAGCTCAGGTCATGATCCCAGGGTTGTGGGATCGAGCCCCTCATTGGGCTCCATGCTGAGCATGGAGCTTGCTTAAGATTCTCTCTCTCTCTCTCTCTCTTTCTGCCCATCTCCCCTCATGGCATACTCTCTCTCTCAAATTAAAACAAAACGAAAACAATGTGAAGGATTGCTGGGAAGATAGTGAAGTAGGAGAACCCTAAGCTCACCTTGTCCCATAGTTACTATGGGAGTATCAATAGATAGCACTCATATTGGTGTCAATGACTGAAAATGACCCAAAGATTGGAAGAACAAACTCCATAAGTAAAGGTAGAGAAGAGCCCACACTAAAGAGGGTAGGAAGGGTGGAGATGTGGTGGGGAGCTAAATGGACCACTTCTGTAAGCAGGAAGTGGGGGGTTGGGGTTGAGCTGTGGAGAAGGAAGAGAAACAGATTATTCCACCAGGGAATCTGTATGTGGAAGATGAGTCCTCATAATATTTGGCTTTGAAAACTAGAGGGACCAAATTTCTGGACTTAAATCTTGGAATTTTAAAAATCAGTAGCTCAGCTCTGGGAGAGGCTGGAGGGTGAGAGGAAACCGAAATCCTCACCCTTAAAGAGACAGCACCACAAACAGCCCATGGAGTTAGAGCACAGAAGCAGCAGTTTGAAAAATGCCTGTGGTATATGAGAGGGAGATTTATTTACTAGTCCCAGAGGTGTGCTGGAAGAGCATGGATCATTGGGAGACTTCTCCAAGAACAAAGGAGTTGGCAGGAACCATTCCCTTCCCCTGCCCTCCAGCAAAAACACAACCACCTGCAGGAACCAGTGCAGCACCCACAGTCACTACCTAACATGCTAATACCACTGCCCCTCCTTCTCCCCTGTGCATGCTGTGGATCTACCCACTCTAACATGCTCTTGGCAAGAGTCTATTCAAACCAGGGCCATGAGTCTGGTAGTGTGTAAGCAGCCCCAATAAGGGCCAGCACCACTCCAAAGTGAATCCTGCCCTGGGGAGAGGGAAAGATAACTGCACATAGCAGTCATACTGAAGCCCCAACAGTGGGCTGAGGGCAGACAGCTGGTCTGACTGCAGGCCTCGCCTACCAACAAAAGATTCTCTGGATAACATGGGGAAAGTACACTGCAGTTTAGTGCTACTGCATCTCTGGCAAATACCTAGTATGACTAAACTCAAGCCCAGGACGGCCCCAGACTGGCCCACTAACACTACAGGGACCAAAAACTGCCCAAAAACAGGCAAAGAGAGCCACTGAAGATGCCTGAATTGTGGAAAAAGTGGCTCAGCCACAAAAGTTGGGCACACAACACACACAGGAGACACCTCTGAAGCATCAGGTTCTGGTGAACAAGGGACACTGCACTGCAGGGCACTACAGGACCTCTTCTTCTCTTCATAAGGCCACTACTTTCATGAGCAGGAGGTGTAACTAATTTTCCTAACACAGAGAAACATACCAAAGAGTTAGACAAAATGAGGAGACAGAGGAATGTGTCCCAAATGAAAGAACAGGACAAAATCACATCAAGAAACCTAAGCAAAATGGAGATGAATAATATGCCTGATAGGGATGCCTGGGTAGCTCAGTTGGTAAAGTGTCCGATTTTGGTTCAGGTCATGATCTTGGGGTTTGTGAGTTCAAGCCCCATGTCAGGCTCTGTGCTGATAGCTCAGAGCCTGGAGACTGCTTTGGATTCTGTGTCTCCCTCTCTCTGCTCCTCTTCCCCCCCGCCAAACATAAATAAACATTTAAAAAATTCAAAAAATAATATGTCTGATAGAGAATTTAAAGTAATGGTCATAAAGATACTCACTGGAATTCAGAAAAGAGAGAAGGACATCAGTGAGACCCTTAACAAAAAGATAAAAAAGAATCAATCAGAGATGAAGAACACAGTAAATGAATTTAAAAATACACTAGATGGAATAAAGAGCAGACTAGAAGAAGCAGAAGAATGAATCAGTGACCTGGAGGACAGAGTAATGGAAAGGAATCAAGCTGAGCAAGTGAGAGAAAAAAAATATATACAAAATGAGAATAGATGTAGGGAACTTAGCAACTCCATCAAGTATAGTAACATTTGCATTATAGGGATCTCAGAAGGAAAAGAGAGAGAAAAGGGGGGCAGAAAACTTATTTGAAGAAATAAAAGCTGTTAACTTCCCAAATCTGGGGAAGGAAACAGAAATCCAGATCCAGGAGGCACATAGATCCCTCAACAAAATCAATCCAAGGAGGTCCACACCAAGACACGTAGTAACTAAAATGGCAAAAAGTAGTGAGAAAGAGATAATTTTAAAAGCCACAAGAGGAAAGAAGAAAGTTAAGTACAAGAGAAATTCCGTAAGGTTATCAGCAGATTTTTCAGTCAGAAAAATCTTTGCAGCCCAGAAGGGAGTGCCATGATATATTCAAAGGGCTGAAAGGAAAAAATCTGCAGCCAAGAATACTCTACCCAGCAAGGCTATCATTCAGAATAGAAGGAGAGATTTCCAGACAAACAAAAGTTAACAGAATTCACGACCACTAAGCCAGTCCTACTAAACCATAATTCATGACCACTAAACCAGAAATGTTAAAGGGGACTCTTTGGAAAGGAAAGGCCATAACTAAGAGTAAGAAAAGTAGGAAGCACAAAAGCAGCAAAAATAAGTAGATCTGTAAAACCTAGTCAAGGGACTCACAAAATCAAAGGATGTAAAGTAAGACCTAAAATGTGGTGGGGGGGGGGGAGAAGAAGCAAAGAATGACCATTAAGTGACCATCAGTATAGACCACTATATGCAAAAGGTGTTATATGCAAACCTAATGGTAACCACAAGTCAAAACCCATCTATCAAAGCCTATTTTGTCAGATATAAATATTGCTGCCTTGGCTTTCTTTCATATCCATTTGCATTATAAATAAGTCTCTATCCCTTCACTTTCAATCTGCAGGTATCTTTTGGTCTGAAATGAGTCTCTTATAGGCAGCATATAGATGGATCTTGTCATAGATATGCAAAAAACAAAGAGAAAGGAATCCAAGAATATCACTAAAAAAAGCCAACTTACCATGAGAGAAGGGGGCAAGGGAAGAATGGAACAGAGAACTATAAAAACAACCATAAAACAAGTAAGAAAGTGGCAATAAATACATACCTATCAATAATTACTTTCAATGTAAATGGATTTAACACTCTAATTAAAAGACATAGAGTGATGGAATGGATAAAAAAAAACAAGATCCATTTATATGCTGCCTATAAGAGACTCATTTCAGACCAAAAAACACCTGCAGATTATTATAAGTGAAGGGATGGAGACACATTTATAATGCAAATGGATATGAAAGAAAGCCAGGGTAGCAATACTTATATCTGACCAAATAGACTTTAAAACAAACTAACAAGAGATGAAGAAGGACACTATATAATCATTAAGGGGACAATCCACCAAGAAGATAGAATAATCATAAATATTTATGCACTGAACATGAAAGCACCCAAATATATAAAACAGTTAATAACAAACATAAAAAAATAATCAATAAAAATACAATAATAGTAGGGGACTTTAACACCCCACTTAAATCAATGAAATTCTGTTCAACCTGAACAGAAAATCAACAAGGAAACAGTGGCTTTGAACACATTGGACCAGCTGGGTTTAACAGATATATTCAGAACATTCCATCCTAAAACAGCAGAATATACATTCTTTCCAAATGCACATGGAATTGTCCAGAATAGATCACATATGACACTATAAAACAAGTATCAACAAATTAAAAAAGACTGAAGCCATACTATGCATCATTTCTGACCACAATGCTATGAAACTAGATATCAACTATAAGAAAAAAAATTGGAAAGAGCACAAATACATGGAAGTTAATAACATGCTATTAAATAATGAAAGGGTCAATGAAGAAATCAAAGAAGAAATTTAAAAAAAATACATGGAGACAACTGAAAATGAAAATGAAATCTTTGGGATGCAGCAAAAGTGGTTCTAACAGGAAAGTTTATAGCAATATAGGCCTACCTCAAGAAGCAAGAAAAATCTCAAATAAACAACCTAACATTACATCTAAAGGAACTGAAAAAAGAACAACAACAACAACAACAACAAAAAAAACCCAAACCAGAAGGAAGGAAATAATCTAGATTAGAGCAGAAATAAATGATATAGAAACTAAAAACAAACAAGCAAAAAAACAAAACAAAACAAAACAATAGAACAGATCAATGAAATCAGCAACTGGTTCTATGAAAAGATCAACAAAATCGATAAACTTTTAGCAACACTCATCAAAAAGAAAAGAGAATTCAAATAAAATCAGAAATGAAAGGGGAGAAATAACAACCAACACCCTGAAATACAAAGGATTATATGAGAATATTGTAAAAACTTACATGCCAAAAAATTGGACAACCTAGAAGAACTGGAAAAAATTCCTGGAAACATATAATTTACCAAAATTGAATTGGGAAGAAATAGAAAATTTGAACAGACCAATTACTGGCAATGAAATTAAATCAGTAATCAAAAAACTCCCAACAAACAAAAGTCCAGGATTAGATGGCTTCGCAGACGAATTCTACTAAACATTTCAGGAAAAGTTGATACCTATTCTTCTCAAATTATTCCAAAAATATAAAAGGAAGAAAAACTCTCAAATTCATTCTATGAAGTAGTATCTGTTGATGTATTAAGCCACACAAAAGTCTTTCCTTTATAGTCAACATTTGCTAGCTTGACAGACTGTTAATTCTCTAAAGATTAAGGTTACTTTATTTAATTATTTAATTGGCTGATGTTAAAATGTATCTTTTAAAACTAGCTGATTTTGAATAGAGGATACAGGGGATATAAATGTGGTGAAGACTCCAACAAACAGGACAGTGAAACACTGTCCTTTTTAGATGTACATTCATACATCTAAAAAGGCTGGAGGAAGCTACCATTGCACATTTTTGTGGTAGATGTGCATCAGAGAGATGAAGGAAGCAAAAAAATGTAAACATCATGCAAAGACAGCATTACTCTAGAAATGAAGGTGAATGTTAGCAAATCAAAGCTTTGCTGTGTGGTGGGTAGCCTAGAGATAATGTATTCATTCTTTAAGTGCTGTTTGTCAGAAGTTTGAACATAGTCTTGAACATAGTCATGAACTTGAGGTTGGGAGTGGTTCCCAGGAGAGCCGCAGGGCCTCCTCTTACAATTTCATCGCTCTCCTAGGAGTCCCGGATGAACCAGAGGCGGGGCAGGACTAGTGCAGAGGTCATTCAGTACCAGAGGTGTCCTGGAACCCAGACTCCATGTTCAGGTGGCACCTCAAGGAGGTAGAAAGTCTCCCAGTGAAACCTGAAGGGGAACCAAAACCTGCACTGCTCCCAAACCTCTCCCTGTCTCCATCACCACCAATCTTAGAGACTCTTTCAAAATCAATGTCTGAAATTACCATCATTTAGGCTCGCTCCTTTGGGTTAGGGAATCATTTCTCCAGAAAGCTGTTAACAAAATGCATTTTTATGTTAAGCAAGGAGGAGTAAACATATTGGTATCTGTTCCTAGTAGCAAAATTTCTGTCTGAAATAGCTACTCATCACCCAGCAGACAGATAGAGACAGAGGGTGGGTTCTGAGGGGGAAAGGAGGTGGCAGGACAGGTGGCATTGAGGAGGAAAGGTACAGGGAAGGCTGAGTACGGGGTACTGTCTGGGGGGCAGGATGTGCGTGGTGCTGTGAGGAGGCTCCTAGGACACTGGATATAAGGAAAAAGCAATAGGGGCGGCTGAAGACAGGTGACTTCAAGACAAAGAGGAAAAGTGGTCATCAACATGGCCAGTAGGTGAGGCCACAATGAAAACCAGCACTCCTACTCCAGTTTGGCCCAGGGGGGCATTGCTGCCCATTAAGACCCAAGTAAGACTGGGATGGCCAGTTCACAGATGCCTGACCCCATACCAGTCTGGGTCCTGGCAAGGAACAGATGGCAAATTCACACTGGGATAGTTGGAGGAAACTTCAATAATTTATAAAGCTGTGCCCTGGGTGCAGGGACACTACAAGAACAATGTTGGATTAGGAGCTAGCAGCAGTGGGGCTCTCCTGGCAGCCTGGGCCTGAAGGCACAGGGCTGGGACAGACAAGGTAGAAACTCCTAGAGAATAAGAGCACTGCCGCCAGACAGAGCAAGGGACACTGGGTTCTCCAGTGTCCCTGTCCTCCCACTCTCTGATTCCTACCTAGGAATACCAGTGCTCCCATTGGCGAAACCCAACCAGAGGCCAGAGGGAAGCAAGTCCACGAGGCTGTACATTTCAGTCTCTGGGACACACAGCAAGCTGGAGAAGGGTCCGAGTGGATCTGGAGGTGCCAACCCAAGATAACGCCACACTGATGCCCCTAGTGGGCAAAGCAAAACAAGCTTTGCTATCTCACTCAGGCTGACGGCCCATCTCACGCAACGAATTTGTGCAATAAAAGCTGGAAATGGCATGTCCTGCTTTTGGGAAAACAATAGGGCTCATCTGAAAACATTTTTACTCCTAAAATAAAAATATTTCTGCTGTTTCTCTTTCTCATTTGAGGTCTTCCTGATCCCCAGAGATGCAGAGTCCTGCTGAATACAGAGAAATCACTGCCTCGGTCTGGAGAGGAAGGGCTCCCTAAGTGATGCCTGCAGGGGGCAGTAAGTATCGATTTTTAGACCCTCTCCTTGCCAAGGAGCATACTGAAAGGTATGGAATCCTACGAAAGGTAGGAAGCTTCAGTTCCCTTACCCTTGTAGAAAAGCCCATTTTCTACATCCGTGGCAGCCCTCTTCTGCTCTGAATCATCTCCAGTCTCCGTGAAAGGAGCTGGTTTGAATTCTCAGACTAAAAACCCTTTCCTTCTTGGAATCTGCCAATTGTGATTTCCAGTGAGGTGCCACTTCCCCTATTGTGGCCGCCTCCAGTTTTATGCACATAATGGTTTGCCCAGTATGTTTTTACGCTCACCATGGTACCTTGGGCTTTTACAAAGGATACAGCAGGCAAACATGAAAGAGTAGATCAGCATCGTAAAGGGAAATGTATTCATGAGCTGCTCTCGTGCCAGCAGGGGAAATGGCATGTCCTTGGCATGCAGATACCGAATGAATCCATCCGTACACTGTCCCTGCAGTCCACATCCACCCGACCGCTGTTCAGCAACAGCCTGAGCAGAGCCAGGTTTCCTCTCCTTGCTGCCCAGAATGCGGCATTGGCAAGTGGAGTTTCCTTCTGCAGAAGCAAAACGAAACAGGCTCTTAAGATCGACATTAGTTAATATGACCGCTTCTAGGCAAATATATACCATTCAAAATGCAGAATTTCCAGATGTGTTGTAGCATCTGAAAGACTGCTCCTCCAGCAATAGATGATAGTAATATGCTTGGTTATGGAACACATTCTGTTTCATACCAGATACCAGAGCCACAGTGCTGATATGAAGAGAAATGTTGTTGTTGATAATACAGCACTATTAATACTCTATTTCCCACCAATGTCCTCACTTTCCTGCCTCTGTGTCTTTGTTCACAGTTTCCTTTTTGCTTGAAATGAGTTCTCCCCCATCCTTCAAGGCCAAGGCCCTGCTTAAATGCTATTTCCTCCCTGAAGCATTCCCAAACCCCTCTTCAACTCTAAACAGAAAAAAATCTTTCCCAATTCTGACCTCCCCAACCCACACCTTTTCTGTGCTCTCAACTTTCTACCCTATTCCAGCTGTCTGGGTAAATGTTTCACCTTCCCTCCACCAAATTTTCTTTGCTTCAGCTGGGACTTGCCCGGGGATTCATTTAAGAATAAAGAACTCCGGGCAGGAAACGCTGTTACATGTCCTCATATGGATCCTTCTTTCCACTGCTGTGTGATTTTAAAGTTGCAGAGTTAATATTGGAACCGCCCTATGGAAAGGAATAGAGATGGCAAACAGGTCTTGAAAAATCAGACTGGCTGACTTGACTGCAGTACAATTACCTTTTCTAGAACACATCAGTTTGGATCTGTAGAGTACAGTCCATGCCAGGGAGGGTGGGACTGGACGAGAGGCTCTAGAATCAGACAGCTCTGGGTGTCAACCCCAGCCTTGGGCAAGTGACTTGGCCTTGGTAAGTCTTACACTACCTGACTTGAAGTTTATGGTAAGGATTAAATAATATAGGTTAATTGGTGAATACAGTACCTAACACATCATAAATGCTTTACAGATGCTCACTTCTTTCCCTCTGTCCACTTTTCTTTACAAAGTTGGAATAGATAGGCAAAATTAAATTCAGAGTATCGATACTAATAAAGAATTTTTCTGGTCTCAGGAAATTTTCTAGCATTGAAATTATTTAACAAAATCATTTTTTGGGTGGCCTTAAAACACCTATCTGACCCCAAAGGGCTTTATGCAAGATATTTTTAAGTATACTGATAAGGTATTAAATTCAGTATCTCTTTTTTTTATATAAGCTTCTTCAAGGCAGGCCTATTTCTTTCTTTCTTTCTTTTTTTTTTTAAAGCTTATTTATTTATTTTGGGAGAGAAAGAGAGAGAGAGAGTGAGCGAGCGAGCAGGGTAGGGGCAGAAAGAGAGGGAGAGGGAGAATCCCAAGCTGACAGCGCAGAGTCCAACATGGGGCTCGAACTCATAAACTGTGAGATCATGACCTGAATCAAAACCAAGAGTTGGATGCTTGACCTACTGAGCCACACAGACATGCCTTAAATTCAGTATCTTACTATGCTAATTTAAAAAGAAAACACAACAATGTCAGCCACAACACAGAGCCATCTAAATATTATTTTTTTTTAATTTTTAAGTAATCTCCATACCCAATGTGGGACTTAAACTCACAACCCTGAGCTCAAGAGTCACATGATCTACTGACTGAGCCAGCCAGGTGCCCCTCCACAGAGCCATCTAAAATGAAAGAACAGTGAGAGCCCAGGCAAGGTAGCATTTGTTGCTATGAGGATTTCTCTTCTGCAGCCCTTCAGCTCATGCACAACTCAGTGCTCTTAGTGCATTCTTGGATGAGAGAGCATGGCCAAGCGGGGAATGCTAAGCAGATTACAAACATACTTCAAATAGTTTCCTGGCTCAGGTAGGAGAACAAAAGTCACCTCAAATTCCAGACGAACAATTTTCTTTCTCTGAAAGGCTAAATGTGATGGTCCCAGGAGTTTTCAGGCCAAACTGCAATGGTGACTCTCACACCCAGCTTTGTGGCTCTTGTTCCAGACTGACTCCACCATTACAGCTGTCAGTAACTGGCTGAGGCAATGGCCAGGCAGGCCTGACTTGTATCATAAATCACAAAACAATGCCCTTTCAGCAGAGAGATTGCACAAGGCCAAAATGAAGTTTGGAGGGTGAATTAGGAAGAGAACTTAATATGCACCAGGGAACAGCTCTGCTGGCTTTGCCTCAGACATGAAGATTTGAGAGTAATAAATTGTAAACCATTTTTAGTGATGTTGTTGTTTCTCTTTAACCCCAAATTATTTTCAAAAACCATCTGCACACCACGAATTTCTATCATCATAATAAGCTCTCCGGCTGGCAGCCTCTCCTGCCTTGAGGTTGGCTCTGGGGCTTCCTCTCCTGCCAGGGCCAGATTTCCTGGTTTCCTATGAGGTTCTAGAAACTGAGCTTGGTGAACAGTTGTAAAGATTTCATTTTTCCTTGATTTACCGAGAGGAGGAGGCAAGATGAGTAGTCTATTTGGGGTAAGAAAGAGCTGAGTTCAAGTCCAAAGCCTGCTACTTCCCACTGTGACCCTGGGCAGGTTATTTAACTTCTCTCCGTCCCAGTAAAATGGGGCTAAGAATGCCAGTGGTGGTACCTCTGCCATGTGTTGTTAGAAGATTAAAGTGGAGAATACATGGAAACACAGTTTGATGGTGAACACTCAAGAATTGTCGCTATAAATGCTATTCCTCACAGCTCTTTGAAATGCTTGTCCAGGCATTGGCAATTTGCTTGGTCACGGGCATGTATTGGGGACAGGGGCACTGGCTGGGGGTTAGGACAAGAGGTACGAGTCAACCTTGAGCTCTGCTCCAATGGCTTGATGGCCCCGCAGGAAAGCATGTCATGCCAACAGGCATCAGAAATTATTACAGATGCTAGAGAAGGAATGTGGATTACTTAATGAGAGCAGAGAATAGCTGAGCCTATATGAGCGGGGTGGCCAGGAATGGTTTCAAAGAGAAGGAATTCTCAAGAAGAGTTTCGGAAGATGAGTGGGGAACTGGGTAACAAGCATCCCAGGCAGAAAGAGCGGTGAAAGCAAAGACGTGGAGGCTTGCCACAGCATTCCGGGGAACTGTCACTAGCTTGGAAAGGAGGGGGGAGAAGGCATGGGACTGTGGGGACTATAGGCGGTGAGGGCCAGATCCCAAGGATCTGCTGTGAGACAGAGTTTGCCGGGGCACCAGGGAGCCAAGGCAGGGTTTTAAGGTGAGGAGATACTGTCAGTTTTGTGTTTCAGAAAGGTCCCTGTGGCAGCTTCAGGAAGAGTGGGTTGATGACTGGAGCCAGACTGAGATTGGTGTCTACAAGTGTTATGGCACTGCTGCATAGATGGAGCAAAAGAATTTAAGGGCCTGAGCTCAGGCAAAAATAGTGGGATGGGACTGTATATGCGGGAGAAGATGGGAGAAGGAGGCTGGGCTGACTCCCAGGTTTCTGGTTTGAGTGCCTGGTTGGGGTGGTGCCATTCCTCAAAGTGGGAAACACAGGAAGAGGGGCAGGCTTTGGGGGAAAAGGAGTTCAGCTTTGAACATGCTTTCCAATGCCTAAGGGGCTTCCAGGTGGAAAGGACTCCCAAAAGCATGGGTAAGTTCTTCCATCACGCTGCAGCAGACACATTTAGGGGCAGGAGACTTGGGCTAATACTAAGTGCTTGTTCTGTATCGCTCGGGATGTCCTCGGCACATGCTCTCTCACTGAATCCTCACCACCGCTCAGTGAAGTGGGCACCAGTACTAGCCCGCTGCACGGGTGAGGTAAGGGAGATGACAGGCAGGCTTGGGGCCCACGCAGTCTGATGCTTGGCGCTGCCTGTTAGCCATCACACTGTTCTGCCTCCCTTGAAATTCTGGGGCAGCATTGATCCCAATGACCTCCGTCCTACCCTCATTCCAAGCTCCTCTTCTGCCAAGACAGAATGTCCTCTGACCTTCCTTCTCTTTAGGCTCTAAACACATCACACTGCCTGGATAACTCCCAAACCTCCTCTAGGTATGATATGCACATAATCATAGATGCTGTGGAGTGAAGCAGGGGCAAGGCATCTAGCCTTTGAAGGAGATGATGCATGTGGAAACACTTTGCTATTTAACCTCCTTCTTGATTTTTCTGATCTCTGCAACAAGGCCAGTGAGCCTTCCTCAAGGCTTGTTCATTATGATATGAGGAAGAGCAACACCAACCAAGGCTGAGATCTTGCTCTTTATCCGGTGTGCTAAGCACTTTCACTGCTCTGATGCATTTCATTAGCAGAACAACTCTACAATATTGGTGTTTTTATTATTCCCATTTTTAAGAAGAGGAAACTGAGGCACAGACATGAATTACTCAAGGTCATACAGTTAGCAAGTAACAGAGCCAGCATTCAACCCCATCTTTGAGTCTAGAGTCTGAGGTCTTTCCCTGGGAGAAAAACAAGAGTATAAACTTCGACATATGCCATATTTTTTTTTTCTCACCTCTACTCCCAGAATTTTGGCTCATACACTGCTCATTATTATACTACCAGCAATTAGTTACAGGAAGGAAGGGGAGAGGAAACACAGAAGGGAAACTGTTACTTGTACAGAACTGGAATTCTGATTAAAAACTAAGAGGGGGGGTAGAGATTTTAAAAAGGTAGAGTTGAAAAAAAGGTTTAGAATCATGTGGGTTTTGATTGTGCAATTATTAATTCAATCAAGAGAACATGAGCTTTTCTCAGTCACGAATTTCTTCGACGTTAGAGGCCACGTTAAATAAGAATAGAACGCAGGACTGAGAAGCCATGCACAGAAGGACACTTTTGAGATGTCGCTGGCTATTCTCATCCATTGTCCCCTTTGTGCTAAGTATCTGAAATTTTCAGAATGCTTGATAAACATTAGAGAAGCCTACCCCTGTGTTACACTTCTGAAGGTGATAGGAAACTGAAGAGAAAAAGTAAGTGATTTGCCCCAAGCATTCTGCCTTGGAGGTAGGATCATTCAACAGGAGCATTTTCAAACTCAGAACTCAAGACCATGTGGAGAGTCTGTTTAAGACATAGATGTCGAGAATAGGCAAATCTACAGAGATAGAAAGCAGAGTAGCAGTTATCCAAAGCTGAGAAGCTAGATAGCTGGGGGCTAGCGTGACTGCTAACAGGTGATGAAAATATTCTAAACTGGATTGTGCTGATGGTCACACAAGTCTGAATACACTAAAAAGCACTGAAATGAACACTTCACATGGGTGAGTTATATGGTATGTGATTTGTATTTCAATAAAGCTGTTTAAAAACATACATGGCTTTGGGGTGCCTGTGTGGCTCAATTGGCTAAGCATCTGACTCTGGATTTTGGCTCAGGTCATGATCTCACGATCTGTGAGTTCAAGCCCTGCACTGGGCTCTGCGCTGGCAGTGCAGAGCTTGCTTAGGATTCTCTCTCCTTCTCTCTCTGCCCCTCCCCTGCTCGCTACCTCTCAAAATAAATAAATAAACTTAAAAAAATATGTGGCTGGGGTGCCTGGGTGGCTCAGCCCATTAAGCGTCCAACTTCGGGTCAGGTCATGATCTCACGGTTTGTGGGTTTGAGGGTTTGTGGGTTTGAGCCCCACGTCTGGCTCTGTGCTGCCAGCTCAGAGCCTGGAGCCTGCTTTGGATTCTGTGTCTCCCTCTCTCTCTACCCCTTGCCCACTCACACTCTGTCTCTTTTTCTCTCTCAAAAACAAATAAACATTTAAAAAATTAAAAAAGAATATGTGGCTTTGTAAATTTATTTTCCTGTAGCTCATCCAAATAATTTTAGCTGACTGGTGAATTGGTGCTGCTGATGAGATCATTTACATACTTTCAGAACAAGGATGGAACATACAGGTGCCCATACTTTTGGCCAAGGCATGAGTAGTATCCATTACCAAGATGAAACATGGCATTGGGACGTTTTATCCTCTTGGATAAAAGATGCTCAAGAAAGACCCGCGTATTGTTCTTTATCTACCAATGTTTCCTCTACGGTGGTGACTTCCCTCACTGTGTTAAGGGTCTAACTCCTCAACTGTATTAGGCTTTTGGCAATCTCAGCCCTGAAGAACAAGTCCTGAGTAGTTAAAACACTGTTATAAAGTCAAAAGTCAATGCACTGAAATCTGTAAACTTTATTCCCCAAAGAGGCCCAGGCCTGGCTCCTGAGTTTGCTTTTACTTTAAAAATAATGCTAACAAACATGTCTGTTTTCCCAACCAGAACAAATTAGGACTTGCCAATTATGAAAGAGGAAGTTTACTAGAGATAGACTGATAGCAGTGATTGCTGACAGCTTAATGGAGGAAGGAGAAAACATAGATGCAAAGGGGTCTATGTGGCTTAGAAGCAAATAGCCTTACATGGGATTACTCTAAGTCATGAATAAGAAGCTAACTTGTGCTTTATAATGCTCTGTTCTTTCTTCCATAGACTTAGCTAACAAGACCAGGGCTTTTAAACAAAGGCTTTGGAGACCCAGGAACTAGGGCCTCTGAGACTTTCTGAGGCCAGTGAAAATGAACCATTAATCTCTGGCTATAAAATCAAAGTGAATGAATAAACAGCTACAAAATGTACTATCTTTGTCAACTCTATTCATTGCTAAATTTGGTACTGAGAAAATACTGATGGCACATGAAAATAATTTGTAGGTCTGATGTTCTCAGTACACAGGAATTATGGGCTATATATGAAAATTGCAGAAAAATCATGGACAAATGTAAATTAAATGTTATTCATGGCTAAGTCATTTTGAAAGCAATATTATAAAAACCCTTCCAAAAATGTACAATAAAAAGTCTCTATTATTATCTTGGGCTGTGGGTACATTTTAATATGTTTGATAAGATGCTAGTGAGGGCTAGTGCCGGCTTAGGTGACCAGCCTGTGATTCTGCTCCCCTTGCCCTCAAGACTTACCTCTGTGCCCTTGGGAAGTCCACTTCCTGGAGCATCAACTCCTCATCCTTAACCTGGCACAGAGCACTTGCTCTGTCTCCCTGCTGTAAGCCCCCAGCACCTCCCACACCAGCCCTGGGGTGGAAAATGGGGATAGGCTCTCCTCACTTGTCTTCCAGACCTGCCCTTCCAGTCAAGTGTACAAATTTCTGTTCCTTCACAGCTCAGGCCATCCCACTTTCTTGTCCTGGGCCTCACCTGATCATTCTCCCTTCTTCACTGCAAATTCTGGCACCTTCCTTTCTACACACACCAAATTCTGATCTTATCCTGGCCTTCACTTTACAAAACATCGATATGGTCGCTCAACCTCACCTCCTTTCTTCTAACCCCAATGGAAGAGGGTTTCCCCCCCACCCGTCTAGTGGGAACCCCTATAACTAATGAAGCCCCCTACAACTGCCTCACCTACCTCTTTAATGCTTCATTGCTCAGCTCTGTCATCCCCTCTATCGAGCCTCCTCCTCATCATTTTAAATACTTATTTATCAAGAGGCACCTGAGTGGCTCAGTGGGACAAGCGTTTGACTTTTGACTTCAGTTCAAGTCATGATCCCAGGGTTGTAGGATCCAGCCCCGCATCAGGATCTGTGCTGAGCATGGAGCCTGCTTGAGATTCTCTCTCTCCTTCTCTCTCTGCCCTTCCTTAGCTTGCACACACTCTCTCTCAAAAAATTTTTTTTTAATTTAGATAATTTATTGAGATTATATATACATACTAAAAAAGTCATCCTTTAAAAAAAAAGTATGATTCAGTGGTTTTTAGTGTATTCCTAAGGTTGCATATCTGTCACAATTCCAGAACATTTTCATTACCCTCAAAAGAAACCTCAAACTTATTTACAATCACTTCCCATCTCCCTACTTCCCTAGCCCCAAGCAACCAAGAATCTGCTTTCTGCCTCTATGGATTTGCCTATTCTGAACATTTCATATAAATGGGATCATATACCACGTGGCCTTTTGTGTCTGGCTTCTTTTACTTAATATAGTGTTTTCAAGTTTCATCCACACTGTAGCATGTATCAGTGCTTCCTTCTTTTTTATGGTTCAATGATATTCCATTGTATGGATATATCATGGTATGGACTAAAGATCTGTGTCTTCCCTCAACTCATATGTTGAAGCCTTAATTTCCAATGTGGTAGTATTTGGAGGTGAGGCCTTTGGGAGGTAATTAGGTTAGATGAAGTCAAGAGGGTAGAGCCCCATGATAGGATGGGTGTCCTTATAAGAAAAGGGAGAGACACCAGAGCTTCCTCTCTCCTCCACCTGAAGATCTAGCAAGGAGGTGGCTATTTGCAAGTCAGGAAAAGCACTCTCACCAGACAATGAATCTGCTAGCACCCTTATCCTGGACTTGACAGCCTCCAGAACTGTGAGAAATTGAAAGCCTGTTGTTTAAGTCATCCAATCTATAGTATTTTGTTATGGCAGCTCAAGCTAATACATACATTTTAGTTTTTATTATAATTTTATTATCAGTAATAAACAAATGATGGATATTGGGTTGTTTCCACTTTTGGGTTATTATGAATAACAAAATGAACATCTGTGTACAAGTTTTTGTGTGAACATGAGTTTTCATTTCTTTTGGGTATATACTTAGGAGTGGAATTGCTGGGCTATATGGTAACTCTATATTTAACTTTTTGAAGAACAACCACACTGTTTCCTAACATGGCTGCATCATTTACACTCCTAGCAGCAATGTATGAAGACTTGAATTTTTCCACATCCTTGCCAACACCTGACATTGTCTGTCTTGTTGATTATAGTCATCCCCGTGGGCGTGAAGTGGTGTCTCATTATGGTTTTGATTTGCATTTCCCTGATGATTAAAAGTTTTGAGCATCTTTTCAGGTGCTTATTGGTCATTTGTATATTTTCTTAGGAGGAATGTCTGTTCATCTCCTTTGCCCATCTTTCAATTGGGTTGTCTTTTTTTTTTAATTTTTTATTATTTTTAATTTTAAGTAGGTTTCACGCCCAGCATGGAGCTCAATGCAGGCTCGAACTCACGACGCTGAGATCAAGACCTAAGTTGATATCAAGAGTCCGACGGACACTTAACCAACTGAGCCACCCAGGGGCCCGGTTGTTGTTTTATTGTTGAGATGTTTGTCATCATTTAAACATGGTCAAGTCTCTACCATTTTAAAGCAAACAAACCCTGGGCCAACTCCAAATCCCTGCTTTAGCCACTGTTTCTTGCAGAATTTTTTGAAACAGTTCTTGACCCTTTGGTTCCCACCCACTCTCTTCTGAAACTATTGCATTCTGGCTCCTGAAACTGCTCAGAGCAAGGTCACCAGTGGCTGTTTTTCTACTAAATACAATGAACACTTTTCAATTTCTAGCTTAATTTCTCTGTGGTATTTATCACTGAGTTCCTCTCCATCTTTATTGAAGGACTAGAGATCCTTAACTTAAATATCAGCACATGCTTCTGATTGTTCTCATATATCTCTAGCTTCTCTCCAGTTTTCTCAATGGGTTTCTGTTATTCTGCTCATTCTCAAGTCTCATCTTCTTCAAAATTTTGTCGTCAGTCCTCTATCTTCCATTTTTACATGGTATCACTGGGCACATTCACTCTCATGGATTTAATTACCACTTAACACAGTTCATTCCTACTCCTATCTCATCTCTATCTCCTGCCTACACTATATACTCCTGGGCTCCCAATTTATATATCTGTCTTACTTGGACTTCCAACCATCCTTAAATTTTACATGTCCCAAACCAAACATTTTATCTTCACCTCTCTAGCCTTCCTTAAGTCAGGAAAAAATATTACAGAATTCCACAAATTAAAATTCTTTGGTCATTCACATTTGTTTACTTGCTTCCATCCCAGACACCTGTTTACTGGCCCCTACCATTTAACAAGATGACCCCAGCTCTGCTCCCTTCCCCAAACTGTGGCCAGTAATCTTTCTAACATGCAAATCTCAACATGTCATCCCTCTGTTTACATGAGCTACTATAAGAGATGGGATTACACTGATTTTAAAGCCAGACACATTATGATTTCAATGTTAACACCATTCACTTACTGGCTGCAAGACTGTGATGAGCTACTTCTCCATGTTCTGGTCTTCTTGTTTAAAAAAAAGGAGAGACACACAGGAAAGAACCATTTCATGGGTCTTCCTCAGGATTCAGAAGATGCTCCCAGATGCCCTTGGCTCAGAGGCACATCAGTATATTTTAACTATTTTTATTAAGACCTCTTAATAGAGGCAAATCAAGCATCATCCCTTTCCTCCTGAAATGTGAAGATTAAATGGAATGACTTTAAACTCTTTAAGACAAGACTGCTTTGGACACTGAAGCCTGGTAATTAACTGCAGCTCCAGTCTGTGCTGAGCTCTCAGCTTCGGCGTCCAAAAAGTGCCCCGGAGAAGAGGCGACAGTGGCATTCTGAAATGAGGACGCAGAAGCGGGAATCCTTGCCGCAGCCGGGGTCTGTCCGGAGGCGCGGCCGCAGGGAAGTGCTGACTGTGAGACTCTTCCCCGCCCCGCCCCCGCCCGTTACCCGGGCGACAGTCCCCGCCGCCCCTTCGCCCAGCGGCCAGGCTCCTCGACCTGAGGCCCTAAGTACCGAAAGCCTTTCAGGCAGAGCCCACACAACCAAAACCACAAACCACAGGAGCCATCCCAGCCAGGTCGCTTCCTCCAGTCCCTCGCCAGCAGCCTGGGCGGCGCTCACTCCACCCTTGGGGCTGCGGCGGCGGCGGCGACAGCGACCCCGGGAGGACCCCAGGTGCGGGTTCGCCGCCGCAGGTCTGCCTCCCGGCCCAGCGCTCCTTCCCAGAGCTCGCGGCGCTCACCTTGAAGGACATCTTGCACATGTCCGCGGCCGCCCCTGCGCGACCCGCGCGCTTCCGGCCCGGGGCGCCGGCTCCAGCCCGCCCTCCCTTCCCCGCCGCGTTCCGCAGTGGGGCAGCCTCCCGCGCCGCGCGCTCCCGCCGCCGCCGCCTCACACTGGGCCGGGGGCGGGGCCGCCGGGGGCGGGGCCGGGCGGGGCCACTGGGGGCAGAGGCGGGGGGCGGAGAGCACTGGATGGGGAGCACCCAGGCCAGCTGTCCACGAACCCACCTAGTAGACGCTGACCTCGCTGGCACTGTACGCACTCTTTACACACACACACACACACACACCCCACACCTATACACCACACCCACATACCACTGCTCACACAGCCACAATCGCAGTCTCACACACACCCGTGTACAATGCCACACTGAGCACATTGTCCACCTTCAACATACACAGTGCTGTCCACACTCCCGTCCACGCACCCGCCCTCTTTCCTATACACACTCCATTACATCCTCGATGTTGCTACACATACACACACTCTAGACTCCACGCACACAGAGATTCACACACAATACTCCCACACTCATATCCGCCTATACACTCTACACACCCACCCCCAACCCCACACCTCACACATTTTCCAAAAGAGCATGGTCTGAATCAGATGTCTCCCAACCTTCATTATCGCACGAATATTGATAACATAGGTGAAACACAAGAAAAGAATTTACCCATCTTTCCACCACCCTTTCAAATAGCTATTTTCATTTCTGTCATTTTAGATGTTCTTTTGTTTCTCTTCCTGTTTTTTTTTTTCCTAATAATCTGTTTTTGTTTTTGTTTTTGTTTTGTTTTGTTTTCCTCCTGGGGAAAGAGTTCAGAAACAAGCCTTTTGATTGAATGAGTAATATGTGGTATTTTCCTTTTTGAAGGTGAAGAGCAAAATTTGAAATGTTATGCATAGCCCTTCTCCTTCTGATTACACCAGTTGCCTCCTCCTTTCTGCCTTTCCCTGAACAACTGGAATATCTCAGGAGCTGTTCACTCCCTCACACATCCTGCCTTGCTGCTGTCCCAGGGTTGGTTTGGGGGAAGTAAAAGCAGGAGAGTCACATTTTTTTAAATGAAAAAATACATTGTTTTTAAAGCGAAAAAGGCAATGAAAGCCTTTTTAGAAAATTCAAATGCTAAAGTAAAAGTAGCTGTCTCCCACCCTCACAATACAGGAACCTACTCATTCCCCCCTCACTTCTGTTTGTGCCACCTTCTCTCTTCTCAACTGAATTGGTAGTGAATACTTAATTCAAAAGTAAAACAAAAAAGAAAAATAAAAGCTCATGATGAAATAAAAAATGTTTATCTGTTATGGATAAATTGTATTACTTTGTGCTTAATTTTGAAATAAAAACATTAAACATTTTAATAGAAAATTTCAATTTTTAAATCGAGAAAGACTCGAAACTTTGCCTTGCCTTAGATGCTTATGGATGAGACAGTTTTGAAGTTGCCATGCAACAGTGTTATGAAGATTGAGCACGGGAGGTTTTGCTTTCATAGTTTTGATAAACAAAAGGAAGGAAGAGAGTATATATATATATATAGTTTTTAAATGTTTATTTATTTTTGAGAGAGAGAGAGACAGACAGAATGTGAGGAGGGGAGGGCCAGAAAGAGGGAGACACAATGAAAAGCAGGGTCTAGGCTCTGAGCTATCAGCACAGATCCTGACACAGGGCTCAAACCCACAAACTGCAAGATCATGACCTGAGCGAAAGTTGGACGCTTAACACACTGAGTCACCCAGGCGCCCCAAGAAGGGAGTATATTTTGAGTGCTGTCTGTATTATGCCCATTCCACAGCTGAAAAAACTAAGGTTGTGAGAGATGATGTAATTTGCTAATGAGTGATGGGGCTAGACCTTTAATTAAGTCTGTCTCGCTCTGAGGCCCATTCCCTTTCTACTACCACTTGCTGCTCAAAGTTGGTTTTGGCAGAAAGTCTCTGGCCAGACTGCTGATGGGAATCTTGTCGAAGTCACCGGAAAGAATATGCCTGTGCATCATCCCATGTGCCTGGCTAAGTTCATTGTCAGAATAAAGCCCCCAAACAGAACAAAACCCTCATGATCACCACAAGGCAACTCCATCTAAAGAGGCCCATCCAAAACTTAACAGTGACACACCAGGCCTAATATGTGAAATTAAATCCCCATGGCCCTACCCTCTCTAGCCAAATAATTTCTCACTACCCAGCAGAGTGTCTCCATCCTTGTCAGAGATGTTCCTTGTTATCCCCCTCCTTCCCATCCCTAGGCCTCTCTTCCCTCCCTCCTCTTCTTTCTGCCCTAACTCAGACCCTGACCTTCCCAGGGTTCCTCCTGGCTCAAGTCCTCCTCCCGCACCCTGCCCTTCAGCCATCTCTCTCCCAGCTTTGCTGACACCATAGTGTCTGATGTTGCTCCTAGACTTCACTTCTATTCCTTTTGACTCCTCCAGCAGAGTTTAAATTCTTCAAAGCCAGACCCTGGGTTTTCTTTTTTTTTTTTTTTTTAATTTTTTTAATGTTTTTTATTTATTTTTGATACAGAGAGAGACAGAGCATGAGAGGGGGAGGGGCAGAGAGAGAGGGAGACCCAGAATCTGAAGCAGGCTCCAGGCTCTGAGCTTATCAGCACAGAGCCCGATGCGGGGCTCGAACCCACGAATGTGAGATCATGACCTGAGCCGAAGTCAGAGGCTTAACTGACTGA
>CM053566.1:41667179-41716179 GCA_028646485.1 Cryptoprocta ferox
GGGTTTTCTAATATATCTTTTATGTTCTTCAGTGGCTAGTTTGCAGCGGGAGAGATGGTAGGTGGTCAAGGTTTATGAATCATTGATTCAATTGGAGATTCAAGGGATTGTGTTTCTTTATCTCCATGGTCAGACGTCCCACCGTGCCTCTCCACAGGCACCCATGATTCATATGCACCGACATCCGTGTTCATCTCAAATGAGGCCATATTTGCTGTCACCTTCTGTTCGCGCCAGCGCAGACTGCCATGTGTATGTTCTCGATGTCCCACTGTCCCAGTTTATGCTCCAGCAGGATTTGCTGTAGACAGAACTGTGAAGTAGGTTAGATTGGTCTCCTGAGCTATCTTCCTCTTCTTTTTTTGTGATCAGGTCCCTTCATCCCAATTAAGAGTCTGCTCTGGACTTGCCTGTCTGCATTCCCTGTCTGCCTCCCATCCATCTCCCGGCTGGTTAGCTCAGTCTCTTCACTTGGAATTTATACTAGATGAGCCTCATGCAGTCTAGAGTGTAGCGGCACAACATTGAATAATCTGCCCCGGCATCCATGGTCCCTTTCCTTTACGGTATCAGAACACTAATTTTACTCAGGCATCTACCATACTCCACCTTGGGATATGCTTCAGGGAGCCCAGCCCTCTTTTCTGTCCAGAGCTCTCTGATCTAAGCTGGTGATAGTGCCTGGATGAGGTGTGGGCATATGACATATCCTGACTTCTGAGACATGAGAAGAGGTGTTCTGGGGGCTTCCAAGAAAGGTTTCCTTGCTTCTAAGAGAGATAGCCAGGAGGAGAAGATCCTTTCCTCCTTAGGACACTGTCCTGTATGGATCTGATGCCTGGAATGCTGCAGCCTCCTTGTGACCATGAGAAGAGCTATCCCCTGAGGGTGGCAGGGCAAACAGATGGTGTCACTAAGGTCAACTAAGGTTGACAAATGAGGGCTGCCCTGCCCCTGGACTTCTTGCTGTGTAAGCCACTTTATGCTGAAAATATTCTGATACAGGGTGAGAATGGAAGCAAGGGGTGGGAGACAAAAGGTCACGAACTTCAGCCACATTGATTAGTGTCCATTATGTGCTTGCATTTTGAATGTCACTGAATTTTATTCTTACTCCAACCCTGTGTGAAAGCTATCACTGATGATGAAATTGAGACTCAGAGTGGATGCAAAACTTGCTCATTATCACAAGGACTGGAAGTAGGAAAGTGGTATTTGAACCCAGGCAAAGAGAGTAGAACTCCTGCTGTGTCTTCCATGCTGTCTTACCAGGTTTGTATGCAAATGTGTGCTGAGTAAATGTCAGAATGAAGTCTCCTGTTCTGCATTTTATAACCTTAAGGTTATAGATAATATCCCTCAGAATAAATGAATTGCTGACAAGGTACCATGAGAAGGGGCTGGAGCACTGTAGCCAAGTGGAACGCATAGATTTTGATTATTAGTTTTGATAAGCAATATCCCTGCCTTTGGTAGGCAATATCCTGACCTATAACTAAGTCCAGGTGATACACATAGATTTTGATTATTGCTTTTGATAGGCAATATCCCTACCTGTCTACTCAATAGATATTCTTAAGGTGGAAGTTTTAGCCTAATCAAATAAATTTTTTTTCTGATTACCAACTCAGAATACAAAAAGAAGAAAAAAAGTAAAGGACCACAATGACCTATAAAACAATTTCCCAGAGTCATCAGGGGTTAAATATACCCCTGATCTTTTCTTAAGCATGCAGTAACATAATTGGAAGGATGTGTACTCTGCTTTTTTTTTTTTTAATTATACATGAACATGTGAGCATTTTCCTCTGGCTTGAAAGATTCTTTGAAAATCCTGCATTTAAAATTGGCTACACTATACTTTATTTAGCCTTCCTCCTATTATAACACCTTTTAGTCCTTTCTCCTATTGTAAATCCTTTCTTCAAGGATAAGACCTATACGTTCCTTTTAGTTTGTATACTTAAAAATAATGCTAATAATTATTTCATACCTAAGATTTATTCACATTCCTCATTATTTCTTTAAGATACTTTCTAGGATTGCAGAGCCAAAGCATAGGAACATTGTGAAAATGGCCAATTCATAAGTAAAAATTGCTTTTCAGGAATGCTACAGCAATTTTATACTTCCATCTAAGCTGATTAAATTGTTGTTTGAGATTCTTCTCAAAACTTTCAATGACTCTGTGTAAGCAGACGTTATAGGCACTAAGCTTTCTGTGTATCTGTTTGCTTTTTTATACTCCTGCCAGATAATATTTTGATTCTCTTAAATAAATGATATAGGGGCACCTGGGTGGCTCAGTCGGTTGAGAGTCCGACTATGGCTCAGGTCATGATATCACAGTCCATGGGTTCGAGCCCCACGTCCGGCTCTGTGCTGACAGCTCAGAGCCTAGAGCCTACTTCGGATTCTGTGTCTCCCTCTTGCGCTGCCCCTCCCCCACTCGTGCTCTGTCTCTCTCTTAAAATAAAGACATAAAAAATTTTTTTAAAAATAAATGATATAGAACAAAACAGGGTTAAAATAAAATTAGGATTTAAAAATGGGACAGAGAACATTGAAAATAAGAAAGATAACACAAAGCTGGAAATGAAAGAAAACATAAAAAGGGAAGCAGAAAGGACATACAGTTGGCTCTAAGCTTTTTAGCAATCAGTGCAGAAGAGAGACATCATCATCATGATCATGATGGTTCATCGTGTCTGTAAAATCAAAACTCTTCAGCTGCGTGAAAGAAGACCAGCTATTGCAGAGAGAAGTGAAATCATATGGAACAAAGCACAGTTTCCTCAATAATTCCTTAATGGCAAATGCATCGGTGAATTTCACAGAGCTGTTCTGGGGACATTCCTTTATGTAAAGTGACAACCTAACATCAAAGGACTTCAGGAAAGCCCCAAATAGTGCAGTTTAGGTACAGCATCTGCTGGGCTGGCTTCCAGGAGAATGGGTGGACCACTGACCATTGGGTGGTCCTGTGTAACTGTTCCCCTTGAGTCATCAAATGACTCAGTTTGAGTTTCATTCCAGCTGGTACCTGGAGCACAGTTAGCTTAAGTATGAGGTTGAATCATGTAAACAATCAGTAGAACTAGGAATAAGAACTCCCCTCTTATAATAGTTCAGAAGCCCGACATGAACTTAAATGGGAGACTACCCACACAGCCAGGGAGTAAATAGAGCCCAGGAAGAACCCAAGGTGGGATGCTACTGAAGCCTGATAGATAGAGTACTTGACCATGGACATCAAGTGGCTCTATAGCCAGAACTTCCCATATGAGCTGGGTTCTGTCATAGGTTGGCGGACCCAGAAAAAATTCACCCTGAGAAAGTAGTGGCATATCTGGGACCAAGTCTGAGCAGGATCAGATGGCACCAGCAAAACTGCACGAGCATGTCGCCAGCACCTCTCTTTCAGTTCACACTTCCTGTTTGTGGAAAGCCCTTAGGACATCCTGATGGAGAAGGAAAAAGCTTGAGCTTGGTTAGTGGCTTGCCTGTTAGAATCGGGGGATGGATATGGGTGTAAGCTGAAAGTGATGGCGGCTTGAAAACCAGCACTTCAAGTGGAAGACATGGCCATCTACTTTGCACGGAGAGAAGTGGCCCAAGGTTAGACTATACATGACTCAGGGGCAGAGGAGCATGGCTTG
The DNA here is from genome assembly GCA_028646485.1 of Cryptoprocta ferox. NCBI lineage: Eukaryota > Metazoa > Chordata > Mammalia > Carnivora > Eupleridae > Cryptoprocta > Cryptoprocta ferox. Next base: position 41,670,839 of record CM053566.1, read on the forward strand.
ACCTGTGCTTAGGTCCTAGGGAGGAGATGGATTGGAAGACTGGGGAGCTTTGAAGTAGAGGCCTGTGGGTAGACATATTGGAGTAGGCAGATCACGTGAAGACTTTTATATTACATACTAATGCTCAATGAAGAACAGTCCCCATAAGAGAGGCACTAAATGACCAAAAAGACAAAATGACTTAACCAGTTGACATCAACCATCCTCTATCATTGGCATGTATGATGTAGCCATGGCAGCAGAGATGAAAGTCATGAATGGGCCTAACAGCATGGACTCCCATTTACCACATGTGATCTAGCTACTGCGGCCACTACATGGCCAATAACAAGGACCAATCATTAGTCTCCAGTATGCCATCATCCCTTGAGGAGAAATCCTAATCACTTGGTGGAAAATTGACTACATTTGACACTTGTCATCCTAGAACGCCAATGATTTATTGTGATAGGAACAGACACATACTCCAGGTATGGGCTTACCGTTCCTGCCCATGGGGCCTGAGCTAACACTACCATCCATGAGTTTGTGGAGTGCTTGTTCCACAGCATAGAATCCAGAATAGAATTATGTCAAAGCAATGGACCCACCTGACAGCAAAGGAGGTGTACACATGGGCTTATGGCCATGGCACCCACTGGTCATATATTATACTATGTCACCCAAAGCTGACTTTAGTGTTGGGGTGGCTTGTTGAAGGCATTAGCTAAAGTACCAACTTGAAGATAATATTTTATAAGCATAGGGTACCATCTTTCAGCACACAATATGCAGTTTAAATTGAAGAGCTTTCCATAATGCTATGTCACCATAGCGCGAGTCTTCAGACCAAGGGGTAAAAGCCAGAGTGACCCCACTTACCATTATTCTCAAAGAGCTCCTTGTGTTTCTTGTCTAAGCAACTCTATGCTCTGTCAGTTTAGAAATCCTAGTACCCAAAAGGAAGAACATTTCCACCAGGGGACACAGTAGTAGTCCCATTGAACTATAAACTGCAGCTATGGTCTGCGCACTTCAGGCTCTTTGTGTCGACTGGCAGCAGGTTAAGAAAATGAGTCACCATCTTGGCAGTGACACTGAACACCTTAAACAAATATAATGTTATGTCAATTATGCCTAAATACAAAAGGAAAAAAAACTAATGCCATTCTTACTCTGATGAAAATAATTTTAAAAATATTGAGTCTGGGGGTGCCTGGGTGGCTCAGTCAGTTAAGCATCCAACTTTGGCTCAGGTCATGATCTCATGGCTTGTGAGTTCAATCCCCACGTCAGGCTCCATGCTGACAGCTCGGAGCCTGAAGCCTCCTTCAGATTCTGTGTCTCCCCTTCTCTCTGCCCCTCCCATGCTCATGCTCTGTCTCTGTTTCTCAAGTTTTTTTTTAAAACTTAAATTTTTTTAAAAAACTGAGTCTGATATTAAAAGATGGCATGGAAGCTGTTGATATGCTGTATCTACTCTGCAGGGTCTTTTAATTGTAATGAGCATATTGTAAATACTGCTGTTGATTTAGCTATTTTTCCTCTGATACCTAAATCCATTTCTTAAGAGATTCCTTCGTTGACAATCTATTCTTATTTATCATATCTTCTGAAAAGAATGTTCTTTGGGATCTGATTTGCTAAAATTTTTCTGTTGTTCGTTGATGAATTAATAAAGTCGTGCTCTGCGTGCTCTCTTTCCTTCTGTGTGGGGCATCTGAATGTTGCCTCAGGGGGAGTACCCTGGCCCATGGAGTCCTGATTCTGGCTTGTCTTTGTATGAAGATTCCACCGTACCTCTTTTTCTCCGGGAGGAGGAGGGCCGCAGTGACATAGAGGAACTTCACAAAATGGCCCCGCTATCCCCCCAAGGGGCAAGAGCCACCCAGGCCTTTTTATACTTCACTTTTTGGTATATTCTAGTATTTTGCTTTTGTTATCCATCATAGTGATTTAACAAAATGTTAGATTTCCCTCACTTCCATGATAGGACCTGACGATGCTTTCTTGGGGGCCTGTTGCCTTTGGCCCAGTTCTATCATATACTTTGCAGTTACGTGAGTTGAAACTTGTGATGAACTGTAACGTATATGCGGCAGGATTTCCAGAGGTCTCATCCATGACCCAGTGGACTAAATGCTGTGGTAGAAAGGCCAGCTCTACAGCTTTCACATCCTAGCCAGTCGCCTAGAGTTTTGCCTGAAGTGTTTGATTTTCATTTGGATGCTTAGCATTATTGTGGAACTCTCTCAGCTTCCACGGCTTCGAACATTTATTTAAAGACAGTCGGGTTAAAAATTGGAAAGTACCCTCTCACTGATCTGGCCCTTGGGAATAAGAGCTTCTATCATGGATGGGCCCAGAAGTGCATCCTAACCGAAGCTGCTTTTAGCATTCCACTGGGACTGTGAAGGGGTCAGCCGTGCAAGAGCATTATCTTTTAATGTGCTGAGGACCCTGAGTCCTTACATTTTATTGCCAACTTGCTAAACCCATAAAAGGCAAAAGTGTAGCAGACACATAAACACGGTCTTAGTTCCAAATTATTTGCAAAGTTGGCATTTGTTTCACTTAATCTTTAATTGCACCAAAACCATTTAAGAGGAGCCAAAAAAAGCTGAGTTCATTCCTTAGGGAAAATGGGCTAGAAGACTCCCATGCTATGGACATTCTCTCACAGCCTTACATGGGAGCGAGAATAAACTTCTGATTTAATTTTATTTGTGGAGAAAACAGATTCCCTCCCTCTACAATTGAAAAAGCAGAATATAATGTTTTTATTAACATTTGGCTTTGGTGGTCCTTGTTCCACCATTGTATGTAATGTACTCAACTGTACCTTAAAAACTGTGCAAATCTCAAGTGTGACAGGGGGCTTATTATTTCTGTGAGGTTTCCTTGGTGGCCTTCTTACAGCTGAGAGGTAGGATAGGTTACAGGCACTTCAGTGAGATTGAACGTTTGACTGTGAGTCACATGAAATCAGAAACCATTTTGCCTCAATCTCTTCACAGTCCAATGCCACACCCAGCCCCCAGCACATAGTAAGTACTCACTGAGTATTTTTGAATAAATGAATGAATGAATGGTCACAAATTATCTAAGGACCCACAAGCTTCTCAGATATGGAACCAAAGCTTCTGATGTTCTCTTCTTTAATAAGATTTGGAGTCTATGTTTGTGTGGTTCCTTTATTCAGGAATCTAAGGCATGTGGTCCTAGCTTGTCAGGGAGGCCATTGGATAGGCGACAGTAAAGGACTTTGTCCTATTTTTGCATGAGGGCCACCATTATGTCTTCACTGAAAGCAGAGCCTTCCCACCCTGCCCCCCAAAGACCTCTCATCACTGGTCCCAACGTGGGGCTGGATGGACACTGTGGAGCCTGAAAATTACTACTAAGGGGCTTTGACACCATCTTTGTGTGTTTGTGTGTATTTTAAATTAGCTGGTCTCCATGTATGTATATGTGTGCCGTGTGCCCATGTGTGTAGGGAGAGGGGCATTCTGGAATTATGAATTTGAACAAGGACCTTTTGCTTGTACACAGGATGTCCCCCAGCTCCAACTTTCCACTCCCCAAGAGGTGCAGATCAATCTAAGCTTGGATGATAGCCCTTCATTGGGCACTGCTGGCTTTGGTGCATTTTGAGCAGGTGTAGGATTCTCAGTTCTCACAGCAAGTGAAATGAAGAAGGAGCCATAAGCAGAGAGTGGAAGGGTATTGGGGAGAAATCCAAGTGATTTCACTGGAAAGAGAAATGTAAGCAAAAGCTCTGGGAAAAGCCACAATCAAACACAACTTCCAGACAAAATTGGTTCTTATAACATCTGCCTTTCATCTAGTACTGGTATTATAATTCCATGGTGATGTGCCCACCCCAGGATGGGACCAATGCCCTGAGCTGATCCGTAGTAAGTACTGCCAGAGCTGGGACTCAGCAGATGGCCTGAGGGCCAATCCACTCTGGCTCATTCCTGGAGCCAGTCAACCTCACTGAGGAGGTAGAGATCAGGGAGCTGTCTACAGAAACCAAAGAAGCCTGGAGCCTGATGCAGTATCCTGGGGGATCTGGGGGCAGACAGTAGGTAGTAGTCATGGCAGACCAGCTAACCAGAGGATCTTATAGCAGTGAGAGCTTCTACGGGAGTCCTGACAAGGCCCTCCAAGACCCTGGGCTCCGGCAAAGTAAAAAAAGTAAAAGAACGGGCATCAGGGAGTTATGTCCTCCAACGGAATCATCAAGGTAGAAGCAGAAATGCAATTGCTAAGGACTGATGTTTTAATGGCAAGAGCAAGGGAAGCTTCCAGGTTCTGGGAAACCAGGATTGCAAGGAGGACCCTGGACAGAAATTCAGACACAATGGGTCAAGACTACTAAAATGGGGCATAAAAATATCAATAGCTAGCCCAATTGGAGGCATACTACGTACTGGCATTGCATTGGACCCTTTCTAGTGATGACTTCATTCAACATTCACAAAGCTCATGCCAAGGATAAAATTTTTCAGATGAAGAAACTGAGACTGAAAGGTGGTTATTTAACTTGTCCAAAGTCACAAGGTCACAGATGGTAGTGGAGAGGGGAGCTTGGAACTAACCTCATGTCTATAACTCTATAACCTGTGGTTTTTATGAGAGTTCACGCCATGGTGGAAGCTTGGTCAGGGAGCAGGAACAAGGTCAAGGGCAATGAGAGTGAGCACCAGCGGGGTCAGTCCAGCCATACAGCAGGCATGTTCACACACATTGTGTCATTTAAACTTCATGGTGTCCTTGTCCCTCCTTTTGTTTTTGTTTTTCAGATGAGGGGTCCAAAACATATAAAGTGGCTTGCCTAAAATTACACAGGAAAAAGGCAATAACCAATTAATGGGACTACATGTCAGAGCAAAGCCAACAGCAAGACTGCCCTGAGGCTGATGTGCCACGGGAAGGAAGAGAACTATGAATTTAGGATGTAATACCTGCTGTCCATCCAGGCCTCCTTAATCTGAAAGTGGAGTTAGTAAAAATCCTTTAGGGTAGAGAGCAATTTTGAACATACATAACTTTAAAGAGTCTGACTTCCTATACTAAGTGTAAGGACACACTTTCACCTGATATAACTCAATGATGCATTTCATCTCCATAATGAATGAGTCATGGACTTAGTCCTTACATTGAGTTCAACACCTTCCCCTCATCTCTTTGCTCAAAGGCAGCTAAATCAGTAGGTGCTATTATGGCATAAGTGAAAGCTAATTTTAACTCCAGCTATGTGTCATTTCTTTTGAGTTCTCTAAACCTGGGTGTAATTATTACTCATACCAAGCTAAGAGAATTAGGCAGGTTATTTCATGTCCTTTAAAAAAACATTGCGAAACCCCGACTTTTAATATTGTTATATGTACAGTTGAGTGAATGGTAAAGATTTAACATAATATTGGAGCATCATAGGATTAGGAATTATCCATCAAGTAACAATCAGTCAATCAACAAATGTTTGTTGACTGCCCACTCTGGGTCCTGCACTGTTCTAGGCATGAGGCTGTAAGTTCTTTTGGAGAAGTCATTTAGACTAGTGCATCTTTAACTATCTGTGAAGAAAGACCATTTAAAAAATTCTTTTTTTAATTTATTTATTTTTTTATTTTGAGAGAGAGTGAGAGAGTGTGTGCAAGTGAGGGAGGGGGCGAGAGAGAGAGAGAGAGAGAGAGAGAGAGAGAATTCCAAGCATGTCCTGTACTGTCAGCTCATAGCCTGACGTGGGGCTGGACCTCACAAACTGAGATCATGACCTGAGCCGAAACCAAGTGTCAGATGCTTAACCGACTGAGTCACCCAGGTGCCTCTAAAAAAATCTGAATCCATTGTTGACCAATATTTTGTAATGTACAATAAAACTTGGTTATGAGAAAAATAATCACATTGTTGATGTCATGGCAATATCAAATTGCTAGAAAGTTTATAAACACTCTCAATTTTTATACTTTTTTCATTACAACATTTCGTGGACTGGCAGTGGTCCACAGACCACACTTGGAGTAGCACTAATTTAAACAAGGCTTGACCATTCTGGAACCATCTCATCAACTGAAAGATTAGTTTTTGCTGATGTTTCTTTCCATTTTTTTTCATTTTTACTTATCGTGTTAGCAGAATTGCCAATGCTTGATGATAATTTTTAAAGAAACTCTTTGTTTCAAGTAAACCACACTTTCCCCAACTGAGAGATAAGGGAGAAAGTCTTCCTTCAAAGTCCAACCTATAAAAGGTATGTGAAGAATGAAAAAAAGAAATATAAAATATAACACGAAGCTAAGAGGAAAAAATGAAGTCAAGGCTATGTTTGCAAACGAGGATCACAAATGGTCAAGAAGTTACTTTTAAAGAAAAACTATGACTCACAAGATAGCTACAAAAGGAGTATGTGACTGTGTGGATTCACATAGATACAGAATGAAGAAATCTATTTTTGTAGAATTGCCCTTTCTGGCACTGTTATTGGTGCCGTGGCAGAATGCATATTCACAGGAACTTTTTTTTTTTTGGAATGAAGTTAACAGAGCATTTTGGCAAGAATGAAAAACAGGGCATGAAACTCATGAGATCAAATTTTTCTTTTCCCTAGATGCTTACCCAAGAGCAAAAGCCAAAAAAGAAAAAGAAAAAGTAAGAAGAGATAAACTTAATTTGTCTTAAAGGCATTGACTTCATAGAAAAAAAATTCTAAATTACAAAAGTCACATTCTAAAATCTCGACTTCCTAGAAGTGTCTTGAAGTAAATACTTCCTCACCCTAACTGGAAAGAGTGTTTCACTTCAAATGCTAACTCAAGGCATTTAAGAATGGAACATGTAAACAGTGGGTGATATTTATCAGGCATTTTGATGAATGAGAAGAGACAAGATTCTGAGTGTTGATGCATAATAGACCACCCTAAAATCCGGCAGCTTAAAACAACTACAGATGGTTTCTGACTTATAATGAATTCGACTTAGGCTTTTTTGATCTTATGGTGGTGTGAAAGTGATACATATTCAGTAGAAACTGTACTTTGAATTTTGAATTTTGATCTTTTCCAAGGCTAGCAATGGGCTGGGTACCATTTTTCCTCGTGATGCTGGGCAGTGGCAGATGCACCTCCCAGTCAGCCACACCATCGCGAGGATCAACACCTGATACACTTACAACCATTCTTTACCTGGACAACCATTACATGTTTACTTTCAGTATAATAGCGAGTAAATCACATGAGCTCTTCAACACTTCATTTATAATAAAGTAAAGCAGGCTTTGTGTCAGATGATTTTGCCCAATTGTTGGCTAATGTAAAGATTCTGAGCATGTTTAAGGTAGGCTAGGCTAAGCTGTGATGTTCAGCAGTTTAAGTATATGAAATGTATTTTTGACTTATGATATTTTAAACTTATGATGGGTTTATTGGGATGTAATTACATTGTACGTTGAGGAAGATTCTTTATTTATGATTCAGCAATCTGGGCTGGGATCAGCTGGGCACTTCTGGTGGTCCTGCTTGGGGTCTCTTATGCAGGTGCCTTTATCTGATGGGCTGTACTAACTAAGCTAGCTTCATTCATGTGCCTTGCGTGGTCTCACAGGAACTCTTTCTACATACTTTTTCTCCAGCAGAATAATTGGACTTCCTTATGGCATAGGATCTGGGCTCCAAGAGGGTGAGTTCTAAGATGACAAGTGCTTATCCAATCTCTGCTTGCATCACACTTGTTAATGTCTCATTTGCCAAAGCAAGTCACATGACCAAGCTCAGATTCAGTGTAGGAAGCAACATCACAGGGGCAGGAATTCTCAGAGGCATGACTCATTGGGGGACATTAATGTAATGGTCTATCATAAAATTAACAAATTTTTTTAATCATATGAATGTAAATTCTGTTTTTCTTAATAAGACAGAATTAGGCTACTTGGCAATTCCAGCTCACATTCTAGAGCTTTGTAAGATGGCACCTGTATTTGGGGATGCTCTTCATGGCTTGCAGGGCTATAAAGACTCACCAGATTACATCAACCAAGACAGCTGATCAATTCATGAATATTAATGATCACCTATTAGGTCATTATCACTATGCAAAGTGGTATGGAAGACACATTTTTCTTGCATTCGGGGTATTTGCAATGGAATTGGAAAATACAAATAGTAAAAGTAATATTGCAAACAGTGTAAGATAGAATATAACTAATGCTAAATTGTGCCATATAGAATATAAAGAAGTAAAGAATTTCAAACTTTTAGTTATGCCTTGTTCTGATGAGGCTTTCAACACATAGAGTCATGGTCTAAGAGTTATAATAATCCATTAATAATCCAAGCCTGAGCATCTAGATTTGACTATATTGTCTGGCTCTACTGGTCTTCCTTGCAGGGGTGGAACACACTGGCAGAGAACAAGGGAGAGCAGCCACTTAAAGAAAGGTGATTAAATTTTCTCAAACTTGAGTCTTTGTTCTTTGAGAAAGCAGATGTTTTGCAAGACAATTTGTCAGCATCTGCCTGGTTCTCCTGTCTTTAGTAACGTACAATCGAGTCATGGTTCTACATCCTACTGCACTGGGAAGGAATGACAGATGAATAGTTGTGCTGAAAGGTAGGGAATGTGATGGCATTTGGAACAGCAAATTATCCCAGATGTGACGTACTGAAGAACCAGGAAGAACATGGATTCTATTCTGGGAACCAACTTGTATACCAAACACTCTGCTAGACTCTGAGGATGAAAATGAATTTTACCTGGTGCTGCCCCCAAAATCCAACAGTCTAATAAGTAGGCAGATCTAAATGCTACAATAGGGGCATGACTAATACACTGTGTGAGCTCAGTGATGGGAGTGGCTGACTGGGAGAGCAAGGGAAGAGTTTGCATTAAGGAAAGCCTGCCAAATAAGGTGATGCCCGAGGTGAATTTTGAAGAATTAATTGGAGTTAGACAGGTTGCTAAGGTGGAAAAGGGCATTCCTGACAGAAGATACAGCCATGAGCAAAGGCATGGAGACCTGAGGAATACGAAATCATTTGATTAGCCTGGGGAATAAGGTACCATGCAGGCAGGTGAGAGAGGGCAGAAAGGAAAACTAGGGCCAAGTTATAAACCACCCTACTGAGGAGTTTAGACTTTATCCTAAGGGATAAGAAACTGTAAATGATGTTAAGCAGAGTAGCCACGAGATCACATTTACATTCTTTAAATTAATTAATTAATTTATAATTGTTTTAAGCAGGCTTCATGTCCAACGTGGGGCTTGAACTCATGACCCTGAGATCAAAACCTGAGCTGAGATCAAGAGTGGTACATTTAACTAACTGTGCCACCCAGGCTCCCCCACATTTACCTTTTAGTAACAGTACTGCCCAAACGATGGAAATGTTCTATAATCTCCTCTGTTCAATATGATAACTGCTAGCCAGATGTGGCTTTGAGCACTTGAAATGCAGCCAATGTGACTGAGGAACTAAATTTTTTATTTTTAGTTTGACTTTAGATAACCACACATGGCTCTTGGCTACCGCATTGGACAGCTCAGTGCTAGAAAAATCCTTGTGGCAGCGGTACAGATGATGGACCAGATGAGGGCATAACTGGAAGGACTTAGAAGACTTTGTAACAATACAGGTGTGAAATAATGTGATCCCAAATCAAGGCTGGGGCCATGGGAATGCATGGAGGTGACCAACTTGAGAACTACTTAGGAAATGAAATGGGTGGAATTTGGGACCTTATTTGACATGAGGGAGCAGCTCTGATCACATGAACAGGATGAGTGCTAAAGAGTAGGGACAACTAAGTATACTTAAGAGAATGAGGCTAAGTCCAGACTATGAAGCAGTAGGGCTTGGATTGATGTGGTAAGCAGTAGGAAGTTGTGGTAACACCTTGGGCTGGCATATAATGCTGGTTTTCCCTTACTATGCAAGACAGATTGTAAGTGAAAGAGACTGCAGGGAGAGATGATAGCTGGGAATTAGACCTTGGCATGTTTGAGAGTGGTCTGGACGAGGTGGAGATCGTAGGAGGGTGGACAAATGGGAAAACTCAAACTAATGATAATCAACATCATTTAAACATGAGGGATTATAGAAATGGTCAATGAGAAATCCATGTTTTCCAGTCTGACAGGGAAAAGGAAAGGCACAGTGAATTCATGATTATTAGGCACCTACCTATGAATTAAGCACTATGCTAGACACTTTCACAAAAATCGTCTCTGTGGGATACTAGACAAACTGGTATTGCCACTAAGGGAAGTGTGTTGGCCAAGAAGAGGTATAGTTAGTAGAGTTCCCCTGCATATATTTTGGATGCGACTTATATCCTAATTGGAAGATCTACTTTTTTATATGTATTTTTGTTGAGGAGGAGACAAAAGAGAATTAAGGGTGTATAGGCAGTGGGCTTAAAAAAAATACACCTACTTACGTAGTTTATTTGATTATGAACAGTTTTAAGAGATTTTGTTAATGGATAGTTTCATGGTAATAGATCTGATATTATTTTTTTGGCTTAAACAATGGAAATTTATGGTCTTAGAGTTCTGGAGGCTAGAAACCTGAAATTGAGGTGACAGCAGGGTTGCTTCTGTCTGAAGGATGTGAGAAAGAAACTGTGCCATGCTTTTGTCTGCTTCTGGTAGATTACTGGCCAACTTTGGCATTCCCTGGCTCACAGATACATCATTCTGATCTCTAATTTCATGTTCACAGGTTCTTCCTATGTGTGCGTGTGTGTGTGTGTGTGTGTAACTTTCTCTCTTTTATAAAGATACCAGTAATATTGGATTAAGGGTTCATCTTACTCCAGTATGACCTCATCTTAGCGAATTCCATCTGCAATGGCCCCGTTTCCAAATTCTGAGATGCTGGGGGTTAAGACTTCAACGTATGAATTTGGAAGGAAGACACCGTTTTGTGGGGAATAAGCTTAGGAATTCCCTGAACTTGCACCAATGGATTAACAAGGCACAAAGAATTAGAAAGCCATATGATGAACCCACCCAAGTTTGGGTAAACAAGATTACATAAACAAGATTAGGTGTAGGGGGCAAAGGCCCCCAGTATAGGACAAAGGTATAGGAATAGGGAATCTCAGGATGAAAACATCCAGGATGAGGCAAACAAGATTAGGTATTCAGGGAGGAAATGCCCCCCAATTTAGTACAATAGCAGAAAGCTACTTTCCCTGGAAGGAAGGACCAAATTAGGTAAACAGGTAAATAGGGCTATAGACCACTGGGGTGGGATGGGGGGGATGTTGCCCAGAGCGGAGCTCATTAGTAAAAGAAAGGTGCCTTGTTGACCCTGAATAGCATGCTCTGTCTTTCTTGTCCCCTAGACCAGTTTAGGTAAACAGAGGTGGAGCCTCATGTTTGCTATAAACAACCTTCCACGCAGCACCAGAAAATTGTTTTGTATTGACCCAAACCCCTAACACTGCATGTCTTCAAACCCCCCTTTCCCTCACTTCCATGAGTTAATGTTCACAATTTCATTGTCTCTTTGTGCACATCCATCACGCTTGTAAACCTTCTGATCCTAATAAAAACGGAGCAAGGACCCTTACTCGGGGCTCTTGTCTCCTCCCAGACATTAGCCTCTCTTGCATTTTTAATCCTGTGTCCTGCTTTCTTGCTGAACCAGAGAGAACTCCAGACCCAGAGTCTACAACAAGTTTAACCAGTCTTTCTTCTTGTCCTCTCATGTGCAAATACATTCACCCCACCTCCACCCCATTACTCCCCAAAGTCTTATCTCATTTCAGCATCAACTCTAAACCCAAAACCTCATCCACATCAGGAATGGATGAGACTGGGGATATGATTCATCCTGGGGCAAATTCTTTTCCACCTGTGAATTTGTAAACTCAGACAACAAGTTATTGCTTCTAAAATACAACGACAGAACAAACATAGGATAGACATTCCCATTCTAAAAGGGAGAAATTAGATGGCAAAAAAGGGTCATGGGTCCCAAGCATACCTGAAACCTAGCAGGGCAAATTCTATTAAGTTTTAAGGCTTTCGAATAATCATTTTTCAGCTTAATGCTCTGTCCTCTCAGCATCTGATATTATTTCATTTGGCTATTATTTTCATAGCTAAAAGGACTTTGTCCTTCAAAGTTAATAGGAAAATACTTTAAAGAATGTTAAGCATAGAAAAGTGTAAGCACCAGCCAACAAAAAAACTCAACAAAACATGTGCTTAGTATTATTAATTCAGCTAAACCCAAGTAAACCTAGTTCAATACTCCAACATAACTTTAAAATAAAACAATAAGGTCATGAGGCGAGAAAACTGTAGAGAACTAAGTAATAGCTTAGTTTTAGGGCTTGGGTTAGCTTCTTATTTATCATTAAACACTTTATTATGAGGGTCTTCTTTTTGCTTCCCTTCATAGTAAATATATTACAATAATAATTAATGTACTAGTTAACACTAGCTACTTTTTTTAAGTTTATTTATTTATTTTGAGAGAGAGAGAGAGTACGAGGAGGGGCAGAGAGAGAGGGAGAGAGATAGAGAATCCCAAGCAGGGTCCACACCATCATCACGGAGCCTACCGTGGGGCTTGAACTCATGAACCGTGAGATCATGACCTGAGCCAAAACCAAGAGTCAGGCCTTTAATTGACCAAGCCACACAGGTGCCCCAGTAACACTAACTACTTTAACGGATAATCCCCCAAATCTTGGTGGCTTTTTTCTTTCTTTATTTATTCAGAGAGAGACAGAAACAGAGTGAGTGAGGGAGGGGCAAAGAGTGAGGGAGAGAGAGAAAATCTCAAGCAGGCTCTGCACTGCCAGTGCAGAGCCCTGCGTCGGGCTCAAACTCATGAAACCATGAGATCATGACCTGAATCAAAACCAAGAGTCGGACACTTAACTGACTGAGCCACCCAGGTGCCCCAATTGGTGGCTTAATTTAATGACAGTCTATTTCTTATTTATATAACAATTCAATGTAACTGTGTGGAGCACAACCTTCTACATCGGACCCAGGCTCCTTCCACTTTGTGGACCTCCATCTCCTAGGACCTTAGAGTTCTTTGCTTACAGGCAGGAAGAGATAAAGCATAAAAAAAAGGTATTGACTGGCCACTTGTCCTCACTTTTCATTGGCTCAAAATCTGCCATATGACCCTACTTAGATGTATGTAGCATGGGAAATGTGATCCTAGAGTTGGTGCCACTTCTCAGGATGTCTCTACAAGGTAAGCAACAATCCTTGGTAGGAAGCTAGTCATCTCCATCACCCCAGACTAGATTATGTTGATAGTCCTCATGACTCTTTGGTATTTCTTGTCTTTATCTCCATACCACTGACCCTGTCCCCCTTGCATCTCCTCCCACCTCCTCAGGGCTACACATGTAGTTTACTTACATTGTCCAGTTGTTTTATAGGCCTGGCTGTCTAACTAGCCATTCTCAGAATCCTCTTTGGAATTTACTTCTATGAGAAACCCATAGTATAAGACAAGGACTGGTAAGTCCCATAAACATAATCAGATACTGTATAAATCTAGAGTAAACCTTTACAGAAATGAGCAAGTTGGATCTACATTCCTCTCTTAAGAAGGAAGTATTGAAGTTCGCACCCCCATTTGTTCTGTGAACTTAATACACAGCATTAAGAGTGTTGTTAAAAAGTATTAAGTGATGAGAGATTGGGTTTAAAAATTCTTTATTAGACCTATGTTCTAGGCCTCAAATGAAATGAATTCAATTAGGATTTTGATAAATATTTACCAACCTACTGCTCTATATGAGGCAGTTCTATAGAGATCTTAAAAGATACAAAGAAAAAAATCTTTGGGCCAGCCTCTGTCCTTCTGTATTGTTAAATAGCTCTTTATTGGATCTGCGGAACAAATTCTAACAAATGCACATTTCTGAAGTGTATTTCGGACATGGAAACAAAGTGAAATGTGGTTAAACACTAGATGGTGACATATTTTAAACTCCCCAGTAGTGATATTACTTGTCATCATAGAGACAATTAAACAGGGTTCATATCCTAAAACTGGGTGACCAACATAGAAATGATGCAAGAGGGTATTGTAGAGTCTACCTTCTAATTTTTACTTTAAATCTCTTCCAGATAAATTACTAACCTTCATGTCAAGAGAATGAAGTCTCCATTCCTTAAATCTCCACTAAGGCCGAGCAAGATGATTTAATTACCCACTAGCTTATTTTTACTCATCAACAGAATGAGAATGATGATTACTACCTACTTACCTTTCAGGGTTAGCTCTGGGCTGGTAGGAACAAATTTCATTATAAAGAGGAGGTACTATTACACATGTGCATGCTTTCTTTTATCCTAGCACTATTGCTTGTAATAACACACACCTGGGGTGGAAAGAAGGCATCTTCCTTAATAACAAATGTATAAATTACTGGCTCTGCCCAACTGCATATTTCACCTAACGGCCAAACTGGAGTGTGTGAAGCAAGAGCTGGAGAGGAAATTCATGCAATTGGAATGTGAATTCCTCCTAGGGTCTTTGGCAGAACCAACTTCCAGGGAGTGCCCTAATGGGAGGCACCAGTGTCAAGGCTCCAACCAAAGCTAGAATATGCCTGCAGTGAGCAGAAAAAGTAAATACTGAGATTTCTACTCTGGTTTGGTCAACAGTGGGAATTCTGAGCTCAGAAGATGAGCCAGATGCAAGCCATGTGCCAGGGGAGCATGCCTATTTTACAAGGGGCTGTTAGATCTACAGGCCTGGAGCAGGGAGGCCCACAGTAAAAGGAAGTGGGGGTGAGATATCCTGTAACTGTAAGCAGGCATGCAGCTGGGTTCTGGATACCATTTCACGGTAATGAAGACCAGGGCCAGTCCCTTAACCTTGGCTTCTTATCTATAAATAAAAATGGGTGTTAGTACAGCATAGGAAATAATGTCAGTAATATTTTAATAACTGTATATGGTGACAGAGGGCACCGATATTTATCATGACAAACATCTCATAATGTATGTAATTGTCCAATCACTATGTTGTACACTGGAAACTATATAATGTTGTATGTATGTCAACTGTACTTCAATTAAAAATAAAAATACAAAGAAAAGTAAAAATAAAAAAAATGCAGTTAGTGAAATTCTTTCAAAGCAGCAGATTATGAGAGAAGTATAATAAAAGGGCACACACATGTACGTGCACACACACACATATACAGATGTATAATTTTTTTTTAATGATAGTGTAGTTGGGTTCCAAAAGATGCTTTCAATCCTAGGGTGTGCAATGAAACTAACCAGAGGACGGCCGAACTTTTTTCGTTATCTAGTTGCCTCTGATTTTCAAGGGGAAGCCTTACCAGGTATGTGGAAATGCCTTTGTTTTCCTGTTTTATTTGTATTCTTTTCATTGCTATTGGCCTAGAATGACATCATTGTTTTCTCTATGAAGTGATGATGAAAAGGAAAACTAACCTGCTCCTTAAGTGAAGCTGAGCCAAAGGCAAGTTGTTGTATTTAAAGATACACTTCAAAGAAGAATAGCAATAATAAGCGGGACCCAGGATTTCTGATCCCAGTTCACATTCCTAGGAGGGCTTGGGAGGACAGAAGGACAGAGCTGCCATATTGGGGATCGGGGTTGCGGGGAAGGAAGGAGAAGGAGAAAACCTATGCTTTGCCTACAGGAGCATCAGCCTGAACTTGATGTTCAGAACGTCCCATCCTTGTGCTAAGGGCACGTTACTGAGTTTGATTATGCCCTTGCAAGACACAGCGCGTGGTATAGGTTCTGCATATTTATTTCTTGACTCTGGACACATTCTTTGCAACAATGGCATGGTGAGTTGCATTTCCATCTTAAAATGTGAAGGACATAACTATGCATGAGTCACTTCTGAAGTATTGGGAGGCCAGCCAAACCCTAAATTCACTTGTGTTCCTTTGGGTTTGTTCATAACCAACTATGCATGTCTGTCACACCCACCCTGTAGGACTAAGTAACCCAGCAGCAACTCTTGTGTGCTGCCTTTTCGGTAGTCTTCACACCTCAGATGGGCCTCCCCCAGGGAGCTTTTTCCTCTGTCCTCCCAGAGTCCTTCTAGGAGCTTGAGCAGGCATTAGCAGTCCTACGTCCTCCTTATTATTCCTATTTTCTTAAAACATGAATAAGACACCTAATTTCCTCAAGGATCATCTTTCCCCATTAAAACATAACAGCCCCATCTTGCTTTAAAAACACAAGTGAACTTTAAATTTGCTGCTTTCATGTTATTTTTCCCAATAAAGTTTATTCACTTATTTCTGAGAAAGAGAGAGCACAAACGGGGGAGGGACAGAGAGAGAGAGAGGGAGACACAGAATCTGAAGCAGGCTCCAGGCTCTGAGCTGTCAGCACAGAGCCCCGAGCGATCATGACCTGAGCCAAAGTCTGAAGCTTAACTGACTGAGCCACCCACGTGACCTTAATTTTGTCTTAGGTCATGATCTCACGGTTGGTAAGATTGAGACCCAGTGGGGTTCTGCGTTGAACTTAGAGCCTGCTTAAGATTATCTCTCTCCCTCTCTCTCTGACCCTTCCCCATTCATGTATTCTCTCTCTAAAACAAACAAACAAACAAACAAACAAACAAACAAACACAAGCACTTGCTCATACATTCCTTCATTTAAACTTCAGAGCAGCCTTCCTGCCTTCCCCCAGCCAAAGCATCATTAATCTCATCGGATCTCTGATACCTGGGACTGTGAAGGTAGGTGTTCTGAGATCTTCGTTTTGGATACATAATCTTCAGAAAGGTAACGAACACACTTGTACTCTGACATCACAAAGTTATTTTTAAACAATGTAAAGTGAATGATAGTATATATCCCTTGACTAAGGAATGTAATAAAACCGATCAGAGAGAACTACTGCCCTTGTACAATAAAGAAAGTTTGTAAGCCATGCTCTTAATTGTTGCGTTTTACAGCAAACTAGGAAGTTCTGTGAGGAAGAGGCCTTGATTTGAATCCACAGATGGTCAGTTCTGATGTTGAGGATTCTCAGTATCTCAGTGAAATGACCTGGCATGGTGGGAGAGTTACTGGCTGGGTGAAGAACAGCTTCTTTAATTTAGATTTTGCTTTGCATTTGCCTATTAATAAAATTATTTTGGAGTCTTAGCCATTGGTTGAATATTTTCCTTCAAATAATCTTGTGTCTGGAAGGACTGTATAAACAGTATGTAAAATCTTTCTCACTTTTTCTCAGTCTTCTTTTGTCAACTAAGACAGGACCCACCACTTTGGGCAGGACTGTTTACTGGGCATTCACTCAGTTGATCTATTTACATATGTAAGTTCTTATTAGGGCAAAGCAATATAGACTCATTATTGGAAAAAATGAAAAAAAATAGACAAGTAAAAAGAAGAATATAAACAAAAAGTCCCTTCTCTCCATCTTATCTATCCACTCTAGAACATTCTATCGTATAACTTTCAAAATCTCTTTCAGTCTGCTTTCACACACACATGCACATGCACACACACACACACGTTCATATATACTTTTTATATTTAAGATATATTTCAGTTCTGCAAAACTCTTTTTTAAATAACAGCTGTATTGAGATATAATTCACGTACCAGAAATTCACTTTTAAAGTACACGATTCTGTGGTTTTTAGCATATTCACAGGATTGTACATCCATCAGCACTAATTCCAGAACATTTTTATCATTGCAAAAAGAAATCCCATATCCATTAGCATTACTCCCCATACAATATCTAGCCTTTTGTGTCTGGCTTCTTTCACCTAGTATAATGTTTTCAAGGTTTACCTGCATTATAGCACGTATCAGAACTTCATTCATTTTTATGGATATACCACATTGTGTTAATCCACTCATCAGCTGGTAAACAATGCATTGTTTTCACTTTTTGGCTAGTATAAACACTGCTATGAACATTAATGTATAAGTTTTTATGTAGATGTAAGTGTTCAGTTCTCTTGAGTAGATACTTAGGATTGGAATTGATGGGTCACATGGTAACATTATGTTTACATTTTGGAGAAACTGCCAAAGTGTTTTCCACAGTGTCTACACCATTTTGCATTCCTTCCACCAATGTATAGGGTTTCCAATTTTCCATGTCCTCACCAGCACTTGTTATTATCTGTCTTTTTATTACAGCCATCCTAGTGGGTGTGAAGTGGTATCTCACTGTGGTTTCGATTTGTATTTCTTTGATGATTAATGATGTTGAGCCTCTTTACATGTGCTTATTGGCTGATTTTTATATCTTCTTTGAAGAAACATCTATTCAAAAATTTTTTCCAATCATCTAATTTTTTTTTAATGGCTGACTTGTAGAGTTCTTTATTCTGGATATGAATATCTCTCTCTTTCTCTTTTTTAATGTTTGTTTATTTTTAAGAGAGAGAGCACAAGCAGGGGAGGGGCAGAGAGAGAATGGGAGACAGAGAATCCAAAGCAGGCTCCAGGCCCTGAGCTGTAGGCATAGAACCCAACGCAGGACTCAAATTCACAAACTGTGAGATCATGACCTGAGCCGAAGTCGGATGCTTAACTGACTGAGATGCCAGGTGGCTCTGGATATGAATCTCTTATCAGATATATGATTTGCAAATATTTCCTCCCATCTTTGGGTTGCCTTTTCACTTTTTTGATGATGTCCTTTGAAGTACTAAAGTTTTAAAATTTGATGAGATTCAATTAAGTTTTTCTTTTGTTGCATATGCTTTCGACTTCATATCTAAGAAACCATTGTCTAATCCAAACCCACAGATATTTACTTTTATGTTTTGGTCTAAGAGTTTTATAGTGTTAGCTCTTACATTAGGTCTTTGACCCATTTTGAGTTAATTTTTGTGTATGGTGTGAGGTAGGCATCCAACTTGATTTATTTGCTTGTGGATAGTTGTTATATTTATTGAAAAGATTACTCTTTCCCCTTTGAATGGTCTTGGCACCATTAAAAATGGTTAAAATTGAGTGAGCATAAATGCAAAGATTTATTTCTGGACTCCCACATTGATTCCATTGATCTATATGTTTATCCTTATGCCAGTTCCACACTCTCTTGATTACTGTACATTTGTATTAAGTTTTGAAATTGGTAAAGTATGAGTCCTCTAATTTCATTAATCGTTTTTCAGGATTGTTTTGGCTGTTCTGGATTCTTTGCATTTCCACATGAATTTTAGGATCAACTTGCTAGTGTTTGCAAAAATATTGCCTGGGATTTTGATAGGGATTTTATTAAATCTGTAGATTGCTTTTAGGAAATATTGCCATCTTAACAATATTGTCTTTTGGGGCACCTGGGTGGCTCAGTCAGTTATGCATCCGACTTTGACTCAGGTCCTGATCTTGCAGTTCATGAGTTTGAGCCCCACGTCAGGTTCCGTGCTGACAGCTCAGAGCCTAGAGCCTGCTTTAGATTCTAGGTCTCTCTCTTCTCTGCCTCCTACCTACTCACTCTCACTCTTGCTCTCTCTCTCTCAAAAGTAAATAAACATTAAAAAAAACTTTTGAAAACAAAACAAAACAATATTGTCTCTCAATCTATGAACATGGGATGTCTTCCATTTATTTAGATCTTTATTTTATTGCAAAGATGTTTTGTAGTTTTCATTGTACAGGTCTTGAACTTCTTTTGTTAAATTTGTTTAGAAGAATACTATTCTTTTTTATGCTATAGTAAATGGCATTTCTCTGAATTCCATTTTTGGATTGCTCATAGCTAGTGTTTAGAAATGCAATTGATTCTTGTACATGTATTATTTTATATCCTTTTTTTCTTTCAAAAAATTGTGAACATCTTTCTATGTCAGCAAATATAGTTGTGTAACATCATTTTATTGACCTTGTAGTATTTCGCTTTAATATTTTCTTTAATAAAAACATTTAATAAAGAGTTCACTGTGATTTTTTACTTAACCAGCTCTGCACTTTAAGTGTTTTTAAAGTTCTTTTAAACTTAAAAAAAACTAAAATAATTCTGATACATACTTGCCACTAAATCTTTGCAAACTTCCTTAATTTTTTCCTGGATATAAATGTCCACAAGTGGAGTTGTTAGGGCAAAATATATGCACATTGAAGTCATTTGCTAAGCACTGCAAACACTGCCCTCCTGAAAAGTGATAAGGTTTTCACTTCAACCAAGGCTGTGACACTTCATTTGCTTAATTCTCTGTTTTATTATTAAAAAAATATCTTTTCTAGTTTGGTAGGTCAAAGATGAATCTCATTGGTGCTTTGCTTGTATTTCAATTCCCAGGAAGGTCAAAAACTTTTTCATATGTTTATGAAACATATAATGTTATATACATATAAACAAAATGTATATGTTTATAAACATAACATGTTTATTTTATTTGTTATAACATAACATATATTAATAAATATATGAAAAATTTTTTCCTGTTAATTATATTAGGTTTCTTATCCTTGAGTATTCAGCTTTTTCTAATTGTTTTGTGAAAGCAGTTTGTATATTAAAGTTATTAATCCTATGTCCTTAATGATGTACATTTTCTCCTCTCATTTGTTTTCCATTTTTGTTTCATTATGGTGCTTTTGGTTGTACGAAATTTTTAGTTTTATGTCAACTCACCAATGTTTGTGGCTTCTCCTTTTGGTGTTACACGCATAAATTCCTTTCCCCATCTTTTTATTTTTGAAGAGCAAACAGAAGATTAAATCGGTACACTGCCTTCTTCCCTAGCACATATCCCAGTATTTAATAAATATGCTGGTCATTTCTCTTTCCTTTCAACTGTACCACTTTTATGCCTGTCTCCATCTTTGCTCAAACAATGTTCTCACACTGTCTTTTCCCCTTCTCCATCCTTCACAGCTCCAGTCCTGCTTCCGCTGAGGCACTTCTATCAGTCTGGCCCGCAGCCGTGACACTCGCTCGGAATTGCTTAGAGTTCCGGGGAGGTGTCCTGCATACAAGACCAAATTTCAGCTTCGGGGTGGGGGTAGCCTCTGCTCCGAAGCCAGCTTGACAGCTCCAGCAATTCGCTCAACATCCTTCAGTTTACCTGTAAAATTTAGCAGATTAAGTATCTAAAGGATTTCCTCCAAAGTGCCTTTGCACAAGCTTGGCAAACTACAACCTGCGCTATTAGCTGTCTTTTAAATGTGTGTACGTTCCGCCACTCCCAACTCCCAGTGAACTCCTTGGATTCCAGACTCCGTACGTGGCGGCAGTGCCACATCTATCGTTGGGGCACAGTGTTTGAGAATTGATGGGACTTGTCTTTTGACAATTGAGACTTGTCCGGGAAGCCACAATGTCTTTGATGTAAGTTCTGCAGGCAGCGCCAGCTTGCTCTGACGTCTCACCCAAATTCGCTGCAAGCCTACTCCCTTGTCCGAGGTCCAGAGCTGGCTTTCCTCACTGGTGTGTGACCGTGAGGAGCTGGAGAGGAAAAATATCTGATTTCTGCGCGGGGCGTGGGAAGGTGGGGCGGCCCCGGCCCCCGCCGCAGCAGCCAGGGTGGGAGCCCGGGAACGCCTTCTGCGCTCCCAGCCCGCGAGGTTTGCGGCGCTCAGCGCTTTCGCAGAGACCTCGTTTCCTGGCCCGAGGCTAGGCGCTGTCGTTCCTGCTCTGCTGGGTGCCGGCTCCAGCCGCTGCAGGTTCCAGACCAGAGAAGCCGCCCCCACGCCGCGGGCTCCAGGCGCGTGGGGCGGGGGCGCGGCTCAGCCACCGCCCACACCCTGGGCTGAGCTCGCTCTTCCCGGGAGGATCGTGCGCTGCAGGATGGCGGCGGCTGCGTGGGCTCCAGGCTGGGCATCGGGGCCAGTTCTGCTCCTGCTGCTGCTGTTGCCGCCGCCGCCCCTGCTGAGGGCGGCGAACGCCTCTCGGGAACCCCGGGCTGCGGCCCGGCTCAGCCTGCACCCGCCCTACTTCAATCTGGCGGAGGCGGCGAGGATTTGGGCCACGGCCACCTGCGGGGAGCGGGAGCCTGGCGGCGAGCGGCCCCGACCTGAGCTCTACTGCAAGTTGGTGGGGGGACCCACCGCTCCGGGCAGCGGCCACACCATCCAGGTAAGGTCCCTGGAGCGAGCGAGGGGGTGGCAGGGGGCGGGGCCGGGGCCCCCCTCCCCGCTCTGCCCCGCGACCCCACGCGGAGGGAGGGGGTCCTTCCCCCGCGTGCGCTAGAGAGCCCAGGTGACCAGGACCGGGTCCCCCAGGCCCAGCACGGGCGGGCGACCCAGGGAGGTGGGCATGGTGCGGAGGTGCGAGCCTGCGGGAGCACCAACCCTGCCCACGCGCCGCCCGAGGCGGGCACGGGTAGAGCGCGAAAGGTGAGTGAAGGCTGAGGTTAAGTTTGGGCTCGCTGAGCAGAAAGTCCCAGAGTGCGCTCCGGGGTGCGTAGAATGTACGGAACTGTCTCCCCGTCTGCCCTCGTCACTCAGGTAGCGCCTGGCCAGGCCTTGAGTGCCCTGGGCGCCTCCTTCTAGGCTTTTCTCTCTCCCCGACCTTATTCGGAGAAGTTGGTAGCAGTGGGTTTCCGTGGCGTGTTTGGAGAGAACTTTTGGGTTATATCGGTAGTATCACTACGATGTCGCCATAAAAATGCACCTCGGCCGCACTGCCTGAAGTGACACCATTCAGGGTCTCTGGGGCGAGTGAGACTTGAAATGGGCAGCAATGGTCGCGGTGCTCAGGGTCCATCAGAGAGTCGTAGCGCGAACACCTGGTGCAAATAATAGTGTTGTTGGTGCTTAATCAGCATCTGGACCTGTGCCAGGTCTTGATGCACGACCCTCACAACAGCGCTGGGAACTGGATCCGGGAGCAGGTTGAGAAATGTTCTTGCGTCTTCAAGCAGGGCAGGGAGATTTGAACCCAGTCCTGACTCCAAGTTCTCTTTACACTGAGCCATAATTCATAATTGCATCCCTCCTTCTACTGGGAAATATTGCTGAGGAATAGGAAAGTGTTGCCGGAAGAGGGAGTAATTTTGGAGCTTGGGCTCCAAAAGCAAAAGATTGTCATTGAGAATCTAGGTCAGTGTTTTAGAAACTCTTGGTTGTGCATTTCCATAAATAACAAATTGTTGAACATGCAATTAAAAATTGTGTGCATGTATTGCTTTATTAATATATTGTATGTACTATAAAACATACAAGAATAGAAATAAAAATTAAAATAACAATGATGAAAATACTTCTAATTTTATTAACAGCGCCAAGTAATTTTGCTTTCTCTAAATATTTAATTTGTGATTATGTAGAGCTATGTATAAATATCCAGATGTAATTATTTATATAATTAGCTTTGACAAGTCGAGTTTAGCATCTGTGATCCAGTAATTCAAGTTTGGTTTTACATTAATGCTTGAAATTAGTGATTGTCGTAGCTGGAAAGATACCTCAAAAAAAAAAAAAAAAGGTAGATTCTGCACTGACCACTGAGTTCCAGAATCAGCTATATAATTCAGAGTCCAGTGCAAAGTGAAAATGTGGAGCACCTTGTCCAAAAATTATGAATTTCAAATGGTGATAGTAGAGCATTAAATTAAGTGAGGGGCCTTTCTGAGCATGGGATTCTGTGTAACTCCACAGGTCTGATACTGCCTGAATTCATTAAATCATGGTACTCATATTTCTTCCCCATCCTTCAGTTATTCTAAAAATTTTTTAAAGTAGACACTTGGCCAGTCAATGTTTGCTTTTCAAATGGCATTCAGTACTTCCTGGTAGGAAGGTATTATGTTTTAATGGTTTAAAAAATAGTCTCAAAACTCACTGCAAGTCATTTTTTTAAAATATTAAAATATATTACAAAATTCTGTGTCCATGTTTTTAAAATGTGCAAATATGAGACCTTTTAGGGTAACACAATTCTGTCTTTTCAGCAGCCAAAAAATGAAACATTTCCAAACATCTATTTCCTAAAACACTCTTTTCAAAATGTACATTTCTTGGGCGGCTCAGTCAGTCAAGGATCCAGCTTCAGCTCAGGTCATGATCTCACAGTTCATGAGTTTGAGGCCCTCGTAGGGCTCTGTGCTGACAGCTCGGAGTCTGGAGCCCGCTTTGGATTCTGTGTCTCCCTCTTTCTCTGCCTGTCCCCTCCTTGCTCACTCGCTCTCTCTCTCTCTCTCTCTCTCTCTCTCAAAAATAAATAAACATTAAAAAAAAACTTAAAAAAACACAAAGCGTACCTTCCTTTAGAACAGTATTTACCTTTTCACACATTGTTAAAACAACACCCTTACCTCGGGGAGTACCTCTATTTTTTGTAAATATCTATTACTGCCAGTCCTTGTCATCTCAGAGTAAGAAAATTTGAATTTTTTGTGGAAAAAACAGTGTGACTTATCTTTAAATTTCAAAGTCTCTTAAGTGGTTTACCATGAGAGAACCAGTGAATCTGTGTCATCAAAACAATTTCATTATCACCCTTCCTTGTAGTACAAGGTTGGAACTATTCTGTTCTTCAGGAGAATAGAATCCACATGTCCACTTAACCAGGCACATGTAAGCTTCGATGTGTCATGGTCAGATGATAGCCTGGTGGAACCCCTCCTCCTCTTCCTTTGGACAGACAGACACTCACGACCATTGTGACCAGCTGACTTGAGGACAGGGTAAAGGCCCTAAGCCATCTGCACGTTAAATATTAGTAAAACTGAATTTCTTCATTTTTAAGTTAAATAAACAAGTTTTAATATTCCCTCCTGGCATCCCATTGGATTGCCTGGTGCATCCAGCTTTGGAGAGAATGGTTCTAATTATGGAAAGAATAAATAGGAGAAGAAAGGTATCAAAGAAATTTTCAGCTGTTTCCTTTCCCCTAGATTTGCCTAGGAATGGGATGATCTTCATTCCCCTCCTCAATGGTTTTTTTTTTTTTTTTTTTTTTTTTTGAGTGCTCATAGGTTGATACTACCTTTTAGGGGTCCAGAAAAGTCCTATTTTCTTGTCTGATTGAGTTTCCTTGGTCCTTAAACCTTGGTTCACAGTCCTAGATAGAGTAGGAAGTAGCTTTTCTGAGGTCATTCAAGAGACTGCATTTCTAGGTCAGGCTATAGCCAGTGGAAAAATAATGCCATCTGGTGTTATGCCTTATTCTTTCCTAAAAATTAGGAGTGAGCAAAAGCTTCTGCTGAGTAGTGCTTTCTGCTTTCACAGTTGAGGGCTTGAGGGGATCTCACTGATTGCTCATGTGAGAGGTTTTTACCTAATGAGGATGGAGAAAACAGGAAAGGGGAGTTCTAAGAGCTGGGCTATGAGAGGCTTACTCTAGCCCAGTGTTGGCAGCACTTGGTATAGACCCCGCCTTTCAGAAAACTGAGGGGTGATGGAAGGTGGGTGGGAGAAAGGAAGAGAGATTGTGATTGATTAATTGGTTGTACCTGAATGGTGATGATCTTGAATCTATTTATGTACAGCTCAAGATGGGAAATGGAGGAGAGTTAACAAGTTCTGTTTCTTTCAGCTTTCTAAAAATAAATCTTTAGGGCCAGCCAGGGTTTAGAATTTCAGGCAGAAGGATTTTGCAAAAAATGAATAAAAGTCATGTCTTTGGATAAAACCTGGGTTTATGGTCCTGATTCTATAATAATTATTCTGATACTTGAATGATAGCATGTGTCAAAAGGGAGAGCATTTTAAAAGTCTGAAGTTTTTGTTGTGTGAAAAATATTTGATATGGTTTCTTTGGACTTCAAATTCATCAAATAAGATTTTATATACTTGTTACTACTCAGACATTGGTTTTTGGTGTTTGAGAGATCTGTGATTCAGGGATTTTGTCTGTCTGGTTCACAGCTGTATCCAGTGCTTAGCACAAAGGTTGGTACAGTATATGTGCTCAGAAAATATTGAAGGAGAGGAAGATGGAATGAAGCTAAAGGTGGTAAAGAAGTTTGTAAAGAATATACAAGAAAAATGCGCAAATTAATTCTATTCTGCTGAGAGGGAACTCCCACCGAAGTCTGTCACACTTTATGCTGTCAGTTTTAAATGTTTACTTACCTATGGAACCAAAACACATTATTATTTACTGACATCTGCTAGAGATGATGGTAAAATGTTAGTGGAAGGCTGCATTGAAAATATAATCTTGTGTTTGGTTTAGTTTGACATTAACACTACACTCACAAGAATGAAATGAACCTATTTACCAATTATACAATGCTGATTTTATACATTGGCAGTTTAACACATCTTTTGTATGTTCCTTCATTACATTATAATTTATGGGCAAGAATGTGTTTCTAGAAGCTCCCACACACCGGTCAGTTACGGCCAAGAGCAGGAATGCTTGGCCCAAAGCAGGCTAGGTTGTGTGTTTATGTAACTTGTACCAATAATGGTCATAAACAGGAAACTCAATTTCACTAAGGCTGTTTATAGAACTATTGTGAAAGGGAAACCATTTGTTAGCTTCAACAAGAGCCTTTTCCTTTGTGAAACTGATGGAAAGTCTTGAGCAAGGGCTGAGAAATCTAAGACATTTACTATTCCATTGATACATTTGTAACAATTCTTAGGGATAAGAGTTACTTTGAAACTTCAGACAGATGACTATAGTCAGCAATTTAAAGATGAATACTCCTTTTTAAAATATGATTTTCCTAATAGTTCTGTGTTTATGGACATTAACTAAAGTTTAGTAATGAAAGTTTATGCACAAATCATTTGGAAAGGACAAGCATCCATGTTTTTCTTTGGAGAGCCACGTTCACTCACCAGCAAAGGAACATGGTTCCACACACCAGAATGTTAGCAATTTAAATTTTTTCCTTAACAAGCGTGCCTGGGTGGCTTAGTCAGTTAAGCATCTGACTTCGTCTCAGGTCATGATCTCATGGTTTGTGAGTTTGAGCCCTACATTGGGCTCTGTGCTGACATCTCAGAGCCTGGAGCCTGCTCCAGATTCTGTCTCCCACTCTCTGTTCCTCCCCCGCTCACACTCTGTCTCTCTTTCAAAAATAAAATAAACATTAAAAAAATTAAAATAAATATTTCCTCAAAAAATCACAGATTATTGGAGCTCACGGACTTTCAGGGTTGTTGAAGGTGAATAGTTGGAAGTGGGTGGGGATGTTTAGTCCTTGATTTGCAGCATTTTACTTCATGCTCTGAATTACCTGTGCATTGAGAATGTGGATCATTTAATCTGAGAAAAAAAGTATATAGTCATAGGCAAAGGAAAGGACTTGTAAGAAAACTATACTTAACCCATTACAGAAAGTTAGCTGTGTGCATTTTACATCTTCAGTACACACATGAATGTGAAAACTACATATTTTCTTCATTTTTTTTTACCAAAACTAGATTGAAGTATGAGTCATTTTTAACAGCTTTACTGAAGCATAATTTAAGTACTATAACATGCATCCATTGTAAGTATGAATTAAATATTTTTAATAAATTTATAGAGTTGTACAACTATCACTGGAATCCACTTTTAGAACATCTCCATCAGCCCCAAAAGTTCTTTTGTGTCTACACTTTCAATTTCTGCATCTATCTCCACTAGTATTATTTTTGTCTCTAAAAATTTTCCATTTCTGTAAATTTCACATAAATGAAATTATACAACATGTGGTCTTTGTGTCTGACTTCTTTCACTTGGCATAATGATTTTGAAGTGCATCAATAGTGTATGATTTAGTAGTTTGTTTCTCTTCATTGCAGAAGATAATATTCCATTGTATCACTATACCTAATTTTCTTTATCCAAATCAAGGACATTTGGATTGTTTTCAGGTTTGGGCTACTCTAAGTAATTCTGCCATAAACATTCACAAATGAATCTTTGTGTGGACATATCTTTTCAGTTTTCTTGGGTAGATTCCTAGGAGTGGAATTACTAGATCACATAGTAAATTTATATTTAAGTTTTAGAGAAACTACTCATTATTGAAATGGAGCACTGATGTCTCCAACTAATATTAGGGAACTATTTCTCCCTTCAGGTCCCTCAATTTTTGCTTCATGTATATCTGAAGCTTTTTTGTTTGGTATAGATATATTTAAACTGTTGTATCTTCTTGAAGGATTGGCCCTTTTCTCAATGTGTAATGTCTGTCTTTATCTTTTGTAACAATTTTTAACTTAAAGTTTATTTTGTCTGATATTAGTATAACCATCCCAGCTCTTTTTGGGTTACTATTTACACGGAATACATTTTTCTATCCTTTCACTTTCAATTTATTTGTGTCTTTGGGTCTAAAATGAATCTCTTGTAGATCTGTATCATGGCTTTTTTTAAATCCATTCTGCAAATCTTTGCCTTTTAATTTAGAAGTTTAATCCATTTACATTTAAAGTGATTACTGATAAGGATTACTGATAAGTGGTAAAGATTACTGATAAGTGATAATTTATAAGTCTAATCCATTTACTTTTAAAGTGGCTTTACTTCTGCCATTTGTTGTTTGTTTTCTATATGTCTTATATTTTTTGGTTCCTCAATTCCTCCATTGCTATCTTCTTTTTGTGTTTAATTTCTTTTCTAATGACCCATTTTGATTTCCTCCTCATTTACTTTTCTGGATATTTTTTAGTTATTTTCATAGTGATTACTCTGGGGATTATATTAACATCCTAAATTTACAATGGTCCAATTTGAGTTGACATCAACTTAGCATCAGTGGCATCTAAAATTCTGCTTCTATACAGGTCTATTCCCCCTCTTTATGTTATTGTCACAAATTAGATTTTTTTAAATGTTTATTTATTTTTGAGAGAGACAGAGTGGGAGCGGGGGAGGGGTAGAGAGAGAGAGGGAGACACAGAATCTGAAGCAGGCTTCAGACTCTGAGCACAAAGCCCGACACGGGGCTCGAACTTACGAATCATGAGATCATGACCTGAGCTGACTGAGCCACCCAGGTGCCCCACAAATTAGATCTTTCTTAAAAAACAGTTTATTTATTTCGATAGAGACAGACAAGGAGAAAGTGCATGAATGGGGGAGGGGCAGAGAGAGAGAGAGAGAGGGAGAGAGAGAATCCCAAGCAGGCTCTGCACTGTCAGCACACCTGACATGGGGTTTGATCTCATGAAACTGTGAGATCATGACCTGAGCTGACATCAAGGATCTGATGCTTAACTGACTAAGCCACCCAGGCACCCCACAAATTAGATCTTTACACATTGTTGCCCACTGACATAAATATATCATTGTTCTGTGCATTTCTGTTGAAAATCATATGGGACAAACCAAAAATCCAATAATGCTGGCTTTTGTATTTATCTATGTAGTTATCTGTACTGGTGTTTTTTATTTCTCTGTATGGCTTTGAGTTATTGTCTAGTGTTCTTTCATCTCAGCTGAAAGACTCCTTTAGCTTCTCTCACCTTTTAACCTTCAATAGAGCAGGTCTACTAGCAGCATACTCCTTCAGCTTTTGTTTATTTGGGAGTGTCCTCATTTCTCCCTCATTTTGAAGAATAATTTACCAGGTATGGAATTCTGTTTTCCTTTCAACATTTTAAATATGTTATCTCAATGCCTTCTGGCTTCCAAGGTTTCAGATGAAAAATAGGCTGTTAATCTTATTGATAGGCTGTTTCTCTTTTGCTGCTTTCAAGATTCTCTTTTTGTTGTTTTTTTTTTTTAATGTTCATTTATTTATTTTTGAGAGAGAGAGAGAGTATGTGTGTATACAGTGGAGGGGCAGAGAGAGAGAGAGGGAGACAGAGAATCCGAAGCAGGCTCTGAACCCTCAGTGTAGACCCCGATGCGGGGCTTGAACTCACAAGCCATGAGATCATGTCCTGAGCCCAAATCGGACGGGTAATCAACTGAGCCACCCAGGCACCCCTCTTTTTGTCTTTTGACAGTTTGATTATAATGTTTCTTGGTGTGGATCTCTTTGAGTTTTTCTTACTTGGAGTTTATTAAGTTTCTAGCTCTGTTCACTGAAGGGATCTAGAAACAATGATATACTAGTCACAATGAGCATTTACCAAATGGCACCTCATACCCAGATCTTGGTTTCTAAACACCATACCCATAATAAACAAACAAACAATGCTTCTTGAAAAACTAGTTGGTTCCAAGGAAGGAGCAAAAAAAAAAAAAAAAAATTAAAAATGGCGCTGGAATAGGGGCACCTGGGTGTTTTGGTCGATTAAGCGTCGACTTTGGCACAGGTCCTGATCTCATGGCTTGTGAATTCAAGCCCTGCATTGGGCTCTGTGCTGACAGCTCAGAGCCCGGAGCCTGCTTCGGATGCTGTCTCTCTCTCTCTCTCTGTCCCTCCCCCACTCATGCTCTTTCTGTCTCTCAAAAATAAATAAATATTGAAAAAAATTTTTGGTATTAAAGAATTCTGTTAATAATGGAATGTACAGTGCATTATATACTGAAGACATTTGGCATGCTACATAATCCACAGGCAAAGAGACTTTTACAGAATAACTGTAAATTGTTTTGATACTGTAATAATGACTAGTTTAGATATTATTTATTTATACAGGGACACATTTTTATATCAGTTAAAGAAACATTTTGCGGGGAGAGTGGCCATGGAGTTGCATGAGCAGCAGCTGTCGGTGCAGCCGGCCCTGGAGACAGAGTGGGTGTGCTTCCTGCACGTCACGATGGGCTCCCTGCAAGCCCCTATGGCTGGTACATCATCTTCAACTGCATCCTTCTCTATGTGGCGTTTCAGAAGCTTTCCATCCAGCTGACGGCCTAGAGGCAGAGGCACCTGGACTGAGCTGTGGCTGCCATGGGACCTGATGTTGTTTTAATTAATTAATTAATTTATTTATTTAACATTTTAAAAAATGTTTTATTTATTTTTGAGAGAGAGAGAGGGAAAGAATACGAACTGGGGAGGAGCAGAGGGAGAGGGAGACACAGAATCTGAAGCGGGCTCCAGGCTCTGAGCTGTCAGCACAGAGCCTGACGTGGGGGTCGAGCATGTGAACCACGAGATCATGACCTGAGCCAAAGTCAGATGCTTAACCGACTGAGCCACCCAGGTGCCCCAACCTGATGTTGTTTTTGAATGACAAGAGCCTTGGGGCCCCTGGGTGCCTCAGTCAGTTAAGCGTCAAACTCTTGATTCAGGCTAGGTCATGATCTCGCAGTTGTGAGATCAAGCCCGGAGTTGGGCTTTGTGCTGATAGCATGGAACCTCTTTGAGATTCTCTCTCTCCCTTTCTCTCTGCCCCTCCCTCGCTCACGTTAGCTTTCTCTCAAAGCAAATAAATAAATATTAAACAAATTTCATTTCAAAGCTGCTCCTTTGAAAATGGAAGAGGAATTAAATGCACATGCTGAAAAGTATAAGGAAAAACTAAGCCTGAAGAACAAAAAAAGGAGATGGAAGATTGAAATGTGGGACCACATGCAAGAATGAAAAAGTTACAAAGGAAATGCAAGAAAGCCTCCAGAAGAAGACATTCCTGGACCTTTTACTTCATCAGTCATCCTGAAGTGAAAATCTGACAGAAAGCCTTTACAGAGAAATGTCTGGGGCAGAAGGTGGAGCCTCTGGTAGATGAGGCTAAGAATCTTGTCAGTGTCCTTTTGACCTTAGCAAGATGAATCCATAGCCCTCAGTTCGGTGTGCGTGAAGGGGAGGGGAGCTTTTTTCTCTTCTTTACTACACCTGCAACTTCAATGGTTGAAGTCAGCATGGGATTTTATAGACATCACCACTAGCAGTAGTGGCAGTGGTCACACTTCAGTAAAGCCAGTGACTGTGTTCATTGATCTCATAGGTAGTTGCTAGTTGGTAGATAAAGGCCTCTGGGTGATGAACAGTCTTGATTAAAGAGATCTAGTGATGGTTCTTCAAGTTAGACGTCCCTGCTGGTCGGACAGTCTCTGGCACATGTTGTGTTGAATGATGTCTTCCTTGTAAATGGTGAGTGCGCCCACCAGCGAGGATTGTTGATGCAGACAGTTGATGGGGTTGTTTCTGTATATTTATTTTTATGTACAGAACTTTGTAAAAAGAAACTATTAAAAAAAGGCAAAGAACATTTTTAGCATCTTTATTAAATTCAAGGAAGTTTCTTTATGAACCTGAATTTGTTTATTGAACATTAAACAACTTTTTATCATTCAAAAAAAAAAAGACAACATTTTGGGAGGAGGGAGGTATTAATTTTCTCAGGCTAATTTTGGTGGCAAGAATACATTCTTCCAGATGGTAAATTTTTTTCTGGTTGTGATTTAGGCTTTCATGAAACCTGCATTAACCCTTGCTCAACATTCTGGAAAAGATTTTTTGAATGGCACCTCAGTGGTCCTAGTCAGTGGAACTGGTTGTATACATGGGCTCCTGGCCAAGGGACAAGTGGGGACTGAAATCCAGCCTGGGCAAGGCTATATTTTCTCAGAGGCAGGGAGCCTTTTTCCTTGGTTCAAATAAAAAGAGCTTTTTGCATGAGCTAGCAGGGCCTTGATTAGATCCCTCATGCCAACAGGGTGGAAACTGCCCTGGGGAAAGCCAACTCATTGAGTCTCATGTGTTCTGCCAGTTTTTCAATGTCCTAAACATATTGTACAATCCTAGTGGTTTTCCCATCCTGAATGCTCACAAAATACCCATGATATTAACAAGTGGCTATTAGCCAGAAAGGAATAGGAATTTTAATTCGATTTTTTATGCATAGCTTAACTGCGAGAAGTGGGAAAAAGAAACAATCCTCTACTACTTTCAGGTTACACCATATACTGCATATACTGTATACAGAAGTGATACCAAATAAAGAGGCAGAATGGTGAGTAATAGGAACCAGGGGACTTAGTCTCCTGCTCAGTGCAAGGTATAAATTTCTTAATTCTGTAATACTTACTGATGCTTGGTACTGTTGTAAAGCACGTTACATGTACTGACTTCTTAACCCTGACAGCAGTTTATAAAGGGATACTCTTAGCATGCTCATTTTACAGATGAGGAAACTGAAGCACAGAGAGGTTAAGTATTTGTTTAAGATCCTAAAACTAGCACGTGGTGCAGCCCCATGCTGCAGAGTTCATGCCCTTACCCCCATGCTATGTTGCCGCTGCCAGGCAACACTAACTATGGTGCACCAGTCTCTCTAATTCCATTCATTACCTTGGAGTCATTTATTTTCACATCTGATGTCCTTACTGGATCTTGAGCTCCCTGACAGTGGGGCCACATTTTCCTGCTCATGTCTGTGTTCCCTGTGGCGGTGTGTCACAGATACTCCATAGATGCTTTTTTTTTTCTTTTTTTACTATTTATTTATTTTGAAAGAGAAAGACCATGCATAAGAGTGGGGGAGGGGCAGAGAGAGAGAGGGAATCCCAAGCAGGCTCCATGCTCAGCGTGAAGCCCCGCGCAGGGCTCCATCTCATGACTGTGAGATCATGACCTGAACTGAAATAAAGACTTGGCCGCCTAACTGACTGAGCCACCCATGTGCCCCTCCTTAGACGCTTTTTGAAGAAACTTTCAAAGGACGACACCATCATAGAATTTTCGTATTATAGTGACACCTTGGATAGAAATGCTGTTTGACCAAAGAATACCTGCCTTTAGCAGCTTGCCTTTGGAAGACAGGTATGGCCCTGATGTGTTGAATTTCAGAGCAGAGATATCTGATATACTGGTTGAGACCAATGGCTAGGACTGGGCCACCAGAAGCAGCAAGAGGCAAGGAAGGATCCTTCTTCTGCAGGAAACAGGGCTCTGCCAACACCTTGATTTCAGAGTTCCAGCTTCCAGACTGTGAGACAAGACGTTTCTCTTGTTCTAAGCCACCCAGTTTATGGGACAACATTTTCTATGGTGGTCCTGGGAGACTAATACAATAACTGTTAGTGGGTTCAGACTGCCATAACAAAATACTGTAGATTGGGTGACTAACAAGCAACAGAAATTTATTTCTCACAGTTCTGGAGGCTGAGAAATCCGAGGTCAAGGGCAGATTCAGTGTCTGGTGAAGACCCACTCATAGTTTATATTTTTTTGCTGTGTCCTCACATGGTGTGAAAGGCGAGGGATCTCTCTGGGGCCTCTCTTGTAAGGGCGCTAATCCCATTCAACTCATCCTAATGCCATCATCTTGGGGGTTAGGTCTTTAACATATGAAATTGGAGGGGGCACAAATATTCAGTCCATGCTGGTAACTTTAAATCTGATAGTCAGTCTCTCAGTGAGTCAGTAGTACTTCTTGACAATTCAGTGTGTGAGTTACCTGTGTATGGGAGAGTGCAGGATGAAGGCCCACACTGAGGCATCTTTGATTATGAAGAACATGTCAGAGGGGGGCATAAAATAAGGATTGACTAATGCAGGTGAGACCCTGGGAGTTTCGTGGATACCGTGAGCCTTGGATTCCTTTTTGCATAGAGCCCAGTGGCTGGATGATTCCTTTCCCACTAATGAGAGCTCACGGGCTACATCAGGCGAAGCCTGGGATTGTGAAATGAAAGGGCCAATTCCCTATGTCCTGGGATTGGCTCTGCAGAGGCTAAATCTTGCCAAGGATTTATGTGCACAGAAGACACTGGTGGCAAAGATTCTGTGCTAGGCAGTTTGCACAGTGATTTGACGAGAACAAAAATTTCAGACTTTCAAATGTTCCTATCTGTCTTCTCTATTTCTAGGTGGCTTTCCTATTTCCTTGTGACACCTGATCACTTAATATATCTTTAATGTGATTTTGAATGTTTTTAATGAACCGGGAAAATGGGCAGAAAATGGAGGGCGACCTCATTAAGAAAAATCTCTTGGTAAGATTGCCATAAACTAGTTGGGTTTTTTTTTTCTTTTGTTTTACTTCATGATCTTTTAGATCAACTTAGTAGACTTCTATCTGAGTAAAACTATAGCTGTGGAAGCGACTCTTTCTAGTAATGGTAAAGTCTTCGTTTCCTCTCCCTGAGCACCATGTAACTCTTTGTAGCTCTCATTCACTTGGTGTTACCTGTAGCCTCAGTTCTCTTTGATCACTTGCTCGCCTTGGTTCTGGGTGTTGGTTTCTCTGGCTCTTACATACAGCACTTGTCACTCCAGCTTAGGAGGATCAGGACTGAAACAAATCACGGTACAACTGCTTGACTAACCACAAGGAAGATGAGGCCAGGGGCCTTCAGAGCCGTTACAGAGATGCATGTAAGCGGTGGTTCTCCCTCCACCTTCACTAAAGACAAAATAGAAGGGGAGGTGTCATGTTGCAGCACAAGGGAGTGAGATCAGCTGTGGGGAAGAATGGCCAGGACATAGTTTATTCAACCACTGAAAGGATTTTTTGAGAAGAGAGGGTGAGAGCCCTTCGCTAGGTCAAAATCCCGTGTGCCATCTTTTAGGCCCATCCGGAGACAGCTACAAGGCTTTGACTGGCAGGGCTCATAGGAAAGCTGCCCTCCCCACATCAGACCTGTACACAGGAGGGACTTGCAGCCAAGGATTCGGGTCCCCCTGGACCAACCATGCCCATATGTGTATCTGCATTCTTAGCCCAGGAGACTCTATTGAGAGACCTCCAGTGGAGGTCCCTCGTACTTCCCAGGTGCCTCCACGGAGACTTCTCATGGGTGCTATGGCTGATGCACTTTTCCTCATGATGACTGGATGTTTTTCTACTCCTGCTCTTCCCTTCTCTGCACGGTCAACCCTCTGGGCTCATAAAAAGGCAGGAGCCTTTTGATTGGGGCTTGTTGGCAGTGAAATACTTCTCCTGTCACCTGCCCCCTGTCTGGTGCTGTCCCATGGGGAAAAGCAGATCGCTGGGACGCTGGCACCTTTTGCCCCTTGCCTTCACTGCCGCAGTAAGTGAATACCATTTTATTACTTTCAGATTGGCTTGTCGTCCTTACTGGTCATCTCAGCACCTGGAAGCTCAAAGAAGCTGGTAGAATTTTTGTGGATGCTTCTTAATGTCGATGCTTATCAATGAAGGAAAGAACTACTACCTGGAGATGTGTGTGTACACACATTTGTGTGTAATACTAATCCGTTCCTGTATTGAACAAATATTTATTGATGTCTGTGTGCCAGGCGCAGAGGATGGGGACACAGTGCACAGTGGGCTGAGAATACAAATCTGAACAAGGCAAGGAAAGGTCCTTGCCTGCATGGACGTGACATTCTAAGGGGAGACTTCAACCAATGAGTGAAGACAATAATTATAGATTGCTGTTGTGTCTTGGAGAGAGTAAACAGGATTTTGTTAGAGTGGGAAACTTCTCTAGGTTGGATGGATGGAGAGGCTTTTCTAAGAAGGTGTTATTGGTACAGAAACCCGAAAGTTGAGAAGAAATTGGCCCCATCAAGAGGGTGGAAAATGTTTTCCATGCAGAGGAATCAACAGGTACAAGGGCTCGCAGGTGGGAAAATGCATGCTGTGTTTCAGGAATTCAAGAGGCCATGCTGCCCTAGTTACGTATTAAAAGTTTTTTTTATTTATTATTTTTGAGAGAGAGGAAGAGAGGGAGAGAGAGAGAAAGCATGTGAGTGGGGAAGGGGCAGAAAGAGAGAGTGGGAGAGATACGGGGCTTGAACTCATGAACCGTGAGATCATGACCTGGGAGGAAGCCTGACACTTAACCAACTGAGCCGCCCAGGTGCCCCATGTATTTTGAATGTTATGCCTGAGTAAGACTTATGTATCCTTTCCAGAATTTATAAATACTTCATTTTATTTTTGTATGTATTTATGCCCTTTCTGGTCCTCAAAAGAATTTAGGTGACTGATGAAATTAAAAAACGTTGGACATGGGGCACCTGGATGGCTCAGTTGGTTGAGCATCCAACTCTTGATTTTGGGTCAGGTCATGATCTCACAGTTGTGGGATCGAGCTCCACGATGCGTGTAGAGCCTGCTTGGGATTATCTCTCCCTCTCTCTCTGCCTCTCTCAAAATAAATAAATTAACTTTAAGTCTTAAAAAAAATTAAAACATTGTACAAAAGAGTTGAGGGAACGGGACAACGGGAAAATAAAGCAGTGATGAATATAATTACTTTATAAGGAGATCAATAACTGAAATGGAATTGAAAGGGGAAGGCTTGGCGTGAGGAATGAATCAGATCAGGGTCAGACTATCTCCCTAAAGGGCATGTCTGGCTCTCAGCAGGTCAGTAGCTGATGGTTGAATGAATACACTATTAGGGCAGACCTGTTCTCATAAATCTAGGCTTTAGCATGAAACTCTTAGGAGGAAGTACTTTGGGTTGGGGGCATTGAGTGGGCAAGCGAAAATGTGATGTGACCCACTGAGCTTGTGTTAGAGCCTAACTTACATGCAAGTACACTTACCAGGTGACCCCTTATTGCCAGTGAAATGCCAACAACATACAGAGAACAAGAGAATAGAGGGAGAAGTGGAGGGAAGAGGAACCTTTGGAGATCATTAAAATAGGAGTTTAACAACTTCGATGAAGAACTTTTTGGGTTCTTTCAAGAAGAAACCAGGTGGTCCTGGAACCCCCCCAAAGTAGATTGTATGGTGTCAGAATTAAGAGCATGGGCTTTGGAATTAATCAAGCTCGCTTTGAAAGCATCTCTTCCTAAGGATGTGACCCCAAGTGAGTTATGTAACCTCTGTGAGCCTTGGTCTCCTCTTTTGTAAAATGTAGATACAATACCATTTAGTTCATAAGGTTATTCTGAAGATTATGTGAAGTAAACCATATGCACCTGGGACATAGTGTTTCATAAATGGTAACTCAAATTATAAGTTGTTGCAAAAGAAGAAATATCAAGGCCTTGATAAAGAGGCCAGATGTGATGGGTGGGTAGATTACGAGAGGGAGACATAGTGCCTGGGAAACCTCTTTTGAGTGGAAAGAAATCACAACAAAGAAACGTGTTGTGACCAGGAGAATGAGCATCGTTTTCCTTCTTTGATCTCTGATTTGGCTACCATGGGAAGGTAAGCACGGAAGGTCCATAGCTGACAAGTCTCTGAAATGGGAGAGGTACCATCTAAAGAAGTGAGAGCTGAGTTGAGCATGAGTGGCGCTTCCTGGCCAGAGCAGGCAGGTGGTCATAAGTTAGGAGCTGAGACTGGGCTCTGGGAGTCCCTGGGGGAATGAGCGAGTAGATCCCCACTAGAAGAGAAAAAGCAGGACTAGATTTCATTACACTGTGCTTTCCAATGAGTTTAGTGACAAGGGTGTAAGTCTATAATTTTCTGTTTTTTTAACATCAGGAGTTTAGCTTCTGACATTAAAGGTCAGATCACACACACACACACACACACACACACATTTCTTTTTCTTCTCGGGGTGGGGGGGGCGGGGTAGACGGCCATGTCTGGGATAACCGTTCCTCCCCATCACTAATAAACTTGTTTATCACATTCTAGTATATTTCCTGAAGTGAGTAACAAAATAGTTTATGCCATTTAAATTTATTAACTAAATGTACAAATATTAAATCCCTACTTTGTTCCAAATACTGTTCTGGATAGTGAACAAGTCCCTGTTCTCAAGGCACTTACAATGCATTAAAGATAATAGCAAAATCAGCAAATGGTAAGTGCTTCCTGCTTAGAAGAAAGGGAAAGCAGTTAAGATGATAGAAGTAGATGGCAGAGTGCAGCTTTGCTTTTGATGGAGTGGACAGGGAAGACTTCTCACAGAAGCGATTTAAGGCTGGGAAAAGCATGTTCTTGGGAGAGGGCACAGCAAGCGCAAAGACCCTGAGGCACAAACATGCTTGGTCTGAATGAGGAACAGCAAGAGGATCATCATGGGTGGAGTAGAGCGATTGAGGGGAAAGTGGGGGGTTGTGTGTTTGTCTCCTGAATTGAAATGCAAGAGAGTGTGTGTGTTTAAAGGGTGTAATTGCAGATGCAAAGCCCTTGGGTAGGCAGGAGGGACAGAATCAGTGTTTGTGGCGGATGGGAAAGGGAAGGGGAACCTTTGGAGCACAGACAGCTTCTCCACAGCAATGGGAGGCAAGGAGGGTGTGAGGGCACAAATGCAGGGAAGTTTTGGGTTAGGAAGATGAGCACATTCAGTAAATTCATCAGAAGAGAAGAGGGAGGAGGACGTTTGAGGAGCACTGAGATGTGTGAACTAATTTCTGGGAGAGTAAAAGAGAGAATAGAGTGGAACCCTGTACCAGTATAGAAAAAAACACAATTCTCAGTTGTCTGGGGGTGGAGAAGCATAAAAGCATCTTCTTTTACCTGGTCAGACTTGATTCACGGGCAGG
The DNA here is from genome assembly GCA_028646485.1 of Cryptoprocta ferox. Lineage (NCBI taxonomy): Eukaryota > Metazoa > Chordata > Mammalia > Carnivora > Eupleridae > Cryptoprocta > Cryptoprocta ferox. The sequence goes on from CM053566.1 coordinate 41,709,945, forward strand.
CATTGGCCAGCAGGGCACGTTTCTCTGCGTGAGGCCAAATCTCCGAGGTACCAGCAGATTCGGATGCGGCTTGCCGCTGCTGGACAGTTACCCATGCCCCGACTCCTCCTTCCCACCCCCACCTCCCACCCCCGAGCATCCTTTCCTCTGTTCCTGTCTTGGCTACACCACTTGGGCAAGTTGCTCAACCTCTTTGAGCCTCTATCTCCTATCTGTAAAAGGGCCTAATGATTGCACTCACCTTAATAGATTTATCGTGCAAATCAAGTCACCATGTGCAAAGTATAAGGCATTCTGCATGTGGATGTTCCCTTGTGTCATCATTACGGTCAATGCAGCTACTTGGGTGGCTGCTGCTGCGAGATGGGTCACTGGTGGCAACTCTGCCTGTGCCTGTCACTGCTGCCTCTGTGGTCGCAGACTGCAGTGGGTGGAAGAATCAGCTGAGGCGCTTGCTAAAAATTCTGATTCTTGGCTCACCTCCCCCCTCTAGAGACACAGCCTCCAGGCAGGGGTGCAGGACCTGAGATCTGAATTTTAAACAAACACCCCAGTGGCCTTCCAGCAATGATGGCCCTGTGGTCACTTTATAGATGGCATCTCATCAAAGCTTTACAAACCACTGCATAAGATTGGAGGATTAGCCCATTTTAACCAAGAGAAAACAGGGCTCAAGGGAGGCTAAATAATTCGACAAACATGTAACTTGTAGAGGCAGGATTTAAACCTCCATCATTCTACTCCAAAATACATCTTTTTGAAGTGAGTTGAAAAAAAAAAAGAATTCTCCAGAATTTGGCTTGCAGGGACACAATTTTTCAGTAATAAGTGTAAATTTTATAGACATTTTCTTATCTGCAAAATTTTTCTTATCTTTAAAAAATACCTGAAATTGGGGCGCCTGGATGGCTCTGTCAATTGGGCATCTGACTTCGACTCAGGTCATGATTCCGTAGTTGGTGAGTTGGAGCCCCGCATCGGGCTCTGTGCTGACAGCTCAGAGTCTGGAGCCTGCTTCAGATTCTGTGTCTCCCTCTCTCTCTGCCCCTCCCCGACTCACACTCTGTCTCTGTCTCTCAAAAATAAATAAACATCAATAAATTTTTAAAAAATACCTGGAACCAACTTTGGGCCCTTTGCTTTATAGATCTCTCAAAACCTTACCTCTAGGACCTCAGCACACCAGAGGTGCGTGCTGCACTCTGTGGGTGAAGTCTGTGGGGGTGCAGAGCTGGGTGCTCTCCTGTACTGTGTAATTGCCCCGCACCCACCCTGTGCAGATCTGGGGCTGCAGGAAATGTGCAAACTGCTTGTCTCCATTATTGGTAACCATGCTGATGTGCTTTTGTGCCTCTCAGAAGGGAGAATTATGAACAAGGTCTGGGAAGGAGCAATCTGTTTTTTAAGTTTGTTTGTTTATTTATTTATTTAGAGAACAAGTGGGGGAGGGGCAGAGAGAGAGAGAGAGAGAGAGGGAGAGAGAGAATCCCAAGCAGGCTCCATGGTGTCAGCTGGGAGCCCAACTCCAGGCTCAATCTCACAAACCGTGAGATCATGACCTGAGCCAAAACCAAGAGTCAGGACACTTAACCAACTGAGCCACCAGCCTCCTTGGGAAAAGCAGTCTTCCTCCCCCAAGGGAGCAAAGGGTCTTGGAATGGGCACCCTCCAGAATGTTCTGCACATCAGGGTCCAGCTGGCTTGGGTTGGGACCCTTGGGACCGTGCCTTTAAGGCACGTGGCCTCAAGAACCTTTGTGAGTGAGGGCTAGGAGTGAGCTTGTGGTGGCATCAACATGCTGAAACGTAGCGGGGCTGCTGAGTGCCAGGTATGGTTAAGTGCTCCTGTTGCTGGGTTTTCTGAGCTTGGCACGATGGCGTGCACCCATGCTTCCGCAGACAGGGTGCTTTCCCGAGTCGGGTCTCTCTCCCAGGTCGGGGGCTGGTGTGTGGACAGTTACAGAATTGCTGTTTCAGTACAGCCTCACGTTCCATCCAAATGTAAGAAGGCTATTTGATGGAGCTCACAGAGCAGCTAGGTCAGGACGGAAGGCATTCTGGCTGTGAGTACCACCCCCAGACCCACACCCTGGTCCTTGTTCTTGCATGTCCTGGCTGTGTGGTTTGAGGTGAGGCACTTCACCTCTCTGAGCCTTCTCTTCCTCACCTTCGGGTTTTCACTACCTTGATATAAGCCTGGGAGTGTTGTGAAGATAAAGCAAAGTAAAGCATAGTATGCCTCTCCTGGCCTCCCGTGTCCCCGTACTAGCTAGATTCCAGCACTTTTGGTACTATCTGGCGTTTCAGCCACTTCTCGCTAAATCTTTAGCGACAGGGGTCAACTCTTAGTGTTTGTTTTTATCCCTGCATCCACCTTAGTGCTCTACATGTTGTAGGCAGTTCTGAAATGGTGAATAAAAATGAATGAGTGTTCAAACAATACACTTATATTAGGGAGCACCACTGTAGTCACCCTCAAGTGTCTTAGAATGATACAGTGTTATACTGTGAATTTAGATGGGAAGCATTGTATAGGAGAGGATTTTAGTTAAGGACAATCATCAAAAATGTTAGGAACTAGGAAAGACTTTTTCCTGTGCTCCTGAAAAAGTCACTTCATGGGTCTCTGAAACATTGACTTCTCTCCGCAACCTCCCAACCTTAGATCTCAACTCTGTTTCATTGTTTATTTGAACAATTCTGTCCCCTTTCCTTCTAGCCCCTTCTGTTATAGTTGCTATTTCCCATATGGCTAGGTTAATAATAGCCTTGACACAATTCAGAGCATGCATCTCTTGTCCCTATTGCCAAGAGAAGTCTCATGTCCTTGTCTTTTGGTGTCCTCATCTCTGTCTGGAATACAGAGGAATACCAGCCCAGGTTTGTCACATGGATGGATGAATAATCGAACACAAGAGTGAAAGAATCCTCCTGTTTTCTTTGTCCCCCTCTTCTCTGACTTCCCTCAGTTTTAGTCCTGCTCTTATTTACTTATATTTATTTACTTTTTTTGAAGTTTATTTATTTTGAGAGAGCAAGTGAGAGAGAGTTGGGGAAGAGCAGAGAGAGAGACACACGCAGAATCTCAAGCAGGCTCCACGCTGTCAGCACAAAGCCCGATGTGGGGCTCAAACCCACAGACTTTGAGATCATGACTTGAGCTGAGATCAAGAGTTGATGTGTAACTGACTGAGACACCCAGGCGCTCCTATTTATAGGTAGTTAAAAAATATTGGACCTCAGATGCTGAGTTGGATTATGAGTTATTCATAACCCTCTGTTTATGACATGCTTTCATCATTGGTCCTTGCATGGCCTGACTAAATGTATATGCGGATAGATGTATGGATTTTAAGTAGTATAATAAGCATCCATGTACCTGCTACCAAAACCAAAAATAGGGCCTTGATAATAACTTCTATCTCACCATGGAAACCATGCTTTCCTCACTTCCTGTCTCTCTGTTTCCTACAGTCTGGGGTAACCATCATTCTGAATCCTTTATTAATTTCTCCTTTTTATATAGTTTTCATTACATCTTTGTATATTCCTAAATAGTAAGTCCCTCTCATTTTGGTTGCTCATGTTGTCAAATAGATTCATTTATTCATTGTTGGTCACTTATTAATTCATTGTGTAAATATACTGCTGTGATTCATTGTCACTCCTGTGGCTGGATAATTAGGTTATTCCCAGGATTTTGATCTTGTGAACAATGCTTCTATGAATATTCTTGAACATGATGTCATCAAGATTGTGCAAGAGTGTATGGGTTATGAACTTGCGAGTAGAATTCCCGGGTCACAGGGAATGTGAATTTTTGACATTATGAGATAATGCCAAAACAGTGTCCAAAGTCTTTGCACCAATTCATGCTCATACCACATACTTTCCAATATTTGTTATCCTCACATTTTGAACACTATTACACTGTGGTCTGCCCTGATCACTAATGGTGCTGAGAGTGAACATTTCTTTGAATGCTTGTTGATGCATGTGTTTCCTCTTCTGTAAAAATACCTATTCCTACTTTTGCCCTTCTTTCTAGAGATCTGTTTATACTTTCCTTATTGATTTGCAGAAGTTTGGTATATATTTCTAATGAGAATTCTTCATTGATTTTATGTTCTTGGTTCAGGTATTCTTGTGTAAGACAGCACCCCAAAACTTAGTGGCTTAACACAATAATTTTTTCCCTCGTAATTCTGTGCAGTGACAGAGCTCAGCCGGGTGGTTCTTCTGCTCCATGTGGTGTCAGCGGGAATAGCTCAAGATGTATTTGGTAGCTGCTGAGGTAGGACTGGATGGTCCCAGAAGGCTTTAGGAGCATGTCAGGTGTCTCTGTGCTCTCCTGTGTGTCCTCTCCATTTGGTTAGCAAGGGCTTTCTCAGAGCACAGTGATCTGGGGGTACTTGGACTTCTTCCCTGGAGGCTGGCTTGCAAGAGGAGGGAAGCAGAATCTGCTAGTCCTTTTTAGGCGTCTCCTTGAAAATCCCAGAATGACACTTCTGCAAATGATAAAGTCAGTCTGGATTCGAGAGGAGAGAATGGCCTCCAGGGAAGATAGCCTTTCCACCTCTTGATGTGTGAAGTGGCAGACACACACACACACACACACACACACACACACACACACAATGAATTGATGGCAGCCATCATGAGAGACTACCTGCCACTTGTATACTGTGAATGTCTTTCAGTTTGTAACTTTTCTTTCTACCTCTTTAAGGTGAACCAATATTAATTTTAACACCATGGTCAAGTCTCTCTCTTCTTTTGTAGTCAATGCTTTTTGAATCTTGTTTAAGAAATCATTCCTTGCTCCAAATTCTAAAAGATGTTCACCGGTATTTTGCACTAACTGGTTTTAAAGTTTATTTCTTTTTTTTAAATTTTTAATGTTTTAAAATTTATTTTTGAGAGAAAGAGAGAGCGCGAGTAGGGGAGGGTCAGAGAGACAGGGAGACACAGAATCTGAAGACAGGCTCCAGGCTCTGAGCTAGCTGTCAGCACAGAGCCCGACGCGGGGCTCGAACCCACAAACTGCGAGATGATGACCTGAGCCTAAGTCGGACACCTAACCCGACTGAGCCACCCAGGCACCCCTTGAAGTTTATTTCTGACATGAAAGTCCTTAATTCATCCAAAGCTGATTTTTGTTTGTGGCTTACGTAGAAATTTGATTGTACTGTTTTCCATTGGCTATGGATTAGCGCAGGGATCTGACGTATCGCCTCTGGTATGTACTAAGGTTTTGAAAATGCACGGCTCTGTTTTGGGCTCTCTTTTCTGTCCTGGAGAAGCAGTTTCTCTCCTCTTACTCTGTTCTAATTATAACAGCTTCATAATAAGCCCTGATACCTTGAAGGGCAGGCTTCTTTCTCCCTGCTCTATTTGTTCAGCAGTATCTTGGCTTTTCTTGGTCTTTTATTCTTCCATATAAATTTGAAAATTATCTTACTGTGCCCCAAGAGAATCTCTATTGAGATTTTTATTGGACTCGTATCGACTTTTAGATGAACTTTGGGGGAATTGATGAGTTTTTGATATTACCCTATCCAAGAAAATGGTTGTTTCATTTATTTAGATTTTAAAAATTCTCTTACTAAATTTTCTTTGTTTCTTAAATTCCACATAAGAGTGAAATCATATGCTATTTGTCTTTCTCTGTCTGACTTGTTCCACTTAGCATAATACCCTGTGGGGCCATCCATGCTGTTGCAAATGATGAGATCTTACTCTTTTTTTAAAAAAATGTTTATTATTTTTGAGAGAGAGAGAGAGAGCAGGGGAGGGGCAGAGAGAGATGGGGTGGGAGGACAGAAGATCTCAAGCAGGCTCTGTGCTGACAGCAGAGAGCCTGATGTGAGGCTCAAACTCACAAACCATGAGATCATGACCTGAGCCAACGTCAGACACTCAACCAACTGAGCCACCTAGGTGCCCCAGAGATCTCATTCTTTTTTATGGCTGAGTAACATTCTGTTGTATATACATATTGCTATTCTTTATCCATTCATCTATTTTTTTTATAATTTTCTTAAATGTTTATTTATTTTGATCTTTTATTTTATTTTATTTTATTTTTTTGAACTTTATAGTTTATTGTCAGGTTGGTTTCCATATCACACCCAGTGCTCTTCCCCACAAGTAACCTCCACCAAGACCATCACCCCCCATTACCTTTCCCCCTTCCCCTTCCCCCCTCAGTTTGTTTTCAGTATTCAAGAGTCTCT
>CM053566.1:41716679-41758267 GCA_028646485.1 Cryptoprocta ferox
GATGAGATGCGTTCCCCCTGGCGGCCGGCCTCCCAGCCCGGCTTGCGCTGCCGTTTTCGCGGAGCCGCCGCCGCCGCCGCCACTGCCACTTTTCAAGACGCCTTTCTTGGTACCGCCGCGGCTCCCGGTGCGGCTTGGAGTGGATGCCGCTGCCGCTGAGCCCAAGGAAGTATTCGCCGGCCAGATGGGACGGATTTCTCTCCCGGCGCTCGGCAGTTATATATGGGGAGACGGGCGAGTTTTTCCTCCCTTAGAGATGGTTCTAGGTGCGTTTTCCATCTCTCTTTCTCTTCCCCTGGTCTCTCTGGGGCACAGCTCGCTCTTCCTGTGTTGGGCTCGGGGGCTCCTTTCCCCTTTACCACCGTGACGCGCCTGTCCCCTAATTTCCCAGATCACAGTCACTCACTCAGGCATCTTTGAGGTTGTCTTCTTTCTGGCGTCTGTCTCTTCTTTCCTCCACTTGCAAATCCAAGTTTTATCCCTTCAGTCCTTCTCAGTTCAATCCATACGGGCGTGCGCGGATTACAGAGCTCCCTGCTTCTCCGCCATCTTGCCCGCTCCCTCTATCCATTCATCTATTGATGGACCCTTGAGTTGATTCCAAATCTTGGCTGTTGTAAATAATCCTCTTATAAACTTTTTGTAAACAAAATCAGTGTTTTTGTTTTCTTTGGGTAGATACCCAATAGTGGAATTACTGAATCATATGGTAATTCTATTTTTAATTTTTTGAGGAACCTCTATACTGTTTTTCAAAGTGACTGCTCCAATTTGCATTCCCACCAACAGTGCACAAGGGTAACTTTTTCTCCACATTCTTGCCAATGCTTGAATTTCTTGTCATTTTGATTCTAGTCATTCTGACAAGGGTGCTAGTGGTGACATTTCTCTTCAGCCCCCTCCCCTCCCAGTCTAGATAGTGAGACAGTTTTGGGAACCAGTGTGAACACTCTCCACTTATCTTGCTGGCACCTTGTGCCCCACCCTTGTATTCCCCTGCAGATCTACCCCATCCACCCCTGCCCCATTTGGCATGTGTCCCTCCAAAGCTGCTTTTGCCCCAACGCACCCTGCAAACAACCCAGTAGGGACCAGTGCCACTCAAAAGTGACTCCTGCTCTGGGAAGAGGGGAAGATAACCGCACACACGTGCGTCTGCAGTCCCAGCAGCTGTTCCTCATAGGCGGCAGCACAGAGTGTCCTGGTGATAAGTGCGATTACAGCCCCAGCAGGCAGACTGGGGGCAGGCAGCTGGACTGACTGCTTACCCTGCCCAACAACAAGCCTGCAGCATCTCCAGCTAGGTCCCCGGCACCAGCTGCTGGGGCAGGTTGGCCAGCCTCTATGTTGCAGAGGAGGCTCCCAATGTTGTCACTGGCCAGGGCCTTTGCAAACAAGCCTGGCCGGGCAAGTTCAACATTTACACCTACGACTTTAGTGAGGACATTTATTTTATCCTCCGGGACTATCACTCCATGGTTGTGCAGGATGAGGGCCCAGCAGATGCAGGTGAGCTCCGAGACGGAGGCCATGGTGCCGGTGGGTGCTGAGTGGGCACTGCTGGGTGCGGAGCTAGTTGCTGGATGGAGTGAGAGCCTCACCCCAATGCGGCCTTAGCGTCCTTGAAAGGACCAAGTACTTTAGCAGCAGCTGAAGAAAGCCAGAGTTTTTACCTATGACACATGTATTAGTAAACAGAAGATTTGGCTCATTTTTGTTACCTAGACAAAGTTCACTAGCTGAAATTCATCTTTTTTTAAATTTTTACTTTTATTTTAGAGAGAGAGAGCAAGTGGGGGGGGGGACAGAGGGAGAGAGAGAGAATCTTAAGCACCTGAGCGTGGAGCCCAACGTGGGGCTTGACCCCACGACCCTGGGATCATGACTTGAGCCAAAATCAAGAATTGGATGCTCAACTGACTGAGCCACCCAGACACCCCGGACATCCATCTTTAATATATGTATCTATTATATTAGTTAGCTTGCCAAATATCAATGTTGACACTAACTTGGATAACTGCAGTGCTGTCTTACTCATAAAATTATAATTTTTTGAATACATTCAAATTATTTGTTGTTCACACACTCAAAATTCATATTTTAGTAATTAGCCCTTAATTAGACAATTAGTAGTGTTAAAGCTCTGGAGCCAGTGTCCTTATCCGTAATATAACAGGTAACAGTTTGATTTGGGATAGCAGAAGGACTAGGGTATCAGCAGAAGAGATGATTCTGAGAGTCCTAGGAACAATAACTCTTAGGTTATTGCGAAGGCTACCTTTAAGACCAATTATAAGAAGGAATGTATGTTACAGACTATCCACAATGTCTAATAAACCAGAGTTGTAGCCCCTAGATGGAGAAGAGAATTACAGGGTGGCAAATGACGTATTATTTCTGGGGCCCTAGGCTTTTGTCCCGGTTCACCATATACTAGTTGTGTGATTCTTGGGGAAATTGCTTAACGTAATTCACTGTGTTACCTCAAGTGTAAAATAGAAGTGATAATCTTAGAGTGCAAACGTGAAGTGCATGGTGCCCGGTGCGTAATAGGTGCTCTATAAATGTTCACTTTAATTGTTGACATAATTGTTTGAGAATTGAGAATCACCGAAACCACACAAAAAGCATCATCTCCATTCCTTACACCTACATATGGAGATAGAGATAAATATAGATCATAAACATCCACATCCTTGGAAGAGATTCGGTTCTAAGTATATGTAAATCTGGTAAACTTTGAGGAGTCATAATTTAATTCCCTTAGATAATTAAATTGGTAAGATTCTGGGGAAGAATGGGAAAAATAAAGATCATTGAAAGGAAAAATATTCATAAATGTTTAGGTGTCTTAGCTTAAATAGTTTTTAATTATACTTTTTATTATAATAACAATATTTTATAGAAAGAACCCGCATTTAAGAATTGCTGATGGTGGGGCGCCTGGGTGAGTCAGTCAGTTAAGCCCCTTGATTCTTGAATTTGGCTCAGTCATGATGTCGCAGTTTTTAAGTTTGAGCCTTGTGTCTGGCTCTGTGCTGATGGTGCAGAGGCTGCTTGGGATTCTCTCTCTCTTAAAATAAATAAATAAGCTTTAAAAAAGTCACTGAAGGGAGATTTCCTTTATCGGGCTTCTGTGATGTGGAGGGCAAAGTGCTGGCTGAAGTGTAGTGACAAGGAAGACATACATGGTCTCTGATCTCATGAACTGATGGGGCTGCCTCTCCCAGGGTGCTGCTTCTGAGTTACACAAGTATCTTCACATAATGTCAAAATATAAAGTTGTACATAAATATATCACCACATATGGGAGAATCCTCAGTTACACCTTAGATGAAAACATTTGGTCGCCCATTTGGTTCCACACCAGGATCAAATTTATCTTTGAACACTTAAGAATAAACTTTAGGGGCACCTGGGTGACTCAGTCGGTTAAGCATCGACTTCGGCTCAGGTCCTGATCTCGTGGTTCACGAGTTCGAGCCTTGCATCAAGCTGTGCTGACAGCTCAGAGCCTGGAGCCTGCTTTAGATTCTGTGTCTCCTTCTTTCTCTGCCCTTCCCCTGCTCGTGCTCTGTCTCCCTTTCTCAAAAATCAAATAAAAACATTTAAAAAAACTGAAAAAAAAATAACTTTAAAGATGCTTGTCAGGGGGCAGAGCTACCATTTTGTCACAGAACACTCTAGAAAGGCTGTGGGTGTAAGTTTACTTGTTTATCCCCCTCCTATATAGTGGTTGTGCTCTCAGGTAATTTCACTGGGGTGCAAAGCAGTTCAGTGGGTGAAGCCCACCACTGGAGAAGCATGATCCTTTGACCCAGTTAAAATATATTCAATATATAAGAAAGGACTATATATTCAGCTTTTTAGGTGGTAATGTCTTTAAAAGTCTGCATCACAAACAAAACAAAACAGAATCAAGAGTTTGCCTCCCCCCTAGCAGCAGAGTCAGAATTCAGTAAAGATGATAATACCAAATAGGTATCATTCCAGGTAAGAATGGATTCTCATTTATCTATGGAATTAACTATCAACTTCTCACTTGGTATCCACAGACCAGCTATTATCTTCCCATTTATCTTTCAGGTCTTGTCTTTGATTACTCAAAGTTGTTAAACAGGAACAGCTGGCCTCTGTGCCTTTGCTGGTGCTGGTTCCTCTACCTGGAACACCTTCCCTGTTTGCTGTTCACTGACACTCGCCAAAGCCATGTCCACCCTTACTGGCAACTTAATTCCACCTCTTCCACCTGTTTTCTGAACCCATGGAATATGCATCACCTTTGACCTAGAACTCTATTATACTCTTGCTGTATCCTTGCCTTGTGGTTATTTGTGTACCCTGAGACTGCAAGTGGGGTTTCCTAGTGCCCGACATGGAGATTGCAGAGTAGGACATAAAGAGTAAAAGGGATTTGCTGAAGGAAAATACCTTTGCATCTCAGGTACAACAGATTCATCTTAAAGTGTCATCTGGGACAAGAAAAACATAGCTGTAAAAGATGGAAGATAAGAGGGGCAGCTGGGTGGCTCAGTCGGCTAAGCGTCCACCTTCAACTCAGGTCATGACCTCATGGTTCATGGGTTCGAGCCCTGCATTGGGCTCTGTGGAGCCTGCTTTGGATTCTGTGCCTCCCTCTCTCCCTCTGCCCCTCCCCTGCTCATTCTCTGTTGCTCTCTGTCTCTCAAAAATAAATAAACGTTAAAAATGTTTTTAAACGATGGAAGATAAGTACCATATATTTCCTAGAATTATGATACACAGAGGTATACATGGGTGGTATGGTTCAAGATTAAATGAAGAGGAAAAAGCCTTACTACTTACTGTCTGCAGAATACAGGATACGAATCTCAACAGCTGACATCTCTAAGCTGTGTAAAGTGGTCTTTGTTTTAGTTACCTCTTTACTAAATTGTTAGGAAAAAAATTACTTGGACGTTAAAAAAAGAGCCTTTCTTTTTTTCCCTCAGGGCCAGTTCTGTGACTATTGCAATTCTGAAGACCCCAGGAAAGCACATCCAGTCACCAATGCGATTGATGGATCTGAGCGCTGGTGGCAAAGCCCCCCTCTCTCCTCAGGCACACGGTACAACAAAGTCAATGTCACCTTGGATCTAGGGCAGGTAAGCTACATTTCCGACTGGAATGGGGAAAGCTAGTTTGGGTCATTGTTTCTGTGGTTACTTCTGATATAATAGTAATTGTATTAAAAAATAAACACCAGTTTTAAGTCATTAATCATTGTGAAGCCTGTTATGTGAATATTTGCATCCCTCAACACCCAGCCTGTCACAATGCAGACATGCATACCTGTCTATCAAAAGTGTTAAAACAGTAAAAAATACTTTTATTGGCAAAGATATTTATTATTATTATTTTTTATTATGGTAAAATTCACACAATGTAAAATGTATCATCATAGACATTTTTTAAAATGTTTATTCATTTTTTGAGAGAGAGAGAGAGAGAGACAGAGCATGATCAGGGGAGGGGCAGAGAGGGAGACACAGAATCTGAAGCAGGCTCCAGGCTCCAAGCTGTCAGCACAGATCCCAATGCAGGGCTCGAACTCTTGAATCATGAGATCATGACCTGAGACTTTTTTTTAAAACATTTTATTTAATTAATTAATTTATTTTAATGTTTTTGTTTTTGAGAGAGAGAGAGAGCATGAGCAGGGGAGGGTCAGAGACAGAGGGAGACACAGAATCTGAAGACAGGCTCTAGGCTCTGAGCTAGCTGTCAGCACAGAGCCTGACACGGGGCTCGAACCCATGAACCGTGAGATCATGACCTGAGCCGAAGTTGGACGCTTAACCTACTGACCCACCCAGGCGCCCCATTAGACATTTTTTAAGTGTACAGTTCAGTTGTATTAAATTCACATTTCTGTGCAACCAGTCACCAGAACCCTTTTTCGTCTTGCAAAACTGGCACTCTGTACCCATAAACAACAACTCCCCATTCTCCTTTTTCCCTTGTGCCTGGCAACCACTATTCTACTTTCTTTCTGTGTAAATTTAGCGACCCTGGGTACCTCATGTAAGTGGAATACTACAGTATTTGTCCTTTGTGACTGGCTTATTTCACTTAGCATAATGTCTCCAAGGTTCATCTGTACTGTAGCAGGTGTCAGAGTTTCCTTCCTTTTTAGGGTTGAGTAATATTCCACTGCATGTGGGCACCACATTTGTTTATACATCCATCTGTCCATGGAGACTTGAGTTGTGTCCACCTTTTGGCTATTGTGAGTAATGCTGCTATGAACACGGGCGTGGCTAAGATATTTTTATAGCATTTCATAGAAATCCTGGTTCTGTGAGCACTGACTACCATAGTTTTTGGCTCTGATTTTGGCCAGTTGGTCCATGAGAAAACCTGACTTCAGTCTTCTCCTCCAGTGGTATGCTAAGATGGCCGAGAGGATGCCTTCCTCGTGGTGCACGTGCCCAAAAGAGAGTGTAATCCCCTCTCTTTTGAGTGTGGCAGCACTGTGATGGAACTCACTCCTGTGGTAAGGTGGCATTATATGACAAAATGAAGGGATTTGCATGTATGTTTAAGGTCCCAAGTCAGCTGATCAAAAGGGAGATTATCTTGGAGGATTTCTCTTAATCAGGGGACCTCCTAAAAGGGACTGGGCCCTTCCCAAAAGAAGAGATGTGAAGCATGAGAAAATTTCCTGCTGACCTTTAAGGGGAAAACTGCCATGTTATAAACTGCCTGTGGAGAGGGCCATGTGGCAAGGCCCTACGAATGGGTTCCAGAAGCTGAGAGCAGCCCCAGCCAACCACCAGGAAACAAGCGGGAACCTCAGTCCTACAACCATAAGAAATTGGATTCTGCCAACAACATGTGCAAACTTGGAAGTGGGTCTTCCCAGGCATCTGGTGAATGCCTTGATTGCAGCCACCATGCCCAGACTCCTGAAATACAGAACTGAAAGATAGTAAGTGGCTTTGGCTTAAGCCACTAAATTTGTGTTCATTTGTTAAGCAGCAATAGAAAAACTGATGCACCTTCTTCTTTCCTCTTTCAGACTAGGGAGTGCCTTCTATCTATTTCACTCTGTTCCTTCAACAAATATTTATGTCAGGCCCTGTTCTAGGTATTTGTGTTGCACAAAAGCACAAAAGAGATGGAGATTCATTTCCTCATATAACACACTGACATTCGGTTGTGGGAGACAGCCAACAAAAATATACATCAGTAAATATAATATGTTAGAAGTTGATAAGAGCTATGGAAAAAGTGAAAAAGTAGATCAGAGTAAGAAGATCATAAGGGCCAGGGACAAGGGTGGTTTGCAGTTTTAATAGGGTGTTCAGGAGAGGGCTTGTTGAACAAAGATTGGAAGCAGGTGAAGGCATTCACCATGCAGATATCAGTCACCCAGAAAAGGGAACAACCCTGCAAAGTCCCTAAGGTGGGAGCTTGTCTGGAAGGTATCATGACAGCATGGAGGTCAGGGTGGCAGGAGCAGAGTCAGGGAGGGGGAAGTGGTGAGAGAAAAGGCCAGAAAGAGAACAGACAGGGCCAGATAAAGTAGGGCCCCTAGACCACGATAAGGACTTGGACTCTTCATGTGACATGAGAGCCGTTACAGAGTTTCAAGCAGAGGAATGATCTAATCTGATGTATATTGAAAAATTATGTCCATGTCTGTTTTGTTGAGGAATACCAGGGGGCAAGGATAGAAGCCAGATAGGAGAGTGTCCTCATAATCCACAAGAAAGATGCCAGTAGTGGTAGTGAGAGTGGGTGATTGTATCCCAGATATATTTTGAGACTATAGCTGCCATGATTTCCTAATGGACTGAATGTGGAGTGAGAAGAGAGGATTCAGGGATGATTCCTAAGGTTTTTGGTCTGAACAACTGGAACTGCTGTTTGCAGAGATGTTGGAGACTCAGGGACAGTTTTGTGGACATGTGAGCACTGAAATACTGTTTGGACATCCAAGTGGAGGTGTGGACTAAGCACTGGAAGATATGAGTCTGGGAAGCTGGCTGGGCTGGAAGAGACATTTGTTATGGATTTCTTTAGATTTATCATATTTGGGATCTCTTAGCTTCTTGAATCTGTATATTTATACCTTTCGTCATCTTTGGGATATTTTGAACCTTTCTTCCTTCCTTCCTTTTCCAGCTGTATTGAGGTATCATTGACAAATAAGATTGTATGTGTGTTTTTTTAATGTTTATTTATTTATTTTGAGAGAGAACAAGAGAGAGCACAAGCAAGGGAGAGGCAGAGAGAGGAAGTCCCAAGCAGGCTCTCATGACTGTGAGATCATGACCTAAGCCAAAATCAGGAGTTGGATGGTTAACTGACTCAACCACCCAGGCATTCCAATAAAATTGAATGTGTTGTAAAGTATAGAATGTGATGATTTGAAAACCGTATACTTTGTGAAATGATTACCATGATGAAGTTAATTAACACATTCATCACCTCACATACTTATCTTTTTGTCTATGTGTGTGTTGGAACACTTAAGATCTGCTCTTTTAATAAATTTCAGATATACAATATCGTATTATTAACTATAGATACCATGTTGTACATTAGATTCCTTAGTTCTGGGAACTAAGACTCATATGCTTTGAACAGCATGTCCTGACTTCTCCCATCCCTCAGCTCCTGGTAACCACCATTCAACTCTCTGTTTCTATGAGTTCAACTTCTCTCTTTTTGGGATTCTGATGATATTAATGTTAGATCTTCTATTATTGTTCAATAGCTCTCTGCTCTGTTCATTTATTTTTTTCAGTTGGTTTTCTGTCTTGTTTTTCAGATTAGGTCATTGAATTGCTCTACCTTCAAGTTCCCTGATTCCATCCTCTTTCATATTTATCTCCTATCTAGCCCATTTAGTGAGTTTTTAGTTTTAGTTATTGTATTTTTTCAGTTATATAATTTCCATTCAGTTTTTTTTTTTTTTACATTCTCTATTCCTTGACTGAGATTTTAGTAAAACCTTGGTTTGCGAGCATAATTCATTCTGGAAGCAGGAAGCATGCTTGTAATCCATAATCCCAAGTACTTGTATATCAAGGTGAATTTCAAGAACCGTTGGCTCACTTGTGATCGTGTGTCATTTGGCATCACATACTACTTGTCTGGCAAGTCATCGCTTGTTTATCAAGTTAAAATGTATTAGAAATGTTTGTTCTTGCAGAACATTCGCAGAACAAGTTACTCGCAATCCAAAGTTTTACTGTCTTTTCATTTACTTCAAGAATATTTGTACTTTCTCCCTTGAAGCATTTTTATGATTACTACTTTAAAGTTGTTGTCAGATAATTCTATCATCTGTTTTGTCATCACATGTTGGGGTCTGTCAGTTGTTTTTTTCTTATTCAAGTTGTTATTTTCCCCTGGTTTTTGGTATGATGAGTGATTTTCAGTCATATTCTGGACATTTTACATATTATATTAGAAGACTCTGAATCTGGGGCACTTGGCTGTTTCAATTACTTAAGCATCTGACTCTTGATTTTGGCTCAGGTCATGATCTCATGGTTGTGATATTGAGCCCTGTGTCAAGCTCTGGGCATGGAGTCTGCTTTGGAGTGTGTGTGTGTGTGTGTGTGTGTGTGTGTGTCCCTCCCCTGCTCATGCCCTCGCCCTTTCTCTCAAAATAAATAAATAAAATCTTTAAAAAAGGGAGACTCTGAATCCTATTTAAATCTCCTGTCTTAGCAGATGTTCACCCTACTTCGGTTTAATATGTAGGTCCTGGCCTGTTTTTACAAGCTGTGTTTCCAATGACAATTTGGTTTTCAGAACTGGTGCATACTCTTCTAGTCTGCTTTGTTCATCTGGTGCCTGGCCTCCTGCTTCGTCCCTGTTGGTGCTGCCTGTGGAGCCAGAATGAACTTCTGATCCAGTAACACTTAGTAGGGGTTGAGACACACTGACCTTCAGGGCAGAGTGCTTCCCCAGTGCACTGTCCAAGGCTGCCTGGTGCTGAAATAGACATTTGGAAATTGATGGCATATACATGGTGTTAACCTGTGAAACAGCATGAGAATGAGAAGAGGAGAGGATCTAGGATAAGCCCTGGGGTACTCCAAGATTAAGAAGTCCTAGAAAAGGGAAGTAACCAGTAAAGAAGACTGGTTTGGAATGACAGATGGGAGGACAACCAAGAAAGTGTGATGTCCTAAAGCCAGGTGAAGAAAGTATATAAAAAATGAGGGAGTCTTACAGCTCTATAATACAGAGAGCCTAATTTTAAAAAAATAGGCAAAGGATCCAAATAGACAGTTTTCCGAAGAAGATACACGAATGATCAATAAGCACATGAAAAGATACTCAGCATGATAAGCCATCAGGGAAATGTAAGTTAAAACCATAATGAGAAACCACTTCACACCCAGTTGGGTGGCTCTAATCAAAAAGATAGGTAATAGCAAGCATTGATGAGGCTCTGGAGAAATTGGAACTCTAATACATTGTTAGTGGCAAAATAAAATGGCATAGATGCTTTGGAAAACAGTTTGGTAGTTAAACATAGAGTTACCATATGATCCAGGAATTCCACTCCTAGTTATATACCCAAGAAAAATGAAAGTATACACACACAGAAAAACTTGTTCATGAATGTTTATTATAGCATTATTTGTAATAGCCAAAAAGTGGGAACAACTCAAATGTCCACCAGTTGATGAATAAATAAGCCAAATAGTCATAGCCATACAATGGAATATTATTCAGCAATAAAAAGGAATGGATTTCTGATGAATGCTACAACATGGATGAACCTTGAAAACATGCTGCTTGAAAGAAGCCAGTCACAAAAGACCATGCATCATGTGCTTCTCTGTATATGAAATACACAGATAAGCAAGTAGCTTAGTTGCTGCCTCTGGCTGGGGGTTTTGGAGGGAATTGAGGGATGACTCCTACAAGGTATGGTTTGTTTTGGGGGAGACAGATGAAAATTGAATATGATTGATTGGAAAACCCTGTGAACACACCAGAAACATTTGGACTGTACATTTTAAATGGCTGAATTGAATGGTGTGTGAATTATACGTCAGTGGAACTATAAAACAACAACAAAGAGTTCATGGAAAGAGAATTTCAAGGAAAAAAAATAGAGAGACTATGTCAAATACTACATCAAGTAACAGAGGGCAGGTAATGACTGATAGTTTGCCATTGGATTTGCTAATTTGGAGGTAACTTGTGGCTTTGATGAGACAGGATTGAAAATTTGACTGTAGGAAGATTGAGAGAGAGTGGGAAAGGAAACGAAACTTGTACAGAAATCTAATTTGAGGAGTTCTGAAGCAATGAGGAGAAAGAAATGGGGGAAGAGCTATTGAAAGTCAGGCCAAGAAGAGACTGGTGACTGATTCATAATAGGAAATATTCAACAACACGAACACTGATACTAATAATAGTAATATTATTAGTATCAGTATATATACTGATACTATATACTGATACTATATACTGATAGTATATACTGATATACTGATACTATATACTGTATAGTATCAGTATATACTATAGTATATAGTATATACAGATAGTATATACTGATACTATATACTGATATATATACTATATACTGATACTGATACTATATACTGATAATATAGTAAACTAATAATAAAAGATTAACTAATGTTAATCTTTCTGGTGGCCATACTTGTGCAGAGACTACAGTTCATCTAGGAAATACTGCCTTGACCAGATGCCTACCCTCAGCCTGTCTGCCAGGGCTGTAGACATGTTGACCTGCAGGGTGCTTTCTTTGAGAGGCTTTCATTGGTGGGTGGGGCTTCAGGAACCCTTGTGCACTGCTGGTGGGAAGGCAAACTGGTGCAGCCACTATGGAAAATAGTATGAAGGTACCCCCAAAACTTAAAAATAGAATTACCATATGATCTAGTAATTCCATTACTGGATATTTATCCAAAGAAAATGGAAGCACTAGTTTGAAAACATATATGTACCCCCATGTTTATTGCATCATTATTTACAATAGCCAAATTATGGAAGCAACATAAGTGTACATTGATAGATGATTGGATAAAGAAGATGTGGTATATATACACAACGGAATATTACTCAGCCATAAAAAAGAGTGAAATCTTGCCATTTGCAACAATATGGATGGATCTAGATAGTATAATGTTAAGTGAAATAAGTCAGTCAGAGAAAGACAAATCCCACATGATTTCACTCGTGTGGAATTTAAGAAACAAAACAAAAGAACAAAGAGAAAAAGAGACAAAACCAGACTCTTAACTGTAGAAAACAGATGGTTACGAGAGGAAAGGTGGTTGGGAGGATAGGTGAAACAGTTGAAGGGGATTAAGAGTATACTTAACTGTGATGAGTACTGAGTAATGTACAGAATTGTTGAATCACTATATTGTACATGTGAAACTGATATAACACTGTATGTTAACTATACTTCAGTTAGAAAGAAGGAAAAAAATTTATCCCCCCCCCCCAAAAAAAAAGCCTTGCTTGAAAGCAATCAAAAGGCAGTGCCTCCCACAGACTGGAAATTGAATGGCACTGAGATTTCTTTGAAGTAGTGTGTTATCTTCATTTTGGTTGGTGATAGTTTGGTGATAGAAGGGCTGTCCACCTCGTCAGACCATATGTTGTGTTAAATTAAGCTTTTCCTAAGAATATTTTCACCAACAATTTTCATCTGAGATAATTCAGGAAGACCCTTCATAGTTTAAAAGACTCTGTAAGCCCAATTTCAATTAAAAATTAGCCATATCCCTCTAATAACTCACCTTGGCCATGAATTCAGTAGAGATTTTGCCTGACCAGAATTTACCTATTAGGCCAGTTATTTAACTGAAGATTTTTGTAGTTAGCTGGGAATTTTAACCCATCAAAATGATACATACTTATCATACCGATGCCTAATGGATTTACTTTTTCTACCCTAAAGCTGTTTTAAAACATTTACCTTTTATTTTAATTTATTTTTTTAATTTTCATTTTTGAGAGAGTGAGAGAGAAAGTGGGGGAGGGGAAGAGAGAGAGAGAGAGACAGACAGACAGACAGACAGAGACAGAGACAGAGACAGAGACAGAATCAGAAGGAGACTCCAGGCTATGAGCAACCAGCACAGAGCCTGATGTGGGACTCAAATTCACAAATGGTAAGACTGTGACCTGAGCCAAAGTCGGATGCTTAACTGACTAAGACACCCAGGTGCCCAAAAAACTTACCTTTTAAAAGTGCCCTTTTGATGTACTGAAAAATCTCTAAGACAGTTGGATTAAAGAACATATACCAACATAGGAACGTAGCTTGCTGGCTGCCAACAAACATTAGCCATGGCCTCCTGCTGCATAAAGATTGTGTTCATCCAATCCCTGACCCACTGGGGAGGGTCCTCTGAAGAGGGGTTGATAGATGGTGGATCCTGGAGTCTGCCCACCTTGGTTTGCACCCTGGTGCACTGCTTACTTACTGTGTGACCCTGAGTAATACACTTGACTGCTCTGTGCTACAGTTTCCTCATTTATAAAGGGAGGTAATAATCATCCTTACCTCGTAGGATTGCTGTGAGGTTTAAATGAGTTAACTACTTCATTTTTAAACCTCTTGGGCCAGTGGTTTCTAAATAAATTTTTACTTAATAAAATAAAGTGAATTTCAATTAACGCTCATTATTAACAGACTGATTACTTCTGATCCTCTAGAAAATACTGTATACAAAAATGTAGATAATACTCTAGAAAAGCCTAGAAACAGGAAAAGCAGCATAAATTATGTCAGGCTGAAGATGTTTCTTTCCTCTTTGTGCTCGAACAAGTAGGTTTTGTTTTGTAAGATTTATATTGTATGCCTGGTTGGGGCGATCTGTTTTCTTATTTGTGCTGGAATTACCCATGAAAGTGTCTCCAAGAGGTCAGATTTCAGAACCGAATAGTGACCTACAGACTTTAGATGGAGGGAAGTGTGAATTCTGATGCATGGTTGGGAAATAAAATATAGACTCTACACTTGTTTTTACCACATCACTTTCTTTCCAGTTACTAAGAAGTGACACTTGATTTCGATGTGGTGTAGTCATTGTGACAGCTTATGTTGTCATGAGGGCAGTCACTTTTCTCTGTCTCCTTTTGGACAGTTGAGTGGTTTTCACTGTTATTTTTCTTGGACAATGCAGTTTGACAAAAGCATCATCTTCAGGACTTGATCTCGAGGGGCAGTTTCCCCCTTACAAGGTGGCAAATGTGTGAAGTTTCTATGATTCACTAGAGGCAGGACCACTTTATGAGGCTGTACTAGTTCATCTGATGATACCGTATTCTTCAGTTTTAGGCCGTAGAATAAGAACACAATGTCTTATAGGAAACTTTCATCTCATCTGGCCAAATATAATGAGGTCAGCTTCTTAGCCTGTGTATAGACCAGCTGGGAAGTGCAGGATTTAATGTCCCCAGGGGTATCCCTCAACCCAGTAGAAAACTTTCCCATTTCTCTGCCTCTCCAAGGCAGGGTTCTTCAGAGTGTCTTTGCCAGAACCGAGTCCCAGTTGGCCCTCGTAAGAATCTGCCATTGACAGGGGCACGTGGGTGGCTCGGTCGGTTGGGCTTCCGACTTCGGCTCAGGTCATGATCTCACGGTTGGTGGGTTCGGGCCCCATGTTGGGCTCTGTGCTGACAGCTCAGAGCCTGGAACCTGCTTCAGATTCTGTGTCTCCCTCTCTCACTGCGCCTCCCCAGCTCGCACTCTGTCTCTCTCTCTCAAAAAAAGAAAAAAGAATCTGCTATTGACATATCAGCCACTGGCTTTTCTCCCTCTTCTGTGTCCCCCTCACTCCCAATTTATGCTTCTTGAGATCAACTCCCAAAAAAACTACCTGTGCCCAGTCCTTGTCTTGGAGCTGGCTTTAGAGTGAACCCAAATGAAGATAAGGAAGAAAGGGGGCTTAGGCTGAGACCCTGAACATCCTACATGTGTCCACACAAGCAAACACTATGAAAAAATTACTTAAAATGCAGTAAGTCAGAAAATTCAGGAAATGTTTCTAATGTTCTCAGGTTAAGTAACAAAGGAAACAGCAAGATAACTTTTAAAGAAAAGATAGGTGATAGAGAAATTTGCCATTACTCTACTTTTTTTTCATGAACTCAGCATAGACAGTGAAGTCCCCAGGGGCCAGATGCAATACAGGACCCAACCATCTGGGAGTGAATTTTGTATGTAGAAGGCCTTCTAGGGTCTTTTTTGTGGTCGTTGTTGTTTCCTGGGCCTCTTTAACTTTTATGAGACTTTGGTGGATGAATCCAAAACATCCTTTGTAGCCCTTGTCTGTTCTTACTCAGGTGGGAAGAAGGCCTGGGCTGGTTTCTGGCTCTTCTTGGGCTAATGGGCTTTGGGAAGGCCTGGGCTGGTTTCTGGCTCTTCTTGGGCTAATGGGCTTTGGACGTTAAATCGATTCTAGGAATGCCTGGCAGATGAGATCATTAAAAGTCTGACTCAGTTGGGTCCCTGGGTGGATACAGTTCAATCCAGAAAGTGGATGACTCTAGGATTTGACCCAGTCTTCTAGATTCCTCAGGAATTATCTAGACTGTAAGCTTCAGAAAGACAGGGACTGTGTTTTGTTCACTATATGGTGTTCTGTCCCAATTCTTGCCCAGTTTTCAGCACATCGTAGATGTTCAGTAAATGTACTGAGTGGATGTAGAGCAAACCAAGGATGACTTAGGGTCGGTCTAAATTTCCCAGGGCATAGAACTAATGGAAGGATGTTGCTGGGAGACCAAATCTCTGGGCAAACCAGTCTCGGCTCTGTAATTAACTAGATGATTGGTTCCACTTATGACACTTGGGTCTCTTTGCAACATCATTTATATGTTCTAGAGCTATAACATAATTGGAAGATCTAGATCTTATTTAAAACAAATTTGTAATTTGTAAATATTCTATTAACAAACATATAATCATGAGACTCCACCTTTGAGAGCAAATAATTTCTTAGTGGATAAGAAAAGGGGCCAACTAATTCCCCTGGGCTAGTGGTGATGCAATTTTATTCTTTATGCTAATTCTTTATTCTTTATGTAGTAACCTAAAAATGTTAATTGCCTTTAAGGTGCCTTAAAATTATTTTTAATGTTTATTTTTTTATTTATTTTTGAGAGAGAGAGAGAGAGAGCATGAGCAGGGGAGGGGCAGAGAGAGAGGGAGACACAGAATGAAAAGCAGGCTCAAGGCTCTGAGCTGTCAGCTTAGATGTGGGGCTCAAACCCATGAAACATGAGATCATGACCTGAGCTGAAGTTGGACATTTAACCGGCTGAGCCACCCAAGTGCCACCCTTTAAAATGCTTTTTAAGGAATTTATACATTAGGAAGAAGCTGGCACTATGAAATTTTCTTTTTACCTGTGAAACCTGCAAGGAAGCTGAGTGGATCAAGAGCAAAAAGCAATACCTGAGATGTCAGCTTTGTTTAGTTCTGTGAGTCACTCTGAAATAGCATTGCTAATATATGTAAGTAAATAGACTCCAAGATCCTTAAACACTGTTAGAGGAAACAGTGTCTGGGAAATCATTTATTTTAAAAAAATTTTTTTAATGTTTATTTTTGAGAGTAGGGGGAGAGGCAGAGAGAGAGGGAGACACAGAATCCTAAGCAGGCTCCAGGCTCTGAGCTATTAGCACAGAGCCTGATATAGGGCTCAAACTGATGAACCACGAGAACATGACCTGAGCTGAAGTTGGAGGCTTAACCGCCTGAGCCACCCAGGTGCCCCTGGGAAATCATTTCTGAACTAAAACTAAATATCCTTTGGCCATACTCGCTACTTTTCAGTACTTCCCCCCCCCCCAACCAGTTGATATATTTCTCTTTTAAATTGATGTTGAGAAGAATCTACCCATTTTCTCAAGCCATAAAATGAGTCAGCATTTACTCTGCATATTAATTAAAGTTACTTAAGATTGAAAACAGATAAATCCTGACTCTGGTATCTAAATACAATGCAAGCTTATTTTCCATTCGTGTGACCATTCAAGCATAACTGATCTTGGCCTGGTAGCTCCCCTGAAACAAGGGTTCAAAGACTCAAACTCCTTCCATATTTGGTCTCCACCATCTTCAATACATGTTTGCTAGGTTTGCTCTGGAGGCTGTCTCCATTCTGGCCAGTGGGGATGAGAAAAGATGATGGAGGATTATGTGTGGGAGGTTTTTATGGGCAAGGCTGGGGGTGGCATAGTCTTATTCTGGAAATTGTTTTTTCCAAGTTTATTTATTTATTTTGAGAGAGAGAGAGAGAGAGAGAGAGAGAGAACGCAAGGGAGGGGCAGAGATAGGAGGGAGACAGAGAACCCCAAGCAGGCTCTGTGCTGTCATTGCAGAGCCCGATGCTGGGCTTGATCCCACAAACTATGAAATCATGACTTGAGCCGAAACCAAGAGTTGGATGCTTAACTGAGCCACCCAGGTGCCCCTTATTCTGGGAATTCTTATTCTGTTGGTTAAAACTCAGTCACGTGGACCCACCTAACTGCACAGTAGGCCAGGGAAGGTAGTCTAGCTGATGCCCACAAAGAGGAAGTGAGCTTTCTTTCTAACCAGGGAAGCAGTCCCTTCTACGGTGCGGCAGGTGGCTCCTATCGGTTGGGTGAACTGATTCTGTGAATCTTCCCAGCTCTGAACCCAGTGAGAGCATTTAGACCACAGACATGGCAACTGTTAATAATCAGGGCTTCTTCTTCCAAAAGCTAGTTCATAAGCACACCACTTGTTGAATCCTTTCTGCATCCCGCCATTTCCCCCTCCCGCCCTTCTTACCATTGGATTATTACATCTTGCTCCTTAATATGGCGGTGACAGCTCCACTCCATCAGTATCACGCTGCCCTAGTTTGGTCCTTGCTCTTCCTGCAATGAGCCTACGAGTCTTCTAACTAGATCCCAGCCTCACTTCCCGAGATAACTCAGGTATCACCTGCTGGAAACCCTCCCTTACTGCCTGATTTCCCCTGGGGCTGTTTCTGTGTACTCTGAGGTACTTGGTATGCTGTATCGTGAAGGTACAGAACGCCATGAGGTCCTTAAGGTCATGGGCCATGCGTATAGTAGTCTTCTTTTTATCCACAGGGCTTCAAAGTCCTGGAATGTGCTACGTCCTCAGCACATGCTAAATTAAATGGAAAGAAAAATTCCAGTACTGTTCTTTTTCATATTATCCCTCTTGTTAGATATCTTTCTATAACCATAAACAGCTCTGCTATATTTTTTTAAAGATCCCCCAAATTTACATTTGCTAGTTTCCATATAAACAGTACCACAAGGATAACAAACATAACAGAAAATGAGTTAAATATTTCCTTCCAAAACGCTCCGTAGGCCGTAGGCAGACAACATAAATCCAAGAGACAGAAGCAGGAATAGAAATGGTATTAGGAAGCAGCAACACTTGTCTTTTGGAATTTTCTCCCAAACTCTCTATAGATAGAAGTTAATATGATAAAGTGATAAATGTAGGTCACTGTGACCCCTCCACTCCCCTTGGTGACGCACACTATTATGTGTATGGTCACACACTATTATGACTGTGGCATTGGCTGTGTCCAAGGATTAAGGCCACTGTGCAGTTGACTGAGGGATCTTTCTTGTCAGGCAGGGTGATAAGCAGGGTTGGGTATCGCTTGGGAAGGTGAAGCCTTCAGTGCAGGGAGAGGCGAGAGTGGGCAGCCTCCCACCTGCTGAATCAGCCCACACTGTATTCTCTCATGAAGTTAGACCACAAACATAGCACACGAGGTTGGTTTTTTGAGAACTCTCAGGATCATGGTTCATGCTGAGGAGAGAAAAATAAACAGAAACAAAGTCCTTGGTGCCTTTTAGAAGAGGTTAATCCTGTTTCTCTGAGGGTTGGCCATGCAGTTAAGAAGACAGAGGGAAGACTGTGTGCCAGGCACTGATAATAAGTAACGTGGGGCCAAGAACCAAACAGGAAGGAAAGTCACTCTTGCTCCTTGAGCAGAGCCCCGCTGCTGGGCCAACCTTTGTGTATGGCAAGTGGTCAGGGTGGGAAAGTGATCCAGGCATGGGGCCCGGGACGGCTGGGGTCAGGCATCTGAGGGCGGGGAGGGCTCACTACCTGCGGCTAGAGATGCTTGTGAACGACATATGTGATGTGCTTTGACCCTTGTGAAACCTGAGACAAATGTGAAATATTATTATTGCTTAGAGAGACTGCCACTAATGCCCTTTCTTCTCTCCCTTTTCTGCACTTCCAGTAAGCTTATGCTGCTTTATCTCTTCTAAGCGAGTGAAGTATATAAATATATTCACACTAAAGTTCTGGAAACTCTGTGCTGATATTATGTCATCCCAGAAAGTTTTCATTTAAAAAAAAATTACTATTTTTGTCATAGAACTGCTACTTCTAAGAATTTATCCAAAGAAATAATGAAATAAATGCTCAAAATGTTTGAGCATAATGAAATAAATGCTCAAAATGTTTGCTCAAATTCTTTGGAATTTATCCAAAGAAATAATGAAATAAATGCTCAAATTATTTGAGCAATAAATGCTTGGGAGCATTTATTGTAATAACATAAGTGGGAAACAATCTCATGTCCAGTAAAAGGGGACAGATTCGTGCAGTGGGTCATCAGACATTAGATTGATGCCATCAAGGGGGCCTTCACTGACAGGGCTGTCATGCCATGACATGGTATGTCTTTCCTAAGTTGTGAAGAGATCAAACCATATGTAAACTGTATACATAGCACGGTATGTTTACCTTGTAAGCAAAGAAAAAAGTCAGAAAAGAGAAAATCTAACGTATGAAGAATGCTTTTCTTTGGATGTGGGATTATTGGTGAGTTTTACTTTCTTCTGTAAATCCCATTTACACTGTACTTCATATTGATGTGTTCTGGAGTATTTCCTAGGTGGCTTTGTAGCTTTCTTGCTGTGTGACACTGGACCCCCTAGTTAATGTCTCCGGAGAAGTTTCTTCATCTGAAATTTGGGGATGAACCTAGTACCGCCCTCGTAGGGTTGTCGTGAGGAATTAAGAAAGTAATTTCAAAAAATCTTTTAGAAGTATGCCTTGCACACTGTAAGAGCTCAGCCTATGTTAGCTATTGTGTCTTTTTTTTTTTTTTTGACTGTCTTGTACAGAAAGACAATAAAGCTGATTGGGAAAATATTTCCTTTTGGGAAAACAGAAGAGTTCAGTCCAGAAAAGGCAAAAGGAACAATTATTCCTGGTGAGATTTGAGATCAGAAAGCTGACCTGGCATTTTCCTGATGCTCTCCATCCCCTAATACAAGCTTCTGACTACTTTATCCCGTGTGAGGTCAGCCTGCTAGAGATCTTTAAATGGCCAACAAAATCAGAAAAAAGCCCAGTAAATGGAAATTGATTTTTTTAAAAGAGCCTATTTTATTCCTTAGCTGATCGTGGAAACTATTTTATGTTTCTTCCCTTGTGAAACTTTTGTGATTTCAGGCATATTTTGGCTTTAAATCATGGCAGTTTTCCTATTACTATTATTGGCAAGCATATATAAGGAAAAACTGAATTTCACAAATTCTTCACGATGGTTCCAATGAAAGCTCAAGTTAAATATAATATCTCGGGGGAATCTGTGGGCCCGATGCCCCTTCTCCTCTGCCAGCTGTCTTCCAGGACACCCACCTCAGTGCCCTAGAGTCCCAGCTCCTACCTTAACCCAGTGACCCTGGAGCCCCCCCTAAATGACAAAACTACCTTCCTCCACTCTTTTCTTCCTGATGCTCCTTCTTTCCCTATTCCAGTTTCTAAGGTTTTCTTCACTTTTGCTTTTTCACTTTCCATTCTTCCATTACATTTCCTAACTTTAGGGAAAAACTTAAACCTAACCAGACCAGCACCTTTTCTTGTGGTCACTGCCAGCCTTCAGGAAAGGTCTGTGCGTGTGTGTCCCTGGCCGCCCTCCCAGCCCCATAGTGGGAAGCAGGGCTCCTCCCCAAGGAGGCTCAGCTTCACTAAGACCAAGCTGACCGCCTGGCTACAGCTGTGGCCACAAGTGGCCTCCTGGCACAGGTAGTGTGGGCAGCCTATCTCCCCAGGGCTCCTGCAGCTCCTTCCAGACCAGAGGGGCCGGGTCTCATTTCCCTGTGTCCTGCTGGGTCTGGCAATGCCTTCGGCTTTACACAGGTGGTTTCCTTGACCGAGTAACCTGCAGAGAAGGCTGCTTCAGGCTCCCGTCTCTCTAACTCACCCGCAAGCTCCTGTGCTATTTGAACTTCTCTCTTTGACTCTCAAACCACCAAGGTAAACATTCTGCAGTTGAGGAATTCCCGACTCAGTACACTGTGCATGACGTGCTTCCCTCCATATGCTTTAAGCTCCCTGAGCGAGGAGATGGTATACCTTTGGAGTTTCTCAGCCTCACAGAGTAACTGGGGTGGAGCATTTGATTCTTACCCCTCCCTGTCACAGTCATCCTAGCTCCGCAGACTCGTCCCCATCCTTCACATTTCACAAGCAAGCAGTGTCCTGGAGCTCCGGGAAAAATGGAGGGGGCAGGCCAGGGCCGGGGAGGTGGGCAGAGCAGGGAGACTGGCCAGAGGGCAGCTGTTTGCAAATGCCTGCATTTCCAGGGCAGGGCATCTCCCTCCCGCTGCTCAGGCCTGGGCAGAGCTGGACCTGAAAGGCCTAGCGTTTAGGACAGGTGGGTCTGGCACCTTGCCCGGGCTGCCCTGGCTTGCCCCTGTCTGTGGGCTGCTGTGGCTTGCCCACAGGCCCCTGTTTAAACTCATTTTGTCACCCTCCCAGCTAGTGATCCACTCAGTCCTGGTCATGGCTTTCCGGCCTTCCTGTGTCCACTTCTGCCAGTCCGTGTGTGCCTCCCCACCCCCACTGTCCCCACAGCTACACATCCCATGGCCCGTTTCACATCCCCATCCCCGAAACCCTGCTCCTTTTCAGCCCCGGGGGCCGCTCCCACCCTTGGTGCTCCAAGTTTGGTCTTTGTACCAGCTGCACTGGCATCCCCCCTGGGAGCTTGCGGGGAATGCAGAGTCCTGGGGCCCTGAACCTGAACCTCTCAAATTGGAATGTGTGTTTAAGTCTCCTCAGCTGGACCACGAGCACGTTAAGACTCAAACAGCGTGGCTTGGAGCAGCGTTCCTCAAACCATCTGTGACAAAGGGTGCATTTTATTTATTTTAGCATTTCTAATTCTGTTGTTTAACAGACCATTAAACAACAATAAAAATGAATCCTTAGGAAAAAGGAAATGAAAAATAAAACCTAAAGACCTACAGAATACAAGCCTCATTTAAAAAATTGGATACAGGGGCTTCCGGGAGGCTCAACAGGTTGAGTGTCTGAATCTTGATTTCAGCTCAGGTCACGATCTCATGGTTCATAGGATCCAGCTCTGCATTGCCAGTGCAGAGCCTGCTTGGGATCTCTCTGTCTCTTTCTCTGTCTCTGTCTGTCTCTCTCTCTCTGCCCCTCCTCTGCCTGTGTGCTGTCTCTCTCTCAAAATCTCTCAAGATAAATAAACATTTAAGAAAATTAGATACAAAAGACACCAACTTATTCCTTCCAATTATTATAAAGGTTTCAGAATGTTTCCTCTGCACTTCTGTCCTTGTTTACTAGACAGCCCATGGGCCACGTTCTGAAGCATTGCTTTAGACCACGAAGGGCAAATTTTCTTCAAAGGGATCAATGTCCATTGAGTCCCCTCCTGAAAAGTCTCTCCTTTTTGTGATCTTAAGACTCTTCTCCAGCTGAGATTTGGTTATGCAGTTCCAGATACTATGGTTAATTATTTAGGGCTGTAGCCCTCAGCCCTCTTGTGAACTAGATGGTCCCTTTAACTCCCTTCCCTCCCTCGACTCTCCTTACCCTGCCTCCTCACCTCTCCTCAGTGCCTGATGCCATGAGCTTCGTGGGCAGCCCTGTCCTGGGGCCTCCGGCACAGTTTGGCCAGTGGGAGGTACAGAGAAGTGCTCAGCTGAGAGAAGGGGAGGAGATTGAGACTGAGGCTTTTAACCCTCCCCCCAGATTACAGGATCTCAGGTCTTCTATTGAGGCTTCTGGCTCTGCTTCCTCTCCTTGCCCTTCAGATCCATGGCGGGGAGAACTCTCCAATGTTAGCTCCAAGGTTCTTCGCCATCATGAGAAGGCTTCCCTCATCCCTCCCGCTCCTTTGCAAACAGCCAATTTATTAAACTCTCCCCCAAGTACTTCATTCTACTAGGTACTCTGTCCCATGCTGGGCTCTGAGTGACACTCAGACACTTGTGAAGTGACACTCAGACACTGTCAGACACTCAGACACAATCGCTTTTCAAGTGATTGAAATGACCAGAATCCTTCAGTTGTCGTCTCTGGAAGAATGAAAGGGAATTATTGAGGAGATGACTAACAGCATTCTATAGAGAATGCCTGGTGCATAGAAATAATTCAGTGAATGTATGTTTCATGTGTAAATGAATGAGCATACAGAGATTTCCTTACTTCTGTCTGCCCAATTTACAGATGTCCCTCCCATACGTAAAGCAATATGCATGGGATAGATAGATACTAAAATATTGATCAGTTGTAATTTGGAATATACTGAAGATACAATGAAAAGTTGGGCTTTTGGTCATTTCTATGTAGTGTATTAATTTAAGCATTTAGAAAAATAGGTGAGAGGAGGAGTTGTTCTTTTCCTTGTGATAGATAAGCTCATACATCTTGTAAAATTCTTCAACATTTGCCTCACAAAATGAAGCAAGATGAATAATTTTTTCTTTCTTTTTTTTTATGAGACAAAGAGAGACAGAGACAGAGCATGAGCGGAGGAGGGGCAGAGAGACAGAGACAGAATCTGAAGCAGGCTCCAGGCTCTGAGCTGTCAACGGGGATCAAACTCAGGGCTCGAACTCACGGGCAGTGAGATCATGACCTGAGCTGAGTCGGCTGCTTAACTGAGCCACCCAGGCACCCCAGGTGAATAGTTTTCAACAATTTCACAAAGTGAAGCAAGATGAAGAACATC
The DNA here is from genome assembly GCA_028646485.1 of Cryptoprocta ferox. NCBI lineage: Eukaryota > Metazoa > Chordata > Mammalia > Carnivora > Eupleridae > Cryptoprocta > Cryptoprocta ferox. The sequence continues at coordinate 41,740,697 of CM053566.1, forward strand.
TTGCTTCACAAGATGAATCATTTAGAATTTAAATAAATTTAGAATTTAAAAACCTAAGTTTCATGGTAGCTATAGCATGAGTTAAAAGCTAACATACTTATGCCAGAAACTGTTCTAAGCACTTTTCGAGTATTAACTCTTTTGATCTTTGCAACAGCCTTACAAGGAAGCCTCCTCTCTTCTAGAAAAGGAAGCTGAAGCTCAGAGATATGCCTCCTGATGGTGTTACATAAACTGTGGCTGTTAGTCACAGGCGAGCATGGGGTGGACCCAGGGTTTGCGCCCTGCAGTCTGGCTTCGGGGTCATGCAGTGATGACACATGACACTTGGGTCTGTCTATCTGTCTGTGCTCCAGCTCCATGAAACGCTCAGGGCCCTGTGGGTGTTTGGTTATAACTGCTGGCCCTTGATCAGAATGTTGTCCATCACTTTCCATAGTGTTCCCTTGGAAGATCCATTTGAGAAATCCGTTTGGTCCCCCAAACAGTTGCACTTCTAAGTGGCATTAAAGACCAAAACAAAACATTTGGACACTGTGGTCTGGTTTCCCTCTTTATATTGGCTATTAGGGACAATAGTTTGGCTCTGCCATGCAAGTGCCCAAAGCTTCATGACTGCCATTTTGTATGCAAACTTCACTATGCGCTTCACATCATGTCCCTACCAGTAACTGTCCTTTCACTCCCTTTTGTTTGTTTTTGATTCATATTAATTTCTTTACATCCTTTAGGATTTAGAGCTTTATATCCCACCCCACTCTTTTTTTTTCTCTTAAACAAAAAGCAATGTAGATGAGTAGAAGCAATATATTGATGAAATAGTAAAATAAAATCACTGTTTTCATTTCAAGTGCATTTGGTTGCCACTTAGAATGAACTGTCAAGATGTATTTTACCTTACTTAATGATTATCCAAAGCCTGAAACATTTGTATATTCACATAGAAATATTTCTTATTTTATAGAGCTAAGTGATATTGTTGAGTCATTTCGGGAAGTGTGTGGGGAAATAGGTTCTTTGTACATAAAAAAGAAAAAAGCTCAAGGTGGAAAGCTGCCACCACGGGGTGAAAGCACCCAAGGTTAGCTAGCAAGATACTGTAATGGGATCATGAGTAACTTGTTATATCATCTGCAGGAAATTACTTTCCATCTGACGCCAATATACTATTGTACCTTGATCACAAACTCCACTTGCCCCCCAGACCCTTTGCTTCTTGTACACACAAATTAACGATTACTGTCTGATTGTTTTCTCCACGTTTACCTGTGTGAAATCTTCTTTTCTTCACATTCACCACGTGGGTAGTATCTTGTGAGCTCAATAAATATGGAGGTGAAACCCCTGTTCGGGACTCTTGTCTCCTCCTGGACATTAGCCTCTCTCATATTCATTCTGCTTTTGCTCTCTTGCTGGACAAGAGGAAAATCCAGACTCATAGTCTGCGACAGAAGTGCGCTGCCATTCTGTAGGAACCATTCAAGCTTTGTAAGCCGTTTTGAATTTTGCTTCTAAGTGAATTGTCACAGAGATGTGCACTATCAGGCAGAAGGGCCAAGCATCAAAGGCCATGCAAAGATTGCAGGCCAGGTTATAATTTTCCTTTTATAATAAAAGACAAAGGGTTTTTGCTCTTACTTGGCTATTTTCTTTTAGTGCTGATTTGATAATGGTGTTTTTCCCCCCTAGGGTAACTATATCCTTTAATTATAAGGCCTCATTAGCTATTGTACTGTTTCATCCCCAGATATTTTTTTCTTTTGCTCCTAGATGTTTCCAGTGACAGTAGGAAAATAATGTGTGTGTTGATAGCTGAGAGTGGGTTGTTTCTAAATATATAGGGATTCATCCTAAGTAGTCACACCATGACTCATCACGTCTCCCTGAGGCATTCTTTCCAACGACCTCTTGCCACCCACGTTGTATTGCTTCCTAGCCATTATTTCTCCTCTTGTTAAGAGTTGTTGCTTACTTTGGAGAACAGTTGAGGCTTAATAAATTACATTCTATGCTGAAACTTCTTACTCAACATGTTATCCTGTAGAAGATAGGATAGATTGATTGCACCCCCCAGACTGGTTTGTAATCATGGCCTGGAGAAGACATATAGTCCATTGCAAGAAAAACACGGTCAGCTCTTTCTAGAGATGATTTGGCTGTTCACCAGACGTGGAATTCCTTTAGCTGAGCGTAAAGCTCTTAAAAGGCTAATGTTGGGAGAAAGAAACCAAACACACTGACTTAAGACTCGAGATCAGGTTTCCGTGGGAGAAAGAGCAGTGCTGGTGATGTGGTCATGGTGGAAAAAAAGATATATATTATGGGCTGGGCCAGTGCTTCTCAAACTTGAATGTACATCTGAGTCATCGATTCAAATAACATTTCTGACTCAGAAGGTTGCAGGCGTGACCTTAGATTCAGCATTTCTGAGCGGCTTTCCAATGATGTCACTGTTGCTGGCCTGTGGGCCACACTCTGAGCAGCAAGGGGCTGGAGGACATCCTGCTTATCCTCAGGTCTCCCTGGAAGGTGGAGAGCAAGGCAAAGGCTGATCTGGAAGCAGGGGTGGGCAGTGGAGAAGAAGTGAGACCCCTGGTGCAAGATGAGGTCCAGGAGGAGCAGGCAAAATCTCCCAAAAGGGCTTGTGAGTGATAACAGACACTATGCTAGGGACACAGTGACCCAGGGTTTGGGTCAAAGTGTCCTTGCAGCCAAGTAACTCTTTATATATCTCCTGTTTCTGGCTTTCTTGAGCATGGTACACACAGGTGCTGGAAAATCAGGCTGTGTGGCAGCTTCTGGCCTGGGCAGAAGCACCCTGGGAGGAGAGACTCCTCGAAGAAAGGAGCACTGTCCCCAGCGTTAGCCCTGCCGGGCCCTTAGCTGTCCCCAACAGCAGGATGGCTAATTTCGTGGAAGCCCAGACAGATGTGGGCCCAGGTCTACACTTTGTTACTTACTCACAGGGTGACCGTAGACATGTTCTACATCTTCTCCAGACTTCGATTTCTGTATCTATGAAGCAGGGATGATATTAGTTCCAATGGACTGAAGTTGTAAAGGCTACTGAAACATAAAAGCATTAGTCCCTGGCACATCTAAATCCTCAGTAAATGCTAGTTTTCCCTCTTCATTCTCCTTTTTCTTATTATTTTAGTGATTCTACTTGACCAATCATTTAAAGTTACACCTTTTGATTTTTTTTCATTTGCTGCCCCAGACACTTGTCTGGTTTTCCTATTTCCTGACCCTGTATTTCCTCACACTCAGGGCACTGAGCCCAGCAGAGACAGACCTTCGGGTTCTGGGCCTAAGCTGCAGCCCAAGTTGCAGAGGGAAGGTTCTGGAAACCCTGGGATTTCCAGCTCAGTGAGTGGCACTTGGCTGGCCTTGAGCTGGCTTGGTGCCCCACTGCCATCAGGCCACTGCGTCGTATCTTAGCTGCTTCTCCAGGCATTTGTGATGGGATTTCTAATTTTGACATGGTCCAGTGTGTGCAGTTTTCCCCCACACATCCAAGACATCTAAGCAATTCTCGGACACTAGCTGGGTGTCCTACAATTCAACTCAATTTTGACACGGTCTTCCTGGAAATAGCATCAGATCCCACAGATTAAGGGCTCAGTCCTACAAGACTGTGCCCCATGCCCACTTCGGACCCCAGTGGCAAGTCTAGGCTGTCACCTGTGCTTCTTTTTTAAAATCATTTTTTTAATGTTTATTTATTTTTGAGAGAGAGCGGACATGCGTGTATGGGAGAGGGGCAGAGAGAGAGGGAGACATCCCGCGAGCCCGATGTAGGGCTCGAACTCACAGACTGTAAGATCATGACCTGAGCCAAAATCCATCACTCAACGGACTTAGCCAGCCAGGGCCCCATCACCTGTGCTTCTGACCTACCAGTTACAGATTGGAAGTTCCAGCAACTCCCTCTTCTGGTTTGATGAATTTGCCAGATTGGCTCACAGAACTCAGAGAAATATTTTATTTGCTAGATTACCAGTTTATTAAAAAGGATCGAACATCCAGGAAACAGCTGGATGGAAGAGATGCCTTGGACAAGTGTTTAGGAAAGAATGTGGGGCTTCCATGCTCTCTCTGGGTGTGCCACTCTCCCCAAAGCCTCACATGCCCACCCACCCCGAAGCTCTCTGAACTCTGTCCTTTTGGGTTTTTATGGAAGCTCTGTTACACAGGCATGACTGATTAAATGACTGGCCACTGGTGATAGATTCAAGCTCCAGCCCCTTTCCCCTCTAGGAAGGTCAGGGGGTGGGACTGAAAGGTCCAACCCTATAATCATGAGGTTGGTTATTCTGGCAGCTAATCCCCACCCCTAGGTGACCTAGAGGCTTTTGAGAAACCTCATTAATATAACAAAAGGCACATTTAGCTCTCTTATCATTTAGGAAATTCCAAGCGTTTTAGGAACTGTGTGCCAGAAATGGGACAAGACCAAATGTATATTTCTTACACACTACAATACCATAGGATCCCTCCTATATCTACTGGGACAGAATGTCTTCTGGGACTTCACATTCTTTTTGGGGAGTCAAAGGCATGAATAAAGAATTCGTGTGCATCCTGATAAGTATACCTACTTATCAGGTGATGCCAGCAGGCCAGGTCCAGGGACACAGAGGGGTCCTGCAGGACCAACCAAGAGGGTCCTTGGCTTTATGTAGGATAGAAATCAAAATTGAGCCAGCAGGAAGTGAGAGCCGAGTTTATTGAAGACATAGAGAGTGCAGATACAGACGGAATATCTGGGAAACTTGGAAACGAAAGGAGCATGAGTCTCGTCTTTGTTCAGGGTCTTGGGTTTTTTATTGAGGATTTTAGCCTGGTGTACGTGTCCTCTCAGGCATCTAGGAACCTGTTAGAACAAAGACAAAGGCCCAGGTGTTACTCCTTGGAGTCAGGAGGGCTTGGCATTGAGATGTTAAGTGCCGGTGGTCTGGAATATGCCTATGATAGCTTCGCTGGTCATTCTCACCTAGTCTTTCCTTAGATGTTATCTATTCTAGAGAAATAATTAACTCCTGTCCCTTACAAGGAAGTCATATGCTATTTGCCTTGTGAGGTGTGTATAAAGTGGGACGGGGGTGCAGTTCCTAGCAAGAATCGAAGCAGGAAAAGGAGCAAAAAGTAGATTTTTATGGAGTCCTTGTTTCCCTGTCTCAGAGGGTGATATCATCTTTGTTTGGTATATTTTGGGAAGATTTCATAAGGAAGCAGCCTTTCCATTAGTGGTTCAAAGATAAATAGGTTGTTGGGCCAATACTGACCCTGCTCATAGTGCAATCAACTGTCCTGGTTCTCTCGGGACCGAGATGTTTTCTGGGTTGTAGGATTTTCAGTAGTGAAATCAGGACAGTGCCAGGCAAACTAGAATGGTTGGTCACCCCTATGAGTTCATCATGATCATCTGTCTGGGTCTTAGAGTCATGTTTTCTTCTAGCAGTTATCTGAGAGCCTGTAGTCTGTGGTTGGGACCCTGATGTCAACTTCTAGAGAACACGGAGGGGCTCCCTGCCTGGACTAGTGCTGGCTGTCAGTCTCTACCCTTTTGTCCTACTCTTTGGTGTTGGGACTTTTCTTGATTACCTTCTTCTCCTGGATGAAGCTGTCTTTAGGTCAGTGTTTCTCAAAGTTAGTCCTTGAATCCCTATGCTCATAAGAGGGACCTATGATTGGAGTTTAATGTCATCTTGAAATTCTTAATAATTTTGTTTGAGTTTGTGTTTTGTAAGTGAAGTCCAATAGGACAGTGGAGGATATGCTGGCTCATGGATCATCTTCTACCCTGGATAGGTTCTTGGCCATCTTGTATCCTGGACAGGTTCTTAGGGCTTCCCTAAGCCCTGGTGCTTGGATATCTCCTACCCTCCCCCTCTTCCTTGTCTCCACCCTGCCATCCTGGTTGGGGTCTGAGAGCAGGTGCATGGAGGTTTGGCTACATGCACACCACGCCAAGGAGGGGCACGGCAGGGCCACCCTTGTCTCAAGGTAGTGGAGCCATGGGCAGCTTGACAAGAATGAGTCTGTCACACATTCAGAATCCAGGTATCAAGCATATTTTTATGAGGAAATTCCAATCTCTCAGGAGTCGCCCATCATGTGGGTTGGATAGTGTGTCCATAGGAAGGGGATATTGGCCTCTTGCCCTTGCCTCGGGCACAGTGTGGTGTGTTATATCAGCCCAGCAGCTTTAGGGAGGAGGATCCTGGTGTGTACACAGCCAGTGGCAGGACAAAGTCCCCTGGTGCCTGTCAGGGTCTGTGCTCACCCAGGGACAATCCTCTTGCCCAAGGGAGTACAACATTAAATAGCAAATAAGAAAAACAAAACATCATGATTGGCCAAGAAGAAACTGTGGAAGGAAGGAAAAAGTATAGTTTACTAACTTTAAAGGCAATTTTTTTCTTGCCTTTGTACAGGGGCTCCTGTGTTTTCCTTTTGCTTTTAGCTCTGTTTCTAGTCCTCACTGCAGACCTACTGAATTAGAGTTTCCAGAATCATATTCTGGGAATCTTCATTTTAACATGCTTCCCAGCTGCTTCTAATGCACATCTAATTTTGAGATAACAGTATCCTGCTATCCCCCAGCTTGGCTGAATGTCCAGAGTTGAACACATCTTCTCTCTGCTAGAGTTGCCTTCTGTGTCCACCATGGATAGTGTGGGCGAAAAGAGAGAGAACCCAACTCCTCTGAAATCTCAGCTTCTACCACTGATTTCCAACTTAGCAGGGGCTGTGGGGCCAAACTGGTATGAAACGGGGCCCTGTAAGCGTCAGCACCTCTGCATTTCTAGCTCACAAGGATGTCCAGTTCTTTTCTTTCCAGGCTCCAAGTAGAGCTGCACTTGGCCATGTCTTTGAAGGGAAGCATGGTCCTGGGACTGATTTGGTGCATGATGCACCATGTTCCCTTCCTGCCTCAGTGATGTTCCTGATAGTAGGTGCTCTGTTTGTTTGTGTCTCTGTGTGAGGAGGGTGTGGAGCACAGCCCACCCTCAAGAGACATGTAACATGAGTGATATACAAATTTAATCCCTGAGGTTTTCTGTTGCTTGTCAACTGCAGTGCAACTAGTCTATTACAATAAGACAGACTCCATCCTAAAGAGTATGACTGTGTGTACATGTCTATGAATATGTGTATATATTCATACGTGTGTATATATATTCACATACGTATACATATATACACATATACTTTGCATAAATGTGCTGTAACATCTGGTTTGATGTCTTACATATTCATGTACTTTATGTTATGAAAGTTCATTCATACTGTATGTGTATCAATTTCCTTGTGTCTGACCATTACGGCAGGGTTGGTTTTTGTATAGTCTTTAGTGAGATGGTCCTTCACATTAACTAATGGAATATTGCCGTAGGGGAAATCATATGTAAATATAAATGAGGTGTGTGCTAAAAGTTACATCAGATATTTAGGACTCATATTGCATTTTTCCCCCAGAAAAAAATGTTATAAAAAGAAGAACTTCCTAAACTATGTCTTAAAAACCCATTCAGTCCCTTGTGTAGCTATAATGGCTGTCATGTGTCATGTTTGCAAGATGGGATGGCATTAACATTATGGTGTAATCCTCCCTTTCTGTGTAGCTTTTGGGGTACAGGGACAAAAGGTGCCCTGAACTGGGGAGATGCTTCAGGAAGGAAGAGCAGGAAGTAAGGGGATGGGAGAGGGTAGAGGTGGGTCCATGGGAAGTGAGAGATGGGGTGGGTCATCATGTGGAGATTGGATGATGGAACTTGGGGCTCTACCCACCCTCCAACCTCAGACCTCAGTGCCTAGTCACTCACCTCACCTACCATTTTCAGACTCAGACCTCATTCCCATGAGGTGGTGGATGGTATTTAGTGGGATGGTTCTTGTGGGCATGGAAGGTGTCCCCATCCCCCATCACCCCCCTGCAGTCCCTTCTCTGCCAGCATGCAAGGTGGGGTATCACTGCGCTCACATTCACCTGGAGCTCATTAGCTTGGGGCCAATGGCTGCGTTCTCTCAGTTCAGCCCACATCTGCCATAATGGATGTGTCTGGTCACACTGCCCTCTTCCCTCAGGTTCCACCCCACATCCTGTCTGGGACAGACTTGAATCCCTGCTCCAATTCCTAACAGTGTCTCACCAGGGCTGGATTTCAGGAAACTGACCCAAGGTCACTGACCCTGGCAGATGCAGAGATGGGCACAGAACCCACTTTTCCTGATACCTGTCAGGCATGGAGCCCGTCCACACTCTATCTGCTGCGTACCACCTCCCTTCACCCCATTCCACTCTGACCCTTCACACCCAGGCCTCTGCCTACCCTGCGGCTTCACTATTTGCCATACATTTGTCTGGCTATGAAAGTGCCTCATACAGTCTGCCAGAGCCAGGGCATTTAAGTGGGAACATAAGAGGCCATCTCATGTCCAGATCTGAGAGCTCAGCCAAGAGGCACCTTTTCCGTACAGTGAAGGTGACTTTGAGCTGTCCCGTCTTATGCCAAGTAAGTGCAATCCTTAGGGTTTTGGCCGACTACCAGCTCCACCCTCACCCAGGCAAAGTGCAGGCGCTGCCCTCGCCTAAGCTACAAGTAGCCAGAGGATTCCTGTTGCAGTTCATGAGTGGGCAGGATAATCAGACACACATCCTGTATTCACTAGGCCATGAGCGCTCTAGCTATGAATATTTATTTAGTTATCCTGTAAGGAATGTTTTAAAGGAAAAACATGATGCTCCAGAAGGCTCCAGAGGACTAACTAGAGAGAAGGCCTCGCTGAGACCTATGGATTAAATAGGAATTAGCAGGCTCTTGGGGGGCTGGGATCAGGCTTCACTGGGTGCTGTCGAGTTGAGAAGGAGGTGAAGTATTTCAGGTGGAGATGGAGCGGATAGTTGTAATGTGGGTCTGAAGTTTACATGAACGTGTGGGCTAGAGAAGTAAGTCGAGAGTCATGGTGTGATGTGGGGAGAGTGTGGTGCGAGTGAGGAAAGGCTGAGATCTGGACTCTGGGTGAGCTGGGAGTGAGTGAGAGGTGAGCAGATGGACGAGCCAGTGTGCATGTGCACTCTTGGAAGAAGTGTGCTCTGAAGAAAGGAGGGGGTTTGGATGGAAGGAGAGGCTTTTCTTGTCTTTGAGTTGGAAGAGACTTTAAAAGCTGATGGGAGGATACAACAGAAGGCAGGAGGTGACCCAGAGTCCTGAGGGAGGGATTGACTTTAGACAAGAACAGGCTCCTTCCTCCATCGGTCCAGAGGGAAGAAGAAGATGTGTAGTTGCGAATGGCTCATAGATCTGCAAAGGGAAAGGAAGGCAGTTCCTTTCTGGTAGTCCTGATTTTCCCAGTGAAAGAGAAGTCACCTCTGAGAGTGGAAAGAGCAGAGGTGAGGTAGTGGGAGGGGTTTTGAGGAGCATGGAGAATCAGGCTCAGAAAATGGGCAGAAGCAAAAGTTTTGCACGGTCTGAAACATAGGCTGGCCTGCAAAAGACACAGAACAGCTGTGGCTGAAAGCACTTGCTGCTTGGCAGATACTGACGAACCGTCAGCCCTGAGTCTGGACTCTGGACTCAGTACACTTGTGCTGGGGTCTGCAACTGTCCCTAGAAGCTAGATGGTGTTGCCATCTTTGTTGCTTCCAGAATGAATTTTTCATTGTCTGTGCCCGCACCTCTTTGTATCACTTGCTCTAGGAGCAAAGTCTTGGAAGGAGACTTCTGATTAGCTGAACCCGGGGCATGTACTCATGTTGCCTTACCTTGCACAGGAGACAGAGAGCTGGCATTTTCAGCTTCTAACTTTGGAAGGTGCATTCCGTTCCCAGCAAGATTCATAAGGTGGGAAGGGCATTCAGGTCCTCAAACGTCCCAATATACATAAGACAAATGCCTCTGACATGCCTCCCTCCCCACTCATCCCCTGGATGGCAGATCCCAGACACCCGGGGAGCAGCGTCCTTGGCCAGAACTGGCCAGATCTTTCTCAGGATGGAGATGATGGCACTGCAGATGCATGGTCTCTTCCTTTATTTGGGCTTGCTGTGACAACCAGTAAAACGTCTCCTTAAATTTTCCACACACCACAGCGGGTGGTACCATCCCCTTGGAGAACCACACCAGGGGATTTCGCGTTCGGGAGGCAAAGACCACTTCTGGCCAAAGGATGAGTTCTAAGAATATTTAACCTGTAGCCCAGCTGCTTTGAAATGACATGCCAGGTTAAAGTTCATTGTATTATTATTAAGTTCATGTAATAAAATTTAGGTGACCATCATTATGCCCTACAGACATGTACAACTGTTGTTGAAAAGGTCTCTGAAGTGCTTTGTCATGAGTAAGATCACTGGATCATTGGATTCACAGCCAAAAGGATAATTTTAGCCTTAGGTAAAACTCTGATTTAGCCATGGTTGGTGAACTTAAGAAAGAAGTAACAGAGGAAAAAGGAATAGATATGCCCATTAAAAGTAGGAAAGGACCATTATGAGTGCAGGCCAGAAATGTTACAACTTTCTAGGCAGAAGGATATTGGTCAAGAGGAAGAGACTGGAACGTTATGGAGGGTGTAGTCTTCTTTTTTTTTTTAATTAAAAAATTATTTTTGAGAAAGAGAATGAGTAGGGGAGCAGCAGAGAGAGAGAGAGAGAGAGAGAGAGAGAGAGAGAGAGAGAGAGAATCCCAAGTAGGCTCCACACTTACCTCGGAGCCCAACATGGGGCTTGATCCCATGACCCTGGGATCATGACCTGAGCTGAAGTCAAGAGTTGGAAGCTTAAGTGACTGAGCCACCCAGGTGCCCCAAGGAAGGTGTGGTCTTCTTCTTTTTAAAAAATTTTAAAATGTTTATTTATTTTTAAGAGAGAGAGAGAGAGAGACAGAGCGTGAGTGGGAAAGGGGCAGAGAGAGAGGGAGACACAGAATTTGAAGCAGGCTTCAGGCTCTGAGCTGTCAGCGCAGAGCCTGATGTGGGGCACGAACTCACGAACTGTGAGATCATGCCCTGAGTTGAAGTCGAACACTTAACCAACTGAGCTACCCAGGCACCCCAGGGTGTGGTCTTCTTTGTGAAAAATGACAGTCACATCATTTGCAATCTGATTTAGGACAAGTCGCCATGACTGAGAAATATTTTGTTGAAACCTGGCATAAGCCATTTATAGACATCAATCTATTTTTAGGAATCATAGAGTCTAAATAATTTTAACTAGATTCAAGGAAGATTTTGATAACTTAGTTGCTGGTAATTAACATTGAGTTAGTGAAGCTTCTTTTCCTTGCAAGAACCTGACTGTGTAACTTCCCTTGTTCTGTATAGTTTGTCAGACAGATTCTTAGGCTGCTTTTCAGTTCAGTGAGTGAACCAAATGCCACAGGCAATTTTCTTACAGAAAACTCCCTGCATTTTACAGGGAGAATCAGTCCCTAGACAAAAAACAAAAACAAAAACAAACAAAAAAAACCTCGGACAGTTAGAGTAACCATACAGAGTAGGATAAAATATGTTGTCGTTAGGAAATCGGACTCAGAGTTCTTGGATTCCAGGGGGCTTCAGCTTATTTAAAACCACCACCAAATCCATTTTGTAAATTGTTACTTCTAGGTAAAATGTTCTTGAGGAACATACGCTAGTCTCAAATTCTGCACTTTGAGTCTACTTAGGGAATCATGCTTAAAGTCCACAAGGACTGAGAATCACGCTCTATGTCATTAATCATTTTTTTCTCCAGAGTTAAGAATTCATCAGTAATATAATATAGATGTGTTTGACTTTTCTCTCTCTTTCAATTGTTTTCTTGAAATCTTCCATTAAAAAAATAGTAGTCTTGTCATTTCCCAAGTTATTGGAGTGTTCCAAATCTTTAGACTCATTTTTGCTTTAGAGTTCATTTCTCAGGCTATTGTAGTTATTTTTAATGAGGAAGAAAGAGAGTCTTGATTCTTCTCTCCTTTCTACTTTCTACCCTCATCTTGGCCTCCTGCTGACTGGAATCTTAATTCCTTAAAAAGAATCCAGGGAGACATGGTGTTGGTATGTAAACCTGGGCAGGCTGTCATATGGGATAGAGTGTTATTCCAAGGCAGGAGAATTGAACTTATGAGAGAAAGTTTTTGACAAAACACCGAGGAAACGTAGTGGGTGGAACTTGTCAGCAATGCAGTGGGTTTCCTCTCAAAAAGAGATTCTTAGGTGAAGGTTTTTAACTTGGGTGAGAGGTTGACCTAGGGACCTCTAGAGTCCCTTCCTGTAAGTTTCTGGAATGATCCACGTTCCCTCCTCACAGGTGAGCAGGTGCTTCTGGGAGATAGTAAGAGGCACGGAGGGACAAAGTGACTTTCCTCCTGAGCACAGTCTTTTTGATTGTGTCAGAGACTGGCGTTTTCAGCCCCAGGTGATGACAAACCTACAAGAATGGGGTGCCTTTGCTGTACCATTGGCAGGTGTGTTCTTAGGATCAGGATTAAAAGGATCCTTTTTCAGGCCAGCTGAGTTGTGTTTTTATCACTGACCTTGATTGTTTTCTGAGAACAATACATACAGGGTTGTATGGAATCTCAAACAGAGTTACTAAAATAGTTTAATTTCACTTGATCTGCATTTTTCCTTCTCAATTAACATTTTTTCTATAAAATTAGCTCCTTAGATAAGTTTTCCAGATGGGCACCAGTCACAGAAGAAGTTTAATGGTTTGGTTCCATATTTTAGGATTGACTTCTCATAACTTGTGTTCGTATTTTTACATGGAGAATGGGAAGGTTTACAATTTAGCTAATAAAAATATATGTTTCAAGTTGCCTCTACACCGGTTACTGATGAATGACAAAGGTAAAAAGATAACTTAATGATGGGAAGTCTGGTGGACAACTCTTTAGACATAGGATCAAATATAGCATCACTGATAATAGGACAACCTGGCATCTTGTGCCCCCTGGCATGATGCCATGAGAAGAAATGGTCATCCAGGAAGTAATCTTTCCAAAATGCTTATTCTGAATCAGATCATGAGAAAATAATCAGACAAATTCAGATTGTGGAACCTTCTGTTATAGAAAGGACCTGGACTCTTCGTGATGTCAGTGTCAGGAAAGACAAAAACAATGGAGGGATGCTCTAGGTTATAGAACACAAAAGACTTGATAGGTACATGGTACACGTAATCCTGGATTGGAATCCAATGGGTGTTGTTAGGAGAATCAAGGAAATTGGAATATGGACAGTGTGTTAGATAATATTTTTTTACAAATAGTAAAATTTCTTAGGCATCAAAATGTCCAGTGTGTGTAGAAATATCTGTGTTCTTGGGATATATACCTGCTGAAATAGTTTGGAGTTGAAGCATAATGATGTCTGAAACTTACTTGCAAAGATTCAAAAAGAGTGTGTGTGCATGCACGTGCAGAGAGTATGCGTGAGAGAGAGCACAAGTGTGGCAAAATGTTAACGTTTTGTGCATCCACTGAAAAGTATATAGATATCCATTGTACCATTCTTTGAGCTTTCCTCTAGGGTTGAAAATCATGCAAAATAAAACATTGTAAAAAGTAAATTAAACATTTTACTCCACTTTGTGGAGGAATATGTTTCTCAAATTCTCAAGCTGTTAGAGCAGACTGATTTCACATCATAAACTTAAGACTATTGGTGGAGGGTATACTATTTAGTTGAGTGAGAAGCTAATTCTGGATGTGGCTTTAAATACATTTGCATAGCATTTTGCAATTTCGCATGTCCCATTTATCCATTTCATTTCAATTTAAGAACATTTATTAAGCACTTATTCTGCGGATACAGAAGTGATTAAGACACAAATGTGGGAACAACAGATGAAAGTGAATCTATGGCACAGAACATGATAGGTGCTCTTTTAGATGGGAATATAAACTTTGTATGACATGGATGTTATTGCTCCTTATTTACTTAACCAATATTTTTTATGATCATTTTATGTTATTATTTTAGGGCCAGGAAATAGAATCTCAGAGTGGTTCAGTGAGGTGCTGAGAGTCACGTGCCCAGCAAGTGGCAAGGCAAGGATTCAGTGCAGGGGGTTCTCCTACGCCCGTAGCAGTCCACCTTCAAGCTTGGGCCCTAGATAGGACACTCGGGGCTTCCCCTCTGCCTCCTGAACTTGGAGGCAGCTATACAACTTTAATATTCATCCATCCATGCATCCATCCATGCCTACATCCATTCATCCATTCATCCATCTGTGGTATTTATTGAACATGTACTACATGCCATCTGGGCAGGTCCTGAAATGATGGGCTGCAGTGAGCTGGGATTACAGAGGCTTCAGAATGGGGAGCATTGGCAGAGAAGAAAAAGTCAGATGGTACCATTTCATCTCACCTGCTCACTTTAAAGATGTTTGAAGTCAAAGTGCCTCACACTCTACCTATTATGATTATTATCTTCTTCTTAAAATATTATTTAAAAGACTACCTTGTATCTCCAACTGATTGGTCATGAACAAAGTTTGAGCCCTCTTCAGCTCGTTCCAAAATCACATGGAGAGAAGGCTACAGCTCAGTCCTTCCTGGTCATTTCTATCTCTGTATCTTTGACTCCCAAATATTATTTCTCTGAAAATGCACTGCTCTGCCATTGCTTTCCTGCATCTAGAGATTTCATAGTCTGGCACTTTCTAGCCTCATGAAGGCCCCTTCTTTATGTCCGTGAATCTCATATGTCACTAATGAATGCTTTGAAGAATTTTGAGTGATTAAATGGAGCAAACATAAGTAACTGATAATGGGAGTTTAACAGAAAGAGCTATTTATTTATTTATTTATTTATTTATTTATTTATAATGTTTATTTATTTTTGAGAGAGAGAGACAGAGAGACAGAGTGCGAGCCGGGGAGGGCAGAGAGAAAGGGAGACATAGCACAGAGCTTGATGAGGGGCTCAAACTCAAAGGTTTGAGATCATGACCTGAGCCGAAGTCCGACGCTTAACCGACTGACCCACCCAGGTGCCCCTGGAAGGAGTCATTTAAAAGACACATGATTTTAAATGATCAGGTAAAAAAAAGAAATTCATACCTGTTGGTTTGACTTGCATGAGCCAAGCTGCAAATCCACTTCGGGGACCACTCACTCTGCCTTGCAGTGACATGTTGAATCTCAGAGGACATTTGCAGCAGAGCTGGAGTTCTCTGCGAGAATTGACTGCAGGTTACACAGTGGTGGTGGTGACAGAGAAACCATAGGGTCTGGTCGTGCAAGTGGAGTCAGAAGAAACAAAGCGCACCCAGCTGTGGTTAGGGCACTCTAACGTGTGTTGAGGAACCTCAGAAACCAGTTCCTCAGATGAAAATGGAAGGGATATCCCATCCCATGGGCACTGGAAGATGAGTTGGTGGGATCAGTGGGCTTATTAAAATTAGACTGGGTGTCAGGCTCCCAAAAGTTGGCAGGTGGAGGGGGGGAGCCTGCTGAGGCATGTCTGCACCTGCTCCTAGATTTGAAATCTTTTAACTGCTGTGCTTGCTTCAGAGGAATCACACATTACCTTGAAACAGGATGAAGTGAAACAAAAAGAGTATCCCTTCTGAGCCACTGAGACTATTTCATTCATTTGGATTTTTTCAGTAGCAGTGCAACTTTGGAAAACCAATGCACTCAAGTAATCCTTGAGATTTATTATAACATAGCTCCCCTTCTCCAGACTCCCTATAATGGAATCTTAGGATGTTTGGAAATAATGGTATTTGGAAGTTTTCTGATAATTTACTTCCCCTATGATGAAACAGGTCAGTTATTAAGTACCTCTTAGGTTCTATGGCTTAACAAGTGATCAGTGAGTAGAATACACATAGGCTGAGGATTTGTGCCTAGAATACTTGGACATGTTACTTAACCTCTTGAGAGAGAATGTTTGTGAGGTATCTCACCTAGTACCTGGAACATAGTAACTGTTAGATCATAAACTATTAAGTAAATACGTTGTTTTTGGGGTGTGTGTATGCTATGATTGTAGAATTTTGAGGGAAGATGTTAAGCATACTTTGAATGATTCCTGTATCCAAAAATGTTTCCTTTATATCCTATCTGACACATATCTAAAGGCGGTCTTACTTTGATGTGGTCTAAGAGATATGCAAATAGTTTTCAGGGAAATACATTTGTAGTGATTTTCTAAACTTGAAGTTCTGGGATTTCCATTGAATTCCTTCACTATGTAATTATGGTATGTGTCTTTTGGAAATTGTTTCTAGCTTTAGGTATCGCTTTATGGTTTTCAGAGCACCTTACAATTCCTAATTAGTTTTTCTCCATGAGGTTGGATCATTTATTTCCAAAGATCAGTAAACAACCTGGGAACATTAATTTGAGCCAGGGAAACAGCTTTTTTTCAATATCAAAGAACAAGTGTTTGACTGGGACAGAACTGTTTGAATTTAGAGTTTTCAGTAATTAGTGTGACAGTTCTTCCTTCCACAGAGAATAAGCCAAGGGGCTTCTAGGGCAAATGGAAATCTCTGTGACCAAGAGCAGTGGTTCTCAAAGTGCGGCTTAGAACCCATTGAGGTCCCCGAGACCTTTCAGGAGGTCCACAAGCTTTGAGATCCTCCATTTTCCCATAACAGATCTATGCGAAGCCAGATTTTCTTTAAATATTTCAATCAAAACAATATGACACAACAAACTCAATACAGAAGCAGATATGAGAATCTGGCTGACTTCTATTAATGCACACATTTAAAAAGACTTTATTTTATTTTTTTTAATTTATTCTAAAAAACTTTTTTTTTTAACATTTATTTATTTTTGAGAGACAGAGAGAGACAGAGCATGAGTGGGGAAGGGGCAGAGAGAGAGGGAGACACAGAATCTGAAGCAGGCTCCAGGCTCTGAGTTGTCAGCACAGAGCCTGACGCAGGGCTTGAACCTATGGAATGTGAGATCATGACCTGAGCCGAAGTTGGACGCTTAACTGACTGAGCCACCCAGGAGCCCCTAAAGAGACTTTAAAAATGTAAAGTGAAGCCACTTCTCTCTGTACAGTTTTTAAGTTTTGGAAAATATAGTAATTTTTAATAAAAATATGGTGGTTATGTTAACATGTAGTGGGTTTATTATTATTTTAAGTGAATTAATAATAGATTTTTCAGTTTTCTCAGCTTTTATATTTAATATGGGTATATTACCAAGACATATAACCCACATAAACAAAAGGTTTTTGAGGTTCTCAATAACTATTAGAAGTGTGAAGGGGTCCTGAGACTAAAATTTGAGAACTATTGTCCGAAAGATTTGGGCTCCTAGTACCAGGTTTGGAACATTTACAACTAGCTACTAGTTCTAAGACTTATTTTTTTATTTTTTTATTTTTTTTATTTTTTATTTTTATTTTTATTTTTTTTAAACTTTATAGTTTATTGTCAGGTTGGTTTCCATATAACACCCAGTGCTCTTCCCCACAAGTGACCTCCACCAAGACCATCACCCCCCATTACCTTTCCCCCTTCCCCTTCCCCCCTCAGTTTGTTTTCAGTATTCAAGAGTCTCTCCTGTTTTGTCTCCCTCCCTCTCCCTAACTCTTTTCCTCCTTCCC
>CM053566.1:41758767-41804629 GCA_028646485.1 Cryptoprocta ferox
GCCTCTGATTATTTTATTTCCCTGGTCAGTTATATGGGACTCTCCACCATGTATACTTTGGCTTGTTTTTTGAGGTATCCCTGAAAAGGAAACAGACTAGCATACAGGGAACAAAAGCACACAGATGCACAGACAAATCAAACAAACAAGCAATCCAAAAGGGGAAAGAAGTAAAGAAAAGGAAAGGAATGGAAAGAAAAGAAAGAAGAGAAGAAAAGAGAGAAGAAAAAGAAACAAAAACAAAAAGAAAAAAAAACCAACAACAAGGTGGGGACAGAGACAGCAAAAGTCTGTGGGCAGTCTAAAAGCATATAAGCAGCCAAGAGGAGAGATAAGAATATGCTACAGGATATATATCTGGATGGCAGCAGAAAAGAAGGAGAAGGAAAGAAAAAAGGAAAGAAAAAAAAAGAAGAAAAAAGAGACAACTCCCCTGTGTGATGGGCGTGGTCTGGCGTCAGGTCCGGTCTCGGGGGCTGCTCTCTCCAAGGCCCCGCCTTGGTGGTTGGGGGGAGAAGTATGGCGCCACTTCAAAGCGTTGCCGGAACCAAGCGTTGCAACCGCCCTTCTGAGTCTGACCTCCCTGTGCCTCGGGCGAGCCAAACTGTATTCTCCAAGCTCCAGCTCACTTCCAAATCTCAGTCCGTGGAGTTCAACACCGTCACCGCGGATGAGATGCATTCCCGCTGGCGGCCGGCCTCCCAGCCCGGCCTGCGCCGTCCTTTTCTCGGAGCCGCCGCCGCTTTTCGCGCCGCCGCCGCTCCCCGTGCGGCTTGGAGTGGATGCCGCTGCCGCTGCGCCCAAGGAAGAACTCGCCGGCCAGATGGGACGGATTTCTCTCCAGGCGCTTGGCAGTTATATATGGGGAGACGGGCGAGTTTTTCCTCCCTTAGAGATGGTTCTAGGTGTGTTTTCCGTCTCTCTTTCTCTTCCCCTGGTCTCTCCGGGGCACAGCGCGCTCTCCCTGTGTTGGGCTCGGGGGCTCCTTTCCCCTTTACCACCGGGACCCGCCTGTCCCCTAATTTCTCAGATCACAGTCACTCACTCAGGCATCTTTGAGGTTGTCTTCTTTCTGGCGTCTGTTTCTTCTTTCCCCCACTTGCAAATCCAAGTTTTATCCCTTCAGTCCTTCTCAGTTCAATCCATATGGGCGTGCGCGGATTACAGAGCTCCCTGCTTCTCCGCCATCTTGCCCGCTCCAACTTTTTTATTAAGATTTATTTTTGAGAGAGAGAAAGAGAAAGAGGCAGAATACTAGTGGGGGAGGGGCAGAGAGAGGGAGACACAGAATCTGAAGCAGGCTCCAGGCTCCGAACTGTCAGCACAGGGCCTGACACAGGGCTCGAACTCCCAAACTGTGAGGTCGTGACCTGAGCCAAAGTCAGATGCTCAACTGCCTGAGCTATCCAGGCACCTCTAGACTTTTTAATTTTTTTAAATATGTGACTCTTACCATATCATTGTATGTAAAAAATATAAAGAGGAAACTCCCTTATTTTGTCCCTAAAAAATGAATGGATCTCACAAAGTCTGAGTACTGCCTCTTTCTCTAACTAGATGCACTTATTGTTCAAATTGCTCTATTGGGCTAGTTAATAAGGTGGGGGAGTCCTCTTCTGAAAGCCACTGTTGGCTCTGTTACTTGGGGTCAGGGAGTGTGTGGTTGGGTGGAGAGCATGGGGTGTATAAATAATCCTTATTCATTGACACGTTAACACATTTAACACCCGTATTTGTTGTCATACTAGGCTCTTTGGGAAATATATAGACTTTAAGGGTTCAAAATCCGAGCCATATAAGTTTTCAGGGAAGGGGTAAGAGTAGACCTGCAAGGATGCCTGAGGTCCATCGTGGGAGGCATGTTGGGATTCATGAGGGGGAGGGCAAAGAAAGGACCAAAGTCTCTCTTCCATACTTCTGCATAGTCCTGGTCATAGGCAAAAGAGTAATGAGGATGAATGAGAAAATCAAAAAGAGGGAGAAAAATCCAGAAAAAAGGGGACAGTGGAGATGGTGCCAGGGAAGGAGGTGCTATCACTCTACCAAAGAGCTTCTTTGCTCTCAGTTCTGCAGCTGTGAGCTCTCCAAGCCCTGGAACGAACCAGAGGCCATGACACTCCTGGGAGACACTATGGACTGTACTGTTGGTTCTTGGTCCTGGAATGGCTTAGCACAAGATGGTTGTTGCTTGATACAAGATTTTTCAAAGGTACAGACTTTAAGATACTGTGTAGGCTTGTTAAAAATCAAGGGTATAATGAGTAAGGTGTGACAAAGATTAATGTATAGATCTGGGTGGAGAAAAGAAAATGCTGATTTGGTTTTGAACATGAGAAGCCTGAAGTCTGCACCAAGACAGAGTTGCCCAACAGGCAGTTAGAAATAGGATCTGGATCTTGGGAGAGGGGTGGCTAGATGTGTTGCCTTGAATCTGCATCACATAAAGGTGGTCACGTTGTATAATAACTGTGTCTCCTTTGCTTTATCAGCTTTTCCACGTGGCCTATATTATAATCAAATTTGCAAATTCTCCTCGCCCTGATCTTTGGGTCTTGGAAAGATCAGTAGACTTTGGAAGCACCTACTCACCCTGGCAATACTTTGCTCGTAAGTAATATTGTGTATTACTATGCTAGGAGGGACTTTATTTATTTGCAACAGATCAACACTGGATTTAACTAGAAAATTAGTCTCTCAGCTTGGCTCATTTTTAACTTTCCGGTTTACTCTCAGAACATTCTTATTATTCAAGCATGTGTGCATTAATTCCAAGGATACACATGCAGAAGTGAGGTTGAAATGCCTTTTATGATAAACCTTTTACCACTGTTGAGGAGGAACCAGTGTACCTGTAACTGGGCCATAGCTCCAGTCCCTTTCTCTTTATGTAAAATCAGGGACTAAGTTGCATCTTCAAGGGTCCTTCATCTCACATTATTTACTTTGGCCCTGATCTTCAACTAATGAAGAATGTCAGTGTCTCTGAACCCTGTGATGCATTGAGGTGGATAGGAATTTTGCTTACAAAGGCACTGGGCTTTCCATGAATGCTCCTTAGAGGATAAACTTGCCCAATGAGGAGGGAGGAGTTAGAACCACATTTCCAGACATTTCTGTTGAAATTAAGTGGCCTGACATGGCTTGCTATTTTCTTTCATGAGTTAAAAACTTTATTCTAAGCTTTTTTCTAAAAATCTTAAATACTTCTCTGTTCTTTCCTTCTGATGTATTTTCTTAAGAAAACATAAGATTTCTTTATTTTTTTATTATTTTAAAAAATGTTTGTTTATTTTGAGAGAGAGAGAAAGAGAGAGAGAATCCCAAGCAGGCTCTGTGCTGTCAGTGCAGAGCCCAACGTGGGGCTTGATCCAGTGAACCTTTGAGATCATGACCTGAGCCAAAATCAAGAGAGTCAGATGCTCAACCAACCCATCCACCCAGGCGCCCTGGAAACATAAGATTTCTTAAGAGATTTACAATAAGATGATAATATTTTATTTTATAGTATTAAAATATTTTGTTCCTAGACTCTAAAGTAGATTGTTTGGAACAATTTGGGCAGAAGGCAAATATGGCTATCAGCCAAGATGATGATGTACTTTGTACTACTGAATATTCCCGGATTGTACCTTTGGAAAATGGTGAGGTAAGTCGATATGGGAGGATGGGAGAGATAGGACTCAGAAAGGAACATGAGGATATAAAATTTTTCCTAACTGTGAAACTTGTGCTTTCAACATCTAACATAGATCACGATGGAAACCAGAACTTGGAACTAACTAGTAAAGGAATCACATTGAAGACTCCCAGAATGAGTTGGGTTGGAAATTCCTTTTTTAATTTTCATTTATTTATTTTCATTTATTTATTTATTTATTTATTTATTTTTATAGTTTATTTATTTTTGAGACACAGAGAGACAGAGCATGAGTGGGGGAGGGGCAGAGAGAGAGGGAGACACAGAATCTGAAACAGGCTCCAGGCTCTGAGCTGTCAGCACAGAACCTGACACAGGGCTCGGACCCTCGAACTGTGAGATCATGACCTGAGCTGAAGTCAGCTGCTTAACCGACTGATCTACCCAGGCACCCCTGAAATTCTTTTTTTTTTTTTTTTTTTAAATTGAGGTATAATTGACATTGGAGGTTCTATTTGAGATCTCAAATTCTTTGGAAGTCAGGATTCGGGATTCAAGGCCCACAGGTCTTGAACTGTCTTTTCTGGTGAAATGTTTAGAAAGTTGCTGGTGACTGAGGTGAAGACCCCTCCCACTGCCTCACAAACAAATATCCCCGGTCAGAGTGAGGAGATGAGGGGTAGGTGATGGCAGGAATCCCCAGTCCCTCTGGGCAGGGTGGGAATCATCTGTAAGGGAGGAAAGAATTAGTGTCCCTTTGAAGTTGCATTTGGTCCTTGTGAAGTCAGCTAAGCCATTGTTATGGGAGATGGGAAGACAGAATGGGGAAAATTGGAGAAGAATTCCATGGAAAGTGAGGCCATCAGGAGCATGAAGGGAGTGTCAAATGAACTTCTTTTTTTTTTTTAAGTTTATTTATTTTTAGAGAGAGCGAGAGCTAGAGAGAGAGAGAGAGAGAGAGAGAGAGAGAGAGAGAGAGAGAGCATGTGTTTGCAAGGGAGGGAAAGGCAGAGAGAGAAAGGGATAGAGAATCCCAAGCAGGCTCTGCACAGTCATTGAGAAGGCTGACATGGGGCTCGATCTCACAAATCATGAGATCATGACCTGAGCCAAAATCAAGAGTCGGATGCTTAGCTGACTGAGCCACCTAGGTGCCCCTCAGATGAGCTTCCTTAAGGATGCCAGTCTCCCTGTTTTAGGTGGAGGGACCTTTCTTAGCAGTTCCATCCAGTATCTTCCAATGATTGGTGAGTGGTTCATGTCTCTAATTATTGGCACTTGGGCATCATCAATTCACACTTTACAACCAAACTTGGGTTTTGTATAGATCTTTTTGTCCTTTCCACAGTCAACTCTATATCTGGAGACTTCCTTTCTTCAGCTTCATTTAGGTTTTTAGGTAACTTTAGTTTTGTTTCTTTGATGCAACCAAAAGTTGTTTTCTTCTATTTATAGATTTTAACATTATATTTTCAACATTTCATAGTATTACAACCCCATAACTACACTGATAGAACAAAGGTTTTGAAAATGAAATGGTAACATTTTTTGAGAGCCCAGGTTTTAAGGAGAGATAGCCAGAATTTGGAACTGGGAACGGGAAGGGAAGACAAAACTAGCAATGATATTTTTAGACACAAACAAGATCCAAGACCACCTACAAACTCTAATGCCTCAAAGAAACCAAGTGCTTTGGGGCATGTTATTTTTAGTTACTTGTGGCTGTATTTTCATGAAAGGACTTTTTTCCCTTCTGTGTGTGATTACTTTAGATTGTGGTGTCCTTGATAAATGGTCGACCAGGTGCAAAAAATTTTACTTTCTCTCACACCCTGAGGGAGTTCACCAAGGCTACAAACATCCGCCTGTGTTTTCTCCGAACCAACACCCTTCTTGGACACCTCATTTCCAAAGCACAGAGAGATCCAACTGTCACTCGGCGGGTGAGTAGTGTTTCTAAGCACCTACAGGGCCGTTTTAGTTACTTTATTTTTGCTTATCAAATTAACTGCCTTTTAAGTAATCTTTACAGCCAGTAATTGTGTCGGCACAGGAGTTGTATGAAACTCTAGATTTCTTGTATGAAATCCTAGATGCAACGTTGAAGTTTAATTGTTGAAGAAAAATCATTCTCTTCAAAGAGGATGAAGTCAAAGAGGACAGACCTCTGGTGTTAGCCTGTTATGACAAATAATCCCCAAGTCTCAGAGGCATAACAAAATAAAGGTTAATTTTTTGTTCCTGTCACAGTCCAGTGTGGGTCAGCAGGTGCATATGGCTCCATGCAGTCATTCAGGGGACCAATGCTCTTTTTGTGTAGAGGCACAGGCATCCTGTAGGACCTCAAGTCCACCTCTAGATCCCCTGCACCTGGTCAGCAGATGTGGAAAGAGCGAGAGCATAGAGAAGACCCACCTGTTCCTGACCACACAGGTGACCTCCATTGGCAGGAATTGGCAGCATAGCCCCACCCATGTGCAGGAGACTGGGTGATGTAATCCAGCCACAGTGGAGGGGACATGGGTGTTGTGAGCACTAGTGCTGTCTACTGCATTGCGTAAACATCTCTCACTCTGTCAGCACTGTACCTCTGCGTCCTGGGCAGAGAGGGAGCCAGCGGAATAAATGCCTTAAACTTACTCTTCCCTCACCCTCTGATCTCCTGCTGGTGTCTCCCACTGGCCAAGAGCCAGTGGGCAAGAGATCCTTGTTGTAGCCCATAGAGTTCAGCCCCAGAGCAAAAGGCAGCAAGAGAAAGAGAAAGAAAGGGGGTCCTGGAGAGTGGACCTAGAAGGTGAATAGAAGATGCACAGGGTACCTTATAGAGTCTGGCTTCTTATGTCGGCGATATCAGAGGGCTGGAAAGGAAGGCAGAGAGGGAAGTAGGTTTTGCTACAGTTTTGATCATTTTTTAGAAAGGTAAGTCATCTTGGGTATAGGTGGCTTGCCTGCTGCATTTTGTGCCCCCTTAGCTCTCTCTGAGCTGCTGTAGGTGGGGACTACATTGGATCCCAGGATGAAACGTACAGGGGAGAGCTGGGCTTTTGGGTAGACTGTAGTCAGACTGGGTTTCCAGTCCCCAGATATTTTGTGGAGCCTCGACACAAATGTACCTCGCCATCTTTTTCCTTTAATTGTCTTTTCGGAGGTTGTGAGATTTGTACTCATATGTATGTATATTTTTTACTTAGGTGAACGTAGTCTTCTCTGTGAAGGAAGTTTTAGGGGGCTCATCTCATGTATAATCTGGACACCCCTCATGCCAATCTAGGTTGCCTCTTGAAGTGGAGGAACAGAATATACCAGAATATCACACTCTTGTGGGTGCTGCTGGGGTGAAGTCTGAGTGCTTTTCTCCCTTGCTGCCTGCCCTTAACACATGTGTAGAGAGAAACTTCTGTGACAATCCACATGAGAGCTCCTAGTGTTAACCTGTCCTAGAAAGCCCTTTAATATTGAATTTATCCATATTAACAACGGGGATTGTTAATATCTTCAGACTTAGTGAGACTTTGCCAGGACTCTTAGATACTTCAACAGATAGATGTTCGTTGGAAATCAGAACAGAACCCTTCCATTGAGTGGATATCCGAGCACTTTAAGGTGACTGATTGCAGCAGCAGCAACACAAAGATACAACAATCCTCTTGTCCTTGTAAATTGAAAAACTTCCTCGCTGACAGCGAGGTCTTCTAACTGGCAGCACGACCTCATGAGAAAGATTATTCTACACACCCTAGATTCCTCGCTGGGCCATATGCAACTCCTGCCAAGTCTGAGAAGGAAAGGAGCTGGCAGATAGTGCCACCTGTCGTTGCTAGCTGGGAGGTCTCCAGCATAGTGGGGGCGTGCCTGGACGCTGACATGGTTTCCCCTATCTGTGGCCTGTCTAGGGGCTGATCCCCAGCGGAGTGTGAAGCTTGCTCTATCTGGCCCTTTGGAACTTGAACGCTGCCTTTGTTCTTATTAACCCTGAGCTAGCCAGGTTTTCACAGCTGCTGGTGGCCCGACCAGCCTCGGCACTGTATCTGCTCCATCGCTGTAAATATTCTTTCCTTTCCCCGACCCTGCACGTAGTAGGCACATTTTTCATATTAAAAATTTATTTTTGGTAAATAAATGTGTTGGATTTATGAAACCCAGACTGACATATAAAAGTGACCTGGGAATCACTTAATCCTTTTCCAAAAGGCTATAACTAGAGTGTGCTTACTTTCCAAGGCAGTTTCCCTCCATGCATTTAAAGCCTTGGACTTTTAAGAATGCATGATTTCAGCAATATGCTGTGACATTTAATTGAGGAGTATGTTTATTTTGTGAAGAAGTTACATCCAAATGCTGCTCCCTTTTGAGTTAAGATAGGCTCAAGAACACAGGGTGAAAGGGAAGTAGGTGTGAGTTACAGATGAATAAAGGGAAGTTTGTTGATGTTTAATAAAATGGAGGCTACTGTCTTCTGTTATATAGTATTATTACAGCATAAAGGACATCAGCATTGGTGGGCGGTGTGTTTGCAATGGCCATGCAGAAGAGTGCAATGCAAACAATCCTGAAAAATTGTAAGTACATTGTACACATTTTTTTTTAGCCTTGCTGTGAATGTCTCATTGTTTCAGTAGATGTTTGCCTCTCATTAAATATTTCTAAGTTCTTGGTGTCCATAGGAATGTTTCACTGTCAACAAATAAATGGTGTATTCTCCCCTCCTCTGGCCCTGACCTTGCTTCCACGTGCCCCAGCCCGTGGCAGACATAGCTAATCAATCACAGTGCTCTGTGGGTGATCTGGGGTGTGGGCCCCCATACCCAGGTGGTGCCTCAGGCATCCGTGAATAATTGATTAGAGTTAGCAAGAGAAATAAAACTTGTTTGTCAGCACTGGTCTAATGAGATCAGGGGGTATATGTTTCCAAATCCTTTTTTTTCTTTTCATTGTGGTAAAATACACAGAATATAGTGCATACCATCTTCACCATTTATAAGTGGTAGTGGCTTCAGTGCAGTAGGGTCAAGTACATTCACATTGTTGTGCAGACAGTCTCCAGAACTCACTTTATCTTGCAAAACTGAACCTCTATATCTACTAAACAACAGCTCCCGGTTCCTCTTCCCCAGCCCCTGGCAACCACCGTTCTCTTTTCTGTCTTTACGAATTTGACAACTCTAGGTACTTCCTATGAGTGGAATCATACAATATTTGTCTTTTTGCAACTGGTTTCTTTCACTTAGTATAATGTCCTCAAGATTCCTTCATGTCGTAACATGTGACAGAATTTCCTTCTCTTTAAAGGATGAATAATATTTCATTATGTATACACCATATTTCACTTGTCCATTCATCTGTTGATGGACATTTAGGGTACTTCCACCTTTTGGTTATAGTGAAGGCTGCTGCTGTGAACTTGGGCGCACCCATTTTGTTTTTAATTGAGATCTATTTTACATACAATAAGATGCATGGATATTAAGTGTTCAGCAACTGTAGACACTCATGTCATCAATACAAGAGTGATGCTTTTGTGGCTGGAAATGATTGGATGCTAGATATAGTAATAATTTTCTCTCGGTGTTTTGTTTAGAATCTACAGTTCCCCATGAGCAACATTTACCAGAGATGGTTTACTTTTTTTTTTTCCTCATTTTATTAATGATTTATTTTTAAATTTACACCCAAGTTAGTTAGCATATAGTGCAACAATGATTTCAGGAGTAGATTCCTTAATGCCTCTTACCCATTTAGCCCATTCCCCTCCACAATCCCTCCAGCAACCCCTGTTTGTTCTCCATATTTAAGAGTCTCTCATGTTTTGTCCCCCTCCCTGTTTTTATATTATTTTTGCTTCCCTTCCCTTATGTTCCATCTGTTTTGTATCTTGAAGCAATTCTTTGTGGGTACCATTATGATTCAGACTGGTACCCATCCTTTATTTTTCCTTTTGCAAGAGTAGAAAAAACTTTTTATCTTTTAATGAGAGTATTTGGAATATATGTTCTTCAAGCAATCTTCCCTAAATTCTTTCAGTTCAGTTTATGCAAATACTTTATTGGCAGTGAGCTGCAACTGTCTCTCTGATAAAAGTCCACGTGGATTCCAGCACTGATGAAAGTGTGGTCAGTGAAATCTGTGTCCATTTGCTTTAACAGGCAGCCAGGCTGGGAGAGGGATGATACCTTCTCTTTGGAGTATAAACGAATATATGCCACCATCCCCCGCTTCCCTGAAAAGAGTTGAGAGAATTCCCCCAGGCACAGCCGCTACGGTTTTGAATCTTCTTTCAAGCACAGATGAGGGGGAGCCCAGAGCCTGGGGTTCTACTCCAATGCTGTGGCAACGTTTTCATTTTAACTTGGAAACATTTTAAGGCCAACCTGTAATCCTTTGAATGTAGATTTCTAGATTGTTACCCCTCTGTCTTGCTGAATAATCTCAGTTTCTTGGCCCTGCCAGGAGCTGTTTGTTGGATCTTGGGGCAGCCTTTTGGAGCAGGATTTTCTGAGATCTTGTTAGAAACTGGCTCTTGGATTTGGTGGATCTCTGTGCATGATTCCAGGCTGAGAGCAAGGAACCTGAGAGGACCTGTCTCACAGGGCTGCTCAGGATCCTTGTAAAGATGTGTGACTCAACACATTCCAGTACACTCAGCACTTGGCTTGCTCCTGTGTTCACTGCCTGTTACCTAAGGTGGTAAGGAAGAAAGAGCTGGAACGTTGGAGTCAGACGAACTTAGGTTTGAAGTCTGGCTCTCCGTTTATCATCACTTGACCTTTGGCAAGTGTTTTGGCATCTCCAAATCTCAGTGTCACCATCTATAAGATAGAGATGATAACCAGGACGTGAGGGGGACTTGAAGCGATATATGCAATGTGCTTCGTAAGTATTCTGTGAATGGTACCTTGGGTAACCCTGATGATGGTCAGTTTTTCACACAGGAAATACTGGTCTTAATCAGAACGTTTGAATAACTGAGATGTGCTTCACCACATGCCCAGGTTTCGGTGTGAATGCCAGCACCACACCTGCGGAAAGACGTGTGACCGCTGTTGTGCGGGATACAATCAGAGGCGTTGGCGGCCTGCCACGTGGGAGCGGAGCAATGAGTGCGAAGGTGAGTGCTGGGGGAGGGGCACCAGGAAGCGAAGCCCCGCCCACACTTCCTCCCATTTCTCCATGAGGACCAGCCCTAAGTACCTCCCCCCACTCCAGAGCATATGAAGAGGGTGGGGTCATGTCTGGCTTAGGGACTCTGGTCTATGGTAATGAAAAACACAGACTGGAGGTAAAAGTACCCCATTCCAAATTCAGATATGAACATGAGAACAAAAATAACAGCAAAAATAATTGCTAATATGTATTAAGCATTCACTTAATGCTGGCCTCTCCTTTTTTAGCCGCCTAAAATCTGATGTAGCCACTATTAAATTGTAAACCCTCACCATTTCTTAGGATGCAGTACTGGATAGGAATTTAACTATTTTGAGACAGAGATTAGGAGAAGGTGGTGAGATTGATGTCTATACTGAGGGCAGGACGCAGGGACCAGTGGGAATTATGCAGTAGGATTGAGGCAGGTGCAGGATGAAGGGGACCAGAGAAGGAAGGAAAAAACATGAAAATGGCTGCTTTAATATAAAGTAGGAAAACTGTTTTTAACAAGCCCTAAGACATCCAACTGAAAATTCTCTCTTAAACTGATCTAGGAAGCCACATATTTATGTCAATTGCTGAAAACATTTTTGTAAGTTTTATTTATTGGCTTCGGAGACTGTGCCCTATTTTTTTTCCTGTATATTTTTAGCATTTGAAGATGGATTTGCCTGTTTCAAATGACCAAAAAGTATTCAGATCCAGGTTTGCTGAACTAGATGGGAAAGAAAGAATCTGTACCTTATATTTTTTGGCTAAATGTTTTTTGTCACTGTTAAGAGATAAGACTGATATGATCTCTGGCTGGCAAACACTCAAAAGGACTTTTATTGAGGAGGTGGGAGAGGGCTTTGAGAGTTTCTAACATTGTTGCGAAGTGTTGATACTGTCCAAGCTGGTCGCCCAGGTGCATCTCTGTCTAGGTCCAGGATTGTTACCAGGTTGGCCCTTCTCGTTTATAGTCATACCTAACAGATTCCCTCCCAGTGACTTCCCCATTCCTTACTCCCGGATAATGGGATCCGAAAGAGGGAAAGGTAATGATCAGGAATTGTTTATTCCAGAGCTTTTGAGTACTGGTGTAGGATATTTTGAATGAATGAGTGTTATCATATGAACTCCAACATTAGCAGTTTGGTTGGTTTTCTAGATTAGTGAATCCTTCAGTAAATGAATGTCATGCTTAACTCCAGCACATAGGAAAATTTAAAAATTTCCCATCATAAGTTTTAAAGCTGTGTAAACTTGTCAAAGTGATTATAAGTGACAAAAATAGGATATGAAAATCAGACCTATTAAGATCCATTCATTAGGGCGCCTGGGTGGCTCAGTCGGTTAAGCATCCGATTTCCTCTCAGGTCATGATCTCACAGTCCGTGGGTGTGAGCCCCGCGTCCGGCTCTGTGCTGACAGCTCAGAGCCTGGAGCCTTCTTCAGATTCTGTGTCTCCCTCTCTCTCTGCCCCTCCCCTGCTCACTCTCTGTCTCTGTCTCTCAGAATAAAATAAAGACATAAAAAAATTAAAAAAAAAAGATCCATTCATTAGATGCTTTCTAAATTCCATTTGAATTAGTGCAATTCAAAATGAACAGAATTCTTGAGAAATAACAAATGTAGTAAATATGAATGCCTTGAATTTTTTTAAAATCATGGCACCAGTGAAGAAATGAAAATAAGAAGGTGCTCAGCCTGTTACAAACAGGGTAACTTGAAATTCTAACTCAGTCTTCTTCCATAATAGATTTTTCTGGGAACTGATTAAAACATACAAATTACTAGAAAGACCTGGAAGATTTGATCTGTGTGGAATATAATGAATATATATTCTCTCTAAAAGAGAATAAGAATTTTACTCATGTTAGATCTTTTTCATCTTGGCAATGATGACCATTCTAAATGGGTTTTAAATTCTATATTCTAGTTTTAGAAGTATTATCCATTACTTGTAGATAACTTTTATTATTTAAAAAAGTAGAATCGCCAATAATTTTGCTACCCAAAGAAAACCACTCTTTTTTTTAATGTTTATTCATTTTTGAGAGAGAGAGAGAGTGAGAGAGAGAGAGAGAGAGCGAGCAAGCGAGCAGGGTAGGGGCAGAGAGAGAGAGGGAGACACAGAATCCGAAGCAGTCTCCAGGCTCTGAGCTGTCAGCACAGAGCCCAACATGGGGCTCGAACTCATGAACCACGAGATCATGACCTGAGCTGAAGTCGGATGCTTAACGGACTGAGCCACCCTGATGCCCTCAAAGGGAACCACTCTTAATAGTTTTAGTGTTTTGTTCATACAGACTTTAGTCTTATTATTTAATATGTATTAGATTATTTAAGTATTTCTACAATTTTATATCCTGCTCTGTTTCACTCAATGCTTATGGACATTTCCCCATATTATTAAAAACTCTTTGACATCCTTTCGGATGGTACACATATTGCCATTCTGTGGATTTAAGCACATCCAAAGAGTGTTCATTGAGTATTCACTATGTGCTAGGGTGGGGGGTGGTGGAAGGGGACTATGTTCTATTGCAAACAAAACATGAGCTGTCTCTGCCTTCATAGAACTGATAGTCAAGCAAATATGCTGTTGTTTGCTTACCATTTCCTTATAATTAGACATTAAGATTATTTCCAGTTTATTGCTACTATAAATAGTGCTGAGATGACAAACTTAGAGTGTTGACAGAGGGAGTAGTTTTTGGAGTCCAATACAGATCGGGATTCTGCCTCTTACTGGCAACACCCTTTAACCTGTCTAAGCTTCAGCCTCCTCATTTGGGCTCTGGGGATGATAGTACCTACCTTAGAGAGTTATTGCATACATTAAATGAGATATTGCATGTAAAACACTTTTCACAGTGTACCAAGAGCTCAATTGTTCTTGTTAGTAGTAGCAATAGTGGTAGAAGTAACATTCTCATTGTGCATGAAGCTTAATTGGTATTTTGGTTTATCTCCATATGTTGTAATTGTACATTTTATTTTATTTTATTTTTTTAAAAGAGAAACCTCTCCCACTCAATATCAAATGAAAGAAGCTGTTAATTGCTTATTGTTACAGATGAGTTTTTGTGTGAAAATCCCTAAAATTTTCCACTGAGAGTATGGTGTTCCATAATAGACTTTCTTGTGGCTGAATGAGTGGTAATCCTATCTAGGGGAATTTACTAAGTGTCTCATAGTAACAATGGAATATTAACTGCGAATGGCTTTTTCAGCATGCAACTGCCATGGTCATGCCATTGACTGTTACTATGATCCTGATGTCGAGAGGCAGCAGGCAAGCTTGAATATCCAAGGCGTCTATGCAGGTGGAGGGGTCTGCATTAATTGTCAGGTGAGTCACTATTTAGGTCAAATGGGATATGTCACTGTGGGAAAGGAGCATCATTAAGCCATGCTCCCAGAAAGATGTCAAATAAGTGATGCAATTTAAAGTACTTTCTGCAGGGGCGCCTGGGTGGCTCAGTTAGTTAAGCGCCCAGCTTCGGCTCAGGTCATGCTCTCACAGCTTGTGAGTTCAAGCCCTGTGTCAGGCTCTGTGCTGACAGCGCAGAGCCTGGAGCCTGCTTCGGATTCTGTGTCTCCCTCTCTCTCTGCCCCTCCCCCGCTCATGCTCTGTCTCTCTCTGTCTCAAAAATAAATAAAACATTAAAAAATTAAAATAAAGTATTTTCTTTAGACATTACTTTTGTATATAAAAGTCCTTGTTAGCTGGATGTCATCCAAGGACTGTAGGGAAAATGGACAGAGACATGTTTTCCCAGATTCTACTGATTACGTTCTTCATTTAGATCTTTGCCTGAATGAAGTGGACGATCCCTGGCT
The DNA here is from genome assembly GCA_028646485.1 of Cryptoprocta ferox. Lineage (NCBI taxonomy): Eukaryota > Metazoa > Chordata > Mammalia > Carnivora > Eupleridae > Cryptoprocta > Cryptoprocta ferox. The sequence continues at coordinate 41,773,376 of CM053566.1, forward strand.
GCCATCGTGGATGCTCCATCTTGTGATAGAAAGGGAGCGCGGATAGGCGTCAGCTTCTGTGCTGATTCCAAATCTTGTTTTCAGACAGTTTCTAAATCTAGACTTAGTGAGGAAGTACCTTGTGATCAGTTAATGGAGTCTGCCATTGACCCTTAATAAACAACACTGATTTTGTTTTTGTCCCTTCTGTAGGACAGTTAGGTTTACTAGAAATGAGCCAAGAGGAATGTATGGCAGAGGAAGATACAATGTTCATGAATTTGGTCCATATTGTCACTCTGTCCTGTGTGCTGTTAGAGTCATGTTTTGTTAATGTTACTGTTAAAGGGGTACTCTTTTCATGAGATGCCCATTTATATGGAACCCGGGCCACAAATCCTTAGAAAGACCCACCATCATCTTTCTCCCACTCCACACATTTTATACCATTTGTTATTGCAGTTAATTAATATAAGGAAAGTAGAAGTCACAAGTTTCTTACAAATCACAGGTTTCATACATCCCAGGATCTTTTTAATACAATGTTCTCTAAGACCCTCAGGTGATTGTTTTGCTCATTAAAGTTGCAGAAGCATTGCACTGGGATGTGTAGGTAGAATCCTTTCTCCAGATGAAGGATTAATGTATCTTTAAAATGTGCCCTGCAGTGTGTCTTTAAAATACATTGTTCTTCTTCTTCCTTCTTTTAGAGATATTCTGTTTTATACTTTGCTCTTCCAGAAAACATCAGTGTAGTCCTTTTTTTCATAGTGGTCCTGTGAAAGCATTTTTTTTTGCATATGAAATTATTGATATTTGTTTACGTTCATTGCAATTTTTTCCAACTTAAAATTGAAATGCCTTGTTTAAGTTACATACTTAGCATAATTAACTTAAATTTTTTATTGTGGTAAAATATGTGTAACATAAAATCTGCCATTTTAAGATATTGATCTCCCTAAATTGATCTAAAGCTTGAATGCAGGTTTTTTGGTATAAATTGACAAGTGGATTCTAGTTTTTCTTTAAATGCTTATTTGTTTATTTTTGAGAGAGAGAGAGAGAGAGAGAAAATCCTAAGCAAATTGTGAGATGATGACCTGAGCTGAAATCAAGAGTCAGATGCTTAACTGACTGAGCCACTCAGGTGCCCCAGACAAGCAGATTCTAAAGTTTATATGGTTACATAAATGACCTAGAATATACAAAGCCATTGTGAAGAAGGAGAATAATGTTAGAGGAGTTGCATCATCTTACTTAATGACTAAGGATAAAGTTACAATAATCACAACAGTGTGGTATCAACATAAGAGTAGATACATAGATCAGTGTAACAGAATAGGGAGTATAGAAACAGAACCACACTTAACATGGACATTTGGCTTTTGATAAAAGTACCAAAGCAATCCAGTGTGGGGATGGGGGTGGGGGAGAAATTCCTTTCAACAAATGGTTCTGGAATAACTGAATGTTTCTATGGGGAAAAAAATAAACCTTGATCACTACCTCAAATCATACATAAAAGCTAAATCGATATGGATCTGACTAAAGTAAAGTGGAAACTGCAGTGGTTTAGAGAAAAATATAGAGGAATATCTTTGTGATTCAGAACACAAGCAGAGTTTTTTTTAGGTCACAGAAAGCAATGACCATGAAAAATTGACAAATTAGACTTCATCAAAATTTAAAACTTCTGCTCACAAAATCCACTATCAAGAAAGCAAATAGGCTGGCCACAGATGTGGAGAAAATATTCACAAAACCTAAATCTGACAAATATTTGGTATTCAGGATATATAAAGAACACCCACAGCTCAATAATAAAAAGACAAAGAACCCAATAAGATATTTTTGGATTTGCATAGCCACTTCACCAAAGTAGACATGTGAATGGCCAATACGTGTAATAAAGGGCTTAAGATCATTAGTCATCCGAGAAATGCAAATTAAAATAATAACTTACCATCAATTTTGGCGAGGATGTGGAGCAACCATATGTCTCATGCATTGTTAATGTGAATAAAATATGGTACATCACTATGGGAAAATGGCAGTTTTTAAAAATAAAACACCTATGCCATGACTCACAAATTCCACTCTTAGGCATTTATCTATGAGAAATGGAAACATGTACAAAAAGTTTATATATTGCATGTTTATGCACAATAGCCTCACCCTGGAAATAGCCTAGGTGTCTATCAATAGTAGGATGGTTGAACAAACTGCCGTATTTATACAATGGAATATCAATGAGCAATAGCGAGCAATAAACTATTGATTCATGCAACAAAATGCGAGAACCTTAACACTATCATGTTAAGAAAGATTTACAAAAAAGAGTACGTAAAGTTCCAGGGCCATTTAAGTGAAATTCTGGAACAGGGAAGACTAATCCAGAGTGGGAAAATCAGAACCGTGGTTATCTCTGGGAAGGTGGTGATGGGATAGTTGAGTGGAAAGGGGCGTGGGGAACTTTTTGAGGTGATGGTGGTGTCCTTTATCTAGATAGGGACTTGGGTTTCACAGATGTATTCATTCATCACAACTCAGTGAATGTACAATTAAGAGTTTTGCACTTGTATATAAATTGTACGTGAAAAGAAAACAAAATAAACATTGAACTGAAGTTAATTATATGCATGCTAAAGTTGTAGGGGACAGTGACTGATATCTGCAATTTATTTTGAAATGCATAAAAAATCAGATGGACTAGTGGATAGAGAAGTGAGTATATAGGTAATGATGTGATACAACAAGTGGAGTAAAATGTTAATGATAAACTCTACATGGGGTATGTATAGATGTTCACTGTAAACTTTGAAATTTTTATAATAAAATATTAGGGGGAAAGAGCAATGAAAGAAGAAGGCAAGGAACACAACATTTGGGGGGTTGACTCGATTTCTTTCCTTTGATGAAATACTGATGTTCTTATTAAGATTGAAGATTACTCATGTTGTTTGAGAGGATGCTTGAAGATACTTTATCTCCATTAACTAAATCGGAATCTTTAGCTTCTTTGTGGAGACATGACTTGTGATCTAAGTGTCGAGCTTGCTCCCTAGCTCCCTTGATGGGTTGGTTGCACTATTTCCAAACTGCTTGTCTCCTCTACATACATACACCACACAAAGCTAAGAGATGGAATCCAGAAATAGAGCACGTATGGCTACATTTCCTCCTGCAACAAATTTCCACAATATGACAGAAAAGATCATAAACAGGCAAAATATCCTCTCCTTCTGGAATCCACAATAGCATGAAAAATAAGAAAAGACAAAGAAAAAGACCAGAAATTTCAGAAAGAGATTCCAGAAAGATAGAAAGTGGACACATATCCATGCAGAACATAGCTATGATGGATGGAATGACTAGAGGTACTCCAAGAAACAACAGATAGAAGAAGTAATGGTGGGGCTGCATCCAAACCTATGAAACATTATTGGAGTTTATACAAAAAGACCTATATGGAGAGGCATAATGTGTTTCCAGACTCAATATATAAATATGCCATTTATTCAAAACCAACCTATAAATTCAGTGCAATTGCTATTGGAATTGCTAGGAGATTTTTGGGGTGCCTGAGTGGCTCATTTGGTTAAGTGTCTGACTCTTGGTTTCTGATCAGGTCATGATCTCATGGTTCGTGAGTTCAAGCCCTACATCGGGCTCTGTGCTGACAGTACTGAGCCTGCTTGGGATTCTCTCTGTGCATCTCCCCTACTCATTCTCTCTCTCTCTCTCTCTCTCTCTCTCTCTCTCTCTCTCTCTCAAAATAAATTAATAAACTTAAAAAAAAGAATTCCTAGGAGATTTTTTATGAAGATTGACAGGCTGATTCTAAAGTTCTTATCAATAAAAGACTATAAGAGGATAGACACATCATTTAGAAAAGATGATTAGGGGGGAAATTTGTCTTCCAAATAGCAAAACATTCTCTAATAGAGAATCTAGAAACACATTCATGTAGATGTTTAGATTTGGGTTACAGTAATATTGGCATTTCTAATGGAAGGGAAAGAGGGGTGTTACATAAATGATGTTGGGACAATTGGCTCTTCCTTTGGGTAAAAAATGTAACCTATCCTATGTCATCTACAGAGGGACATAGGGAGTCTTGATGAGGAAGGCGGGGGTTGCTGCCATAGCAGAGTCAGTTGGCTTGGTGAGCTGCAAGGTGATGCTTCAAGATGAAGTTTGAATTTCCTGGTGTAATACAGATACCCTACAGCAAGGTGCACCTATCAGAAACCAAGCTGTCTTAGTTCAGGCTGCTATAATAAATGTACTATAGAACAGGTGGTTAAGCAATAAAGAGTTATTTCTCACAGTTCTGGAGACTGGGAAGTCCAAGATCAAGGTCCTGGCAGATCTAGTGTCTGGTTTGCAAATGGCTGCCTTCTCATTGTGTCCTCAAAGCAGTGGAGAGAGAGATCATCGCTTTTCTTATAAGGGGACTATTCCCATCATTAGGACTCCACCCTTAGGAGTGGATCTGTTTATTGCTCAAAGGCTTCATCTTCAAATACCATCATATTGGAGATTAGGCTTCACCATATGCATTTTGGGAGGGGACATCAACATTCAGTTCATGCACTAGCTAACCTGACTGTCTCCCACCTTTTCTATGTAGTTCTGGTAACAGCAGAATGAGAACTATCTGCCATCAGCTCTCAGCTGGGCCTGGGGATGTTCAGATGGCCAATCAGCTGGCATGTAGGACAGCCAGATCATTATCCTGTGGGGCAAGCATTTGACAGAGATGGCCGTATTCTCATATGTTATTGATTTTATTTTTACTTCTGGGGTTTACTATTTTAAGTATTGGTTTGGGGTGTGTGATTTGTAAATTAGGGTGGCCAGTTCCCTAGGATGTGGCATTGGACTAAAGACCTAGAAGAAGCCAGAGAATGAGTCAGGCATCTGTCTGGGGAAGGGCATTCCAGGCAAAGGGGATGGCAGGGCAGAGGCCCTGAGAGGGAACAAGGGCCATGTGGCTGGAAGGGGGTGGGCCAGAACAAGACAGGGCAGAGAGGTCACATAGAGGCCAAGTCATGTTGGCCTATGGAAGGAAGATAAGGTCAGAGGCTTCCCAGATAGCCAGTGAGTAGACTAACAGTCTCTACGTGCTTGAGGTTCACCAAAATGGAAGCCAGCAATGGTGTTGTAGATGTGGTTGAGGAATTGTGAGGAATTAAGAGGAGATGTGGGGTTTACTTGAAGATTGAAAAGTGTCTTGGAAGAGGTATGTTTGGAGGATTTAGAGTACGGTCGATGATCAGAGCCTGGGGGTTCTAGGTGAGTGTTCTGTAGAAAGCCAAAGGAAGGGGTAAGTGGAGTAGAGGTAGGCTTATCTCCTGCATAGATTCCGTTGGCACCTACCTCTCTTTAGCTTGAGGTTTTTTCATCTTGTGTTAAGTGTCTGGCAAATGCAAATTCAGGCACCCATTCTTCCCAGTGAGGCTGCTTCCCCAGCACCTTCTATATAGAAAGTACAGAACCACCACTGTCCTTGGGTCTCCTTTTGACCTTGGTCCAACCATGGCCATAGTGTTTGTGGATAAAGTGGTGCGTCATTGCTCTCAGGAGAAGGTGAGGGTCCTAGAGAATACCCAAGATTTGGAGGTAAACTACAGGCATCATTCCATCTTTTGGTCATTTGTTGCTGTTCTTTGTGTCTTAAAAATACAGTACCTGTGGCAGGTGCTTTATTAACCAAAATTTATGGTATAAGGGACAGGCGGGGCTGCCCACTTCAAAGAAGTTTTCCTTCTTCAGTGAGACAAATTTTGGGAACCAAGATTAACCTCACATCCTGTCTATTATAAGTTCATGGTGACAAGCAGCAGAGTTGAGAGGTTAATTGGCATTTGATTGAAGGGAGGTGGACTACAGCTGTTTCTTATTTGCCCAAATGTTTACACAGTAAATGTTGAGTCAGAAGTGGCAGTGCGGTTTTAGACCTCAGTGTTAAAGTGAATTCAGATTTTAGCCCACAGGACAAGGAGTGCTAGTAAATAAAAATCTGTAATTAATAAAACTATCTATAATGGGAGCAGGGATTCAGAAAAGGGTCTTTGTTCTCCACTCTGATCTTATGCAGACTTCTTTTGGGCCAAAGTATGTTATATTGTTTTTTTTTTCTTTTTAACTTCTATTGCATCCCTTTTCATTAATGAAATAACACTGTCCTTCTGATTGTTTCCTAATTAGAGAGCAAGAGCACTGAGTTGATCTGTGCTATATAGTTCTTAGAAACTGATGATATATGTTGGGCAATTTGATTTGTGACAATTACAAGGATTAACCATCACATATAAAAATCTGCCTAGTATTGTACTTTAAAATGAGCTCTGTGTAGAAGACTTGTGCCTAAATTGTCCATTCACATAACAGAAATGTTTGGAACCTGATTTCATGACTAAAGCACAGATAAAATGGGGACAACGAGAGAAGAGGATCTGTATGTGCCATTTCTTCCGAAATTGGGAAAGACAAAGATACACACATGACCCTTTCGTCCTTGGGAAAAACCTCAGGGTCGTTTGTTGTTCACTCAGTTCTTCCGATTGAGTGAGGAAGAATAGTGCTCTTGAGTTTTTTTCTCACTGAAATGTGAGGTGTTTCACTAAGCAAATTTTATGCCAGCGGGGAAAACCTGGACTGTCTAGTTCATGGAACTTACCCTTATTTCTTCTTCCAATGGAAAAAAAAAATCCAGAACCACCTGTCAGTCAGTGCCCAGTGGCAGATCTTGGAGACCCAAGGTCAAGATGAACGCTTATTTTTTTTGACTTTGAAATTGCAATCGTACGTGACCATGATTTCACTGGATGAACAGTGCAAAGTAAGGACTTTTCTGGTACTCTTCCTTATAAGTTTCTTTTGCTTCTTTCTAGCATAACACAGCCGGTGTGAACTGTGAAATCTGTGCTAGGGGTTATTACCGCCCTTACGGCATTCCAGTCGACGCCCCGCACGGCTGCATCCGTAAGTTTCATTTCATTTCAGTGTATGTCTTACAGTGTCTGTACTGCACTGCTTTGGCGTGGTCATTGGGCTAAACTCTGGTGGGCTAGTAGTTCCCTTCCTTCTCTCTTTATTCACATTGTTGATTCTACTCCTTCTAGCTGTGACCTCAGTCAAGTACATAATCTCCCTGAGCCTCAGACTTCTTATATATAAATGGGAATGATAATACAGTCATACCTTGGAGATCTTGCAGGTTCAATTCCAGACCACCACGAGAAAGCGATAATTGCAATTGAGTGACTATTGCCATAAAGCTGGTTGAATGAATGTTTTGGTTTCCCAGTGTGTATCAAAGTTATGCTTAGACTATACCATATAGCCTATTTAGCGTGCAATAGCATCATGTCTAAAAAAAGTACATACCTTAATGAAAACATACTTTGTTGCTAAAAAGTGCTAACCATCATCTGAGCTTGCAGCGAGTTGTAATCGCTGATCACAGATCACCGTAGCAAATATAATAATTAAAAGTTTGAAATATTGGGAGAATTCTCAAAATGTAACAGGGACACAAAGTGAGCAAATGTTGTTGGAAAAAGAGTGACCGACTTGCTCGATGCAGGTTACCACAAACCTTCAATTTGTAAAAAACATAGTATCTGCAAAGCACAATAAGGAAAAGCACAGTAAAACAGGGTTTGCCTGCATATTCCCTAACACAGAATGAAATGCTATCAGAAGAACCTACGAAGACACAAAGATTTGGAGCTTGTCATGTACTAGCCCTGTCACAAATGTTCCTCCGTTTTCTGTTGTGACATGTTTTTGCGAGCTCCTGTAGTTTAAAATTTTTGTCCAAATTAGCATCAAGACAACATAGAAATGATTTCACAAGGATCCAATAATAGTCATCATATCTAAAATAGCTATAATTTATTGAGCTCTCACTGTATGCAAGGGATTGTGAAACACTTTCACAAATATCTGATACAACCAACTTACATTGTGTTCTTCTTTTCATTTTTAGATCTGGAGACACCGAAGGCTCTGAGTAGTTAAATATTTGAGCCCAGGTGACAAAACCGCTAACTGGTAACTAGCTCCAGGATACAGGTCCTATCTGCCTGATTCCCCTCTGTGCCATTTTACATCCATGATACAGAAAGATGCCCTGGGTTTTCCCTGGGGAACTGCCAGACTGTGGACTTGGCCATACATGTGTCATCTGTTTTATGTTCTGTGGCTGTCACAGTTGGAAAATAGTTCCAGGCCTGAAGTTGGCCACTGTGCCCACCGTACCCCCAGATTCATTCTTTATATCATTAACATTTGAGGGCATCCAAGTCCAAAGAATGTGTAGACTCTGATTTGCCTCTCTGTTGGGGATTCGTCCTTGTTAAAAGAGTATTCCTGTCTTCCCTTCCTCCCTCCCTCCCTCACATCATCCCACGAAGTATGTCCATCACTTTTCTTGTGCCCACGAAGTATAGGCTTCAGCAAAGGAGACCAGGGTATTACAAATGCAGACATACCTTCTGTGGAATCTTAGCTCTCCATCACTGTTCCAGCCTCTTTCTTCATCACTGAAGCGGTCTCGTAGTCTCGCAGAGATATTACAGGCTTAGCGTAAAGAATCCACAGGACACATCTATCCTAACCAAGTTAAGCAGGAGACACCAGAAGAAGCCAGGCTGGGGGGATGCTTAATGTCCATGGCTTCCCTAGTTTCCCAGTCCCTCACAGGGCATGTGCCTAGCTGGGTTATGACAGTATTTTTGCTGTCCAAGGTCAGAACGTTCCAGGTCAAGGAAAGATCCTAAGTGAGGGCCTACCGAGCCTTTGTAGCCCCAAGTATATCTGTCTGAAATGCAAACCTAATAGTCGTATTGGTTGCAAAACTGCCTTCAGTAAGCCCTATCGCTGGAATCTAACATTCAGCCTATGGGCACAATCTCGCTGTGCTGTCCACAGATGATATGTCAACCAGGCATCCCGCACGTGTGACCACGTCACACCTGTGTAATGGTGACCACCATGGACATTCACAGCTGGCTCGTGGCCAGGAGGGGCTGTGGCCAACAGATCTACCAGGGGCTACAGCAAATGCCCACCCAGACCCTCTGACTGTAGTTTGTGCAGACCTTTCCTCTTCTGCAGTGAGCTGGGCAGTGCTCCGCGTAGTAAACTATATTCTGGAGAACTCAGTGTTGGATGCCTTTTGAAAAGCTTATCTCTGGGGGCCCCTGGCGTTTGATCAATGCAAACTATTGACAAGGTATGAAGTAGAAAACAGGCTGTGCCCTTTCAAGAATAACTGTGGACCAATAGCAGAGTCTTAAACATTGCCTAAAAAGTCCTGGGGACATAGCTACCGTATTAAGTCCAGGGAAGAGAAGGCCTGATTTCTGAAACCTGGCGTTTCTCGTAGCTTGCAGCTGTAACCCCGAACACGCAGATGCCTGTGAGCAGGGCTCAGGCCGCTGCAAGTGCAAGCCGAATTTCCGTGGAGACCACTGTGAGGAGTGTGCAGTTGGGTACTACAATTTCCCGTCTTGCTCAAGTAAGTAGCGGCCGCACTCCTTTCTTGGCACAGAGCTGGGCCTTGTGTATTAACTCCTGAGAGCACAGCAGGTGGTGGGGGGCGCACCATGGAAATGGGGCCAGGTATGCTCTATTTACATGGAAGTGTTGCCAGAAGTTCAGAACATAAAATTTTTGAGTACATTTTATAGTCACTTGTTTATGTCTGGTGACTACATTAGGGTGTACCATAGGAGTATCATCCTAGTAGGTCAGAGAGGTCAAATTTTGGCAATTTCAACTTGACAGGGATCCATGCGTGTGATTTATCTTCAAAAAGAACCTGGAAGAAATGTCAAGGGTACCAGATGTTCGTTTGCATATGCATTGTTTTGGGTAGCGGTGGGGGGTGGGGTATGTTTCCTCTTTCCCCCACTGTGTGATAGGCCAGGTGATCCTGGGCCCCACCCCTCCCCACTGCAGTGATCTGAGTGACTATCTCAGCATCTCTGGGACAAAAAATATGTATCTGGTAGAAACACCACAAAATATGTAGCTGGTAGAAACACCACAGGACATGCAGCGGGAGAGTCTGAAACCAGCCCTGCAAATGCAAATTGTTACAAGAGCCATGGTTCTGTTTGATCTGCAAAAGTGTAAACACTGCACTTTTGTGTTAGGACAAAGAAACACTGTCTCAACCCCGCCCCCCTCTCCTACCAGGGTTGCACAGGTTTTTGCTTTCCCAGCTCTGCATGGCAGGAAAAGCATACTGAACTGTAGGGACTTGGCGAAGGGACACATGTGAATGGGGTAACCATATGTCCTGGCTCACACCTGCTCTCCCAGGAGAATTCTGAACCTAGCACCCCCTTTCACCATAAAGTATCCTGGTTTGGAGGATGAATTATATGATCATCTTGTATTTACAGAAACCTTTTTTTTTTTTTAGGAACCCGTTTTTAAGCCCAAACAAAATAACACTGAATTGAGGTTTAATCATTTTAGAATCTGTAATTATTAGATACAGGCTGAGCAGAAATTGCATTTGCCTTTTTAGTGACAAAAAACAAAACATAAATACCCTGAAACAATTTTATGGCATAAGTCAAATTTTAGGGGGAAAACTTGAAAAAAGACATTAAAAAAACCCCTATTTTCAATTTTAAATAAAAAAAAAAAACAATAAAACTGCTGTAGAAACCAAGCTCATGCCTGCTTAGACTGAGACCTAGCTATTGTGAGCACAAAGATATCCATTTCAGTTCATTTAATATACAAATCAGAATGCCTGATCAGTCTGGTTTCAGTCTCTAAGTGTATTTTCAATAGAGCAAGCAGTATTGCCTTTCTCTAAATTAGGCTCCACATGCAACTTTTTGCTAAGTTCGAAGGGCTTCTTTCTAGTTTATGCAACTTAATGTTTTACTTTACTATCTCCTTAATCTTTCTCTGTCTTTTTTTTTAACACTTTTTCTAGGAATTCCCATTTTCCCTATTTCTACTCCAAGTCCAGAAGATTCAGTAGCTGGAGATATAAAAGGCAAGTACCTTCTCTTTTGGTTTAACTTCAATGGAAATGTTATGCTCCATATTATTTTTCTACTTCCTCTGCCCACTAACTACTGTGCCCAAGTTCAATGGTCCTGACCAGAGCATGGTGGATGCCTTGTGGGGGGTCTCCTATTTCAGTTCCTCACCACCCATCATTCTGTGTTTCAGTCTGTCTTTTGCAGGGTGCTACCTGATTAAGGAAACTGAACAAAGTTTGAATTGCAGATCACTTGCTCGCTCAAAACGTCCTGTGGCAGTCAGTTGCCGACTTTCTTAGCTGGGTTCTGCATACCGAGACCCTGAGAAAAGATTTGAGCGCAAGCATGTGATTTGGGATATGATCCCAGGAAACATCAGTAAGAGAGTGAGTCAGGGAGTGAAGGGAGCCGTGAGCAAGCGAGGTCCTCCTGCAGCACCAGGAGCTCCATTCCCCGAGGCAACTCTAGGGGGAGGCAAGAATACAACTCCCCTATGACCCAGGAATAGCACTGCTGGGGATTTACCCAAGGGATACAGGTAGTGCTGATGCATAGGGGCACATGTACCCCAGTGTTCGTAGAGGCAGTTTCAACAATAGCCAAATCATGGAAAGAACCTAAATGTCCATCAACTGATGTATGGATCAGGAAGATGTGGTTTATCTATACAATGGAATACTACACGACAATGAGAAAGAATGAAATCTGGCCATTCGTAGCAAAGTGGATGGACCTCGAGGGTGTCATGCTAAGCGAAATAAGTCAGGCGGAGAAGGACAGATACCATATGTTTTCACTCATAGGTCTAACAGGAGAAACCTAACAGGGGACCATGGGGAGGGGAAGGAGGAAAAAGGTTAGGGAGAGGGAGGGAGACAAAGCAGGAGAGACTCTTGAATACTGAAAACAAACTGAGGGCGGAAGGGGGAGGGGGAAAGGGGAAGGGGGGTGATGGTCATGGTGGAGGACACTTGTGGGGAAGAGCACTGGGTGTTATATGGAAACCAACTTGACAATAAAGTTAAAAAAAAAAAACTTGCTCAGCATTATCCCAGCTGAAGGGATACCTTCAGTGACCTGGCGTCAGTGGAAGGTGGCTTCTGGGCATTAACTCTGGCACTTCCAACTTGGTATGCTGGAAGGCCAACGAGCTCCTCCAGCCAGAAGGTACTCCAGAGAGTGGCAGAGGCTTGCAGGAAGCAGCCTTTGGGGTAGAGAGGTGAGTGCCGAGAGGGTGTGGGTGCTACACCTACCTAATCACTCATTCTGCAACTATTTTATGGTCACGTCTTATGTGCTCAACACATTCTGTGTGCTGGAAACTTATCAGTGAACAGAACAGACAAAGATTCCCAGCTTTCCCAGTGGAGGGACTCCTACAATAACAAAAGTAATATATAAACCACTAAATAAATAAAATCTCTGTGTTAGATTATGATATGCAAAGTTGTGTGCTGCACAAAAGTGCTATTTTTAAGGGGAGCGGCTTTCACATCGTAGGCATAAGCTAACCATATGAGGAATATTCTAGGTCTTGAGGTTTGATTCTGGAGCTGTGGGCAGTTTCCTATGCAAACCCATAATGACAGAGCAGGGGCACACACGCTGAGAAAGGCACACCGCGCTGACATAGGGCATACCACATGTACACGGCCTGTGACCGTGCCCCTTCTGGATCATGTTCCCGTCATCTGCTGAGGTTGCTTCTCACCCCCCAGAGTGCCAGTAGCAGCCTGATGGTCACGTGCTCATCTCACTGGGGTGGAGGTAGTGCCAGGTGTATGTGAGCGCCTGTGGCTCTCCTCCCGCTTTGTCCAGGACGCGGGTGGGCAGAGAAGGGGCACTCGTGACCAGACAAGAAGATGGTCTGTGGAGAGCTCTCTTTGGCGGAAGGTTTCTGTTTCTGCAACACTACAGTAGCTCAAGGGGTGCGCTGGGGGTAGCCTTGGCCATGAGTGTTGTGCAGAACAGAAGTCTGGGAGAGAGGTGACAGAATGTGAGGTTTGCAGATTTAAATAGGGTAGGGACCTTACTGAAGAGATAAGCAAGGACCCTAGGGGGTGAGGGGTGAGCTCTGCAGGTGTCTGGGGACAAGCATCCAGGCCCAGGAAAGAGCCAGTGCAGAGTCCTTGGGGCAGAGGCATGGGGATGGGGGGGTTCACGGAACAAAAGGGAGAGCAGGGTGTGAAAGCGGAGTGAGCATCGCAAGAGAGGTAAGGAAGGGAAGTGCTGGGGGCCAGATGGCCTGCCCTTGTCACCCACTGCAAAGACGTTACCTTCCGTTCTCAGAGAGGAGCCACGGACAGTTTGCATAGATAAATGACAGTTTGCATAGATAAATGACGTTGCATAAGGGACTCTATGGTGACTGTGTTGAAAAGCAGTTGTAGGAGGAGGAAAGAGGAAGCAGGGAGACGCCCTGGAAGGCTTTTGTGACAATCTACGAGGGAGAGACAGTGGTGGATCAGAACCAGGAGGCGTCAGTGGAGGCGACAGGAAGTGGACAGAATGTGGCTATAATCTGAAGATAGAGCCGACAGGACTTGCCAGGGGATTGCCGGCTTAGAGGTGGGATATGAGAGAAAGCGAGGCCGCTGGGGTGATTCCAAGGCTTCTGGACGGAGCTAACAGGAGGAAGAGGTGCCATTGGTTGAGGTGGGAAAGGCTGCAGAAGACAAGGTGAAGTGCAGGGCTGGAGGGGGGCAGGTGGATGCAGTGGTGGGAACTTAGGGACACTGTCTTCTGGCTGTTCCTTTTTTTTCCTCTATGGAATAAGAATCAAGGTCAGGGACAGAAGGTGAGGTTGGGGAGAAAGCTTTGGGGTTGAAGAGACAGAAGTATGCTAAGAGTCATTTTGGAATGTGAGGGAGAGAGGGGGCTTGGGGAATGTCCTAGGATTTGGGGGCAGCACAGGGGGTTCACCTGAGGCCAGGTAATGTGATCCAGTTTACCTTCCTATTTTCCTTCCTCTTCCTGCCCTGTGCGTCCCCAGCTCCTTTGAGCAAACCAGGGCTCTTTGCGTGGTTATACGGAGTATTGTCCGAAGCCTTCACCAGACACTTGGTCACTTGAGGACAGCAGCTATGGTTCTAACTCCCACAGTATCTCCCCTGGCCATAGCAGGCGGTGTCCTGTCCCCAGTGGCTGTCTGCAAACATTCCCTTAATGTCTGTTCATTGACTAGAATGGAACTCGGTTTTGAGCCTTGATTACCACACACATCTTGGGTTTTTTTCCACAAGAATGTTTTAGATCTCCCATTTGCCATCTGTTTTCAGTAATCCTTTTGTTATTCAATTCCTTTTTCTCCCCCAGTAGACTGCTGGTGACTTCAGGAAAAGAAATTTAATTGAATTTGAAGAGAGGTTCAGACATCTGTTAGAAAATACTAGGGAAGCCTTAGAACACAGCCTCAAGGAAAAGAAGTTTCAATGAATTCAGTGAGATCTATTGGGGAATTTGAATGCACAAATGCCACTTCAATTTGGTCTTTGTTGCATTTTATTTCACTTTTTTTTAATGTTTATTTACTTATTTTTGAGAGGAGGGGCAGGGGAGGGGCAGAGAGAGAGAGAGAGAGAGAGAGGGAGACCCAGAATCTGAAACAGGCTCCAGGCTCCGAGCTATCAGCATAGAGCCCAATGTGGGGCTCGAACTCACCAACAGTGAGATCATGACCCAGGCCGAAGTTGGATGCTTAACCAGCTGAGCCACCCAGGCGTCCCTTTGGTTATTGCATTTGAAAAACACTCGGTTGGGGGCTCATTCGGTTAAACGTCTGACTCTTAGTTTCTGCTCCATTCATTATTTCATGGTTCATGAGATGGAGCCCCACGCAAGGCTCTTTGCTGACAGCGCAGAGCCTTCTTGGGATTCTCACTTTCTTCTCTTGGAAGGAAGGGAGGGAGGGAGGGAGGAAGGGAGGGAGGGAGGGAGGAAGGAAGGAGGGAGGGAGGGAAGGAAGGAAGGGAGAGAAGGAAGGGAGGGAAGGAAGGAAGGAAAAGAAAGAAACATTGAATAAAAATAAAAATAAGGACACCCACTTTAGGGCCTGACTTGGCAGTGAACATTAGAAGGTGAAACATGTCAGCTGCTAGAAGAGGCAGAACACTGGATAACACCAAGCACCCTCCCACCCCGGGGAATTTGAATTCATTAAGATCCATTGACACTTGCCTGTTTTCTAGTACAGTGGTTCTTAAACAGGCTGTGGTTTAGAATCCCTTGCTTTTGCAAAGTAGAAATTCCTCTGTAGCATTCCAGATCTTAATCTGCCTTTTCCAGGATGAAGTTCAGGCTTATCTTTTGAACAAGTTTTCCAGATGATGCTGATGGATGTGTCTTGTTAAGAACCACTGCTTTAACTGCTGAAAATCCCACTTAATGGTTGGCAAACTTTCCCTCAAAGGGTCAGATGGTAAATGTTTTTGGATTTGTAGGTGAAGCTGCAAATAGTCAACTTCGCTGTTGTACCAGGAAAGCGACCATAGACAACATATAAATGTGAGATCTTGGCTGGTGTCCCAGTACAACTTTTATTTACTAAAACAGGGGTGGATTTAGTTCTTGGGCCGTAGTTTACAGATCGTGGTATTAGATCAAAATTTCTGGGTTTAGGATTCTACTCCCAGGCAACTGTATTTTCCCAGGAGATTCCAAAGTGCCCGCAAAGACTGAGAACCACTTACCTAGAAAATCCATACACTCAGTTCCAGACACAATGACTTGAAGCAAAAGAACAGAATAGTTTTGCAGATCAGAATGTTTGCACGGTTTTTTTTCTTCATTATATTTTCTTCATTCTTCATTATATTATATTTATGAAGGTTATCTTGATGGCCTTGGATATTATCAGGGTTTTCTGGGTCCAAGTGATCATTTATATCCTCTTAAGATTTATTTCTAGGAAATCAGTGTATCGTCGACACGTCTTCAAGGGCTCTGTTTGAAAATGACAGCATATGCAAAACATACACTCTAGAAGGACACCAGCCTGCAGGCACGTGTGCACTTTTATGCCTCCAAGTTCAAAGAGCAGGGACCAGCAGAACAACAGCTGCAGAAAGACTCCAGGTGCTTACTTTACTTAGGAGACTGAGGCAAGCTGAGGATGGTTATGGAAAGCTGCCCACGTGGCCTGAAGACATGGGTGCCCGGGAGGTTTCTTGACAAATATCATAAAAACGGTTTGATTCTTGCAGTCACTTTATACTTAGCAACATGCCTTTGCCAGAGCTTTGAGGTCAGTGTGGTTGGGGCTGGAGGAAATGCTAACAATGGGAGGTCAGAGGTTGGGGCGGCCGCCGCTGGGGCATGCTTTCTGGGCCATGTCCTTCCCGGGGCCGGGCATTTCATCTGCTTGGCAGGGTGAGCAGTCACTGTTGTCATGGAGACAAGCACATTCTGATATCTCCGTTTGGAGGCTCTGTATGGATGCCAGGAAAATAGAATTCAAGGAATAGTGTTTACTAAAATGCATTGAAGATGTTCAAGAGAATATTTAGTGTATTCTTCATTCATTAAACTTTCATCAAGTGCCTGCTCTGTATGAGGCCCTGCCAAGGCAGCTGCCTGTTGCACAGTCCCCGCTCCATGGAAGCTCCCGGTCCTGTGAAAACACAGGCAGGTAAACAGTTACTGCAGCAGGAGTTAATGTGATGTCTGGGTGAGAACACAGAGCTATCGAAGCAGGCAGGAGAGGCATCCTTACAGAATGGAGAGAGGGAGGGAGGCAGGAAGGAAGGAGGAAGGTAGAGGCTGGGGGAGGAAGGGCCCCCCCAGAGCAGGAGAAGGAGCTGAGTCTTGGAGCATGAAGGAGTTAGCCAGGCAGAGGGAGAGCTGAGAGAAGGCATGGGGATTGGAGAGGGGAGGGCAGGTAGGTAGGTCCCTGACGCTGAATCAGGGGAAGGCGGAAGAAGTTTAGGGGGTGGAGAGGATCAGGGAAAGGTCAGAGTGGGCAGCCAGGCTCAGATGTGCAGGGTGTAGGGCGCAGGGGCGCCGTATCCATGGAGGACATTGAAGATTTGTATATTTATGGTGTCCATTGTACAGCAAGGGTCAGGAAAGCATTTTGACCAGGGACACTTTTTCTAGTTTGTGCAAAGGTGCTAATTAGGCTGCTGGCAGCCTGGCAGATTTTGGAGGGGTTACTATGTCACACATGTCAAAGACTTTGGGTTGTGTCCTGAAGGTGTTGTGTCACCCTCGAGGAATTTAAACTGGACAATGATATGAGATGAGAAGTTTGGCATTTTAGAAAGATCTCTCTTGATGCCAGCATCGAGAATGGATTGGAAGGGGGGGCAGGATGGGATGCAGACAGCCTGATTAGAAGGCTCTCAAAATATTCTTGGCAAACAGGGATAAAGCCCTGAATGAAGACTCTGGAACTCTGGAAGCAGAGGAAGATTCCAGGGACTTTCCTGAGGCATAATCATTATGACCCAGTGGTGAGGTGTGGGGAGGTGAGGGTCGGGGAGACGTGAGGGGCCCTCATGGTTTCTGACTCTGAGTGGGACTATTTGCTAGGTAAGGAAGAGGAAATGTTGAAAAGTGATTTTCAGAAACGATTTAAAAAATGCGGAGGTACCAGATGCTTTCTTTCTGTTCACGGATGGTTATAAATCAGGATTCTTTGGGCCTCAATGCCAATGGTAAAGTTCAGGTTTCTTACTGAATTCCAGTGCTTGGTTTTAATGACAAGACTGTAATCGACAGTAAAGCTTTTCTTTCCCTGTGGACTCACATGGTGGTCTCAGGGTTCCTGGAGGCAGAGAGTGGAAACCGCAAAACCTGTTGTGACCTGGGCTCGGAAATCACATCAGAGCACTTTCACTTCCTTCTATGGGTCAAAGCACAAGTCATGAGGCCATTCAGTGATTTCAATCATTAAAGTGTTGTGAAAGACCAACACAGCAAGGGTAGAGAAGAGGGGAGGGAAAGGGGGAGGGTACTTGTGCTGATTGGTTGGAGAAGACCTTGCCAGGAGAGAATGAGAAAGAACTGGAGAGGGGCGTTACAGGCAGAGGGAACAGGCAGAGCAAAGGCCCTGAGGTGGGAGAGCATATGTTTGAGGGACTGGAAGCAGCCCAACTGCTGGGAAGGCCTTGGGCCTGGAGAATTAAGCGAGACAACCCAAGTGTAGCCCCCCCAGAGCCACAGCTGGCACATAGTAAGGGTGAATTTATGTTAATTTCTTTTCTTCTAAAAAGTGGAAGGTAGAAATATGTTTGATTCAAGATTGTCATTAGATAGGACTCTATTAAATTGAAGTTTTACCGTATAAGGCTAAGGTTTGGAAAAAAACAAAGGAGTAGATAGGTTTTTTTGTTTTGTTTTGTTTTGTTTGAGAGAGAGAGAGAGAGAGAGAGAGAGAGTACAAGCAGGGGAGAGGGGTTGAGGGAGAGAGAGAGAGAATCCCAGGCAAGCTCCATGCTTAGCACAGACCCCGATGTGGGGTTTGAATCTCATGACCCGAGCTGAAATCAAGAGTTGGACGCTCAACTGACTGAGCCACCCAGGCACCCTTCCCCAGGGATAGATGTTAAAAGATTTAACTGCTTTGCAAACGAGTGCCCACCCTACATATTTCTTAATGGCATCTCTGACCTTTTCTTAATATTTGTTTTTTTTCCCTTGAACGTGTATTCTAGGTCAAGAATGTCTATAAGCCGTAGATAACTTATAATCTAAGTTTCCGTGACAGAAACCTGAGGGAAGGTAGAAATTGAAAAAGGAACGGAGGCCGGAGGCCCCTTCTGAGAGTCTCTTCTCACAGGATGTGACTGTGACTTGGAAGGAGTTCTCCCTGAAATATGTGATGCCTACGGAAGGTGCCTTTGCCGCCCCGGGGTCGAGGGTCCTCGGTGTGATGCCTGCCGCCTGGGTTTCTACTCCTTCCCTATTTGCCAAGGTAAGTGGGCCACACATAACGTAGTGACCATTAGTCCCTCTAGAGCAAATGCAGAGGCCCTTGCTGTCACAGCTGTGTGGCCTGCAGTTTAATAAGTGAGCCTCTGGCTTATATATTTGTGTTACATGTGACTGTGACTGTCTCCCTACCTGGACCACGTCACCTCCCTTCTTTCGTCTTCCATACCCTCCCCCTCCCCTTTCCTGGTGGTGAGCACCAGGCTCTGGAGCCAGCTGCCTGAGTCCTGGCTCTGGAAGGAGCTGGTTAGGTTAGGAGACTGGTGGCCATACAAGGAGACGAGGTGGTTATTCCAGGGAGGGGGGGGCCAGCAAGCATGAAACCACAGACTTCTTCCTGCCTCCTCATTCTGTGTCCTAGTGCCTCATCCTGCCTAGTAAGAGTCACGGAAGGGGATGGAGAGTGGAAGGAGGAGGTGTCTGGCCCAGGCCCTAGAGCAAAATAGGAAGGCAGGAAATGTTGGGTGAATGAGCAAATGGATGAATGAACTTGCCCAAGTGCTCCTCTGCCTGTTCTCCACTGCCTGCCGGTGTTTGTCCCCCAGTAGGGAAAGGGAAGGGGAAGGGAGAGAACACAGGAGAGGATTATCAGTGGGGGCTCAAGGCAGGGACTAAGCACCACTCCAGGTATTATAAACAGACAGGGACTTGCTCTGGGTACTTAAATGCTCAGCTGAGTCCTTACCGGCTGAGCAGCAGGCTCTGGGGCGGGGGGGGGGGGGCTTCCAAGGAGGCTCTCCATAGAAAGGCTGAGTGTTAAGCCCAGGTTGCAGTAGCACAGCCACAGCATAGGACTGCAGTCCCATTGCCTCCACGGCTGTCTCTCAGTCACCAGGAAGCTAGAGGGGACTCCGCTGCGGAAATGCTCAGTAGGTGCTGGAAGGCAGCCTTCTCCTTACTTCCCACCCTTCCACCCTAATTGGAGTACTTCTTATTTGCAAAACCAAGTTGACATCCAGACTTCGGGAACCGAGCTCCAAGAGAATCTAGGAAGTGCTGTTTTTAGCCTGCCAGCCCCCGAGCACAGCGGGAGGCTAGAACCAGTATCGAGCCATCTCACCTGCCAGGCCAGCCACGCTGGAAAACCGTGGAGGCTGGTGCAAGCAGGACCTAGTCTCCCCGAGTGGGAGGCTAATGTGGTGAAGCACAAGGCTTGTTCTAGGTGTCACTTGGGGCAAGTCGCTTAGCCCCTGTGTTTCTCAATTGCCTCATAGTAGTGCAGGTTACAGATGCACTGACTGGGAAGCCCTCACTTGTATGGAAAAGGAAGCTCCTTTTCCTGCTGGTCCCCTGGCATGCCCTGTTCACAGATCTCTATCCTCTGCCCCGGCCTCTCAGCCTTTGGTATTGGAGCCACAGAAGCTCTCCGTCAACTAGAGAAATTCCGTAGTAGCAGTTGGGATGCCCATTGTGTTTCTCATGGACGTATCAGTGAGGGCCATGCTCATGTTGGAATCGTGTGGATCATAGTAGAGGTAGATTCTTCTAAACTGGCTCTGTGGTCTGGCATCAGGACCTCGTTCTTGCTCATAATATTGTTTCTGGGGAAAGATATCCCAAATCATGAAGTTTTGCACACAAGTTGGGGACAATTACATTTGTTTTAAGCTGGAGACCCTGAGTCTGTCATGGACAAAGTGAGGAATGAGTAGGAGGGAGAGGGAGTAGAGACCTTATGTTTCAGGTATCCACGAGGGCCCAAGCCCAGAGGAGCTTATGGTGGGAGAAGGAAGGTCTTTTCAGCAAAAGCAAGAAGAGGAGGGTTAGGACAGGCAGGTAGTTTATCTTTTTCCCCTCCTATAACAGGAAAGCATTTTCTAGCTGCCCTTTGTTTTGTGGACATTCCCCCAATTATATCTTAAATGTACATTGAGGGCAAGGAGTGGACAGAATGTCTCATGTTAATTTCCTAAAAATCTGTTGACATTCATGTTAGTTCTACATCAGCTGCCATTCTTGTGGTTGAAAGTATCTCAAAGCTTTTCTTTCTTCCTTCTCTTTACCAGCCACAATTCCAGACTCATTCTGCTAGAAGGAATTACTAATATTCCAACCTGGTCATTCCCTTGGGCAAAGCTGTAAGGTGGTGCCTTTGTGTATATAGATAGAAAGGTAGAGAGTCATACAATATTTTAAGAATGCGCTTTTCCACATTACTTCGCTACTGGAATGAATAAATTTTGAGGTGGGCAGAAAATGCAAAGGTGTATACCGGACAAAGCAGAGGGAGGTAGGACTTCCAGAATGACAGAGTAGGGATCTCAGTGGACCTCTCTCCAACCAAACAAACTTTAACGGGTAAATACTTTTTAATAATCATTTAAATTCTCTGGAAATTGCCTTAAGAGCTAACAAAGAAACAGTTCTTTAAGAAAATCTAAATATTGGGGTGCCTGGGTGGCTCAGTCAGTTAAGCATCCAACTTCACCTCAGGTCATGATCTCATGGTTTGTGAGTTCGAGCCACATATTGGGCTCTCTGCTGTCAGTGCAGAGCCCACTTTGGATCCTCTGTACCACTCTCTCTCTGCCCCTCCTCTGCTCATGCTCGCTCTCTCTCTCTCTCTCTCTCTCTCTCTCTCAAAATAAATAAACATTAAAAGAAAAAGAAAATCTAAATATCAGTAAGACCAAGTCTGTGACATTTGAGCTCTGTTACCCCCTCCACCCCAACCCTGTGTTGTAAAAGCTCTTCCCTGGGCTTAGACAGCCAAGAAGATGGGGGTTCACTTTCTTTTAAACTTCCATTTTGACCCTATAGTTTCACACGAGGAGGGGCAGGTTGCTGGCATTTCTCATTGCCCACGGGCCTGTGCTGTCAGAACTCTATTCAGGCAGGCTCCTCAGAGAGGGCCATGTCTTCTCTTTCCTCACCCAGCTTCACTTGTGTGGTGGAGACTCCACACCAGGCAGGGCAGGCTAAACCTACTAGAGTGGATCAGCCCTGCCCCAGCTAGCTCGTAGAGTGGAGGGACCGGCCAGCCGAGGCGAGCTGAGACAGCCAGGAGCCAGCACTCCTACCCCCAGTGCCTCCTTGTAGAGCAGGGCTGTGGCTCCAGGAAGAGTGGGTCCTCATTTTCAAGTCTGCTGGTACAGTGGCTCTGCACAGCCAGGAGGAGAGCTAGGCTGTAATGATAAAGAGTTCTGAAGGTCTGTCTCAGGGAATTATTTTAACAGGGTAGAGAACTCCATGCCCAAGCGTGTTGTAGCAAAACATGTAGATCTTGGTGCAGAGCCATTGAAAGGAGGCTGGGAGCTCTTGTATCAGAGCAGAACAGCAGAGCGACCGAAGTTTAGTAGAGAGATTCGGACCGAAGTTTAGTAGAGAGATTCGGAGGAAGTTCAGCCAGGAAGAGTGTTTCTGATAGCCCAGATACGTCTGCGGGTTGGGAAGGTTGTGTGCACATGCTAGACTGTGCCTAGGGATCAAAGCTGGCAGGGAAGACTCGGAAACATCCCCATGCTGCACGTGCATGCCATTACCATAGCGTGGTAGCCACCCTGGCAACACGGGTTTAAGCACATCCTCTAACCAAATACTGACTGCACAAGCTGCTCTCACACAGGGTAACAGGATCCTAAGGAGTCAGGCTGAAAAATGATATCGAAGTCATCCCTGGTTATCTAGCACTGCGTGATGTCCCACGCTGTGCCCTCTCAGCGGTGATCAGAGAGGAAAGATCCAAATTCGTAGACCCTGGCTGAATGTAAGGAAAAATTGTAAACTCTCCAAACTATGATAGCAGCCTTCAAGCTATACACATATGCAGTGGGAAAGGGTAATAATCTGACCAGCCAAGGAGGTTCTGGCACAACCTTCAACCAATAAGTTGTTAGTATGGACCCAGGAGTGACGCTGAGGTAGCCAGACCAGAAGATTAAAAACTACGGGGAACATCTGAGCAGGAACATTAGAGACTGAACATTGGAGGGGAAGTAGACCTTGCCTAATGAGTTCAGCCAAGTCATTAAACAAATAAACACCTAATCAAGCAAACAAGAATAATCCTGGTGGTAGCCAGAGTTGCTAGAATATGTTACCTAAAATGTCCAGCTTTCCAAAAAAAAAAAAAAAGGGAGAGAGAGAGATATGTAAAGAACCAAGGAAGTGTGACCCATACACAGGTAAAAACCAGCCAACAGAAACTGCTTTTGGGATACCCTGGGTGGCTCAGTTAGTTAAGGGTTCGACTCTTGATTTTGCCTCAGGTCGCTATCTCACAGTTTGTTAGATTGAGCCCCATGTTGGGCTCTGCACTAATAGTGCAGAGCCTCCTTAGGATTCTCTCTCTCTCCCTCTCTCTCTCTGCCCCTCCCTCCCTACCCTACACACACACACCCGCTTTCTCAAAAATAAACATTAAAAAAAAGAAACTGCTTTTGAATGAGCTCAAATGGTGAATTTAGCTGACCTAAATAGTTGTTATAAATATGTGCAAAGGGGTAACAGAAACCATGTTTAATGAATTAAAGGAAGGTGTAGTGATAAAGTCTTATCAAACAGAATATCAGTGAAGAGATGAAAATTATTTAAAAGAACCAAATGATAATTCTGAAGTTGAAAAGTAAAACTGAAATGAAAAATTCACCCTAGGGATTCAGTCGTGGATTTGAGCCAGCAGAAGAGTCAGCAGACTTGATGATAGATCAATAGAGATGATTCACTCTGGAAAACAGAAAAAGAATGAAGATAAGTGGACAGAGCCTCAGAGAAATAGGGGACACCAAAGTGCACTGACATACATGGGGAGTACCAGATGGAGAGGAGAGAGGAAAGGCCAGAAAAAATAGTCAAAGAAATAATGGCAGAACCCCCCCCCCCCGCCGCCGAAATCGAATGAAACACAATCTACACACCTAAGAAATTTAATGAACTCCACGCAGGATAAATACAAAGAGATCCATACTCAGGCACTTCATAGTTTAAACATTGAAAGACAAAAAATCTTGCAAGAGCAAAAGAACAGTGACTCAGCCCATGCAAGGGAACCTGTTCGAATGTTAACTGACTTCTCATCTGAAACAACAGAGGCTAGAAGGCAGTGGGACCACACATTCTAAGAACTGACAGTGAAAAATTATCAACCAAGGATTTTATATCCATCAAAATTATCTTTCAAAATTAAATCAAAATAAAAATATTCCCATATTAACAAAAACAGAGAATTCAAAGCTAACATACCTGCTTTACAAGAAATAAGAAAAGAGGTTCTTCAAGGCTGAAAGCAGGTGACATCAGATAGTAGTTGGAATCCACATGCAAAATACAGTGTTGGGGAAGGCAATCATATAGGTGTTTTGGCCCGCTTGGGCTTCCATACTTGTACTACAGACTGTGCGGCTTATTTTCTCATGGTTCTGGAGGCTAGAATTCTAACATCAAGTGTTAGAAAATTGATTTCTGGTGAGTACTCTCTTTTTGACTTGCAGACAGCTGCCTTCTCCTTGCAACCTCTCCTGAACTTTCCTCTGTGGGTAGGTAGAAATAATGAGAGAAATCTCTGATATCTCTTCCTTTTTTTTTTTTTTAATATGACAGCAGTCCTGTAGGATAAGAGCCCCACCCTTAGGACCTCATTTAACCTTAATTACCCCCTTAAAGGTCCTATATCCAAACACAATCACATCAGTGTTTAGAGCTTCAACATATGAATTTGGGAACATAATTTAGTCCATAATGGTAAGTATTACAAAAGATAGTATAATTGCAAATTTTTATCCTTTCTTGTCTCGATTTATTTTAAAAGAAATTGTACAAGACTGTACATACACATGTATGTATGTATGTTAGGTGGGCCTATAACGTACATAGCATATATGTACATATACGTGTGTGTAAGTCTGTAACATACAGAAATGTGATATGTTTAATAATAGTAGCACAAAGGGTATAGTGAGGACAAAGATAAGAATTAGAATAAGGAAATGACATCAAATCTATGGAAAGAAATGAAGAGAACCAGAGAAGATAAGGATACTCTCTCCATATGTGTGTTTTCTCTTCTATTGGCTTCTTTAGAAGATATAGATTATATAAATAATTGTAACAGTGTATTGTTGAGTTTTGACATACATAGACATAATATGTAGAGCAATAATACCACAGAAACAGAGAAAGAATAGAGTTACATAGGAGTAAGGTCAGTGGAACTAAGTGAATATCTATCTGAAGGAGACTCTGATAAGATGTATTTTGTAAATTCTAGGGCAACCACTAAGGCAGTGACAAAAAATAATTATTCAAGTCATTAAAGGAAGTCAAATGCTACACTAGAAAATATCCATTTAATACAAATGAAGGCAATAAAGGGCAAATAGAGAAAAATATGTGAGACATATAGAAAAGAAAACGCAAAATGGCAGAGGTAAATCCAACCATATCAATAAACGACATTAAATGTGAGTGGATTCTACACCATACGATACGCAAATATTTATCTCCAATGGATCAAACACCTAAATGTAAGAGCTAACAAAGCCTATAAAACTCCTAGAAGAAAACATAGACGTAAATGTTTGTAACCTTAGGTTAGGCAATAGTTTCTTAGATTGGATACCAAAAGCTCAGGCAACAAAAGGAAAAATAGAAATTGGACTTTTAAAATAACCTTTGTGTTTCAAAAGACACTATCAAGAAAGTGAAAACATTACACATAGAATGAAAGAATTTGCAACTTATGTATCTGATTAGGCACAGATATATAGTATCAAGAATATATAAAGAACTCTTACAACACAATAATTAAAAGTCAACCTAATTAAAAAATGGACAAAGGATTTGAATAGTTTTCCAAGGAATATATACAGTGGACCAATAATCACATGAAAAAGTGTTCTGTATCATTAGTTATTAGGTAAATACAAATTAAAAGCACAATGAAATATTTCCTCGCCACTATAAAAGCACACAGAAACAAATGTTGGGAAGAATGTGGAGAGATTTGAGCCCTCATACATTGTTAGTAGGAATGCACAATGATATGCCTGTTTGGAAATAGTTTTTTTTTTTTATCCCTCAAGAAGTTAAACCCAGGGTTACCATATGATCCAGGAAGTCTACTCTTAGGTATCTGTCCACGGAAAATGAAAACACTAAATTACATGGTAGCTCGTATATGAATGTCTATAGCAGCATTAGCCAAAGTAGCCAAGAAGTGGAAACAACCTAAATGTTCATGAGCTGATGAATAAATAAAATGTACCATATCCATATTATGGAATATTATTGGGAATAAAAAAGAATGAAGTATGGACACCTGCTACAACTTGCATGGACCTTGAAAACATGCTGAGTGAAAGAAGCTAGTCATTGGGGTGCCTGGGTGGCTCATTTGGTTAAGGGTCCGACTTTGGCTCAGGTCATGATCTCACACTCTGAGTTCGAGCCCCGCATCAGGCTCTGTGCTGTCAGCTCAGAGCCTGGAGCCTGCTTTGGATTCTGTGTCTCACTCTCTTTCTGCCCCTCCCCCACTCATGCTCTATCTCTCTCTGTCTCAAAAATGAATAAACATTTAAAAAAAAGAAGCTAGTCACCAAAGACCACATATTGTATGATTCCATTTATATGAAATGCCGAGAACAGGCAAATTCATAGAGACAGAAAGTAGATGAGTGGTTGCTTAGGGCTGTGATGGAGGTGGTGGGGGCGGCGGATATGGGACAATGGGGATTGACTGCTGATGAGTATGGGGTTTCTTTTAGGAGGAACAAAAATTATTTTAAAATTAGATTGTGCTGAGGGTCGCACAACTTTGTGAACATATTAAAAATATTGAATTGTATATTTAAATGGACAAATTATATTGTATATGAACTGTATCTCAATAAACCTATTTTTAAAATAGATAAGGAAGGGGAAATCCAACACATTAAACAGGGTATTTCCTCTCCGGTCACCCGTCAGCCTTATCTCTCTGTACATTTGCACCCATCTCTCCTAGTAACTTATTTACAACAGTGATGAAACAATACGCATTAGAATTTTGGAGTTAAAAAAGAAATTGAAATTACTTATTTTACATCAACTAATCGGAGATCCAGAAGAATAAATGAGAGCTAGGTAGTCACAGGGTGATGAGTCACAACATGTTTCTTGACTCCCAACCTGGTGTACTTAAGGAATTACATTCTCTTCCTTAATATCTGCAGCACCTAGAGGTCCCAGGACCTCAAAAAGTATGAGGACAAGGCTTCTAAGACTGCGTTTTTTATACTGCAGGTCACTATACATTAGTGCATGGAGAAATCATGTGAGTAGGGACCGGCATTAAAATGAAACAATAGACTAGAAATTACTAGAATGCATTATAAGCAGTAATGAAAAGAAATCTTTTGCAAAGTTTTGTTCACAGCTTATATTTTAATAAATATCTTTGTTTCTATGTCTTTATCATCTATCAATCTGTGTGTGTGTGTATGTGTGTGTGTGTGTGTGTTTACGGGGTTACAGTGTAAAATTTTTTTCTTACTGTGGATGTGGCTAAAAAAACCTAAAAGCTACTGTGTTAAGTAATCCTGGAGGATTATTGTCTATGATTCTGAACAGATGGCCACTTTTCTTTCATTCTGCTCTTTGGTTCTGGGGCTTCAGATTCTCACAGAGTTACTGCCTGAAGTCATGGAGCATTTGGGTGAATTTAGGATCCCTCTTTCAACAGGAAACTGTTGCGCAGTAAATTGTAGCAATCATCTGATAAATCCATTTCACCTGTGCCTGTATACACTGCGTAAACCTGTCCAAGGAGCAGGAAACCACTCTTATCTCTTACACACCATCTATAGGAGAGGAGCAAGGACCAATGGGCATGAGGAACTCATCTGAGATGCATACCCTGTTTCAGCTTTAATCCATAATCTTGCTTTTACTCTTCTGCCTTAATCCCAGCAAGAAGGAAGGAGGGTATAATTGTTAATGCCCTGAGATTTGACCTTAAAGTGGGTTTTGACTCTCCTACCTAAGAGAGTGCCAAAAAACAGCCTAGAACTTACTCCTGTGTTTATCTACGTGCAAGGAGACAATCACCTACACTGAATGAAGTTGAAAAGAGCCAGGGGATTGATTTAATTACAGCAGAAACTTTGCCTTTTCAATACAGTATTATATGATACTCAGTTGCACTTGTATGTAGTTTAATTTACCACATAAATTTACCATTAGTTTCCTTTTTTTAAGTTTATTTATTTGTGAGAGAGAGAGAGACAGAGCACTAGCAGGAGAGGGGCAGAGAGAGAGAGGAGAGGGAGACACAGAGTCTGAAGCAGTTTCCAGACTCTGAGCTGGCAGCACAAAGCCTGATGCGGGGCTCAAACTCTCAAACCGTGAGATCATGACCTGAGCCAAAGTTGGATGCTTAACCTACTGAGCCACCCAGGGGCTCCACCATTAGTTTCCTTAAAGGGACTCCATGATTCTGTTTTGTTTACAGGAACTGCGATCATTTTTAATGCTTTGCCTCTTTAAACATGGATTTCTATAATAAACTTCAAACTCTGGCCATTCTTTTCCACTTAAAAAGAATTACTGTTTTTAAATACATGCTCTAAGTCTTTGATCTGCAGTGGAGTATTATTCTATCTAGATGGAATTTGGTTATCTGGCTCATGTATCTGGAACAAAAATGAGAACGAAGCAGTAAGATCCCTCAACCCCTATTGCCTCTGTGAAGTAAAAAAAAAAAAAAAAAAAAAAGCACACCTCCAAAGATGTGCATTAAAATCCATGCATTTCACTATTAAAAGAATCCTGTAGGCAGGCCCTCTCTTACCTATGCATCTTTTTTTTTTAAATAATTGTACGAAGTTTGGTTGTTTTCTAAGCCAAACCCATGGTGAGTTAGAAACATGAAGTTAGAAGGGAGGGGAAAATTGCTAAGGCAACGCACTAACAGTAAGGGAGGAAACAGAAAAGCAGACACGAAACTGAGGAAGTATAGCAGCTTGGGACCGTTTAATGAAGAGCAAATAATCTTCAACTCAGGAGGTACTCAGAGTGTCACTATAGAGGAAGTAAATGAGTACTGTAATAATGGCTCTGGACCATGATGAAGGGGTGACATTATGTCTGAATATCTGTTTCAGAAGGAAGATTCATAATACATAATACATAAATAGAGTACTATTTAGTGGGGCACCTGGGTGGCTCAGTAGGTTAAGTGCCCGACACTTGATTTCAGCTCAGGTTATGATCTCATGATCCTGGGATTGAGCCCTGTGTTGGGCTCTGCGATGGGCATGAAGCCTGCTTAAGAATCTCTCTTCTGCTGCCCTCACCCACTTGCTTGCTTTCTCTCGATAAAAGAGTACTATTTAGTCAGAGTACTTTTAAAATGAGAACATTTTGGTAATTACAGTCAATTATGACTCTGTAGTTTCATATAATAGAAAACTTAACCTAAACTGGTTTAAGGCATAAAGAATTTATTGGCTGTAATTGAACAGTCCAGGCATATTTTGTTTCAGGAACAGATTGATCCAGGGGTTCAAAAGATGTTGGGGGGGGTATTTTTCTCTATCTTGCAAGTCTGCTGTCTTGTAGATTGGCTTCATTTTTAGGTCTCAGGTGGTGGTAGCTGACACCACTTATGCATTGCTGTGGACTGAATTGTGGCCCCCTCTAATTCATATGTTGAAACCGTAACCCCCAATGTAACTGTATTTGGAGTAAGGAAGTAATTAAGGTTAAATGAGGTCAAAGGTTAGAACACTGATCCAATATGGGACACCAGTGAGCTTTCACACGCCCTCTCTCCGCCATGTGAGGGCACAGCAGGAAGGGAGTTGTCCGAAAGTGAGGAAGAGTCTCCAGGAGCCGAATCTGTTGGCACCTTAATCTTGGACTTCCCAACCTGTAGAACAGTCAGAAGATAAATGTTTGTTGTTCAGTCCACCCCGTCTTCAGTATTTTGTTATGGTGGCCCAAACAGACTTAGACATTCTTCCTTCCAGGTTCAAGACTAGGGAAAAGAGCATGCATTTCTCCAGGCCGAATCTGTTCTGATTGGATCACGTGCCCATTCCTGAACCAATCCCATGGCTGCGGGAATCCGTGCTCTGACTGGCCAAGCCTGAGTATCCCCACATCTAGGGGTGGAGTGAGGGGAAGAGCCGCCCCTTCCCGCCGCCATGGCAAAATCAGGGTAGTAACCAAAACAGGGTGGCAGAACTGTGTCAGTAAAATCCTCAGCTCTCTGAGAAAACCTGGTTCCCCAAAGTGACTAGTCCAGAAGAGATCAGGAAGATGTCTGAGGTTTAACTGTAGCATTTTTCTCCCTAAGATGATGACACGTGAGGTGAAAACGAATCAGCTGCTGTGTATAAGGCAGCATCCCTTGTGTTAAATGATGAGTCCGGATTTTAAAAAAAAATGTATCTACTCATTTATATTTTTGGTAGAGTTGGTTTGGAGCTCTGCTTCCAAAGGTCTATCAAAGTCATCTGAGCTCCCTTACTACAAGGCAGACCACAGGAGAAGGGGTGCTGAGGGCTGTAGAAAAGGACTGGGGAGAGGAGCAGGTGCTTGCTAGCTCCCTGGGTGAATGTGTGCAGCCAGCCTCTGCTGGGTTCTGTCTGTGGTTCAAAGTCGTGGCTCAAGTGGAGGGAAAGGCTCACACAGTGAGGCAGAGGGAGCAGGTACATCGTGCACCCTAGTCCCACTCCTGTGAGGCAGGAAGCATTGTTCAGGCTTTGGAACTCAAGCAGGGGTGTGGAAAGGGGGGAAGAGGGAGCAAACACCTTAAGTCCTATGTCAGGGGATCTAGCTAGAGCACACCCAGACTCTGAGAAGCCCACCCATGTTTTCCAAGTTTTTCAGGAAATGCACCACATTCCTAGTGTGGTGTAGGCATACACCCTGAAGTACGTTGTTCCATTTGGACCACTAGGTTCTGGAAGAATTCTGTCTGTGATGTCTCTCTTCTCTCGCTGTTTCTTTCTTTCTTTCTTTTTTTTTTTTTTTTAACTGCTATTATGATCTTTTTAAAACTTTCCTTTGGGGGCGGCTTTGAGGCAAGTGGCTAAAGCTTGGACTCACTGAAATCTGAGCTTAGTCTAGCAACGAGGTCCAACCCAGTGTTTCAATGTTTTGTTTTGTTTTTTTTTAAAAGACAAAACTGATTGCTTGGCCACTGAATTTTAGAATAGAATCTGCATGACCCCAAATACCACATCAGATGGTCCAATATATTCTAGCCAAAAAATGTTCCTATGGCTTTGCTCTTTATTGTTCTAAAGACTTTAAAAACCTTGAAAAGTAACTTTAAAACCCTTCTAAGTTGTTCTTGCCAACTACGGTTCTGCATTCATGTTTTGCATTAACTTAATTCGGT
>CM053566.1:41805129-41822355 GCA_028646485.1 Cryptoprocta ferox
TTTTCTCTTCTGGGGGAATGACACCACATCTCTGAATTCATCTCTGATATTTTCTGAGCTCCAGGCCCAGTTTGGGACCATCTACTGCATATCTGCATAGCCAGGGACCTTAGGAGTCCATCAGACTTAAGCCTATTACTTGCACAACCCCAGGTATCCACTGCCCTGCTCCTTACCTTGGTTAATGGGATCATGGTCACTCAGTGCTTGTAAAGCCTTCCAGACAGCCAGGGAACATTGTCCAGGCCCAGTTGTGTGACATTCTAGTTTCTTGCTCATGCTTCCTTCTGTCTCTGAGGATGCCATTGTCCTAGGTACAGGGACCTGGCTTTATGCAATT
The DNA here is from genome assembly GCA_028646485.1 of Cryptoprocta ferox. NCBI lineage: Eukaryota > Metazoa > Chordata > Mammalia > Carnivora > Eupleridae > Cryptoprocta > Cryptoprocta ferox. The sequence goes on from CM053566.1 coordinate 41,805,470, forward strand.
TGTATCCCATGCCTAGAACACCCCCTGGCATATGGTCCTTGGCAAGTGCTTATTGATTGACTAACATGAGAGCAGTGAGTTCTGTATAAGCTGTAAGTTGTTAAATAGTTGACAAAGACATTTGAAATTTCCTATAGCATTTATTACTGGAATAGTCCGATTGGCATAGGTACAGAGAGCCGAGCAGTACATTGAAAGCCTGGGGCTGCAAGTATTCGTGATAAAGTGTTTGACATAATGTAAACTGCAGGGCAAGCCATGGTATGAGTTTCCCCCATTGATCCTGCCATTTTGGTTTGTTCACGTTTAAAAATACAAAATGCAACCTTTGGAGATCCACAGTCATCACAGGCATAGATCACCTGGGGCCCTGACCATCTAACAGGACCCTGCTCATTCCTTAGATCTCCTGTCCCCACGTAGCACTAAGGCTACTGCTTCTCTGAGCAGGCGCTCTGAGGGACCAGCGCAGTACACACTATTCCTTACCTAGGAACATGAGTTGAGCCTTTAACACTGATTTAAAGTAGTTCTTGTGATTCTTTTTTTTGTAAATCCCGTTTCAGTTGGTCTTGGGCTTAACAATAAAGAACATTGATAGTAGTGAAGAGAAAATATAATGAATAGCCATAGGTGTGCCCTGCTGTTGGGAGTCCAAAGACACGCTGACAGGTTTCCTTTAGGTCCGTGTTCTGGTGGTGCCTGCGGAGAATTACGACTGCCAAATACTTCACAAAAAATCAGTGGACAAGTCATTTGAGTTTATCACCGATTGTGGAGGAAACAGTTTTTATATTGAGTAAGTATCACTTCGTGGAGATTCAGAAGGGTCTCCCACATTCCCACTGGGAGCAAGGCCCAGGGTGGGGCTGGTCCTTGGGTCTATCTTCGTCTTCCCAGTGCCCAAGGGGGTGGCAGTGAGTCCTGGGTCTGGGGAGGGAGGTGCTTTTCCTCTGCACACACCGTCCCACACCAGACCTTGTCCTGCACATCTGGGCAAGGCTACTGTCCTCAGCTTCGATCTTACCAGAGGTTCACCTTCCAAGTTGGGATTCATGGGCTGCTTAGGAATTTCTTGGCCTTTTGCTGCTTCCTGTCGTCCAGCTCGGATTCCCAAAAGACAACCACAAGGGGTACCTTCTACTAGGAAAGCACGTCAGCCCAGATTCTCCCTTTTTTGCATCTGATTGAGTGGGGAGTGTCACAGAGAGGTAGACCTCCCTGTCCCCTCACCCTGTGTCCCTGAATGCTAATAACCTAGGACATCCCTGAGTCTCAGCTCATGCTCTTCACTTCTGCAGACCCTCCCTGCCCCCTTGGAGGCTTCCTGAGGGACCCAGGAGCTCCAGGGGACCCTGGTAGGCAAACGTCTCCTGTGAAGAAAATATTAAGAGTAAAGGCCCTGAAGTCAACAGCTATGGGTTTGAATGCCTACTTGGTCACTATGTAACTCTCTGGCCTTGGACATGTTGCTGAACTTCTAGAAGCCTCAGTTGCCTTATCTGTGAATTGAGGCTTAGGCCTAACTTGTTGGATGGTTGTGAGGTTAAGTGAGACATAGGCTAAACTCCTAACACAACACTCAATAAATGTAGGTACTTTGTCGTTGCCTCTTCTTCATTGTTACTGTTATTGGTATGTACACATACAAGTATAATTTTTTGGTGACCACTTTATTGAGATATAATTCACATACCATGGAATCCATTCTACAGGTGAATTTTTGCCCTTTTATTTCAGCCATCACAAGTTCCCACCGGCCAGTCCTGTGTTGTGTTCTGGAGTGGATGGCACAAGGAAGGGTGGCTGTCACTTGCTGTGAATCCAGGGGTGGGGTAGTCTCTCATTTCATCCCAGACTCCACAGCCAGAGCCTTTGGTGGAGCAAGAGGGAAAGAGAGGTCGGGACTCCTACTGGGCATGCCTCCCGAGATAATACCCTTATTTATTTTGTCTTCACAGCCCCCAGATGGCCTCTAGATTCTGTAAGAGCTCTGCCAGATCCCTGGTGGCCCTTTACCACAAGGGCGCGCTGCCTTGTGAGTGCCACCCCACTGGGGCCATTGGCCGTCACTGCAGCCCAGAGGGTGGGCAGTGCCAGTGCCGACCCAGTGTCATTGGGCGACAGTGTACCCGCTGTCGAGTGGGCTACTATGGATTCCCATATTGCAAGCGTAAGTGCACGTTTGGTTCATCCAGGGTTGTCTCTGGTTCCAGGTGGGTGACGGTCATCTAGGGTGGGCAGGCCTTTTTTTTTTTTTTTTTTTTTTTTTTTTTTGAGAGAGAGTGCAAGAGTGCAATGGAGGGACAGAGGGAGAGGAAGAGAGAGGATCCCCAGCAGGCTCCATGCCCAGCATGGAGCCTAGCCCAGGGCTCAGTCTCACAGCTGTGAGATCATGACCTGAGCTAATATCAAGAGTGAGACGATTAACCAACTAAGCCACCCAGGTGCACCTAGGGCAGGCCTTAATGTTCACTGTGCTGGAGACTCACCTCTCACCTTGGGGTCTTGTGAAAATGCAGATTCTTATTCACGAGGCCCAGGTTGGGGTCTAAGAGTCTGCATTTCTTTTAACTACTCAGATAATGCCCATGCCTGTTGTCTGTGGACCAAATTCTGAGTACGTAGGTTCTAGAAGCTAAACATTTGTGTTTCCCATGTTATGTGACCTACACACTTGGCAAAGCAGGTGAGTGTAAAGAGCCTTAAGCATGGAAATATTGGACAGCTCAATCCTTCTTCCATTTGGAAGCCCCTTCAACTTTTGCAGTCTAACCAAAACAAAGTTGAAGTAGGTGGAGGTGGGGTACCTGGGTGGCGCAGTTCATTAAGCATCTGACTCTTGGTTTCAGCTCAGGTCATGGTCTAGCGGTTCAGGAGTACTATCCTCCATTCAGCTCTGTGCTGACAGCATGGAGCCTGCTTGGGATTCTCTCTTTTTCTTTTTCTCTCTGCCCCTCCCTGACTCATGCATGCATGTGTATGCTCTCTCTCTCTCTCTCTCTCTCTCTCTCTCTCTCTCTCTCTCTCTGTCTCTCAAAATAAATAAATAAAAGAAAACAAAAAAAGAAATAGGAGGAGGGCCAGGGCCACAGGAGCAGAGTACTGTCTGAATGGGAAGCCCGGGGAATTTCATCTCAGAACCATCCTATGGCCTGAGACATTGGGTCAGCATAGGCCACATGCAGTGAGGGGTGCAGGTGTGGTGCAGGGAGTCCTCTCCTGGAGGCCAGCCTTTGCCTAATGAGGGTCCGGCTGCTGTGTTATGCCCTGACCTTGAGCTCAGTGCACTAGGGTGATGTGGAGGCACTTCAGGGAGCCTGTGAGGAACAGGACTCTCTGACAAATGACAGGTGTCTCATTAGAATGGCATGTGACTGCAGCTGGGTGGGCTCCTTTGAGCATCTGTCTCGGCGACACTGGGTCCAGATGTGCCTCACACCTTGTCTGCCATGAGCATGTAGTATGGTTGGTCTTGGCTCCAAGAATACCTTTCAGATCAACCACACTCAATAATGCCATTATGAAGAAAAAAACGAGACATTTCTCCCAGACCCTTGGAAGCTTCTGGAAATCCTGGTAGTTGGTAAAGTGCTGCTAGAGGCCAGGTGGCATCTAACCTTAACACCGTGTCTCTTTATTCCCTGGCCAGCATGCAACTGTGGACCGCGCCTTTGTGAGGAGACAACAGGGAGGTGCCTCTGTCCTCCCCACACGGTCAGGCCCCAGTGTGAGGTGTGCGAGCCGCATTCCTTCAGCTTTCACCCCCTGGCTGGCTGCGAAGGCTGCAACTGTTCCAGGAGGGGTGCCATTGGGGCTGCTACCCCAGAGTGCGACAGGGACCACGGGCAGTGCAGGTGAGCTCAGGTGGACTCACCTGTTAGGTCCTGTTATGGGAAGCGAAGATGTCATCTGCATACTCCGGTCGCCATTACTTCCCATGTCGCACAGCTCCAAGGACTGCACTGTGTTCACCTCAGGGTGGAGCTCCCCACCCTGAATGGGCTGTGGTGTGTGGAGTAGCGGTCCCCTCAGACTCAGGGTAGCCTGCGGAGGGGGCGGGGGGGAGATGACCAGTCGCCTGAGGTCACAAACATCCATACTCATTCGCTCCAGCATTGTTCTCAGTGTGTCCCATATGTGTGCATAATTAAGTTATCCTTTCTTCCACTGTGTCACCTTGTGGTGAGTGCCAGCTATTTGTATTTAGGTTTTGGCTCCAAATCTTCATTCTATGGTAAGCGGGCAGTTTTGTTGAGCGCAGTGCATGACAAAGCCCAGAGCCCTCAGGCCTGCCACCCTGTCTCAGACAGGCAAGCTCGAAGGGGTGCTGGGGTGTCCGCAGCAGGCTTTGGTTGTGGGTGTGCAGGCAGGATAGGTAGGTATATGCTGGAGAGCCTGACGTGAGAGTGGGGCTGCGTGGGGACTAGCCGGGAGGTCTAGTGACTGATAAGGAACAGCTCCAACAGACACCACATTGCTAAGAGGTTTTGCTCAGCTGGTTGAGCTCTCATTGGAAATTGGAGGCCAATGTCACATGATTGTATGTGATCAACCCAATCTCAGCAGGACTGGAGAATGGCCGCAGGGAATGAAGACTGGATCCAGTCTCCTAGGAGCACAGGCTGGAAAGAGTCAGGTAGGGGGTTATGTGGCAGGAAAACCGTGGCAGAGCCACCATTCCAGGCTGGTGTGGCAGTGTGCAGGAGCAAGAGGGAGGGTCGCTGTTGGCCCTACACTCCCACCCACGATGGGGAGTGAATATTTTGGAGTCCAAGCCTGTGATCTGCGTGTGACAGCCCAGACAACAGTGGCTGTGCGGTCGCTCCTGGGGGCAGCCATCCGTGACTCCAGCTCAAGGACGGCGGTATTAGTTTCCTGTGGCTGCTGTAACAAATTACCACAAAGGAGGTGACTTACAACAATAGAAATTCATTTTCTTATAGTCAGGTTAAGAGCCCCAAGTCAAAGTGTTGACAGTGCCATGCCTTTTCTGAAGACTGTGAGAGGGAATCTGTCCCAGGCCTTTCTGTTACCTTCTCATGTTGCCAGCAGGCCTTGGAGTTGCTTGGCTTATAGATTCACGACTCCGGTCTCTGCTCCGCCATCACCTGGATCCTCCTTGTGTGTCTCGCTCGTCACATTCTCCTCTCTGTGTGTGTCTTTTCTCCTAAGGACCCCAGTCATATTGGATTAGGGCCACCTTACTCCAGCATGACCTCCTCTTAACTTGATTATATCTGCAAACACCCTATTTCCAAACTTCTCAGGTCCTAGAGATTAGAACTTGAACATATCTTTTTGGGGACAAAATTCAACTCCCTGTAGCAGCCGTATTTGCTTTTCCTAAGGAAGGACCTTTGACCACACCTTTAACTGTTGCCCGGGTGCCTAAAAGCTCCTTTATGCTACAGGAAAGGATGCTGAGTGACAGCCTGAGTCATGAAACATTCCGAGTCTTTAAAACCACAGGTGTGAGTCTCCCCTGAGTCAGCTCAGTTGCTTATCCTTCTCAAACCAGGAGCCTAAACTGAGTGCGATTTGCACAAAAAATTTGGAGGTGATATTCAATGTTTTCTCCTCACCGTTAGTTAACATACATTAGATTCTGTTCCTTCCAGTGCTTAAGCTATTCTCTGGAAAGTCAGGCACGTAGTTCATTGCTGAAGATGCTAAATTGGGTCTCAAATGCACCCATGAGCCTGGGGAAACATCTGACTTGTTTCCAGTTAATTACTGATGTAAGAAGACAATGGCACTTAGGGTGGAAGGCACAGACTTCCACCAGCACCTGCAGGAATGCAGGAATGCTAAAGAACAGAAGACACACTGTGCCCAGGAGATGCTTCCAGGCTGGTGGCTGGAGAAGATGGAGAAGCGGGAAGCTAAAAGGACCTCTCTGTGCTGATAATGACCCAGTCAACTTTATAGAAAGGGGAGAGAGAAAGCAAAGAGGTGTATGATCCTGTGACTTCATTACAGACCTAGATTTGCTTCTCCGGGGAAAATTGCCTCCATTCCCTCTCTTTCAACCTTTGGGCCAAAAAAGTAGCTGGATGAATGCCAGAATCTTGTAGATTTGGTCTATCACATGGCCATCACTGCCTCATTCCAGCTGGGCTATTTGGTATTCCTCTCCACGTCTCCTCTCCTATTTCACATAGCTGGCTTTTTTCTTCTATTCTTTCATCGATGGGTGTCATTTTCCCTTGGGAGGCTCACAGCCCCACTACACTTTTCATCTTGTTCTTTTCTACCTCTACCAGGGCCTTCTTCCCTCGAATAGCAAGCATTGCACTTTTTCTTACCGCTGGCCTCTCCGTTTTTATGTTCCCAAAGATGCCAGTCTCCCTTTCTTGAAATACAAAACCCTCTTATAGACAACAAACTGATAGCCAGTCATAAACATTTGATACCAGAGCTCCAGAGTATTTGTAAATAAAATGTGTGGCTCTCAATGGCAACATCCACAAGGATGGGGAAGATGGAATATTTCTCTTCATGAAAGAACAACACCAACAAGGTCTGCCATCTTGGTATGCAAAGTGGTCACAGGAGAGTTAGAACAACAGTTGAAAGACAGCCAAGCCAGTCTGTTGCTGCTGAAACCCTTCAGCAGCACCTCTGTCTAAAACACACACAAATATCCTCAGAGATCTTTTAGAACATCTACCAGACCAAAGGAAACTGTAGAATCAGAACAGGCTTCAGAAAAGGAAATCCAAGGTGCTATAAAAAAAAGGCAAACAGATTGAATTAGGAGTAGTCATTTTCATTTTAATATATTTGAAGAACAAATCAAAGGAAATAATTCAGTGTCTTTATGTGAAATTGGTTTGCCTGAATCCTTCAGCGTAAAGAGTATCTGACAAATAAGCAGGATGAATGGAAAGGGGGGTCTTAGCAGTAAAATCCTCTGCTCGCTTGAGTGGTACCCTAGCAAGAATCTGGAGATAAAAAAGCCAAGAGAACAAGGTTCTGTCTGAACAGCAGAATATAGCAATGCATAACCTAGAGGATGCAAAACTCTGGGAAGAGCAGGGGAGGAATATAAGCAAGGGTACTCGAACGGTTATCAGGAAGGGAGAGTGCTGGCCGAGGATGGGGCCCAGAATTCTGTAAGTGGCCTCAATCACAGCTTCATGAAGAAACTTTTAAAGCCCTAAATAATGAAAACATTATCGTGCGCCCATATATAATTAGAAAAAAGAACTTACTAAGCCACAAAATAAGTGTGGGGCAGATCAACAGAGTTCTGTTTTTCCATAATGACTACTTCCGGCTTTTCTTTCGAAAGCCGAACATACAAGTAAAAAGTTTGGGACGGGGTGGGGAAGTGGGGGGTGGGGGTGTCTCCTGGGTGGCTCAGTTAGTTAAGTGTCTGACTTCGTCTCAGGTCATGATCTCATGGTATGTGAGTCGGGGCCCTATGTCAGGTTCTGTGCTGACAGCTCAAAGCCTGGAACCTGCTTCAGATTCTGTGTCTCCCTCTCTCTCTGCCTCTCTCTCTCCCTCCCTCCCCCCCCCCAAAATAAACATTAAAAATTTAAAAAAAAGAGAAAACAATGGTCTTCCCCTCACCCCCAAACAAAATTTCCTGATGAAAATGAAGAATGTGTTTAGAGGAACCTAAAGTTAATGTGAAGGAAATGATCCAAGATGCCTGGAACTTGCAACAAAAAGAAAAAACATCCTTTCTTAGTGAGACAACAGACTGTCTTGCAGTTGTACAGATTATCACAGATCACAAAACTTAAACATAGGAATTTTCAGATTTTATTTCACTGTTTATAGGTGTTCAAGTTTATCATACTAAAACAAAATAAAACTTATAAATATTAATCTAATCTTTAAAATAAGTTACAAAAATAATTGTAGCAGTCCACAATACTCAATCTCTACTTAATTAAAACTGGTGTGGGGCGCCTGGGTGGCTCAGTCAGTTATGCACCCGACTCTTGATTTTGGCTCAGGTCACGATCTCATGCTTTGTGAGATCAAGCCCCACATCGGGCTCTGTGCTATTGGTGAGGAACCTGCTTGGGATTCTCTTATCTCCCTTTCTCTCTGCTCCTCCCCACTCGTAATCTGTCTCTTTCTCAAAAAATAAACATTTTTCTTAAACTGGTGTAATTTTAGAGACAATGAGAATAAATTAAGTTGGTACCATAAAACTGAGTTCTCAATTCAGCTTTGTTATAAACTAGCTAGAAGACTGAGCAAGGGACTCTGCCTCCTTGGGTCTCAGTTTCCTAATCCATTAAAAGTTTGGTAAAATTATCTCTACCTTTCTACCTAAAAATTTAAAATCCTGTTCTGTTCCTCTTCAATCTCTGATTGTAACAGAGAAAATATTGCAAAATTATGTTGTACCAGTGCCAGAAAATCCATTATTTTGGTCAACCCTACATTGAGGTCTTAAAGATGCTTATATTGATCAAGATTTTGTTTTTAGTAGCAATGCTAACTCACTCCGATATGACAAGAAAAAGGACATTTGCATTGCTTTTAATAGTATAAGATTATGTCATCAGATTCTATGAACAAGCAGATCCTCAGGAGATTTTATCAATCACTGACAGATACAAGAAGCTGGGAATGACTGCTTTATAGAACCAGCATGATGCCAACCACTTCCAGGCTCTTTTGAGATCAATGAAAGGGATGGTAATCCACCTGGATGTTCAGTGAAGCCACATGTGCAAATGTGCCTCTTCAGAAGAGCAGTAGCAAAAGAAACACCTTTTTTTGTGGGGGTGGGGGGGAGACCTGTACCTAAGCGAATCCTCACAGATTTACTAAATGTTTGTGTTAGATGGAGAAATGAAATACCAGAAAAGGTCATAGACTTGGCATTCTTGGAACAGAAGTGCTTCCAGCTAGGCAGAGTTCCATCAGTCCTGCCAACTCGGAGAAGCAGTTCCTTTGACGCCCTTCATCAGTTGATAGGAATGGTAAAGTCCAGGCAGCTTTCGGGGACACTGGTAGCAAGCAGGGCGGATGGGGCTCCTACCATGGGGATGGAGCCCAGAGCTCTTACCTACATTTTCTCTGGCTTCCTGCATCTTCTGTGACACCAGTGTCTTTCTCCATCTCTCTGAATGATCTTATTTGGCTGTGTCTGCCTTCTTTCCTCTATACTTTGTCCTCCTGAAAGCCCACCCATTCTCTTGGCTTCAGCCACCCCCTCCCGGATGATTCCAGATCCAGAGCTCCAGTCCTGACCCCTTGATGGCTGGCTTATCCTACCTTCATCGTAAATCAATTCAACCTGGCTTCTTTTATTGGCTTTACTTAGGGGACCCCAGACAAGTCCCCTAAACTCTTGGAGCATCTATCCCCTCCCATGTATAATGAAGTGTTAGACTAGATGATCTTTTAGGGCCCTTGCAACTCCAAAACTCTTCCAACTCCAATTCCATATCTGAAACCCTTGCCATTGTCCTGCCTTTCAAACCATTTCTCTCTTTGAAATCTTTTTTTAATCCTACTTACTGGTGATAGTCTCTTCCCCTTCCCCAAAGCCTGAAATCCCAGTATCATCTTAGAATCAACTCCTTTTCCCCATAGTCAATCAGTTGTCAACTTCTGGCAAGATATGTATTATTGCCTTTTTTTCCACAGCTCTCTGCTGCCACCTTGGTTAAGTTCTTTTACCCCCTCATATTTAAATGATACTGGTGGTCTCCTAATTGACCTTCCTTTTCCTGGTTTACTCAAACATTCATTCATTGATTCCTTTTTTTGGTGGGGGGGGCTTAATTGAAAAGGAATATGCTCAGTACACAATTATCCTGGGATTTAAAAATCTGTTTTCCCCATACTTTTGTCACTAATACATAGAACTCTTAATCTTGTCTACAAAACTCAAGACAATGTGGGTAAATGCCATGTATGTTTATGATTTTATCTTCTTGGTATTTTTAACTAAGATGAAACATTTTTCTCAATTACTGTGATTTTTTTTTTGCCTTACATTCTATTTTGTCAGATATTAGCATGTTTTATTGCTCAAACTCCATCTAGCACCTATACTAGTTTGGGTGCTGTGCCTCATGCAGAAGGTACACGTGCCTACTAATAAGAGGTCATGGTCTGGCAGGGGATCCCGAACTAACCACTAATGTGGCATGGTGAGCGCCATGTTGTGTGCAGGCTGCCTTGGGGGCACGTGGATCTGCCAGGTGCCACTTCTATCACATCACTGCACAAGAATGCATAAGAACCTTTCTCAACAACCTGATAGGAAAAAGACTGGCTTTTGTAGTAGTATGGCCCCCACCTACCCTAACTTAAGCCTTTTTTCAGCTTTATTCTCTGGCTTGGTGTTCTTACTTCCTCTAAACACTTTATATATGTTCAGTTCTCCAGGTATCAGTTCTCCTTTCCCCTCTTCTGTTACACATCTCCTTCAAGGATTATGTGTTTAAAGCACAGACTTGGGGCAACTGGGTGGCTCAGTTGGTTATGCATCCAACTCTCGATTTCAGCTCAGGTCATGATCTCACGGTTTGTGAGATTGAGCCCTGTGTTGGGCTCTGTGCTGGCAGTGGGGAGCCTGCTTGGGATTCTCTCTCTTCCTTACTCTCTCTTCTCTCCCCTGCTCTCTCTCTCTTTCTTCCTCTCAAAAATAAATAAACATCTTTTTTTTTGTTTTAAAAAAAGCACAAACTCAAAGAAGGTATGAAGCCTTCTATGAATCCGCAGAGATATCCTCATCATCGCATTGCCTAAATGAGATGCTTATATCCCATTTGTCACATGATTACCTCCCTTTCTGAATCTCTGTGTCCTGTGTTCTCAGTGAAAATGTGCCAAGATCAGGACCCACTTACTCTATCCCCTCCCTCCTGGATCCCCTAACACAGGGATATGTGTATAGAAAGCACTCGGTGATTATTGAATGAATTGATAAATGAATAAGGTAGACTTTGGATTCTAGATTATGACTGGAGTTGATGTGAGTGCAACATTAAGAGACCCACTGTATTGAATGAGCAAAGGGTAAGGTTCACTCTCACACCTGATTTTCTAGCCGTTTGTGCAACACAGCAAGCACCCACACATGAGCAGATGTTATATAATAAGGCCTGGCCACGAGCCCGTTGCCTTGGAGATGAATTCACTTGACCCGCACCCCCAGTCTGCACCTACAGGCAGGTTCTGCTGGAAACTTCTTGCCTTTGCAGTGAGGGCAGCTTCTTGGGCAGCAGAGCATCTCGCTGGAGAAACGTGTCATGGTCAGGCTGACTTGAGGTAGTTTTTAAGAGATGTTCAGCCAGACTTTCAAGAGGAAGTTTCCTTTTGATTCCCTGTTGTCATGGCACCACCAAAAAGTCATTTGGCTGCTTGTTTTTGCATATGACTCATATGCTCAATGCTCAGGAATCCTGATATTATATTCTCCATGTTTTGGTTAACCCTTCTCCTGGTCAGTCCCACCTGGAGTCTTCAGGGTCAGCTCACAGGCCCCCATTCTTCTCACTCTGCTCAGCTTTTTGCTTTTTCTCATCTGTTCTTAGGCGTTCCGTTGCTGCTTGGGTTCGGAGTGAGGCCCAGAATTTTACGTCACCTCACTGATGTGGCCACATGCCCTCAGCCCACCTGTCCTTGCCGCCACATCATCTCACAGCATTCTGAAATACTTAGACAAAGAATGACTTTGCTTCCGTTTCTCTTTGTCTCAACAAGCAGCTTCCACAGCTGCCCTCCCTATAAACCACTCTGGTACCTTTCTTTGCCACTCAGGTGAAAATATACAAAATAGGCTCCTGTCTGCCTGTCCTTGCCTTCAAGGCCCAGGTCCAGGTCGTTTGCTCAAGGGGCCGCCCTCAGCCTTGGCCACCAATATCATTCAGCATGTGAGTGGTTCGTTTGGCACTGGCATTCAATTAAGGGACCTGTAAGCCAGAAGCCCTGTGCCTCTGCTAAAAGAAACACACTTTGGTTCAACAAGCTGCCAATTTGGCAGTTTGTGACCATAGCACTATCTCTGCACAGTGTCCTTTCCCTCCGGGCGAGGTGACAGGAGCAGAGCCCACCCAGCCTAAGTCAGGCCATCTCCAACCTCCTCTTCTGATCAAAGTTTCCTCTTTCTGAGGCTTTTAGTTGGACAGGGCTGTCTGTACTCTCTAGACCACCAGAATCTTGTGCCCCACCGCCCCCACTGCTCTTCCCAGAAATAAGGAGTCCTCTGGGACCAGTCTTTTTTTTTTTTTTTTTTTTTTTTCTGGACTGTCTCATTGCATTTAGTCTGAGAGTCACAGTAAGAGACCAGGTGTTACTAATCAGGACCTAGGAACCCTCTTAAAGGGAATGCAAATTTGTGTGTTGGAAAGAAAGAGAGAGAGAGAATGAAAGAATGAAAGGAAGAAAGGAAAGAAGAAAGGAAGGAAGGGAGGGAGGGAGGAAGGAATAGAAAGAAAGAAGGAAAGACTTTAAGCAAAGTGTTGACACTTTCCACCTATATTGCTATAGGTGTGATTTGGAGAATATTTGCTCCCTTATGAAAAGAATTTCTGCAGGTGTCAGGTAGGGAGGAAGACCAGGAAGAATTGCAATGACCTCTCACCTGGCAGCAGGCCTTGCAGGTAAAACTAACTGTGTCTTTTTAGGTGTGCTGAGCGGGGTAACCTAGGGACTCCCATTTGCTCCCCTTGCCAATGCCACAGCAGGAATAATGATAGCAATTCTTACATGTGTGCACAGTACTGTTCTAAGGCTTTTCCATATGTTATTTTATTTTATTTGTAAAATAATCCTAGGAAGTAGATATGTGATCTCCATGTTTACAGCTAAGTAAACTCAGCTATAAATAGGTTAATTTGTTCAAGGTTCTATAACCAGTAAGTAACCAAGTTGGGATTCAAAGCTGGGCTGCGTGGTCCCATGTTTGTATTAATCAAACACAACGTTCTATACTTGGTTATAAGCAGGCATTTGCCAAAGGCAAACTTTGTGGGAAAGAAAGTTAGATTTCTCTTTTTCAGGATGGTCCCTGGGGTATTTTAATAGGTATTGGTAGCAAGTTAGTGGTAAAATATTTCGTGTCAGATTATACTCCCAATGTTATGATATAAAGCATGTTTTCTAGGACTTTCTTTATACCCACAAAGAAAAGATCAGCATGTGGATCCCACCAGATATCAGCATGGAGCTCAGTGATGGAGCTGGCCCCCACTCCCTCTCCCTCTCTCCACCCCACGGGGTGGCGGGCTTCTCCGTTCTGCTGCCCTCTCACTGCTCTTCTCACTCAGTCAGCTTCTGGGTCTTCCCCTCCATTCTTTGTCTCCAGTGTGCAGACGTGTGGATGACTCCCCGCTCCCCACAGAGCCTTCCTCGGAGCCCAGACACGGGGGCTGCTGCCCGCTGGACTTCCCGCCAGCCCTGCCCACTCCCACATTGCCTCCGGGGCCCAGTCTGGATGACTGGAGGTCTTCCTTGCCTTCCCCTCTTCTCTCCCCTCATCCAGGCCCCAGCAGCTTCACCCCTAAATAGCTTGGAACCCCTCTCTTCTCTCCATTCCAAGTGCCTTTGCCCTAGTTCAGCCCCTTCTCCCTCTTGACTCCGCAGCCTGCTGCAGAATTGGTCATCTTGCCTCCATCCACACGCACATCCAACCACGCTCTTTCCTACTTACAGCTTTTTGAGATGGCGATTCCTTGTCCAAGAGCTTGCCATGTGCCTCATCTACCTCCACAGGGGTCCTGGGAGGCATCGGCTAGCATTTTCCCTTTCACAAATGAGAAAATGGATCCTTAGCAAATTATCAAGATACTGTATCTGCTAGACGCCAGAGTTGGGATCAGTACATAAGGAGACTGCCTTCAGTGCCCAGGGCTCAGCCACTGCACTCCACCAGACAGCATCACGGCGGCCAGCACCTCTGTCCACATGAACTGCCTCCTGCCTACCTCTTCAGCTCATGGATCAGCTTTCCCCACTCATATACAAACGCTCCCTGCACACACCAGACTGTTCGCCTCCCTTCTTTCTGTCTGAAACACCTATCACTCTTACCCCATGACAGTTGCCCTTTTAGGTTCAGCTCACACATGACCTCCCTCCCGGAGCCTGGGTCAGAGCTGCTCCCCCCACCCCTGCTGAGACCCTGTATGCATATTGTCCACATTTCTGCCCTGCCACCTAGGTTCGGGCTGTGTCTGTCCTTACACCCCCAGAGCCTAGCATGAGCCAGACCCAGGGTGACATCCAGGATGGTCGTCTTGACCTGCTTTGTGGAAGTGCCTTTTCTCCGCCTCTTTCCATTCTACCTCAGGCAGTGAGCACCCCACGAGCAGGCAGTATGTGTGTTTAGCTGGTTTCCTGAAAGAACTGATCCGCTGCTCTGCAGGTAGACTTCAGAAGTGTGTGGCAAAGACAATAAACACTTGCTTCCTTTGCTTTGGGTCCAGGTGCAAGCCCAGAGTCACAGGGAGGCAGTGTGACCAGTGTGCTTCTGGGTTTTACCACTTCCCTGAGTGTGTCCCCTGCCATTGCAACAGGGACGGGACTGAGCCAGGGGTCTGCGACCCAGGGACCGGAGCTTGCCTGTGCAAGGTGAGGCAGAACACGCAATCCCAGGGGCACCAGCTACTGGTCGGTGAGGAAGTTCTTCGTATGGGCTCAACGCATAAAAATATGTGGGAAGTGGGACTGATCTGTAATGGATTTCCACCAGGCGTGTAGCATTTAATAGTTATTATCTCATCTGATAGAAATAGTTACAAGGGAAGACCCGTCTTATCCTTTGGAGAAGATATAGTCCTTAAGAATCAGAAGACAGATATGGATCCTTTCCAGAAAAGTTGGCACCAAACTATAATTTCAAGAGGTTCAGGGGTTCCCCAGAAAGTTATTCCTGGCCCGTAGCCCCCAAGTTAATAGTCTGCTCAAGACATCCTGCCAGGGGGTAGGAGAGCTCTGAAGTCCCATGTTTTGAGGTGGTAGTCAGTGGAATGAACCAGCCGCCCACTGTATTGTGAATCCTTATGGCGCTATTTCTCTACCCTCAGGATGCCAAGGGGCATCTTGTGAA
The DNA here is from genome assembly GCA_028646485.1 of Cryptoprocta ferox. Taxonomy (NCBI): domain Eukaryota; kingdom Metazoa; phylum Chordata; class Mammalia; order Carnivora; family Eupleridae; genus Cryptoprocta; species Cryptoprocta ferox. The sequence goes on from CM053566.1 coordinate 41,820,507, forward strand.
ATTGAGAAAATTCTCTCCTTAAGTGTGGTAGAATAGTTTAAACAATTAATGTGATATAACAGCTTAACAGTTATATAACTTTCCATGTCCTGTCAGCATCCACTTTCTAACATCTTGTATTGGCATTAATTTGGGGAAGTAGCTAGTTGCCATCGGGGAAGCTTTAGAAGAAACCATCTCTTGTTTCCTGTTTTACTGCAATAGGAGAACGTGGAGGGTACAGAATGTAACGCATGTCGAGAAGGATCATTCTACTTGGACTTGGCAAATCCCAAGGGTTGTACCCGCTGCTTTTGTTTTGGAATAAATAACCGTTGTCACAGTACACATAAAAGAAGAGCTAAGGTATGTATGGCATTAGTGTTTTGGGTTTTATGTAGTACATCCAAATGGGGGCGGGAAGTGAATTGCCATGAAGCATCAGGGCTTGGGAAAATTTTCTATGTTACTTTGGCCATTCCTCAGCCTGCACTGTTCTTTCCACAGACGTCCTCACACTCAGTCCCTCAGTTGGTCAGGTCTGCACAAGTGTCCAGGGCTCAGAGGGGCCTCCCCTCACCGCTCCCTACGAAATAGCTCATTCTGAATGCTCTGTATGCTTACCTTTCTTTGTGTCCTCTGTAGAATTTATCCCTCCCTGACAGATTATCCAGTTAGTTTTAAAATTTGTTTATGAGTATCTTCCTCCAACACCAGCATGTAAGCTCCTGATATATTCCCAGTGCCTATAGCAGGGTCTGGAACATAATAGATGCTCAAGAAACACTCATGAAATAAGTGGAGTTTCCTGTTCTTCCCTCTCGCTTCTTTTTCTCTGCTTCTTGTTTTTCTCTTTTACTTTCCATGTCACTTATTTCTACAACATCTCTGGCCAGTTTTTAAATTAACTCCATGAAACGAAACCTTCTGTTGCCTTCATTATTCCATGAACCAGCAGTTTTGCGCTTGCCTTCTTTGTATGAATAATGTCTTCTCTCTAACAAGGATTCAAGGAGAAGTTATTTTATATATTTCATTGCTTGCCTCCCCAGAGGAATGTAGGCTTGTAACTGGGGAAAGAATTAATTTGTAAATCCACTGAAGTCTTCCATCCCCAGGGGAACTCTGAAGCATTATTTCTAACCAATGGCTTGTCAATTCCTTCTTTTTTTCTCCCTCATCATTTAACTCTGGGCTTCCTTTATAATCAGAAAAATATTTGGCTATGAGGATTCATCTAGAGAAAAATAATGATAGACTACTCTATTCCATCTCACATTTGTTCTCTAAGGAGCTCACCATTAAAATGTGCCCACAGTCCTGGTTATTATTCCCACACTTATTTATATGTTATTTGAACATTTATCAACTACCTACTAAATGTCAAGAGCCAGGAAGTGTGCTTGGAGAAAGATAAATTCCACATACTGTGATCACTGCTGTCTGAGCACTCACAGTTGTGATGGGTCCAAGGGAGGCAGTGGCGGGTGAGGGTTCTGTCATGGGAATCCGAGGGCAAGCTCAAGAGGAGGCATCCATGTGAAGCCTTTGAAGCAAGGTGGCCACTCCCTGGTCCTTTCTATTCTGCATAATTCAGCCATCACCAGAGCCACAGGTGCACGTTTCCAACTTTTGCTCTTGTGTTCCAGTTTGTGGACATGATGGGTTGGCGCCTGGAGACGGCAGACAGAGCAGACATCCCCGTCTCGTTCAACCCTGGCAGCAGCAGTGTAGTCGCGGACCTCCAGGAGCTGCCCTCCACCATGAACAGCGCATCCTGGGTCGCGCCTCTTTCCTACCTGGGAGATAAGGTAATGGCATCCTGTTCTTCTGAGTCCTCGCAGGGCCTCCTCCATCACTGTGTGAGCAT
>CM053566.1:41822855-41845384 GCA_028646485.1 Cryptoprocta ferox
TCATGATCTCACAGTTGGTTAGTTCAAGCCCTGCATGGGGATCTGCACTGATAGTGCAAAGCCTGTTTGGGATTCTCTCTCCCTCTCTCTCTCTCTCTCTGCCCCTCCCCCATGCACACACACATACACTCTCCCTCTCTGTCTCAAAATAAAAATAAGCTTTAAAAAATAAATATTTTTAAAAAAGATAATAGTTAATAGTCTCCTCTTAACTATCTATTTAGGAACTATCTTCTTAGGACGAGGTGGCCTAGCAACTGAAGACTTTGAAATGTAAAAAATTATTACGTTGAAATACAATTTTATTCTGAGTAATAAATAGTTTTTCCAAATCCTTTTAAGTCTAGGGAAGTCAGGAGCTCAAGACAGCAATTTTCAAAGAGGTCCAGGTGTCAGAGTGCCTAGAAACTCATGATGTCCTTCGCAGACCAATATTTTTTTTTTGCAACTTAAATATATAATATTGTCTGAATCAGGTACCATCTAATACTGAATATTTTGTGGGAGGAGGCATCAAACCTTTAAGAAGGGTTTATTTTTTTCAATATGGAGAAAACTCTATCGATCTAATATTTTATACAAATGAGGAAACTTTAGGAGTGGCTTAGCAGTGTGGCATGCAATCATAATTTAAGATCTACTGGCTGAAAGCTATCAGTGACATCAACAGCATCTTATTGGCCCAACCCCTTATGATATGTAAAACTATGCAAGTTACCAAAACCACCGTTACAGAGACACTGGTTCCTGGTTTTATTTACCTTCTACAAGGCTCTACTTCAGTTGTGTTGAGATTGAAGGTTTTTTTGAAGTTGTACAAGCTCAGAACATTTTCATTGAGGTCATCCAGTTCAATACAACCTTTGTATGGAGGGAACCTCAGTCTAGCAGGAAGCTAAACAAAGGAAACAAAAACTAATTCAACCAAGGACAGTGATCAGGTTGACCAAAAACAGTATGAATCCATCACTTTTAACTGTCCCTGTAGCATAGGGGACCTTGGACACAGGGGCCCTGGCTTTGCTATTCACCAGATGCGTGACCTTGGGCAAGTTATTAAACCCCTCTGTCTCAGTTTCCTCATCCCTGAAATGGGAACAGTAATAATGCCTTTAAATAATAATCAATTTAAATTAAGATGCTTATATCTAGATCATTGCACAGAGGAAGTGCTCGAGAACTGTTAGCGTTTATTCCTGGAGATGCTTTAAGAATATATAGTTAAATCCATTTTTATAGAATGGAAAATTAAAATAGAGATGGGAGGTCATTATACCAAATTAAAATTTAAATATTTTCACTCCATGAAATTACACTGACACTTACTCTAAAGTCAGATGGGTAACCTCCAACATAAAATACAACATTTTCAGGATCCAGATTGAGGAGGGTGTTGGTGTTTCCACCATCCATGTCATGGAATTGGGGTATTCCAGGTTTGCTGGATGTGGCTTTTTTGGTGTAATTCAGCATTGCAAATTGATAAATTCTGTTTAAAAATAAATAAAATTATATTTTTAAAGTATACAAAAATTGAAGAAGTCAAAGCCAAGATACTAAAATTGGGGTTCAGCAGTACATACAACGGGAGTTTGGTAAGTGTGGGTCAGATTAACAAAGACCAGTGGTCAATGGGACTTGTACCTCTGAAATTTCACCCGGTCCATAACTGCTTCCTGAGTTTCGCTCTCAGTCAAGCTCTGGTCCACTTGGAGTTCAGACTCCTGTTCTCCCAGGTTGTAGACACACGTAAGCTTGCCATCTACAACTGCCATGCCGATGTAGTCCCTGGAGGCCTGGAGACAGAAAGGCCACCTCAGCGTACTTCACAAGCACACTGTTTCTCTGAACTCTCCATCCCATGTGAGTGTATTTCAAATATCTAATGAGTTTTACACAATAGGCCTTGGGAAGACAGAATAAATGAGGTACCTCCTTGTACAGAATATACAGACAGAACAGTTAATCAATAATGCCTGCACGGTCTTTGCTCCTGGTTTATTGCACTCACGTATTCACGCCCCCATCCGCTCAGTGTCCAAATATTTGCCAAGCACTTGCCATAAAGATGAACCAGTTATGGACTCAGGTCTCCACTAGAGGTTAGTCTGGGAAGGGAGATCAGTCATTTTTGTTCTCCCTGTACCGTGTAATCATCTCTTAACACTTTGTGCATGCCTCTGTTGTAACACCTAGAACCCTATATGATCAAGGTCAGCTACATACATATCTGTCTTCTCTGTTAGAATAAAGCACCTAGAGTACGTCTGAAGTTTTCAAATAACTGTGGTAAAAAATACACACAACATGAAATTTACATTCAAGAAACAATTTTCATTTATCATAAGTAATAGGGTGTGACACCTCATAGGTAGATGGTACAAATTTGTTGAAGGAATAAAGTAATGTGCATTTTGTCACATACAAAGCAGAAAGTCATGTCACAACAAAGCTACAAGTAAAGTGCCAACATTAAAGCAAGAGAGAGTGATTAATGATAGTGTCAATTTTAGGAAGCTCTAAATACCACATATGCTAATGACAGCCTACTTTCTAACTGCCTAGAATTTTCCAGAAGCATGTTTCAGACATTTTGTGTTACCCCTAGCCATTATATGGTAACCTAGGCAGTGATTACCTTTTCCTCTGACACTTAAGTTGAAGAAATGTACTTTAAGAGTACTTTAAGACGAGGGACTAAAAGCTAAAATGAACTGTTCAAAACCTGTAGCAGTTTTGGTTTAAAGAATTTAGAATTAGGAAGAGATGGGGCACGTCTTATTAATTTGGCAGGAGAGGCTTCATTTCACTCTGGTCCTCATCCACCCATGGTCCCACCCCTGCAGACTTAAGGGTCTGCAGCTGGGCATTCTGAGAAGGACAGGGTCACAGTTTTTCAAGGATTTCCATGAGACTTTGATATTGCTGCCCTGGTTATGTACAGAGGGGTGCTGATCTTTAACCCCTGGTGTTATGTGCTCACATGTATACACACGTGTGCCACGTGCTGAGCCCACTGGGCAAGACCTCTCCATCAGATAAAGCCAGCACTATGTGCCATTGATGGGCGGCCCCCCCCATGGCACCGTTAGAGGTGGTAGAGTGTGCTGATGTGTTGCTGGGATTTCTTTTTACTGTGCCAATGGAATCTGGAAGTTATGACATACTGGTGACATGCGTCTCAAAAACCATACTGTTTTGGGCAATAGTTTAACTCACAAATAGCGGCATTCCCCAGGGTGATGGTGCCACGATCATTCCAACAGCACTCCCAGGGAAGCCTGCTGCCATGTCATGAGGACACTTAACAGCCCTATGGAGACAACCGTAGGGCATGAAGATGCCCCTTACCCACAGCCATCACTGACTTATGAGGCATGTGAGTGAGCCAAACTGGAAGCAAATCTCCAGCCCCAGTCAAGCCTTCAGATGCCTGCAGCCCCAGCCAACGTCTTGACAGACACCTCATGAGAGACTCTGAATTAGAACCATCTGGGTTAAGCTGCTCTTGAACATTGTACCACAGAAACAGTGTGAAGCGTGAAATAATAAATATTTACCGTTGTTTTAGACCACTAAGTTTGGTGGTCACGCAGCAAATCACCAACATTCAAAAAAAAAAAAAAAAAACCAAACCATATTGTTTAGAAAACAAGAGAAATGTCAAAGCAATACTTACATCTTTATTTCCGAGGTACATCACAAACATATTCTCAGTCCCCCCACTCTCTCTTGACTCGGGTCTTTGGAGAAACAAAGAAAGAGATGTGTATCCTTTCAAATCATCTAGGTCATTTGGCAGCCGGACTTCAACTCCAGATTTACCATTGAACCTCATGGGGACAGCAACCTGCGTGGGAAAAGAGCTAGAGCATTAACCACCCTCCTGTGAGGAAAGGGGGTGTGCTCGAAGTGGTAGCTTCTGCCTCTGACGCGAATCCTTTTGGCTCTAGATCAGCTGTTACAATAAAGAGCAAAGGAGGGTGCATGTCTCGTAGACCTGGATTATAAACTCATGAAGCTGTTTTACGGGCTGGGTAATAAAACATCCATGTTCTTCCCGTTTATCGGCCAAGGGTCATTGAGTAGTGCATCTAATTCTCTGTGCCAGAAATGATAATCATCACTATTATCATAGTTGCAACTAGGAGGCTTTTGTGTACATGAGCTAACGTGTAGAAGCACTTAGCATGGTGACTGGCGTCTAGTAGATATATAATACATGAAAAAATATTTTTAAAATCAATTCTTTAAGGAATCATTCCCCATGAATATATTACATGTCATGGTTGCATTTATTATAGTCCTTAAAAATGAGTGCATCCAGGCTCTTTAAAAATAGTGAGCCTAGAAATCAACCACAGTGCCTTTAGGGCAGTGATATTCTGACTTGGCTTCCCAACCCTCTGTCTCCAAATATCTCACAGGGGACAGATGAGAAAAGCAAGATGTTTCATTAGCTTTATTTTAGGCCAAAACAAATTCTGATAGAGAAGTGTCAGAAATTCAAGTAAATACTGTCAAGTTAAAATAACAAAGGCTGATGAATTCGTGTTCCAATCAAGAAAAATTGCTATATTCCTGTGTTCAGAACACCGCCCTTGCTGGTAGGAACCATTCCTCCATCCTCAATAGAGGTGGATTCTGTAACTTTCAAGTTATAATAAGAAAGTAGGTTCTGTGCAGTATCACATCAGCACATTCTGCTCATAGAACCCTTACTTGAACTTGCAATAACACTTCACCAGCTGGGGCGTGGAGGAGAACCCTTCTTCCTGCCTGCATAAACTCAGTGGGGAGGACACTGCTTCAGGTCTCTGACATACCAGCTCATTTAGGGCATGGAGGTAATGTGCACTTTTGAAGGATAACAGGAGGAAGTCAACTTTCACATGCCAAACAACTAAAGGATTAGAGAAAGAAAGACAACCAGTTTCTGTGTAAACAAACGCCTTCCCTTTCTTGACGAGTGTGCTAACTTCTCAAAGAAGGCGCCTTAGCGCCTGGCAATGCAGGGACACACCTACCTTGTTTGCAGCATCTCTGGCCTGCTGAATTAGCTCCCGGATGCGGTCCACGTTGTCAGAGATGTTGCCCAGCGGCAACAGCTGTTGGTTGATACTTTCAATCTTGCTCAAAAGGTCGGGCAGTTTGTTAGTTAATTTCTTCACTGTTGATGAGATTATAGAACAGAAATTTATAATTGTGAGTTGATAGAGGTTAAATACAAATTTTCTCATTGATAGTATTTGTCAAGTGCTATGTTTGGTTCCCAAATATTGGACAGGATGACTCAGAGTCAGGGAATACCTTCCCTAAATACATCGTGGAGTCTATCCTGCAATCTGGATATCAAATCATCTTTCTTGACTGCTACAGAAGAAAATAAATCTTTATTTTTTGATCCTTAGTATCAATTGCAATTTAATACCTCATGATTATGGGACCTATATCTCCACTCTATAAAAGAGAAAATCAATAGGAATGTTAATGGATGAAAAAAAAATCCTACCTAGACTTTCTAATAGAATACCCATATTTTTTGAATGTATTGTGTGAAGCTGCTTTTTAATATGTGAATTTCTAATTTCAGACTTTATCAGGGAATAATTTACATAAATTGACCAAAGCACATAACAATGGAAAAAACGGATAATATGTCCTGGTCAAAGAATGCCTGATACCTGAGTTATCTGCATCGGTGAGAGCCTTGTTGAAGTCTTCACTCTGTGTGCTCCCATAGGTATCCTTAATTCGTGCCACATCTGTCTCAATGGGGCTGAGCCCATCTAGAACCTCATCGGTGATGTCGTTGGCATTTCTGACCATGCTCTTTGCATTACTGATCATATCATTGATGTCATCTAATGCACACACAAAGAGGGAGGTGTAAGTATCTGAAATGGTCGACAAAAGAAGCCACGTACAGTGGGTAGGGAGATGCTGACCTCTCTGTATCCCACGGAGGTCATCCCGTATAGCAGTGATATTGGTATCGATCAATCCTTTCTGAACTGTCATAACTTTCAGAGTTTGCTGTAGGTTGTTGAGAGCCGGACTGATTTCTAAAATAAAATAAAGCATCATGAGGCAATTACCCTATGGATTTTGATCCTGCATTGGTATTTGTGGCCCCTGAAGTAGCCAGCATCTGTGATGCCCACTATATATGTATGACTAGACCCTCAGCTCCAGGGACCTCCAGTTAGGGGCCAGGAGCATGCCTGAGCCTATGGTATCAGGCTCCTTAGAAATGCATCATGAAGAAAGGGAGAGGCTTAATCATTTAGGGGCAGTTTAACTTCCATTTTGGTCAGGGCAACGTCTCTGCTTAGAGAAGGAAAGGGATGTGACTGTCTTTTTCATTGCTGTGTCACAGTGCCTTGTCTGGCACTAGTCTGGGCTTAATATTAGTCATACTTATTGAATGAATGAATGAATGAATGATGCAGAAAGGATGCCTCTTCAGAGTATAATAAAGTAGTACTGTTGAGAGAGCCTCATCCAAGCAAATGCACCCGCAAAGTAGGCATTGTTTGTTTCTGTCCATTTCCAAACTGATACATTTAAGAGGATTCCGTGAAAGGGAGGGAGTTCACAGACATTCCTAGCTGATAAGATTGCCGCTTTGAGGTAATGGAAAATGACCAGTGAATGCTTCAAGACCGAAGTGTTGATAGATGATATATGGTTTAAATTATGATTCCAGGACTGATTTAAATAACAATGTCAACAAATACCCTATGAAATTTCTTGTATGTGGAATCTAAAAACAATCCCCAAATACAGGGAACCTATTAGTGGCTCCCCGAGCCCTGGGGGTGAAGGGGATCAAAAGGTAAAAAGAAGCAAGCGAGCAAGCTGGTAGGAAAAAAACATAGTTAGGCATCCTAACCCTACTGAAAACACCAATCCTCACCTCGTAGCTCATACTTTGTAAGGGAACAGATGTCATACCAGGAAATTTTAATTTCTGCAATTTGCTAAGCAAATCGTTCTATGTTAATATGTATTTTTGTAGGTAATTTTTCATGTATTTAATTTTTAAACATGAGAAAAGATAAATACATTTATTTACTGTCAGAAGGCATCAAATCTCTCAAAAATGCTGATACAGTTTCTTGGCCATGAGTGACCATAAGAGACCAGAGAAAATCAAGAAACACCATTTTCAGAACACTAGAATTTGGTGAGATGAGATGCTTTAATTGTTTTGAAAAAAAATAAATACATGGGAAATTTTCAAAGATAAAATGTATGATTCAAAAATTCCCATGCTTCACAGTGGTAGTGATTTTTGGTACTTTTACTTACTAGTATTTTAGGACTTAAGAAATGTTGAAGCTCTAGTGACCTGAAACTATCATCTGGGCCTTAAATGAGAAAAACTGGCCCTGCACATACCTCTATGTTGTGTGGGTTCCCACTGCCATGGTCGCTGATCACCTTCAAGATTTACGTATATTCATGAGGTTCTAGTTACCTTTGAATATGTTACAATATTGGGTGGAAATATCAAATCTATCAAATAGACCATGGATCTACAACCTATCATCTGCTTTGGCACTGAGATTCAAGAAGAGCATTTGCTTCTAGAATTTGCTGCTTCTCCTGGTCTTAACTGGACATTTTCAATCCCTTGGCTATCCAAGACTTCCCTTCCCCGCCAAGCCCCAATACCTCGCTGTAGCTTCTTCTGTGTTAGCTTGGCTTCCTTTAATAGTTTATCACTGTCAGAACTCAGGGTTTTCGCTTTTCTTGGAAGATCTTCCTTTATCACGGTCTAAAAGCAAAGCATTTATCAGCCTTAAGCATGTAGCATTCTCTTGGAAATGTGGAGTAAGATTTTTTCATCCTACTGTAAATGCCCTTATCTTTAATCTTTAAAGGACGAGGTTCAAAGGTGAGGGGGAAGTTTAAAAAGGCTGCTCCTTAAAAGATACAGTTAGGGCTGTACGTAGGGATGTGTGGCTTGGGGAGGGAGATACTTCCCTGGTGACACGCTAACAAATTATGTTATGCTGTCTCATTTGCTCCCTGTAGTTTGTACAATACCCTCTTCAATAACTGAAGAAAGACAAGAGTTGCTTTTAGGTTTTTAGTATTTGGAAGATAAAGGTCTTTAACCTTCTGAGAAGGCCTATCCCCTAATTCTTTGATATTTAATATTTTGTGCTTTAGTTTTAGATATGGGAATATCGTATGGTACATATAAGATTGCATAGGTCTCCAAGACATGCTTAGGTGATAAAGGACGGGAAATAAATGGTTACCAAACCATGTACAAAAGTCTCCCTCTTCTTTGTGAAATGCCAACACTTAATCAGCCTAAAATCATACCTAAAAAGAAGCAGGATACTCCACTCATCTTGGCTCGACATTGGTAATCAGTGTAATTTCTATTTGGTTTTACAAATGGCTTTAAAAACTGTGCTACATCTATCAAAACAGTCACATAAACACAGAAATGATCCACATCTGAGCATGTTCAATGATCTTGAGCAAGTTCAAGTCTATTCTATACAATAAGTTCTGATTTAAAATAATGCTTCTTTATATTCCTGAGCACACACAAAAAGAAAGTTAAGACAATGGGTTGTCTCCAGAGCACATCCAGAAAAGGCACCCGTGCAGGTGCCCACCTGGAGGGCAGACTCAGATGCACCGGTGGCCTTGTCTGCCGCGTCCTCAGCGGCTCTGATGGCGTTGAGGATGTTCTCGTAGGCGGTGGCAGCATCCACGGCACAGCGCACCAGCTCATCACCACTGGCGTTCCTCTTGATCCTGGAAGACAGTGTGGGTGAAGGGCCCCTCAGCCTCAGGCAGGGGCTGCTGGAGCCCTTCACCCTTTCCTCCCCACCCCCCAACCCCCGCCTCCTTGATGAGCCTCCTCATCTGGCAAAAGGAGACCTGAGCTTTGCAAGGATACATCTGGGAATCACACCGCCAGCACAGCTTGCTTTCAAACTTGGGCCCTGGGTCCTGCCACCCCCCACCCCAGCCCTGTTCTGGGGCCCCAGCTCAGTAGGTCAGGGAGGCTTTCACACTAGGCTCCAGCGTTCTACAGTTACACCTGGGGGTCACTCACTCCTCCAGCTGCTTTGCCAGCTTCTGTAAAGACTGTGCATGCGTTTCCGCCTCCACCACCAGCGAGGCTTTGCTGGCGGACTGGGAAAGTTCTCTCACTTTGTCACTTAGTTCACGTCTTACTCCATTTAAAGTGGCAGCTAGTTCTTCATATTCCTATTTTTTTCAAGTAAATAGAGACAGTGTCACTTTAAGAATGTATATACCATTTTCTCTCACTCTGTCATAAACTTCATGTTCCCAGGACGCATTATTTCAGTAGTGGCACTGATAACATTTTTCCAAGTTTTACCACCATTTGAACAATTTTCTTAGGGTAGGTGCCCCCTCTGATAAATTTTATAAAAGCACACTGTCATCATTAGCGTAAAGCTGTACTAAACCAAAACCTCTTATTTTTCTGATCTAGAAATAGCAATTATAGAAGATATTTGCAAAATGCCCATTGGGCTGCTAATGTGGTCAACCTTTTATGAGTCCTAAATATGTTCTGCTAATAAAAGCATGCTTGATATTTTAAAAACAGCATTCCAACTTTTTTTTTATCGCAACAGCAACATCTGCTCACAGTGGGCTAATTAAGTAATACAAATAGACATACAGAAGACACATCATTCACACCCCCCACGCCCCAAGGGTAGCACCATGGTAATAAACATCTTGGTTGATTTCCTTCCATCTGAAAGACAAGTATTGCAGAAAAAATAAAAAAGCCCAGTTCATAGTTTCCTCGTATTGAATTTGAATGTTCTTCAGTGTTCCAGAGAACAAGTTTGCCTCTACCTTCTGGCTCTTCCCCATCAGCTGCAGCAGCGTGTTGGTCTGCAGTAAGGACGAGTTTGCAGTGGTTAGGTACTTGGTGAAATCACTCTGGAGGGAATTCATTTCCTTAACTTGTCTCTGGAGAGAAGAAGAAGACCTGTTTGAACTACATGGTATATGACCAGAAGGCACAGGCATACCTAAGTCATTTCAGAGTCACAACGTTTTCTTGAAACCGAAAGACCATTCAGGCAACTAGAAAGTGCAGGGAAATCAGTTCACTTTGCTGTGTGGGTGTGTTGTCATGGTTTCCCCAAACTACACACCCACGAAATAACAGTTCGTACCATTGTGGAAGCTTTCTAAGCCGGGGCAACTAGGCCAGTGAGGCAGACAGGTCAGTAAGCTCTGGTCTGTGAGGTCGCATGAGGGATTTTCCTGAACAAACCAGCACCAATCATCGCGACGCTCCACATGTGTGAGGTTGGAGAGGCACTTCAACAAGAGGGCACATAGCATCTGAGAAAGTCAGGCTAGGAGCCACCAAAGCTGACACACCCATAAAGTCGGATCATGCTCCCTTCCCTTGGCATCATCAGTGACTTCCAACAGCCTTTGGAAGTCAAGCATATTGCCATCAACTAAGATATTATTTATTTTCTTTGACCAAATGCTTCTTTTGGGGGGTCAGTCCTACGTTATTCCACTTTGATCTTACTGTCATATAAGAACGCCTCCCATTTGTGTTGCTGTTTCAGCATACAGGATGCACCCCTGAAAAACTATACTATAGAATCCTGAGCTCCAGATTCTGTCTCTGCAGCTCCTGCACGAGGCCTGTATTTTAATCTATTTCCTGTAAGATAATGGCTTTAAATGCCCTTGCCGGTGATTATGATAATGATATTTACATGGCTGACACGAAAAGTCAGTTATTTAAAACATATATTATATACTTTGATTTAATTACAACAATATTGGTTTAATTTCTCATCTACTCGGTACACTATTCCTCCAGCACTCCTCTGTCAGCCAGGGGCAGAACTAAAGCAATTTGCTCTGCTTTCTCTGTGGTTTCAGTTCATAGTCTTTTCTGGTGACTGGGGAGTAGGAGTAACTTTGGTTTTGCAGTTAATCCCTTATTCCTGTTTGCTGAGCATTTGCTGTACAGACAGGTGTTCACAGACTAGATGTACAGACAGGTGCCTGGCTCTGCCGCTTTATAATGATAAAGATCCCTGCCCCCCTTGTCCTTGTCATTAATAAAAGTGTGCAGATTCTGATGGTAAACCCACCTTGATGGATTCCAGAGTCTTCTCGTTTTCTCGGTTGAGGCCGGTGGCCTGTTTTGCTTGGGCAGCTGCCTCCTGTAGTGCGGCACGCAGATCACCGAGTTTGGCTTCGTACTCATTTAAAGCATCCCGTATGTTCTTGACAAGTGCGCTGTTCTCCACTTGGTTTTCCAGCCAGCTCCGTATCCGATTCAGCACTGCAAGACATCACTTTTTGTTTTTCACTGGAGAGATGAGTACCACTAAGCTAAGCTATAAAGACTATAGAGGAAGAATGGAGTTTCTGCTCATTTCATGGTTTTCCTTGAACTTGCAAGTGAAGGGGAAGGAAACTAACATTTATGGAGTGCCTGCTGTGTGCATCACTGTGTGTGCACACATAACCACATGAAAACAATAATAGCAGGCTCGTGTTTCAGAAATGGGGAGCCTGAGAAATGAGGTGACTGACCCAATGTTGTATGACCAGTCAGCCTTGGCACTTGAACAAGATCTGCAGAGGATAAAGCACGTGCTCTGAACACTACTATTAACACTACCAACTAACACTACTACTAACTACTATTACTAACTACTAACTGCAAACTAGCACTGTCTCCTCAGTCAAAAGCAAAGACTAATATTAACTTTAGACAATACAAATACTAAAAGAAAACTGCTACCATCTGCATATTAACCATTAACACATCATTTTACCAGAGAAGAAAGAACAGTATTTGAAAAAATATGCACCAGACTTACATTTCTCACAGTTCTGAACTAGTGAGGAGCTAATTTTCCCTAAGTAACACTATTAGATATACTCCATTAATTTCTACTACACCAGTTTTTGGTTTCTGCAATAGTAGTGTGAATATCAATTTGTAATTTAAGACTCCCATGCTGGTGACCATTAAAATATGATATAATGAGACAGTTGGGTGGAGCTGAATGAAGAAAGAATAAAAATGCAGTTAAAATGTTAAAGGAGGTATCAGTGCTTTTATCTTAGGAGAAGAACCTATTTTTTTTCTTGCATGATGGTAAGACATTATATTCTATAATCTCTTGGTAGCCTGGAGGAGCTACCCATTCTCACATCATGCTCAAAGAGTCGTGTCCATTGGGGCGCCTGGGTGGTTCAGTCAGTTAAGTGTCGGACTTTGGCTCAGGGTCGTGATCTCACGGTTTGTGAGTTCAAGCCCTGCATTGGGTTCCATGCTAACAGCTCAGAGCCTGGAGCCTGCTTCGGATTCTGTGTCTTTCTCTCTGCCCTTCCCCTGCTCGCGCTCTGACTCTCTCTCTCTCAAAAATAAGAAAACATTAAAAAAAATTTTTTTAAATAAATAAAAAAATAAAAATCGTGTACGTTGAAATGACTAACCTAGCCACCTGTAACCGGGGACCTGACACTAACTTTGCACGCTGTATTTCAAGCCTGTTAGAATGGGTTGCATGCAAGGGTTTGGGAACATGCTTACAGAGCTGAGCCTCTCTTTTTTCTGCTTCTGCTTCTCTCAGGTCCTTTCCAAGGTTGCGGCTCCGGAGCTCTATCATCATGCGCTCTGCTTTGGCCAACTCTCTGGAAAAATCCCCTGACGGCACATTGTTTCCTTCCCCATCTGTCCCAGAGATCTGCTTCAAGAGAACTACAAAATATGGAGTAGTTTATTAAACTGGGAATTCTGGACTCCAGGAGACTACTAAAAAAAAAATGTTGAGCTCTTAAGGAGAAATTCTTTCAGGGCATGGGGACACAGAATAGGCTATGTAATAAAAAAAAAATATTTAATTGGATTGAGTAACTCCTTACTGTGCACATTCCGGATGACATTTTTCATCTTTGTGTCCAGCTCCTTTGCGCTTTGGGTTGTCCGATCAACATTGTTATGTAATGTTTGTGCTTTTCTGGAATTTATTTGAACCTATATGAAAAATAAATTGATTAGTAACGCATTATGTTGACGGGGGGGGGGACAATATTTTGAGGACAACAACAACAAAAAGTTAATGTTATTGACCTAACACATTACCTTTTCTTGCAAAGCTTCAAACTCTCGATTCAAATTGCTCAGTTCTTTTTCCAGACCATCCATTTTTAATCCGTGATTTGAAATGGCAGAACGGTAGTTGAGTAACTGATTCTGAAAGTAAAATGCAAAGTTAATCACACATTAGAGCAGAAATTTGGAGTAAGTCCTATCAATTTGTTAATCCTTGTGGTGATATGGAAAGATTCATTTAGTAAGCCCGATGCTGGTCCACGGGAAATGATTTGGTTCTTTCAAATCAGCTACTTGGAAGAATCTACTTTCTGATGTGAGTTGTGATATGGTTCTAAAATAAACTTATAACCATAAAAAGATAAGAGATACTTTCCTTGAGTCAGTAACTGAACCTTATAGAAATGAGGATACCTCTTACCTGATGTATTATTTTCTAGACTCTGCAAAACACTAGGTTGTTTTTAACCTATGTTTAACATTATAATACTAAAAGCAGTGCCTGAGGCTAATTTAGTGAATGAACCATTAGATTCAAAGAATTTTACAGCAGGAAGGGAACTGAGAGCTCATTTAATTGAATGCTTTCATATTACAACTGAGAAAACAGAAGCCCAAAGAAGTTGGGTGACTTGTCTACCCCATGGCTTGCAGAGATGATCATTGATTGCTTAAGGATCAGAATCCAGGTCCCCTGTTTGTTTTTTGGGTACTAAACTGTTTCCTTACTTTTAGAGGGTGACATTCCTGTGCATAATATCTAGAGTAGTGATTATTTTCTAATTTTTTGGAAAAAAAATTTGTTAATACCATGAAGAAACTTACAGGAAAAAGCTATACTATTACCGCCACTT
Organism: Cryptoprocta ferox; assembly: GCA_028646485.1. Taxonomy (NCBI): domain Eukaryota; kingdom Metazoa; phylum Chordata; class Mammalia; order Carnivora; family Eupleridae; genus Cryptoprocta; species Cryptoprocta ferox. The sequence goes on from CM053566.1 coordinate 41,836,833, forward strand.
GCATGTGAGAGAGCCAGTGTTGGGGGGGAACACACAGGCTTTACAGCTTAGGTGCAAACACTACGTCTGCCACTTTGTAGATAAGCCTCTCTGAGTTTCATCTCCTTCATTGGTAAATTGGGGATTCTAATATTAAGCTGCTGGGTTGTTTGGATGGTATGATCAAGTATCATGTACACATGAACATTCAAAAATGTTATTTCCCTTCTCATATTTATTCCTGGTGAATTTTCACAGTGTATGTGTGATCTAGCAAGAAGACAGTTCTATTTTAATTTTAACATAGGAAAACGAGGCATGTCACTCTACAGAATGTTAGTAGAATACATAGAGTAGGTAAAGCATGTCTTTGGAATTTGATCTTGATTCGAGTCTAGAAGCCCTGTCATGTGCAAGCTCTGTGATAGTAGGCAAGTTATTTAGCTTTAACATACCTGTTAAATGAAAGAAACACTATTTTCTGAGCACAGAGCCTAGCACATCAGACAGGTACTGAAATGTTGGCTCCCTGCCCTTCACTGAAGAAGTACAGGGTTATATTCATGACATCAGAGTAACTCCAGAGGCTTCTTTTTCTCTCAAAACATAATGGCTTTTTTCCTCTCTATATTAAGAGCCTATAAATCGTGGACTAAAATTTACCCTGATGGGATGGAAAAGAGCCATTCTTCTAGTATTATTTTTTGCTATGTAAAGTTCACTCTTGAACAATGATGGTTTGAACTGCCTGTGTCCACTTATACATGGATTTTTTTCTCAATAAATGTGTCAGAAGATCTCTTTGAAACAATTTACAAAAAAAACTCACAGAAGGACCAGATAGTCTAGAAATACCAAAAAAATTAGAAAAACTTAGGTATCATTTTAAGAATACAGTATATAGTACATACACAAAATACGTGTTAACTATTTATGCTATTGGTAAGGCTCCTGGTCAACAGTAGCCTATTAGGAATCCAAAGTTATATGCAGATTTTCAACCATGCAGGGGGTCGATGCCCCTAGACCCCATGTTGTTCAAGGGTCAACTGTGTACTTAGCTATAAGCACTAATAGGTTTGGAATCAGCCCTCATTTTAAGAGCACTTATTAAACTTTCCCCAAAGCCACTTTCGCTATGTCTAGTTTAGGGTTTATCTCTCTACTGAATTCTTTTACTTCAAGGAGTAATTTTTTTTTCATTTTCATGATTTTTAATCGGATATTTTCATATCTAATTCTTCTAGTGTTTTTATCAATTTCCTAATTTTTAGTTCTTCCTATTGAATTGTTATTCTTCAAAGTAATTTTCAGAATGTCCTCATTTCCATTGTCTCTACAGGGAACTCATCCCTTAATGGTTGCTTCTGTTGGACGTCTTTTGTATTGTTATTTGCCTCTTCCCAACATTTGCAGGTAAATATTTTCTCCCCTTCTGCCTGCACTCTCCATGCCTTAACCAGTGATCTTATGGTCATCACCGCTCCCACCCTAGATCCTCTAGTCCAGAACCAGGTCTTATATTGGCAGCTTAGGACTTGCACACTATGGTCATGTTGAGGATGTCACATTCCAGTACAGATCCTGGTTTGTAAATCATGTCCAGGTCTTGCACTAAGGTTGTAGCTTTCCTAGTTTCTCGTATACTCACTGCTCAACAATGAGCACGAGGCAGTTTTAACATTGTTTCTCAGCCTCCATTCACAGGCAGAAGTGCCCTCAGTTTCATCTAGGGAGCCTGACTCTGGCCCTGTGGGACTTTAGCCCTACTACTTCTCCTCTTGGATATCCTCTTGGCCACCTTCTTTCCAAGTACATAGAGAATATTTTTCCCATATGAACCATACTCTGGGCTATGAAACAAACCTCAATACCTTTTTAAAAACCGGAGTCATATACAGAGTGCCTGGGTGGTTCGGTCAGTTAAGCAGCCAACTTTGGCTCAGGTCATGATCTCATGGTTTGTGAGTTCAAGCCCTGTGTCAGGCTGTGTGCTGACAGCTCCGAGCTTGAAGCCTGCTTTGGATTCTGTATCTCCCTCTCTCTCTTCCCCTGCTCCACTCGTACTCTGTGTGTGTGTCTCTCTCTCTCTCAAAAAGAAACTTTAAAATTTTTTTAAAAAACTGAAGTCATAGAATGTGTGCTCTTCGACTATAAGAGAACTGAGTGAGAAAGCAATAACAAGAAGTTATCTGGAAAACGCTCAGTTTGGAAATTAAACAACACATTTCTAAATATTCAGGGGTCAAAGACATGTCTAAAGGAAATTAGAAAATCTTTTGAATTGAAAAAAATGAAAATGCAACAATTCAAAATGTGTGGAATACAGCTAAAGTAGTACATTGGGGGAAATTCATAGCATTAAATGCTAATTTAGAAACAGGAAAGGTTTGAATCAGTAAGATAAGCTTTCATCTTAAGAAACTAGAAAATGAATGGCTAATTAAAACCAAAGCAAACAGAAGGAAGAAAGAATATAAGTAACAGCAGAAATCAATGATATTGAAAATAGAAAAACAATGGAAAAATCAATAAAATAAGATCATTAAAATGGATAAACCTCTAGTCAGAATAATCAAGAAAAAAGAGATGACATAAATTACCAATATCAAGAATGAATGAGAGGGTATTTATTACTATAAATTTTTCAAGTATTAAAAGCATAATAAGAAAAAACTATGAACAATTTTATGTCAATGGATTTGAGAATTTAGATGAAATGGAAAAAGTATTTGAAAGGCACAAATTACCAAATATCACTCAAGAAGAAACAGATGACCCCAATAGTCCTATATCTATTTTTAAAGATTGAACTTACGGTTTATTTTTAAAAAATCCACAAACAAAAAATCTTCCAACATAGAAAACTCCAGGCCCAAATGGCCTCACTGGAAAATTCCATCATTTAGAGAATTAATACCAATTTAATATATAAATCTGTTTTGACTCTTTTGAATGCAAGATACTTAGCTAAGGGCTCTAGAAGAAAAATTAGCCCAGAAACATTCAGTAAGTAAAGAATGTTCTTGGAACATCTGGGTAGCTCAGTGGGTTAAGCACTCAACACTTCATCTTGGCTCAGGTCATGATCTCATGATTTGCGAGTTCAAGCCCTGTGTCGGGCTTCTGCACTGACAGTGTGGAGGCTGCTTAGGATTCTGTCTCTCCCTCTCTCTGCCCCTCCCCTGCTTGTGCTTTCTCTCTCTTGTTCTCTTTCTTGAAATAAATAAATAAACTTTAAAAAAAGAATGTTCACTTAGAGTATTAGGTTTGCATGTTTGCTAGTACTTTCTACCAGTAAAAACCTAGTCTTCATTTGGATCAGAAAAAGCCTTAAATGGAATCAACCTCTCTGTCTCCTGCTTGAGGGGTATCGATTCCTGCAGCATCTATTCCCAAGTATCTATTCTGGACCCGGCACTGTGCTGGGGACACAGGGTATTTACCCTCAGGTTCTTGGTCTGGGTTTCCAAGTGCTTCATCTGCTCCAGAGTGCCAGTGCTGATGGTCAGGCCCTGCAGCTGAGACTTGACCAGGTGGAGCTCGTCACCCATGGTGGCCAGGTCATTCAAGAGCGTCATCACACAGCTGTCACAATCTGTAGGGGCCACAGTCAAAGGCAAATGTGCTGTGGGCTGGAGCCATAAGATTGGAAACAGAATACAAGGGCTTACAGCCCTTAGATCATCACAGGCAAAACTCACAATCCTGGACTTTTCAGGGAGGGATGCATATTATGCACAAGAGAGATCTCTGGACATGAAGCCTTTTAAAAAGAAGCAGTGGAGTGGGAGAAATGGGTGAAAGGGGTCAAAAGGTACAAACTTCCAGTTATAAGATAAATAAGTCCTGGGGATGGAATGTACAACATGGTGACCATAGTTAACAACACGGTTTTGTGTATTTGAAAGCTGCTAAGACAGTCTGCCTTCAAAGTCCTCATCACTAGAAAAAAACTAACTATGTGAGGTGATGGCTATTAACTAACTTACTGTGATAACCATTTTGCAATAGATACATATATCAACTCATTATGTTGTGCACTTTAATACAATGCTGCACGTCAATTATATCTCAATAAAGTTGGAAAAATGGTGGTTCTCTGCAACTTGTTACTTATTTTGTATGTGGAAAAATAATAATAAATAGCTTTTATGTACCGAGAGCTTGCTATTTGCCAAGCATTGTGATAGGGGATTTATAAGCATTTCCCCATCAACTCTGTGAGGTACATATAGTTATAAAGTCCATTTTACAAATGATGAAACTGAGGCTTGGAGAAGTTGGGCCACTTGCCTAAAGCATAAAGCTGTGAGTTGACAGAGGCTGGGCTTGACCGTAAGAAGTCCTCCCCCCACTGCCTCCCACCATGGCCTTCCCAGCCTGGAAGTGCATATCTCAGCATCAGGCTCACATATCTTAAACTAAACTCCACCAGCTAGAGAAGGGGGTGGGGGGGAGCTTTCTTTTCTCACCATCACATTCTTCTCCAGGGCTGCCATCTTTGGGCTCTTGGTCTATGCAATCTGAAACAAGGAATAACCAAAGTAGATATGGCTATTAAACCTCCTCTTCATCTGTTTGTAAATTTGGCTTCCAGAAAAGCTAGTTTGGGAAGATTTTAGTCACCCAACTATCTGACATCACTGGCTCTTCCCTCTTCCCTCCTTACCGTTGCCATTGTTCAGGAAGCCTTCCCATCTCTTACCAGTCTTGCTTCAGGAACTTCTCTCTTGTGACCACCCTGACTGTATATTCAGTTTCTTCTCTTTAAAAGGTCATGATATTCTTGTTGAATTAAAACCCCCTAATTGTTAGTGGTAAGGCTTTCTTCATTTGATAGCTTCCTATACAACTGTTGATTTCTCTTTCAGTGTCATTCAAGAACATTCAGTAAACATTCATTGAACATCTTCGAGCATCTACTGTGTGACTTGGCCTTGTGTCATGTACAGGAAATACAAAGCTAGGAAGACAAAAATCCCTGCTGTCCTGTAGTTCACTGGCCCCACAGAGGAAGCAGAGAAATTACACACCAGTGTAACAGATGCTGAGAGAGAGAGAGATGCACATGGTGTTAGTGGACCCACACTGCCGATTGCCACAGATATGAGCTAGACTTTGAGGTTCTCAACTACACTCAGGAAAGCCTACTGGTCTTCCTTGGACATTCTTTACTGTTTCCATTTCTACTCTTTTCCCCACACCATGAGTCTTTGCAAGGAAATGCCCTCTCCCTTCCCTCTAGAAAAATAATCTAATTTCGCCACAGGATATCACAAAGCTTGAAATTTTCCTAGACATACTATGAGGAGGCTTTCACATTTTATTTTCTCAGCAGCAAGAAATAGTCCACACTTTGTGTGTATATACACGTACTTTAAACCACATTTACTATTAATTGTAACATAAATAATAGAAGTTCACTATGGAAAATTTGGGAAAATCAGAAAAATAATATAAAAACATCACCCTTGATCTCACCACTTAAAGACAATTGGTGTCTCTTTTCTGTATATTTGTAGACATCTTTTTTTTTTTTTTGAGAGAGAGAGAGAGAGTGTGTGAATGCATGCAAGCAGGGTTAGGGTGGGGGTGGATTTGGAAAAGAGAGGGGGAGAGAGAGAGAGGGGGAGAGAGAGAGAGGGGGGGAGAGAGGGGGAGAGAGAGAGAGAGAGAGAGAGAGAGAGAATCTTAAGCAGGCTACGAACTCACTGTGGAGCCTGACACAGGGCTCAATCCCACAACCCTGCGTTTATGACCTGAGCAGAAATCAAGAGTCAGATGCTTATCCAACTGAGCCACCCAGGCCACCCACTCATCTTTTTTTTTAAATTACTCATTCTTATGTGTATGGATAGTCATGACACTTTTATTTCCTCAATTAAGCTGTAAATTCTCTCTGACCAGGAAACAGTTTTATTTTCTTCACAACCTCCCACAGCACCTTGAATAGTCTGGGGAGGGGGGGGGACTTGCCTCATGTGGGTGATTGACTTATCAGTGCAATTTTCTCAACAAGTTTTAGTTTTGACCACCAAGCAGTCTGTATATTATTAATTAAAATAAAAAGAGTGAAAATGAGGGGTGAAGCTCAGAGAAACAAGAAATCTCATGCGTGAGCATTTTCTTCAATTTTGGGAACAATAGTTACCATCCATACTTCAGGTTTCCTAGTTGTTGTTGTTATTAGAGTAGTAGAAAAAGAGCATTGTAAAGATATTCATCTCATGACTATGCTGTGTGTGATGGTGAAGCTCCTCCTCAATGACCTCCATTCACAGAACTCATGTTTTTCTAAAAGAGTCTTTTTCATCTTTCAACACATGGCACTTCTTCCTTAGGGTGATGTGACGTACACCTCCCTTCTGTTTCCGTTCCTTGGGTTCTACCTCTTGTGCCACATAGAATAAGACTGACCCTTCTACACATCCATCAGCCTCTCAAATACATCCTTTCCAAGTCTTCTTTCCACTGTCGTGGTTTGTCACTCCTTCATGTGACATAGTTCCAAGTTTTTTCGATATCTCAACTTCTTTCTGAACAATCTGTAGCTTATCTATTGTCTTCTAGAGACAGAGCCCCACATGAGGACGTTATATGAGCAGCAAGCCACGGAATGGCGGACCACCTGGTTTTAGACCCCAGAACTCACTGCAGATCCTATGAGGTATCCTAGGGGCCATATTACTCTCCTGAGCCATACTGAATTTCCTGCTGACTAAAGCCTTAGTCTTTTTTACCTGATGCTACTAAGTCACATCTCACTTATCACACACTTATTTTTATGCCATTCGACTATAGGACCAGGTGCTTATCCCTAACATCATGTTGTCTTGTTAGAATCGGCCCATTATTCTAGGCTCTTGACTCCCTTAAGTATTCTAAATGTGCCATAGGAGGCATTTTCTCTCTCTCCCAACTGTGTCATCTGATAATTGGGTGAACATGCCTTTTACGTTTCCATTCAGGAGAACAGTTTTGAACAAGATGGAGCCAAGGATTAAGGCCTAGCGCATGTCAGAAGATACCTCATTCTAGACTGATAATAATCCCTTTACTCTATATTCCTTTGGGAACAGTCACATGATCAGATCTGATGTATACATTCAGGGTGTCATTCTTCATCTTGGCCATAACTATAATATTAGAGATTTTATCTAAGGTTTGGCATTACACTATATCTGTGATATTTTCTCAATAAATCTCATTAATATTCTTTGCTGAAGAAGGAAGAAAATTGTCTTCCTTTTCCTTCCAAGTTGCTCCTAATGAACCCATACGAACTCCTAGTGTTTCTTTCCCTTGGTATGTGAAATCCATCCCAGTTATGCCACCCACATCTCAGACATGTATTGATATTGAAGAAAGAATATGTTGACCTCGTCAGATACACACATGAAGAAAACTAGTGTGATCATAACCTTATGTCAAGGGAGATCTGAGCAAAATCACCAAAGTAGGACCCGAGGTGATTTTGACTACAATTACTTGACTTTTAAAAGCAATTTATCTTGTTAAAAAAAGCCTACTTGAGGGGCACCTGGGTGGCAGAGTCAGTTAAGTAGCTGACTCTTTTTTTTTTTTTTAAATTTTTTAATGTTTTAGATACAGAGAGAGATAGAGCATGAGAGGGGAAAGGGCAGAGAGAGAGGGAGACACAGAATCCAAAGCAGGTTCCAGGTTCCGAGCTGTCAGCACAGAGCCCGATGTGGGGCTCGAACCCACGAACGTGAGATCATGACCTGAGCCGAAGTCGGAGGCTCAACCAACTGAGCCATCCAGGTACCCCAAGTAGCTGACTCTTGATTTTCGCTCAGGTCATGACCTCACAGTTCTGTGAGTTCGAGCCCCGCAATTGGGATCTGTGCTCACAGTGAGGAGCCTGCTTCGGATCCTCGGTCTCCCTCTCTCGCTGTCCCTCCCCTCATCCCTTCTTGCACTCTCTCTCTCAAACATAAATAAGTGTTACAAAAAATAAAAATTAAAAAAAAAACACACCCTACTTGAAGTAAGTTATTCACCAAACTGTAAATATTACCAAAGCATTTTCAAGGTTGTCAAAACATCTGTTCGCTGGAACTAGGTATTATGCTTCCTGAAGATATTTGCCTGGGTTCTGGGCCTGCTATTTCATACCATATTAATAAATTCAGGTCAACAAAGGTGTGAGTCTCTCTTACCTCCAGTCAAGGGGTGACAGGTGCCCAACTGGCCATTGTTGTTACAGTTGCATGGCTGGCAGCTACCTCCAAGCTTCTGGGGGTTCCCGAAATATCCAGGTGCACACCTACACAAAACAAAGAGAAAAAGGAGAAGTACTCAAAGAACTCATTATATCTTCCATCCAATTTTCTCCATCTTCGAACTCTCCGTTTGGGCCATTGTAACCCCTACTGGGGAAGCCTGATTTGCAAGAATGAATGTATCTAAATACAGAGATATTTATGGCTTGTATGAGAACAGAGAACGTGGGAGGCAGGCAGAGCTTGCCCCCTCCTCGTTGACACCAGGATGACAAAATCCTCAGTTACCCGTGTCACCAAAGGGCCGATGAACAAAATGCACACAGG
>CM053566.1:41845884-41876223 GCA_028646485.1 Cryptoprocta ferox
TGTTATTTATTTATTTGGGAGTGTTGCTAGTAAAAAGAATTTTCTATTTTGTTATAGTTTTATTTAGCTTTTGTTGGCATATATAAAGACTAAAAAGCTCCTGCCGTGTTGTATGTTCCATGTCATATGTATGTACATATGGTTACTTTGGTAATTATTTGCTTTGAGTTACTTTTATAATTGATTATCATGTATTTTTCAAGTGTGCTATGAGTTATTATGGTAAGGTATAGTTTTACTTTTTTTTACTTCTATGTCTTTAATTTTATATCTTTATATTGGAAAATTATACAGATGCGCATAAGTGCCTGGTAGATGGAGAAGAGGATGGGACAGGAAGGAAGAAGCCCCTCTCTCCAGGTTTTTAGGAAGAGGTCCCAATGGTGCTCTCACCAGCCATGCTGGCTCATCCTGCTGCCTCCCCACTCAGAAGATGCCCAAAAGTCACCCTCAGTGAGGGCAAGGCTGGGCCCAGTGCTGATGCTACACTGATTCAAGGAATCCTGCCTCCATGGTGTTCCCTCCCATCCTCACATGGCCTGGATGTCCTTCATGTCTTCCCTCTGCACCCCCTCACAGTCTTTCCCTCATAAGATCCAGTCCAGGACTCTGGATCTTGCTTTCACCCATTAATGCTGAAGGATTTGATGGAGCTAGAACTCGTAGAGCCTGGCTGCTGGTTTCACTCCGGCATTTGACCACAAACAGCGGCTATTGTCTTCCATACTGCTGGGATACTAAAATCTAGAGTTAAAGGATTTCTAGAAGCTGCAGGATCCTCTCAGATATCCTCCAGAACTGGGCATGGGATGTGGCTGCACCAGGGGCCACCTGCCCCATCTCTCCAGCTAAGAAGGGGAGGACTCCTTCTCAGGCTCCTGTAATCTCCTTTTTGGAAAGGGCAGGAGGGGCAGTATCCCTGGGGGATTTATCCCTTTAATGTTGAAGTATGATGCAGCAAGGACTCTGGGATCACGGTAGTCTCGGGGCTAATGGGTGCCCCACACAGGGAAATACTAGAGAAAGGACTGATTATTACTGATGACAAACCCAGGATAGAAATCTAGGGTCCTGCCCAGGAACTAGAGGGGTGAGAGAAGGTACTAGGGATTTGGGGTTAAAGGGCCTCGTCTCACTGCCTGGCTCCCCATCTCCACGGGCTGTGCCAAGCCCTCCAAAAGTCATCGCTTCTACCAGCTTCCTTTTCTCTGAGGCCAATTAGACATCCTTAGGGCTCCTTCTCTTTAATCAGGATTGATCCAAGTGCCCCGAGGGCAGTGGAACAGCCTCCTCAGAGTTGAGGTCTATCCTGAAACAAAGTCATGATTCAGAAAACATATTTCCCTTTCAGAATCCTGTGACTATTTTCCTGGCTAGTAATAGGATTTTTTTCAGCCTAAACAAGGCATATTTCGTGTATAATATACTAACCATCTTGAAATTGTACATTTTGATATATCTTGACATACAGACACACCTCATGAAGCTAGGTGATGGGACTTTTCTTCTAGGGAAACAAACTACTCACACAGAGACCCACACACAAGTATATGCCTGCTCAGAATCACTCTTCTCAGTTCACAAACAGACACACCCAGTCTCTACGGACACAAACTCACGACCTGAATGCCACACAGCTGCTTGTAAACACATGAACATGGTTTACCCCTGGACAATCCACCTTTTCACTACGTCTGTGATCCTCATTTCATTGGAAACCCAAAGTCAGAAGGACTCTCCTGCCTAAAGACAGCAAGTGATGGATTCCAGAATACGTATCATTCTCATTTGTTCCAGAGGCCACAGGAAGCTATAGAAAAGAAAACAGCATCAGGGCCAGACCATGATGTATACTGATTGCCCCTCTTTAGTTCTCTTGGTGCCTTTAGGATCCAATAGAGATCACAGTGGTTGAGTCAAAGGTCCCAAAAGCAAATGAACAGGATGCATGTCAGAAGTTGTTCTTCCTGGGGAATGTGTCTCTCGAGTCCACTTAGGATGGCGACTGCAGAATTCACACCCAAGCAGGGAAATTTGCCATTGAGGAAAAGGATCCTACCACACTGTTTATAGGCAGGGTTGGCATTGCCAGTGTAAATGTTCTCTTGACCCAGATAGCAGTTGCCAAGACACAACCACTCGCCTGTCTCCCCAGCAGGGAGATTAACGGTATCATCTAAAATGTACATTTTAATATTTACAACCAAATTGTTTCAGAAAGACACTTAAGAGAGCAACTTGTGTTCCTCTGGCAAAGACTGACAAGTTCACCTCACTGACAGACTGGCGCCTCCTTAGAGGAACCTCCCAAAACTCTTCTAACTCAGGGACACCTAGAAGGACACAGAATAGGGATCAGCACACTGGTGGTGCTGCTCAAGAATAACTCAGGGACTGTTGCTTGTTATGAACATGGGCCAGAGCATATGGAGGCTTTTGGTTACCTGCATGGACAGAATGCTACTGCTTGGCCACCTTCAGCAATAGTCCTGCAAGTGTGCAATGTGAGGAGTTTTTTTGAGAAGGTAGACATTGGCCATTGTACTGTGTCAGTGGCACATATCTCCTGGGGTAATACATATCCCTCTCTCTCTCTTTTTATCTTTCTCAATCTGTGTGCGTCTTCTGTGTCTCTGTCGCTGTCTCTCTCTCAAAGACACACACTCACAAACACACTACACAGACATAAACAAAACAACCCCAAGACTCATGCACACACAAGCACACTGTACATGAGGAATACATTTTCTTCCTTATACTGTAGAAACATGGACATAGTTTTTCATCTGGGAAATCTGTCTTTCCCCACACCCTCAAGCCTCAGTCCTACTGGGAGTCTGGAATCAGGGCAGCTCTCCAGACTGAAGACAGCAAGAAAACCCCACCTACCTTACCTTCTACAGTTTTTTTGCAGGAAGAGACTGATTCCACAATACTTTACTTAACATTCTCAGTATCACCGAAAGTCACCTGAATGTATAGAAAACACCATCAGGGTAAAATCATGATGTACACTGTTTGCACCGCTCTTTATTTCTCCTGGTGAATTTAGGATACAAGATGGGAGACTGTGGTTGCATCACAGGCCCCAAAAGCAAATGAATAGGATGCCTGTCAGAAAATATTTTTCCTAGGGGACGTGTCTCTCAAGTTCAGGTAGGATGGCGATTACAAAATTCTTCACACAGGCAGGGAAAATTGCTGCTGGAAAAAAAAAAAAATCTCACCACACTGTTTATACCACACTGTTTAATGCAGGTTTGGCATTGCCAGTGGCCAATGTCCTCTTGATCCAGGTAACAGGTGGAAAGACACAGCAACTTGCCACTCTACCCACCAGGGAAATTAATGGTATCTTCTAAAACGTACATTGTCAGATTTACAACTGAATATGGTTGGAACGACGCAACATGACTTATTCAGGCAAAGAAAGGCAAGCTGATGTTGGCCACAGGCTGGTCCTCAACTGAATGAGGTCTGATACAGTGTACCAAACTCTCTCTCTCTCTTCACAGGCTCCTAGAAGGACAAAGACTAGATGTCAGTATGTTGGTGGTGCTTCTCAAGAATAACTCAGGGATTGTTGCTTGATATGAACATGGGCAAGAACATATGGAGGATTTGGTTATCTGCATGGACTTAATGCTACTACTGGGCCACCCTCAGCAGTATTCCTGTGAAGTGTGGGGAGCTTTTTTTGAGAAGGTTGGACACTGGCCTTTCTGCAGTGTCAGTGGCACATATCTCCTGGGGAAACGTATGCCTCTTTCTCTTTGTGTGTGTTTCTCTGCCCCTCTGTTTCTGTTTCTCTCAAACACACACACACACACTCACATTGACAATCACATTACACAGATTCACACAAGACAACCTGATGCATCATGCACACACACCCACAACACACAGTGAATACACTGCCTTCCTCATACTATAACATGGACATAGTTTTTCACCTGGGAAATCTGCCTTTCCCCCACACCTTCAAGCCTCTGGCCTACGAGGAACCTGGAATCACGGTAGCTCTGCAGACTGACGACAGCAGGAAAGCCCCATGTGCATGACCATCTAGAGTTTTTCATCAGCAAGTGACTGGTTGCAGAATATATACTGTATTCCCTTGCTCCTGAGGCCACCTGAATGTAGAGAAAAGAAAACACCATCAGAATCAGATCATGATGTACACTGATTGCCCTGCTCTTTTGTTCTCTTCTTGACTTTAGGAAACCAGATGAAACACAGTGGTTGAGTCAAAGGCCCCAAAAGTCAATGAACAGGATGCCGGTAGGCAGTTGTTTTTCATGAGGGATAGGACTCTCAAGTTCATTTAGGTGGCAACTTTAAAATCTTCACCAAAGCAGGAAAAAAAGCTGCTGGGAAAACGGATCCGAACAGAGTGGGATGCGCCCGTGGAGTTCTGGAACCAAGAAGTCCAAAATGAAGCTGTCAGCAGGATCATGCTTCCTCTGGAACTCTGGACTGTTCCTCATTGGAAAACAGTAGCAGCAACTAGGCTACCTCAAGAAACAAACCAAAGCACACATGGTGAAGAGTCCCAAATAGCACTACGAGTAGGGAAGTAAAATAACCAATGTCACAATAAGAGAGACCAAGGGATACCACTAAAAGAACACTTCCTGAATGGACAAGCCCTGGACAGTCTATGAGCCTCCTTTAATATAGCAGGATTCACAGGTGCAGAGCGCATAACAAGCTTTTAAAACCCACAAGAGACCAGAAAGCTAGCCAAAATAACGAAATGAAAGAACTATCCTCAGAAGAAATTCCAGGAAGAAGTGACACCTAAAGAATTGCTCCAAACAGATATAAGCAACATAACTGACCAAGATTTTAGAACAATAGTCATAAAATTAATCGCTGGGCTTGAAAACGGCATAGAAGACAGTACAGAGACGCTATTGCTACAAAGATGATGGATCTTAAAAATAGTTATGATGAATTAAAAAATGCTATAAATGACGTGCAGAATAAAATGGAGGTGGCCACTGCACGGACTGAAGAGGCAGAGAGAATAGGTGAATTAGAAGATACAATTATAGAAAGAGGAAGCCAAGAAAAAGAGAGAGAAATTGACCCAGGAGCACGAAAGGAGAATCCGAGAACTGAGTGATGCAATCAAATGGAACAATATCCATATCATAGGAATTCCAGGGGGAGGAGAGAGAGAGGAAGGGGCTGAAGGGGTACTTGAACAAATTATAGCCAAGAACTTCCCCAATCTGGGGAAGGAAACGGACACTGAAATCCAAGAGGCACAGAGAACTCCCGTCAGACGTAACTTGAATCCATCCTCTGCGCGGCATATCAGAGTGAAACTGGCAAAATAGAAGAATAAAGAGAGAATTCTGAAAGCAGCTAGGGATAAAAGGGCCCCAACATACAAAGGGAGACACATCAGGGTAGCAACAGACCTATCTACTGAAACTTGGCAGGCCAGAAAGGAATGGCAGGAACTCGCCAATGTGATGAACAGGAAAAATATGCAGCCAAGAATCCTTTATCCAGCAGGCCTGTCCTTCAGAATAGAAGGAGAGAGAAAGGTTTTCCCAAACAAATACAACCTGAAGGAATTCATCACCACTAAACAGCCCTACAAGAAATCCTAAGGGGGTCTCCATGACGGAAATGTTACAAGGAACAAAATCTACCAGAATCATCACTACACGCATGAATCCTACAGAGAATACAATGACTAGAAACCCATATTTTTCAATAATAACACTGAATGTAAATGGACCAACTGCTCCAATCAAAAGACATAGGGAATCAGAATGGATAAAAAAGACAAGATCCATCTATTTGCCATCTACAAGAGACTCATTTTGGGCCCAAGGACACCTTCAGATTCAAGGTGAGGGGATGGAGAAATATCTATCATGCTACTGGAAGTCAAAAGAAGGCTGGAGTACCATACTTGTACCGGAAAAACTGAACTTTAAAGTTAAGGCAGTAACAAGAGATGAAGAGGGGCATTATATAATAATTACAGGGTCTATCCATCAGGAAGAGCTAACAATTATAAATGTCTACGCACCGAATTTGGGACCACCCAAATACATAAAACAATCACAAACATAAGCAATCTTATTGATAAGAATGTGCTAATTGCAGGGGACTTTAATACTCCACTTACAGCAATGGATAGATCAACTAGACAGAAAATCGCTAAAGAAACAATGGACCTGAATGACACATTGGACCAGATGGACTTGACAGATATATTTAGAACGCTACATCCTGAAGCAATGGAATTCTCTTTCATCTCAAGTGCACATGGTACATTCTCCAGTATCAATCACATACTGGGTCATAAAGCAGCCCTCAATAAATATGAAAGAATTGAGATCATGCCATGTACACTTTCAGATCACAATGCTATGAAACTTGAAATCAACCACAGGAAAAAGTCTGGAAAACCTCCAAAAACATGGAGGTTAAAAACCACCCTAGTAAAGAATGATTGGGCCAATCAGGCCCTTAGAGAAGAAATTAAAAAATATATGGAAACCAATGAAAATGAAAACACAACAATCCAAACTCTTTGGCATGCAGCAAAGGCAGTCCTACGAGGAAAATACATTGCAATCCAGGCCTATCTCAAGAAACTAGAAAAGGCACAAATACAAAATCTAACACTACACCTAAAGGAGCTAGAAGCATAGCAGCAAGAACACCCCAAACCCAGCAGAAGAAGAGAAATTAAATAGAGATCAGGGCATAAACAATATAGAATAAAAAAAAAAAACAGCTGAACAGATCAAGGAAACCAAGAGTTGGTTTTTTGAAAAAATAAAATTGATAAACCTCTAGCCATGCTTCTCAAAAAGAAAAGCAAGCACCCAAATAGACAAAACCATGAATGAAAAATGAATTTATTACAACCAATCCCTCAGAAATACAAGTATCAGGGAATACGATGAAAACTTATATGCCAACAAACTGGACAACCTAGAAGAAATGGACAAATTCCTAAAGACACCCACACTTTCAAAATTCAAACAAGAAGAGAGAGAAAATCTGAACAGACCCATAACTAGTGAAGAAATGGAATCAGTTATCAAAAATCTCCCAGCAAATAAGAGCCCTGGGCCAGATGGCTTCCCTGGGGAATTCTACCAGACATTTAAATCAGAGTTAATACCCATTCTTCTCAAGCTATTCCAAAAAAAAGAAATGGAAGGAAAACCTCCGGACTCATTCTACGAAGCCAGCATCACTTTGATTCCCAAACCAAACAGAGACCCAGCAAGAAAAGAGAACCACAGGCCAGTATCCCTGACGAATATGGATGCAAAAATCCTCAACAAGATACTAGCAAATTGAATTCAACAGGATAGAAAAAGAATTATTCACCATGATCAAGTGGGATTCATTTCTGGGTTGCAGGGCTGGTTCAATATTTGCAAATCAATCAACGTGATACATCACATTAACAAAAGAAAAGAAAAGAACTATATGATCCTGTCAATAGATGCAGAAAAAGCATCTGACAAAAACAGCATCCTTTCTTAATAAAAACCCTCTAGAAAGTCGGGATAGAAAGAACTTACTTAAACATCATGAAAGCCATTTATGAAAAGCCCACAGCTAATATCATCCTCAATGGGGAAAAACTGAGAGCTTTCCCCCTGAGATCAGGAACATGACAGGGATGTCCACTCTCACACTGTTGTTTAACATAGTGCTGGAAGTTCTAGCATAGCAATTAGGCAACAAAAGGAAAAGAAAAGGCATCAGAATTGACAAAGATGAAATCAAACTTTCACTTTTTGCAGATGACATGATACTCTACATGGAAAACCTGGCAGACTCCACCAGAAGCCTGCTAGAACTGATCCATGAATTCAGCAAAGTCGCAGGGTACAAAATCAACATACAGAAATCAGTTGCATTTTTATACACCAATAATGAAGCAACAGAAAGAGAAATCGAGAAACTGATCCCATTCACAATTGCACGAGAAACCATAAAATACCTAGGAATAAACCTAACCAAAGAAAGATGTAAAAGATCTGTATGAAAGAACTATAGGAAACTTATGGAGGAAATTGAAGAAGACACAAAGAAGTGGAAAAACAAACTGAGGGGGGAAGGGGAAGGGGAAAAGGTAAAGGGGGGTGATGGTCTTGGTGGAGGTCACTTGTGGGGAAGAGCACTGGGTGTTATATGGAAACCAAAAAAAAAAAAAAAAAGTGGAAAAACATTCCATGTTCATGGATCAGAAGAATAAATATTGTTAAAATGTCAATACTGCCCAAAGCAATCTACACATTCAGTGCAATCCCAATCAAAAATGCACTGGCATTCTTCTCAGAGCTAGAACAAACAATCCTAAAATTTGTATGGAACCACAAAAGACCCTGAATAGCCAAAGAAATACTGAAGAAGAAAACCAAAACGGGAGGCATCACAATCCCAGACTTTAGCCTCTACTACAAAGCTGTCATCATCAAGACAGTATGGTAGGCAGAGCAACAGACACATAGACCAATGGAATAGAATAGAGAACCCAGAATTGGACCCACAGATGTATGGCCAATTAATCTTTGACAAAGCAGGAAAGAGTATCCAATGGAAAAAAGACAGCCTCTTTAACAGATGGTGCTGGGAGAACTGGACAGCAACATGCAAGAGAATGAAACTAGACCACTTTCTTACACCATACACAAAAATAAACTCAAAAGGGATGAAGGACCTGAATGTGAGACAGGAAACCATCAACACCCTAGAGGAGAAAGCAGGAATCAACCTCTTGGGCCTCAGCCACAGCAATTTCTTACTCGACATATCTCCAAAGGCAAGGGAATTGAGCAAAAATGAACTATTGGGACCTCATCAAGATAAAAAGCTTTTGCACAGCAAAGGAAACAATCAAGAAAACTAATAGGCAACCGACAGAATGGGAAAAGACATAGTTGCAAATGACATATCAGATAAAGGGCTAGTATACAAAATCTATAAGAACTCACCACACTCCACACCCGAAAAAAAAAAAAAAACAATCCAGTGAAGAGATGGGCATTAGACATGAACAGGTACTTCTCCAGAGAGGACATCCAGATGGCCAACAGGCACATGAAACAATACTCAGCGTCACTCATCATGGGGGAAATACATATCAAAACCACACTGAGATACCACCTCACGAAGGTCAGCATGGCTAAAATGAACGAATCAGGAGACTATAGATGCTGGCAAAGATGTGCAGAAATGAACACCCTCCTACACTGTTGGTGGGAATGTAAACTGGTGTGGCCACTCTGGAAAACAGTGGGGAGGTCCTCAACAAATTAACAATAGAACTCCCCTATGATCCAGCAATAGCACTGCTTGGAATTTACCCAAGAGATACAGGAGTGCTGATGTATAGGGGCACATGCACCCCAATGTTCACAGCAGCACTTTCAACAATAGCCAAATCATGGAAAGAGCCTAAATGTCCATCAACTGACGAATGGATCAGGAAGATGTGGTTTATCTATACAATGGAATACTACATGGCAATGAGAAAGAATGAAATCTGGCCATTTGTAGCAACACGGATGGACCTCGAGGGTGTTATGCTAAGTGAAATAAGCCAGGCAGAGAAGGACAGATGCCATATATTTTCACGCAGAGGTCTATAAGGAGAAACTTAACAGAGGACCATGGCAGAGGGGAAGGGGGGAAAAAAGTAGTTAAGGAGAGGGAGGGAGGCAAACCATAAGAGACTCTTAAATACTGAGAACACACTGAGGGTTGATGGGGGTGGGGGAGAGGGGAAAATGGGTGATGGGCATGGAGGAGGGCACTTGTTGGGATGAGCACTGGGTGTTATATGGAAACCAACCTGGCAATAAACTATTTAAAAAAAGAAAAGAAAGGATCCTACCACACTGTTTACAGGCAGGTTTGGCACTGCCAGTGGTAAATGTCCTCTTGAACCAGGTAACAGTTGGCAAGAGACAACCAATCCCCCCTGTCCCCACTAGGGAAATTAACTATTATCATCTAAAATGTACATGGTCAGATTGTCATCTGAATTTAATTGTAAAGAAACTAAGAAAGCAACACGTCTTCCTCAGGCAAAGACAGGCAAGCTCACCTTGGCAAAGGATATCTCTTCCAGAACTGATATATATTGTAAATAACGTCTTGTATGAAAACTAGAGCACAGATTATTTGTCAGTACTTTGGTGTTCTTACTCAAGGATAACTCTGAGTGTTGTTTCACGTGGACGTGAGGCTAAAGCATATGGAGTCAGTTGGTTACCATCCATGGACTGAATGCCCTGTGGGAGCACCCTCAGCAATAAGACTGTAAAGTGTGTAGTGTGATGAGATTTCTTTGAGAAGGTTTACATGATGCAATGTCAGTGGGACACATCTCCTGTATAAATACACACAGATCTGTCTCTCTTTTGTAGTCTCTCTCTCCAATAAATAAATAATAAATAAAAATAAATAAAACTTTTTTGTGCAAGAAGGAAAAATTGCTTCTGAGTAAATGGTCCTGCCATACAATTTACCACCTTTCCTCACCCTGAGAAAATGGTACCTAAGATCTAAAAAATACACTCATAGTGTCATGCCTGAATTCACTTGAGAATGATGAAAACTAAGAAATCAACATTTGTATCCCAGGCAAAGACAGGAAAGCTCACCATAGAAACAGAGGATGACTGTTCTCCTGTCCTCTTCTGTTGCTCCTCCTCTTCCATTGGTCCTCCTAGGAGGACACAGAGTAACTGTCAGTCCATTGTCAGTGCTGCTCCGGAATTACCAAGCAATCCCTGTTGACATGGATATGGGGCAAGACTGTATGGTAGTGACTGGGTCATAAGCATGGACTGACCTGTTGCTGGGTCATCATCCTTGGAGGAAAGCAAACAGGAGGAAGAGAAAACGAAGGAGAAACAGAGCCTCTGACTTTGTGGCTTAAGGTAACCTAGTCAAATGTGAAAGAGTCAGTCTACAAATGGACAGACTGAATGCACACTGTGATGCAGTGATAGAGTCCCACCCTTCTCCCTGTCCATTGTGATGTCTCTTCACTTCTCCTGCCAGGAGGGGGCGCCATCAACCTGCCACCCAACTGGAGATGGCTAGGAGGACACAGAGTAACTTCCAGCCCTTGGCAGTGTATCTCATGAATCACTCAAAGAGCTCTGCTTGACTTGGACAAAAGAACTCTGTAGATGGATGTAGTTGGTTAAAAAGCATGCAGTTGGCTGCTGTTGAGCCACCCTTCTTATGGAAGGAGATGCCAAGAAGAGCAGCAGCAAGGAGGGGATCAACTGAGTTGTGGTTCTGTCATTAAAGTCAGCCTCAAGCAGTGTGACCTAGATCTATAAATGGAACCAAACTACACACTATGATTCGAATGACAGTGTCCCATCACTCACAATGCTTGCTGTGAAGCCCCACTAACTGTTACTACCTTCTTGACGTCATGCAAAACCATTTCTGCCTCTGTGGATCTACACAGGCTTTTATTCTTCTATTCTGTTCTACTGAGTCTATAATTCTATTCTGTTTTTCCATCAATCAGAAGGATCATCCATTATGAGTGATACTTAAATACTGGAAGTATGGCTTTGAAAGCTAGCCACACAGTTATGAAAAGTGGGAGGCACAGGCTTCCAATTATCATAAGAAGAGGTCACAGGGTTGAAAGGTCCAGCACAGGGAATATAGTCAATGGTATCATCATGGCACTGTATGGTGACAGAAGCTACACTTGCGGTGAGCACAGCACGAACACACAGAACTGTCAAATCACTTTACTGAATGCCTGAAATTGATGTAACATTGTGTGTCAATTATACTCTAATAATAATAACTAAAGACCCTGCAAAAAGAAGATAGTCAAAAAAATTTCAAAATCTAAAATAAATAAAAATGACCATAATGAATCTTATGCTATTTTTCCATCCAGTCTTTGTCTCATTTGTGTATTTCTCGACTTAGGCAGCTCTCCATGTTATAAGTAGACATCCAATAATGGGATGGGTCATTACAGTGGGAGGCATGGGTACCTCGCTACATTCTCTAACCCAGGTCTGTTAAGAGAGTTGCAACAAAGATCGTGCACGTAGGGTTAATAACCAAATCATCCTTTGAGTGCTTATTTGTCCTTGTTGCTGAGATGTGTAGTTTCCACTATTTGAACATTTCTAGGATTCAGGGTAATAAGCTATCAAAGAACACTGAAGTATCTCTGGATCCCTGTTTGGGGCCAGCTGCTGAGAAGTGACCCAGCACTGAAAGGGATTTCCCAGGGATTTCGAGGTTGTGCCTCCTGATTTCCTTATCTGTGAGCTGACCAGACAGATTTGGACCCTCTATATGGTTTTCACAGTCATGACTCTGCCAAAGACTGGCCTCAACGTGACCACAGAGGCCACCTTCTAATGACAGGCAATGTTTGGGATCTCTGTAGATGCATGCAGTCCCAGAAATATACACAGGCCTTGCAAAGATGTTGTCTGGTTTCTACTGATCCCATGGTTCAGAGCCACCCTTGTCAGGGTTGTGAGTACAATTCAATATCTCAGAATATTAGCCCACACACCTGGGCTCACATTTTGGTTTTTCAGTTAAGAGCTTGTGAACTTGGGCACATTCATCTTCATGCTTCAGTCTCTCCATCTGAAAGAGTGCCATCAAGCACAGCACGACATTTGTGGTGAGGGTGGAATGATTAATGCTTGTAAAGCATGTGGTGTTAATGTGCAGGAAGTTTAATCAGAAGGGAAATATCTTGTCTGAGATCTCACAACCTAACAAAACTCAAGAGCTGCATTCAAACCCTGGGGTCCAGGCTCCCAGGTCAGTGCTTTTTCCATGAGACACAGCTGCTTTGTCTAAAAATAATCACTTTATAAACTTAAGCCAGATCCAGTTTTTAAGGAGTCAGATAAAGTTCTCAAAAATGCTATTGGTGACTGCCTGAGTACAGTCAGTGGACATTTCCCAAATTAAGGTGCGTGATGCTTCCAGAATGCATCTGTTGCCTGACCCATGATCAACAGACATCTGGTCAAACATGATGAACACCAGTCTCCTGGGGAAAGAGGCATTATCTACATAACATATTGGTGGTGTAAAATATGTGGAACAGTATCATCTTGTATGATTGATTCCTTCTACATGTGAGTCCCTCAAGCTAAGGCTGTTGCCAAGCCATGCAAATGACCATAGTGTAGCCTTTGAAAAGAGCTCTGGATGAAGAGTCAGGAGACCTGAGTTATACATTACATCAAAAATGACATGAAGAGAGACTTGTTCCTTTTTAAAGCTGGAGCTCTACATGCAAATTATGCACTTGTATGTCACTTTGTATTTCTCTTTTTATCTCAATACGTTCCTTTTGTTCTCTTCTATGTTACTATCTCCCTGTGTACTTGGTTATCTACCAATCTCTGTCAATGTATTTCTTTGTCTATTAGTATGCGTGAAAGCCTAGATACTCAATGGATATTAAAAAACAAATACAAAAAAGAAAAAAAACAAAAGAAACAAAAACTACTCTCTATTTTCACCATTCCTTACATCTGGAGAGGGTAACAGGCTGAGAGAAAGCATATGGCTGATATTTCTGTAAAACTATAATTTGGGGTAACAACCAACATGTAAAAGAAAATGTGCATTTTGGTACATAAACTTACATCTAGACACGTTCCTCTCAGCTGTTTTGGAATACTAGTTATATGAATGGAAGCAGCATGTGCCCAAATATATTGAACTCAATACACACTTCAGGAGAAAAGGAGAATGAAAGCATGTTCAAACAAAAGTAGAGGGTCCCACATGCAGGGAGCATGGGAATCATCTCTCCATCCTAACAACCAGAAAAAGCCTGAACAGACTGAACAATCTACAACTCTTCTGGAATTTATAAGAGAGAGGAACACACAAGAGGAATCATGGCCCCCAAGAGCCAGAAAAGTGAATACAGGGAATCAATGTTTAATGGAATCAATGTTCTAGAAGAACACACTGTTTTCTCAAGCTTACATGGAAGCTTCACCAACAGAGACCACATGGTGGGCCAAAAAAACACACCTCAACAATTGAAAAGAGTAGAAATCCTACAACGTATGCTCTCAGACTTCTGTGAAATTAAACTAGAAATCCACAATACAGAGAAACCTTGGAAAATCCCAAAATATCTGGAGACTTCAAAATACACTTCTGAACAACACAATGGTCAAAGAAGTCTCAAGATAAACTGAAAAATATTTTCAAATAAATGAGGGGAAAATATGATTTGACAGAAAATTGTGGAAAGCAGTGGTTTGGGGAAATTTATGGTCCTGAACACCATCTGTTACAAAATAAGAAAGACATAAAGTGAATCATTCAGGCTTCCACCTTAGGAAACAAGGCAAAGTACAGTAATGTAAGACAAAAGGAAGCAGGAGGAAAAAAATTGCAGATATCAGTAAAGTTGAAAACAGAAAATTATCAGAGAAAACAAAAGCAAGACAAAAGCTGGTTCTTTGTAAATGTCAGTAAAATGGATAAAGCTCTAGCCTGACTAACCATTAAGAAAAGGGGAGTCATCACTACTTATCTTATGGGCATTGAAAGGATTCTAGTAACACTTGGAACAATTCTAATATAGCTTAAACTAAAGAGGGCAATTCCTTCAAAAACACAAACTACCAAAACCCATGAAAGAGAAATAGATCATCTGAATAGGTATGTATCAAAGAAATTGAGTCGGTCAGAGAAACACAAATATATGGTTTCACTCATATGTGGCACTTAAGAAACAAAGCAGATGAACATATGGGAATTGGGGGTGTAGAAAGAGAGGGGAAGAAACCACAGGAGACTCTTAAGGATAGAGAACAAACAGCGTTGATGGAGGGAGGTGGGTGGATGGGTATTAAGGGGAGCACTTGTTTTGATGCTCCCTGGGTGTTGTATGTAAGTGATGAGTCACTGAATTCTACTTCTGAAACTAATATTGCATTGTATATTAACTAACCAAAATAATTACAAATTTAAAATACAAAAAAGAAAAAACTGATTAATAATTAATAAACAACCCATAAAGGAAGTGCCAGCTCCAGAAGGTTTCACTGATGAAGTCTAACAAATCTTATAAAGCAAAACACAGTCTTGCTGTATCATCCAGAAATCTCACCCAACAGTATTTACCCAGTTGAGCTGAAAGATTATGTCCACACAGAAACCTGCCCAGGAGTGCTTATATCAGCATTATTTATGGTCACCAATACTAGAGGCAACCACACTGTCCTCCAATAGGCAAATGGCTAAACAACCTTCAATACATCCAGATGATGAAATATTCTGTAAAAAAAACTAATGGAGCTATCAAGCCACAAAAAAAGGCATGGATAAATGTAAACTGTATAGACATCAGTAAAGAAGGCAGTCTGAAAAAGCAACACGGTTTATGGTTCCAGCTATACAATATTTGGAAAAAAGAAAACTATAGAGATGGCAAAAAAAAAAAAAGGTCAACGTTTGCCAGGATTTCCAGAGAAAGTGCAAAGGCATTAATAGGAGAAACACAGAAGTTTTAAGGCAGTGAAACTACTTTGTGCCTGGTGGATACATGACCTTATGGATTTATCAAAACCCGTACTACCGTGCAACACAGAGCAGACATTAGAATAAATGGTGGACTTCAGTGAATAATAATATCTCTACGTTGGTTTGTTATTTGTGACAAATGTACCACACTGATGTAGTTTTTTAGTAATTGTGGAAATTCTGTCAGGGGACAGAATGATATGAAATCTTTTTCCATTGTCTGCTCAATTTTTATGTTAATCCAAACCTATTCTAAATAATATGGGCTATTAAAAAATCATAAGGAATCTATTTTTGCTGATGTTTAACAAGAGAAGATGTCCAAATATTAGCTTCACAATATTTAGCACTAAATATGACAAAATTTGAGTTGTAAATGTGATTTTAGTATTGTGGCTGTAAACTAATGTTTGACCAGGCAAATTAAAATTTTCAGAAACATTTGAAAAATAACACTATGGCTTAGGATTTTTGTCTTAAGTATGCGACACCGTGCAAACTAGAATAATTCTTCTTGAATCAACTTAATGAATGAATTTCTCTGGTACCTTCAATTGAATTTCTTGCTGGGTATATTTTGTTTCTCCTCCGCATCATCTTGATAATGGGACATTCTGGGAAAGACATTATAAGAGAAAGAGCTGTTGAGATCTTGCTGCCAGAAGACCATAAAAAATTGAGTGATAACTTTATCAGAGTTCAAACTTTTGATTCCATTGTTCAGCAGTTGTCTAGTAGAGCCACATGAGTCAGAGTGGGATTTAGGAAGGTCTCAGAGTTGGCAGGTACTTAAAATACCCAACAAAGCAGGGTTCCAGCTGCTTCAGTTGGTTAACTGTCCCACTCTTGATTTGAACCCGGGTCATGATCTCAAGGTTCCTGAGGGATTCTACCCTGCTCCCTCAATAAGTCAGTAAGTAAGTAAATAAGTAAGTAAATAAATAAATAACATTTAAAAGATACACAACAGGAATGTAAACTGATGCAGTCACTATGAAAAACAATATGGAAGTTCCTGAAGACATTTTAAAAAGTACCACCATTTGATCCAGCAATCCCAGTTTTGGCTAACACATCCAAAAGTCAAGTGAAATGTGGATTTCAAAGTGATATCTGCACTCCCGTGTTCTGCATTCACAAAGGCTAAGGTATAGAAACAACTTAAGGTCCACTGACGAACAAAGGCACAAAGACAATGTGGTCTGTCCATACACTGGGATACTATTCAGCCTTAAAAAGGAAAGAAATCCTGTCATTTGTGACAACATGGATGGCCCTGGAGAACATGGTGTTAAGTGAAATAAGCCAGACACAGAAAGACAAATACTGCAGGATGTCACTTATATGTGGAACGTCAAATAGTCAAGCACATAGAAACAGAGAATAGAATAGGGGCTGGAGGGAGGGGAAAGGGAGGAAATGTTGGTGATAGGGCACAAAGTTTCAGTTATACAAAAGACAGAAGTTCTGGAAATCTACCTTTGCAACATAGGGCCTGTGAAGAACTGCTTGAAAATCAGTAAGAGTGAGTTTGTAGGCTGAGTGCCCTTACCATGAAAGAAAAAGAAGGAAAGCTCCAGCAGACATTGTGTGGGCAAATACCTTTATCTGAGTGAGACAGTATAGAAATCATAGTAACCAAGTCATCGAGAGCATGGGGTTGGTGCCTGTTGGGCTGTGGCTAAGTTCCCTGTACTGCACAATGAAAACTTTCTTAGGGTCTACTTATTTAGTATTATGGTAGAAAGCTAAAAGTGATTCAGTGTAGGAAGAGTCTTCAAAAAAACGACTGACAGTTCAGAAGCTGTAAGTGTTCAGTCACTAAGTGTCCAGAACATTGAGCTAAACACTCGGTTCGGTAATGGTTGAATCTAGAGTGGGGACTTGGATGGCTACAGGGCAAAGGAGGATGGAAGCTTCCTTTTCATCCTGTCCATGGCTAGGATGCTTTACATCCTACATACATGGAGAAGACCTGTTACCATCTCCTGTGATCCCCCTAACAACCCCAGAGTGTAGATAGGGCAGGGTCTGTGACCCATATTTTCTATGAGAGATTAAGCGACTCACCATCCTGAAGAGTGGGAGGTCCAGGACAGGAATCTAGATGGTTCCCTGGAGACAGAGATCCCTGAAAACCTGGGACCTTCCCAGGGCACCTGAGATCATGCCCTGAATCCCTGAACCAGGGGCTCCCCCAGTCTCTTTGTCAAATCCTCCTTCCCCAAGGTCTCTGTGGACGATAGTTGATGCCCTGGGGGAGGTGCCTGAGCTAAGAGAAAACTCCAAACCCTAACTCAGCCTCCCACCCCTAGGTTTCAATCCCTGACCCAAGGCACGATGCACTTACCCCCAAGCGAAGCCCCTCTGAAGGAGCAGGGGAAGCCCAACAGTGGCCATCCTCACACAGCATCCACACTACCAGGTGTCTCACAAAGAGCCTTCCCCAACAGCCTGTTGACCACCTTCAACGGCCAGTGCTCTGCTCAACTCCCAAGCTGACTCAGAAGCCAGGACATTCCAAACCAACTGTCATATAACTGCCAAGAATTCGCTTCCCTTCAGTTGACTGACCCTGGCTGAGCAGCTACTGTGAATTAACTGCGAAATTGGCCCATTGGGCTGGTGCTTTGATGGTTTATTGAATGTTGTCTGGGACACTTAATGTAGCACTCGCTGACTACTGGTCTGTGTAACCGTCTGAGCAGCCAGGACTAAGGCCTGGCTGACAGAGGGCAGGGAGTGTACTGGCTCTGAGTGGGCACCTTCCCAGTTCCTTCCTTCTCCCCCCAGATCTGATCACTAAAGACTCCTCATCCTACTCTACACCCCGCAGTGGCAAGGGCCCAAGTCCCATCTCCTTTTAGATGGATCCCTCCATACCCACGGGTTGGAGAACCCCTCCCCCACCACCGCCATGACTCTCCCTAAGGATCACCCAGAACTGCACTCATCTATCATCTGCTGTTTACTTTTTGCAAATGATTATAAGCAACCCTTTACTGAGAGACTGGGTTCAAATCTCGGCACAACATTCTGTTTAATCATAAATCCTTTGTTATAAAGCTCATCAATTATTAAAAATTGTACATAAGGAAATCCCACCGTTTAAAACCAAACAGTATGGTTAATTATGTGCTCTTTTTCTTCTAGTCTTGCCTTTCAGTGCTACATATATTCATTACACATGTCAGCTCTTGGCTTTCATTTAGTAGCCAGCAATGGGATAGCTCATTAAAGAGCAAAGGCCCCACTGGAGCATGGATAAGTATCAAAACAAGGATGATGGCTAGTCATCGAATGTTGGCATTCTTATTGGTCATGGTTCCCACAGTGTGTAGTTCATGGGATTCAGGCTGTCTTTAGGGCTCTTGCTGAAAATGTTATCAAATATACTACATTATGTCCCTGATTTTTTTTTTTTTTGAAGTAGTCTTCACGCACCACATGCAGCCTGAACTCATCACCTGGAGAGCAAGAGACGCATGCTCCAGCCACTGAGTAAGTGAGGAACCTGCCCCCCATTATGTTCCCAATTCTTATCAGATTTGTGCTGTGCCCTGAAGAATGACCACACCATGAAACTGATTGACCAGACACTGACCAGCTCTCTAACTCAGCTGTACAAGGGAGCCACAATGAGGGTGATGGACACAGGCTCATTGTGAATTAGTACTTTGAGTCTTCGTTTTCATTGTCTCACAGGTAGGCTCACAGAATTTCAGCGTTACTAGGCCTCACTCATATTGACAATGCCATCAAACACCTCTAAAGGATCTCCTCAGTCCTTCCTGGGTTCAGGTGAAGTATTCAAATTCACTGACCAGGTTTTCCTAACTTGTGCCTCCAAACCCTCAAAATCTTTGAACTGACCAGAACCATGTAGGATTTCTAGATCCTTTTCATATTAGTGCCTATAGCAAGATCTATAATAATCTTGCTTGAGAGCTTCCCTGGGCTATGTGACCACTGAGACTACCTCATAATGACAGACAGTGTTTGGGATTTCTCTTGGTTCAGCTGATTCCTGCCATGCACACAGATGCTGGAACTTCTTTGCACAGCCAATGATTCCATGGCTGAGTAGAAGTGCAGTTCAGTAGTTAGAGCATGAGCATTGGGACTGCAGGCCCAGGTTCTTATACTGGCACTTCGCAGTTCGTGCACCTGGACACAAGCATTTCTGTGTCTCAGTTTCTCCACCTGAGAAGTACGGAGAGTAACAAACCATCACATATGTTTGTGATGGCAGGGAATGAATTCTTGTAGGTAAAGTGTACACTGTATGTCAAGTGGTCAGAAAGGTTAATTAGAGGGGATAGTTATTAAATGATAAATGAGACTTTATAATTTTGCAAGTTCTGGAGCTGGATTCAAACCTGGGAGTCTGAGTTCCCAAACCATTGTTCTGTGACACACAGCTGCTTTGCCTAAAAACTATCATCTTACCTCAACATAATTTAGTTTTGACAGAATCAGAGGCATCAAACATACATACATACATACATACATACATACATACATAAATGGAAAGAAAAAAGAAACAACAAGCTGTTGGTGACCCCTGGATCCCACGCTCTGTGGCCCTTGACCAGAAATATGCATGATCGTTCTCCAGAACAATCCAGAGGATCACTAGAATAAAGTCTTGAGATTTAAAACATGTGAAACAATGTCATCTTGCCTTATTTATTCCTCACAAATATACGTGGCTCAAAACAAAATATGAGTTCCTGAGACCATGGTGAAGTCATAGAAAAGAACACAGCTAGCTTTTGGAAAGAGATCTGGAGGAAAGGTCAGGAGAACAAAGAAACCCATTACATTAAAACTACATCAATGTAGCTTTTTCAAGCTACAATTCTATGTAGGCAATTATCTACATATAGAACATCTTTGTTTCTCTACTCATGTACGTTCACCAGCAATTTTTCTTTGTGTATTACTAACAATCTGTGGACTTGGTTATCTACCATTCAGTAACTCAATTCATTCACCGAGTGTCTGTCTTTCACAGCAGACTGAAAGCCTGGGTATTCATTGGGTAATTGAGAAAAAAAGATCATTATATTATCCTATTATCACCATGCTTACCTA
This sequence comes from Cryptoprocta ferox, assembly GCA_028646485.1. Lineage (NCBI taxonomy): Eukaryota > Metazoa > Chordata > Mammalia > Carnivora > Eupleridae > Cryptoprocta > Cryptoprocta ferox. Next base: position 41,866,549 of record CM053566.1, read on the forward strand.
TGGAGTGCCGAATGAGTTGGGTGGTAGCATATAACTGATATTTGTATACAATGTAATTCTGGATAACACCCAAAGTACTAAAATAACTGTGTGTTTGGGGGCCACAATTCGAAACTCTCATATTCTTAGGGTCTTTTGGACAACTCTTTACATGAATGAAGGAACATGTCCCCCTAAATACTGAAGTCAATACCCCTTATGGTATAAAGAGCATAGGGAGGGCACGTTAAAAACAATGATACCTTCCATATCAACCACTCTGGATTCACTCTACATTTCTGTAATGACTAACTTGAATATATACTTTTGGAGTTTTAAAAAATCTTACATTAAATAGACATTGCCGTATGTTTTCCCCTAGGCATACCTAGTGGTGACAAGAAAGGGGTGCAGGATTAGTCCATTTTTCTAAATGGAGAAAAAGAATCAAGGCAGCTATCTTGATAGAATAACCGAAAACAGAAATCGAGAAATAAAACAGAACTATAAAACACATTCATAACTCTGTATGACCAGATGGAGGGAGGAGATTTTAAATGATGAAAAAACATTTTGAGCAAGAGTTAACTAGCCAGTTAGTAGCAGACAACATTAAGAAGATCTTTATGAACATACCACCAGAGCAACAATTCAGATTGCCCATCTTCGAAGATGCTACGCACAGATCTGAGAACTCACTTGCTATCAGATTTGAACTGCTCAGCTCAGAGACTGAATGCTGGGAAAAAACGCATCATTTTATCGCCACGGCAACGTGTCATCACAGAGCTTTCAGGATGAATGCAGCTGCATACCGCCCAACTTCTGCTGTGTGGACAGGTGTGTCTCTCCACGGACAAGGGCACTGTTTGAGATTAAACGCTTTTGTTTCAGAAGTTGAACCCTGGTCTCACACACTGTCATTCTCTGTTTTGGAAGTAGATTACATGAAGGCACATGACCTGCCCCCTCCACCACCAATTGTAATCACTAGTCAAAATTTCAGGGTGAAGAGGGAAACAGAAACACAGTCAAAGAATAAAGAGAGGGCCCACTCTTGATTTAAAACGCAATCCACATCCGTTTTTACTATCCTGGGTCAACAGGTATCTCTAGAACGAAGTTTAAAATTTGTCCCAGATGAAACATAAAGCAGTGTTGACAAAAATTCGTTTTCAGTATTAATGTCATTTATTTTTAGAGCACATTAGCAACAGAGAGAGGGGCAGAGGAAGAGAGAGAGAGACAGAGAGAGAGAGAGAGAGAGAGAGAGAGAGAGAGAGAATCTCAAGCAGGCTTCACACTCCTCACAGAGTCTGAGGTGGGACTTGATTCCACGACCCTGGGATCATGACCTGAGGCAAAATGAAGAGTTAGATGTTCAACTGACTGAGTCACCCAGGTGCCTCCAGAAATTCAATTTTCAAAAATGTATTTCTCTATCTTCTTATGAAATTATATAATTCATCATCTATGTATATTACCTTTTGATCTGTGTATAGGCAAGAGTAAGTACTTAGTTATCTCTCAGTGTTTGTGCATTTACTGAGCAATTTCTCTGTTACTATGTGTGTGAAAAGCAGACTCTTCACTGAGTACTGAAGAAAAAAAATGTATCACTCTTTTCACCCGTGTATTTCTGTGAGGGTGAATGGGTTAAGAGAAAACATACAATTAATACTTTTCTAAGTGAAGTATTTTAAATACCCCCAAACTGGAGTATTCAATGTATGCTCTGGCTCATAAGCTAACACCCAGCATACACATTATTTTTATCTTTATGAAAACTAGAAATACAAAGGGAAGTAACCAGCCCCAAAAAAATGAAACAAGGAAAAATTTTAAAACAAAAACAATGGAGCCGCCTTGTATAAAACAAAATCATTAACCTTTGTGGTATTAAATGCTATACTATCAATGTCTATGAGTGCTAATTCAATGTAAGTTTCTAGAAATAATCAGATAGTGATATTAATGAGGTAGAAAGACAACAGTAATAGCATGGTTAGGGCCATGTTTTCTCCAAAGAGTACTCAATTGAGGAGGTAGTTGAACAGGTATGGGAGGAAATATGTACTACTCCATAAGAGAATTACAAATGGAGAATTTGGGTTCCAACGTGATGGGAAACTTATTAAACATATAGATATGTATAGAAATACAAAACAACTAGAATATAGGTTCACATTTCTAAATGCCACACTGGGGGAGAAAATAAGAAAAGAATTAAACAGTTGGTAAAAAAAAAAAAGTTAACCATTTAACCATTCTTGATGCTATTACTATGGAAAAAAAAGTCTTTCTGGAATAACTATCTCCCCCCAAATAATGGTGTCAAACAACCATTTTATTTTGCTTGTGGTCACAGGGTTAGGAATTCAGACAGGACACAATGCTAATGTTAAAAAATGAAAGGCTTTGGGGCGCCTGGGTGGCTCAGTCGGTTGAGCGTCCAGCTTCGGCTCAGGTCATGATCTCACAGTTTGTGGGTTCACGCCCCATGTCAGGCTGTGTGCTGACCGCTCAGAGCCTGGACCCTGCTTCAGATTCTGTGTCTCCCTCTCTCTCTCTGCCCCTCTCCTGCTCAAGCTCTGTTTCCCTCTGTCTCAATAATAAATAAACATTAAAAAGAATTTTTCTTAAATGAAAGGCTTCAAATATCCAACCCAAGAAAGTCTCCACTAGGTAGAATTTGGGTTCCACTGAAAAAGCAGTCCCAGGTCCTGTGCCAAGAAATGAGTGCTTTCTATTTCTCAAATTCAGTCCAGAATCCAAGTGTGGCAGGCAGTTGGAAATTCCCGTGTTGGTGAACGGATTCTTTGCAAAAGCCCAGAACCTATTCTTTGCATGTTCCTGCATCTACATCCCAGTAGGGTGGCCAGAGGTCTACCAAGGGGAGCCCATGAAGCAAATTGAGTAGCTGAACCTCTCAGCACCTCTTTCCAAACTTATTTGAACTGAATGCCCACTTCGGACACTCCTCCAGTGAGCAGAAATCATGAGGCTGCCATTGGATGTATCTACTTTGGAGGTCATAGCCATTGGAGAGAGAAAACAAATAATTCAGCAACTGGAGAGAACACGTAGCCCAGTCACAGACAAGGCCCACATATTCCTTTTGCATTTAAGTTGGTTTCTCTCTGCACTTTCCACACATTTTCCCTCAACTCTCAACTCAGGACTCAAGTTAAAGATCCATATTAACACAGGTCCTGTGTCATGGCAGTTAGCTAGTGAATCTGTGAAAATGTTTCCATGAGGGAAATAAGCAACACAAGAGAAAGAGCACATAGAATTTTCGAAGCCTTCACTTTTTACCCCTCTGGACTACCCACATCCTTTTCCGAATCAAATAGTTAAGACATACATAAGTGTTGTAATTTTCCCCCATAAATCTAAGAAAAATGACAAGATTGTGTTCTATGTCTTGTGAGGAAATCAAGAAAAGAGATAGGTGCTTTTCATATGTCACAGAGATTCTGCCTGAGGCTTGATCATGGCAGGGAAACCTTGGCCTCGGGCAGCCATCAAGAGCCCAGAGGAGGTGGGGAAGCCCAGAGTAGGAAGAGCTGGTGTGTTGGTCACTCCTCCAAAGAACAGATGTCTCAGAAGAAACCAGTCTGTACTCAGACGATCCACTCTGCCAGGTGGCTCACTTGTGCCCAGAACAGGACGCAGTCATCAGCCTTTATCACAGACCTACCAGGTCATTCTACTCTGCATTCAGGACTGAGGGACATAGGCAGATGAAATGCCAACAGGCAGATAATTCCTGCTTTTAATAAAGAACCACCTGTGATATCAATGAACTCTGAGTCTTTAGTGAGGAAGGGGACAGTCAGGATAGGTCCTTACCTTGGAATTCCAGCATCCATGGGCTCATCTAGAGAGTAGCTCTTGGCTACGGCTCCCGATCCTTGATCTTAGAAACCAACATCCCCTGCTACCAACTGAGCCTGATTCCATTGTCCCAAGAGACCACAGAGGGTAGAGACCCCCATGGGGGCCTTTATGCAGTAAATTGGTGTACTGGAGATAGCAGATAGGTTCATGTTTCAAGTTCACGGGTGTGTGGTCTTTCCTGACACCACTCACAATCAATTCTCCCAATGATCCAACTGGGTGTCCAGCAATTCAATTCTGACACCACCCAGAGTGTCAAACTCTACAGACTCCACATGACTGTCCACACTGCAGACGCCAGTCACAAGTGGGGTGTTCGAGCCATCCACACTTCTTCCTGTCTGAACACAAATTCAGGGATTCCCACAACCTCCACATTAGGGTTGACAATTTCACTGAAAGGACTCACAGAACTCAGGAAAGCACTTTAGTTCTATTTACCAGTTTATTACAAAGGCTACAACTCAAGAAAAGCCAAATGGAAAGGATGCATAGGGCAAGGTAGGGGTGGGCAGTGGTGGAGAGCTTCTGAGCCCTCTCTGGGACAATCACCTTTCCAGAATATGAATGTGTTCACCAGCCTGTGGATCAAGACGTTTTATAACCCAGTCCTCAGCTCCCTCCCCTCACAGATGGCCACAGGGTCGGGCTGAAAGTTCCAATCCTTGAATCACACTTGTTCCTTCAGGTGACAAGCCCCATTCTGATGCCATCTCTGGGCTGTGCCCTGTGTCACCTCATTAGCATAAACTCAGGAAGGGTTTGTTGGGAGATTTTATGAAGAACAAAAGCCTCTCCTATCACTCAGGAAATTCCAAGGAATTTTGGAATCTTGTGCCAGGAACCAGGCACAAAGAATGATTATTATTTATATTTATACTACAGGGTTTCTCCAGAAAGGCTAGGCACACAGGACTTCTTCAAACTATCTCATGGTTGCTTCCCAGAAGGAAATCCCCTGAACAGGTGAACAGCATCACCACCTGTGATTTGAATGTTATTGTTTCCTGAAACCTGTCATCCTTAAAGTGGAAATATCTAATGTCCCTAAGTCAATGTCATTTCAAGTGCAAAGCAAAGGGCACATGAGCCAAATGTAGAGAAATATGAAATGCCAGGTGGAATCAAATTGTAGAATCATTGCAGGGCTTTGAGCTGAGATGCAAGGAGGATCCAGACTTAGCAGCATCCCCAGCTCTGCCTGCAGGTCCTACCTGGCCTGGACATGAACCCAGAGCAAGGCTGAGTTTCAGGATTCCAAAAGCCAGAATTCTCCACCTTCTAGGTCACTGGTCTCTGATAAAAAAGTATACAAAGCACATATGTAGTTTTGGGTTTTTGGGTAAACACACTGGAAAAAGGAAAATCAAAAACAGTAAAGCTAATGCAAATAAGGTATTTTTAATCCAATACATCCAAAATATTAAGATTTTCACTGTGACACATGAAGTGTGACCACATTTCAAGGGCTCAAGAGCCACCTGGAGTTGGCTGCTACCATATAGGACAGGGTGCCCACCCCAGGAGCACCCTTTCGCCCAGGGGCAAAGCTGAGGGTGGCCCATGCAGGTGCTGGTCCGAGACCTGAAGGTGCAGAGGGAGAGGGTCCCTGGATCCCCAGCACCCGGCTCACATGGGAGCACTTTGTCTCCAGTTCAAGTGTGTGTGACAGAGTGTGTCTCACCAGACCTCTTCTGTCACAGGTCATACCTAACCCAATGCAGTAACTCCCGTATACAATTCGCAAAACGTGCAAACCCAAATATAACCAAGGCTTTGCTGCTTGGCGGAGGCAAAGCAAAAAAGAGCTAGTCTTGGGGGAAAGGTAAACATAAATAGCAACATACACCTGATGCCCATACACATAGTATCTCCTACTGTTAGGTCATAGATATGTGAAAACAAACATCATCACATATATTTCCTACTTCTCTGAGATTTCACAATCCTATCCTCCACCTCAGTCTCCAAAGCAGCAGTTGTAATTCGACTACACCCAGAACCCGCTTTCAGTGATTCCTACCTGAATGTAGTTCCCTACCCGATGAATATTCATCACTGCTGGACACGTCCCACCAAGTCTTTAAAGAGACAAGCATGAGCAAGCAGGTTATTAGAGAAAGGGGCTTCCTTGTTCCTGCTGCTCCAGCTGAGGCCAAGCTGGCTCACCTGGAATCACCTGCCCTTCCTTTGGGTCCTCAGACCTTCCCTGGGCTTGGTGGACTCAGAACCCTTCAACAAGACACTGACCACAGTTAAAAACCTTCAAAATAGAAAAAGGATCCCCGTTCACCTGGCACCTCCCCAGCTACACTGGATCATGACAGCTTTCACCTGCGCTCGGACCAACCTCGCCTTCCAACTATGATGGACACATGTTGACATAGGTGTCTTCCATGAGCAGACCCTGGGCCAGGCTCAGAGCAGCTGCCCAGGAGAGCTGTCTGTCAGGATGGAAATGTTCTGTGTTGTAAACATGGCCCTGCCGGGCACCTGAAATGTGGCTAGTGTGATGAGAGATGGAATGTTTACCTCCATTTACCTTAATTAATTTAAACTTGAGCTGGCACATCTGGCTAGTGGCTGCCTCCCTGGATAGCACAGCTGTAGGATCCAAAGGTGTAGAAGACGTGACCTCCCTGCCCTGGGGGTTCCTGCAGAGGAGTGTGCTGACCCGACATCAGCTTTCATTTATAGGTTTTCCAGGGCTCGTGCATATGTGCCAGCACTAAATGAGGCCCTGGGGACACCCAGAGAGGATGGTCAACACCCAGGTTCAAGAGGAATCCTGGCAAGGGGCCACTTGTAAGCAGCGTGAAGAGCATGACCCCCCACACCTGTGCTGGATGTTAGGGCAGAGGGGAGCTCACCTCACTGTCTTCAGGAGCCCACCCATCTCTCTCTGACCTGGACTAGAGCCTGGGCAGACAGCTAGCTTAGTGTGGGGATCAACAGACCTGGACGAGCTGAGGAGGGACCTTCTCACCCCTGAACTTGTAACAGCTTAGAGGTGTTACAAGAGATGCTGCTTAGGGCTGAGCACTGCGGGACAAGGAATGAGGGAGATGCTGTCAGTGCTCTTGGGGTGACCAACCAGGGCTAGGGCTCCTGTCCCCATGAGCAGGAGGACATAGAGCTGGTCTGAGAAATTTCAGAGAAACTCTCAAACTGATATCCTCTGGGCCAGGAAAAGGCACAGCAAGGACCACTTTGACACTGGGATCAGCCCCCACCACTTTGCTGAGCTCACCATGCACTGGAATCTGTACCCCTCTCATATCCTCAGCAAATAGAAAGTTCTAAAGCTGCCCTGGTCACGTGGGGTGAGATCCCTTTAGTAGGAAAGTGTTTACATGCCAGACGACCCTTGGCCAACAGTGTGTAGACAAGGACTAGTTGTCAAGGGACCCTCAGAAGCAAGTGAGAAGTGAAAACTGGTCCCTCCTGGCCCCAGGTGGATCAGGCCTGGGAACCTCCTTGTGTCTGGCCTTGCCCAGGTGCATCTCTGCTGATGTGTCCTGGGTGGGAGAACAGGAGACCTGACTCCATTCTCTGCCCCTCCCCAATGTCCATGAAGGAAAGTGCCTAGTGTGACACCCACATAGATGGAGAAGAGGATGGGACAGGACGGAAGCCCCTCTCTCCAGGTTTTTAAGAAGATGTCCAAACGGAGCTCTCACAAGCCACGCTGGGTTGTCTTGCCTCATCTCCACTCAGAAGGAGCCCGAATGTCATCCTCAGTGAGGGCAAGGCTGGGCCCAGGTGCTGATGCTACACTGACTCACTTAATCTTGTAACCTTGGCATCCCCTCCCACCCTCACATGGCCTGGATGTCCTTCATGTCTTCCCTCTGCACCCCCTCAGTCTTTCCCTCATAAGATCCAGTCCAGGACTCTGGATCTTGCTTTCACACATTAATGCTGAAGGATTTGAAGGAGCAAGGACTCTTAGAGCCTGGCTGCTGGTTTCACTCCTGCATTTGATCACACACAGCAGCTATTGCCTTCCACACCGCTGAGATACTAAAATCTAGAGTTAAAGGATTTCTAGAAGCTGGAGGATCCTCCTCTCAGATACCCTCCAGGACATGGGATGTGGCTGCACCAGGGGCCAGGAGCCCGAGCTCTCCAGCTAAGAGGGGGAGGATTCCAGTCTCAGGCTCCCTTAATTAATCAAAAGTGTTTCGGAAAGAAAAGGGCACCAGGAGGGCAGGATCCCTGGGGGGGAATTATCCCTCTGATGCTGAAGTATGATGGAGCAAGGACTCTGGGATCACTGTAGTCTCAGGTCTGGCGAGCACTCTACTCAAGGAGGATCAAGAACAAGGATTAAAATTATTATTGATGCCAATCTCAGCATAGAAATTTAGGGTTTTCTCCAAGAAGTAGAGTAGTGAGAGTAGGTGCATGGGATTTGGGGTTAAAGGGCCTCATCTCAGTGGAGGGGATGGGGGTTCCCATCCCCACAGGCTGTGCCAAACCCTCCATAATTCATCTCTTCCTCCATACCTCTCTTCTCAGAGGCCAACTGAATACCATTAGGGCTCCTTCTCTTTAATCAGGATTGATCCAAGTGCCCTGAGGGTAATGAAACAGCCTCTTCAGAGATAAGGTGTAGCATTGAACCAAAGTCATTATTCATGGAGTCATGATGATTCTGAAAACATAGTTCCCTTTCAAAATCCTCGGAGCATTTTCCCCTGGTAGTAATAGGATGTTTTCAGCCTAAATAAGGTATATTTGGGATATAATAAACTAGACACTGAAAATTCATTATTCTAGCATTATCTTAATGTTTTATTATGTAACACAGTTAGAGTAAATTTATAGACTGTGGACATAAAGAAAGAATATCTTGAATCTTATTAATCAGTTTATGTGAGGTGAGGACCTCAGCCACCCCCTACCTATTGTACCTGCTGACCTGCCTGGTACCAGTAAGAACTAGGAAACATCAAAGTACGTGTGGAGGACTCTGAGAACAGTAGGCTAGTGGCCTTCTTCCTAGACCTTGCCTTAGGGAGGCTGCAGGACTGTAGAAGGAGGCTGCATTCACATGGGTGACTCACTCATCACTGAGAAAGGATACCAGAGGCAATGTGCTAGCTGGATCAACCCAAGATAGGACACCTCATAAGTAATGTTATTGATGGTATATCCAAGAATTCCTGTGTGCCTCCATGACCGCCAAGAAGAGGGGAAGAACAAAAGAAACGTGGCTTCAGCAGTATGTAGAGATTTTTCAACAGAAAAAGTGATCAAAGACGTCAGTGGCAGATGCCAACACAATGATCCAAAACACCAGTTAGGTCCACTCACCCCCCCCCGCAGCTGTTATCAACTTGGCAACCAAAGTGTACCTGTAATTTCCATAAAAGTCACCTACATACCCAGACAACTTCTCGGAAAGGAGTGAGCAGGTGGAGAAAAGATGAGAGGTGAGGATGTGAAAAACCATAAGGAAAAATTATCTGGGGGCACCTGGGTGGCTTAGTCAGTTAAGTGTCCGACTTCGGCTCAGGTCATGATCTTGCAGTTTGTGGGTTCAAACCCCGCGTCGGGCTCTGTGCTGACAGGTCAGACCCTGGAGCCTGCTTTGGATTCTGTCTCTCTCTCTCTGCCCCTCCCCTACTCGCACTCTGTCTCTGTCTCTCTTTCAAAAATAAACATTTTTAAAATATGAAAAAAAATGAAGAAAATGAAAAAAAAGAACTATCTGAATCAATGGCCAATAAAATAATTTATTTACATTTAAAAGACTTTGATACATTATTTGGAAAGTTAATATGCATT
>CM053566.1:41876723-41891077 GCA_028646485.1 Cryptoprocta ferox
GGAGATGCCAGTGTGTCTGCCTCCCTCTTTTCTCCATCATCCAAGAGTAGTGGAGATCTGCTCCCCCTGGAATCCTCAGAACCAGAAGGCAGATGATCTTCACATCTGTAGGGGAGGACCATTCAGAATTGGCCTTTCCATCAAGAGGACAGGGAGGGAAGAATTTACCTTCATTCAGCACCAGTTTTCTAGGCTTGAATTGGTTGGAGATGATGGAAAATCTGCTGATGAAAATTATACAAACCTTGCTTCTCTGCGTTAACCCGGTCTCCCTTTTTTTGAGATACAGTACACTTGTATTTTTAGTTCAGATGCCTTAGGGTGCCTGAGTGGCTCAGTAGGTTAAGCCTCCGACTTTGGCTCCGTTGTGATCTGACAGTTAGTGGGTTTGGGCCCCTGCATCGGTCTCTATGCTGACCGCTCGCAGCCTGGAGCCTGCTTCAGTTTCTATGGCTTGCTCTCTTTCTGCCCCACTGGCGCCGTCTGTCTCTCTCTCTCAATAGTTAATAAACATTAAAAAAGTAATGAAATAAAAATAAGTTCAGATGCTTTTGCAAATTCTCTGAGAATAACAAACCGTGAACCATTACTTTTCTTTGAAGACCGAAGGTAGCAAAATTTTGTGAAGATACTCTAAAACTTAGACCCTGTGTGTGCTCCGGAGCCCTGAAGAAGCCTGGATATCTAAATCCCAAATGTAGTCTGAGCCTAAATGTAGGAGTGAAGGAAACAATAGGAACTTACATGATCAGCCCGTCATTGACTGCTACTAAGAAATGTTTTCTGTTTGGTAGAATCTGCACCCTTTCTGACATATCTAACATTTGATGTTCATAGATGATGTTCTCCCTCCTTCTCTGGTACAGCTTGTTCTTGGGACCTAAGAAGTCCCGAAGCCTTCCTGAATTTCAAATAGTATTGTGTAACCACATAAATGCTCAATTTTCTCTGAATATTTTGTCACATTCTTGGTGGGCTTTCCATATACCAACTGCATAGGTGTCTTCAAAATAACTATCTTGAATGCTTAAGTTAGGAGACACAAGAAACCCAGGAGATAGGTGACCTTACCAAACGTATTTCTTGCTCTCTCTGCCACAATGTGTGCCACGATGTCTGTTCAGCTGTTAGAGATTCTAAGACCTGCATCCCACTTCTTAGTCTTACCAACACATACACTCACGGAGTTTTAATTGTGTAGACTACACATACAATGGATTCTCCATCCGAGCTTTAAATGACAGTCACCTGGGAAGTTTTTTATGGTATCTAAATGCTCTGTCTTCACACCCAGAGAGTCTTTGTTGTTGTTGTTGTTGTTGTTTTCACTTTATTTTAAAGGGGAATCGAATGCATGCAAGCAGGGGGAGGGGCAGAGGAGGAGAGAGAGAAAGAGAGAGAGAGAGAGAGAGAGAGAGAGGGAGAGAGAGAATCCCAAGCAAGTTCCACGCTCAGTGTGGAGACTAACATGGATCTCGATCTCACAACTCTGGGATCATGACCTAAGCCAAAATCATGAGTCAGTCACTCAACTCACTGAGCCATCCAGGGCCCCTCCACACCCAGAGATTGTGATTTAAGAGTCCTACCTACCCCTCCACGCCTGTATTTTTGTGAAAGCTCTCGAGTGATTAGCAGGTGAGCAGTCTGAGTGTCGAATCACTTCCTCATTTACATATCAGAACTCAGGAAATGTGCTTTTGGTTTTCAATACTAGCATTGCCAAACCAAATCCACCTTTCTGGAGCTACATTTTCACAATGGAGTTACACAAGCATGCATATCAGCAGTTAGTGAGTGCATTGCCTTTACAAGGGCTATTTTACCCTAACATTTACCTAAATTGAGGAGCAGTACTTATATCTAGACAGCTTGTTTTTAAGGACTCTCCAGCCCACAAGAATATTGATCCCTTTGGTTAGGAGTCCTGCATGACCAGAGTCCTTGATCCTCAATCTGAGCATGAAACCTGGCATGAGAGAGAAAATTAACTGCGTAGAATACTCATGAACACATTGTTCTGATAGTTGATGAGTGTGTAAGCATATGGCCTCAAGTTTAGCACAGGTGATGAATTAAGCAGATGGCTTCTTTTGATGACTACTGAGACTTTAGTGCCTCCGAGGCCTCATCTAAGTTGAAGAATGTAATAAAATCTATGAAATATGCAGTGCTATGCAGATAGAGACAATTTATAGAGTGCTAAGCAAGGTGCCCAGTGCATTGTAATCATTCAATGAATATTAACTGCCATTAGTACTGCTATTATTACCATTGTCATGGCTATTATTGGAGAACAGGGTCTGGTCCTGTATTTCTGAAACTGTCAAACTGAAGCACAGTTACTTGCTCCAACACTCAGAAAAATGCACTGGCTCTTAGTAATATACTTAGAAAATGTGGCACAGTTGAGTAATAGACATTTTCCTAAGTGCTTAAGCTTTTGCCATACAGAATATGGCACTTTGTGCCTTGTGTGGGTTTCCTCCCACCTGTTTAGCTTTTATCTTTTCTGAACTTGGTTTAACGCTACACCAATTGATGAAATCATTGAGAAACACCATCTTTGTCCCCAGTGCTAATTTTCTCTAACATGCTCAATATGCAAATACAGTCCCACATCATGTTTTGCCCTATGTTAATAATTATTCCCTCAAATACTGGGAGATCTCAGGGGTGGATATTGTCTCAAATGGTAGCTTTACAAACCATTTATTTCCCAGAGGGACATAAAAGTTGTCAACCTGGCATTTTCTTCTCCCAGTGAAATCTGCCAGAATTCCTCGGCGCCATCTAGCCCAGAGAGGATGTGGTGCCTCCTGCCAGCTGGAGAAGGTCTTCTAGCATTGGTAACATATGTTCGCCTTACACGTGTACGAATACAGCATTTTTAGATGGATCAGTTTCTGCGTTTTCATTTATAAGTCACAATATTTATTGAGAAGTTATTTTAGTTAGGAACCACATAGTTTGGGAATCCTATATTTGAAAAAACAGAATGGAAGCCTTTCTTCTTTTTGCAAATATATTCTGTGGCTGCAACATTTTTATGATATAATTCAGTGTTTGCAGCAGAAGTATTTTCAAGGTCTCTGAATCCCCAAAATCCAGACCAGTTCTAATAATTTGTAGGAGACATTATCTGGTTATACTTCCGCTGCAGAGGTTATCCTCCAAATGGTCTTTCCTGAGTCAGATACAGTGAAAATGCACAAAGCCTTTTATGTAGCCAGCAGACTGCCTATGTTGTGTCTGTTATTTCAGAACCTTGAATAATCAGCTGACATGTATATGTGTCTTATTTTTCCAATCAGATCTTAGGCTTTCATGGCATAGACAAAATTTCATCCATAAAGCAAAGTATAAAGCAGGCTATACAGCAAAATACTGTTTCCAAATGAATTGCATTCTATTTATTTGTGATTTATTTGCTTCCATGATACACACACACATGCATACATACACAAATATCTATGACTGGGTGAGAAAGATCTTATGATAATAATTGAGCATGTAAAATTTTTATTTTTTTTTTGTAAGATTGATACTTAAAGGAAGAGATTATGAATTCGTGGGAAGAGTGCTCCGCCAAAGCTGGTGCCTTGCCTTGGGCACACAGGTACCCAGATGGTTGACACTGAACATGGAAACCACCATTCATTATTCACAGCCAACACTGTGAGCAGATTTGTATCTCAGAGGTTGTCTGGCTGCTTTGTGTAGATTTGCTACTAAAATCTTTGTACTGTTAAAACTGCTGGTTTTTAACACCATTTAGTCTAAAAAGACTTATCAAATTCTGGGAAGAGTTTGAAATTGGGGGAACAATTTAACAGTAAGTTACAGTCATATGAAGCAAGTTCATAAACAAAATCACAATACTTTTTTTTCTTTACCTAAGCTTCCCTGCCTATATCCTAGTAGATATTTGTTAGTTACCAAATACACATTTCAGAATGATTTGGGTGCCAATTGTATTTGTTGGAACTCCATCAAGATCTCTTCAATGGTCTTGGAAATGGTAACATTCTTGGGGTGCCTGGGTGGCTCAGTCAGTTGATCATGTCGACTTCGGCTCAGGTCATGATCTCACGCTTCATGGGTTCAAACCCCACATTGGGCTCTCTGCTGTCAGCACAGAGCCATTTCAGATACTCTGTTCTCTCTTTCTGCCCCTCCCCTACTCACATTCTCTCAAAAATAAACTTCAAAAAAACTTAAAAAAAAGAAATGGTGATATTTTAGTAAGCCTAAGTCATTTTCACTCATTAGTCTTCTGGAGAGGTTTCAGATATGTGTATACATAAAGTGTAAGCAAATTTTGGAATTGGCTATTTCTAGTTATTAACATTAGCCTGTATCTGGGACTCACAAATCCCCTTCAATGACTATGGAATCAACTAGTTTAAAGCTTCATTCACTTATTCTCCTGCAATGCCACATTTTGGCTAAAAGTATATTGAAAAAAATAAGAGTGGATAGATAGGGTCCAAAGCAAGCAATTAGGCACAATCAACAAATGTCTCTTGGAGCTGGAGATATGCTGATAGGCTCAGAAATACAGCAGTAAGTAGAACCAAGTAGCCATGCCTTCAGGAGGCGACCATCCATCCTATGAAGACAGACAATAATCAAGTAATATAAAAAATTAAGTAAACAATACAGATGTGCGGAGGACTAAGCAAGTATTAGGCATGATGGGAGAGTATAAACGGTGAACGTAACTCACTCTCAGGGAGTTCGAGGGGAACAGATTCCTCAAGAATCTGTGTTGTTTATTGCAGTTTGGAGGGTGAGCGTGGATTTTCAAGAGCGTCAGATCCGTTAGGGCAGGGACTTTTGTTCTGTTTATGGCTGCACCCCCAGTACCTAAAATAGGATGTGGACCCTAGCTGACACTATAAATTCTTGTTGAATGAATAAAGGAGTTCTCTAGGTTAGTGAGGAAAAAAGGACAAACATTATGAGGCAGGAAGAACAGCCAGCCTCCTGGAAGCAGAGAACATGATGTGAAGGAATTATAAGCAGTTCATGGTCAATTTCCATATTTTACCGATACGGGTCCTCCACAGCTTAAAGAGTGGTTTCCAATCCATGTCCTTTCTATCTTCTTTTTAATTCAATTGTAACAGTAATAAACACTTACTAAGCACAAGTAGAATAATGGACACAGCCTGGCATGTTAAAGAAATAAGGATGGTCGCCTCCCAAACCTAGGGAATTTACCAATCCACATTAGCCTGTCTTTGCTCAGCTGCTCTTCACTGAGATGTAGTAAGAGATAGTGGTAAGAAGTTTCCAGACTTGGGTAATTGCTGATCTGGTTGAAATTACTATGAATAAGTCGTTCGACCTTTCTGGATTTTGTGGAGATTTTCCCCTCTTTGGAGTTTCTGTGTGCTTAATTTACCTTCTTTTAAACCTTTATAGAGGGAGAACATATTTCTATATGTTCTCTGGGCCTATGGCCACAATGTAGCAAATAAGATGCTGTTCTTTAGGCCCAGAATTTATTCACGCTGTCCATTCACTCTGGGAGATGGAAGGCACTGGTGGTTATGAGCAATACTCACCACACTTGCCAAACAAGCAAAGCAGACATCATTGGTGACTTCCTGACTCTGGAAAGAAAGTCCAGTCCGTTTTCTCCGTGGATCAGCGTGAAACTTTCTCTCCTTGCCCAAAGATGAGACAAACATCATGGGTTTTTCCAAGATTCTTTTAGGTCCTTCAAACAAGTGTTTTGCTTGTTTGTTTTGGGATGTGAGGAAATGGCCCTTCTTACTAAACTAAACATAAGACATCGGTCTCCTTTCTCCCAAGTCTGAAGCACTGCATCCAGTCAAAACCCCCCAGCGGGGCAGGGTCTCTTTCTCACTAGCACACAGCTAGCCCCAGGGTTCGCTTTCCCTTCTTTTCCAATTGGAGAGAAAAGACCTCTTTTTGTATCCTGTTAAAAAGCTGAGAAAAGTAGACTTTTTTAAAAAACAAAGAGTGCTACAAAATTAAAGGTGAGTGAAACATGAATGGTATAAAAGTCTTTTCTAAAATACAAGTTGCTGATGGTATACATCTCAACATAGTGGCAGCATTCTGAGACACCCTAAAATAATTGGTCTCCCCACAGGTAAATGAATCCAGGACCAGCTATGCAGTTTGTGAGTTCTGATGCAAAATTATGCCAGTGCAAAATGTGGTCTCCTTGTTCAAAAAGCAGGAGAAAAGTGTTGCTAGGACTACTAGAATATAAAGCTCTTCCCTTTCTTCCATAGCCTTTCTCTCCAATTGTCATAGCATTTTTAATTTGCCATTTAATGATGTTCTATATGAAAAAAATTATCATGGATTTAACCACAAATTGTGATATTCTGCAATGCCAGTTTTTATTTTTTTAATGTTTATTTATTTTTGAGAGAGCGAGCGAGAGAGAGAGACAGAGAGAGAGAGAGAGAGAGAGAGAGAGAGACAGAGCATGAGCAGGGGAGGGGCAGAGAGAGAGGGAGACACAGAATCTGAAGCAGGCTCCAGGCTCTGAGCTGTCAGCACAGAGCCAGATGCCGGGCTCAAACTCACAAACCGTGAGATCATGACCTGAGCCAAAGTCAGAGGCTTAACCGACTGAGCCACCGAGGCGCCCCTGAAATGTCAGTTTTTAATGCTAATATGAGAGCATGTATCTCATACGCAGAATCACTGAAATCAGCATAATTTGTATTTTGTAGCTTGTACATGCATTCATATTTTGTTCTAAGCAAAACTGTTAACACAAAACTAATTCAACTGTATTTTTTCTTAAGTTTATTTATTTTGAGGGTGGGGAGGGGCAGAAAGAAGGAGAGAGAGAGAATCCCAAGCAGGCTCCACACTGTCAGCACAGAGCCCCATGCGGGCCTCGAACCCACGAACCATGAGATCATGACCTGAGCCGAACTCAAAAGTCAGACGCTCAGGGGCTCCTGGGTGGCTCAGTCGTTAAGTGTCTGACTTCCACTCAGGTCATAATCTCACCATTGGTGCGTTCGAACCCCACGTCCGGGCTCTGTGCTGACAGCACAGGGCCTGGAGCCTGCTTCAGATTCTCTCTCTCTCTCTCTCTCTCTCTCTCTCTCTCTTTCTCTACCTCTCCTCCACTCACACTCTGTGTCCCACTCTCTCAAAAATAAGTAAACATTAAAAAAAATTTTTTTTAAAGAGCAGATGCTCAACTGAGCCATCCAGGCACCCATAATTCAACTGTTTTTATTTCACTTCTTGGGGCACATACATGCTACCAGCACTCTCTATTTTCAGTTTTCTGATGAGTAGGAAAAGACTATGAGGAAAAGGAACTGTGAGTTGTCTTTTTTTCTCTGTCCCTCTATGTTTTCACTTAGAATGTACGTGGTTAGCTAACCCAGGGAAGTAACATAAGTAAGAAAGGACATGACAGATAGCGTTCCTTAGCCATTAGTGGTTTTTACAACACCATTACCTTCTTTCTGCCCTCTTGTTCAAACAGAAAGTGTGGACTCTGGGGGCTGTCACTGCTCCCCCAGTTTCCTCAGTCATAGATAACACACCTGCCATTTTCTCCCATGGTCCCTCATGTTGCTTCTCCCAGACATCTAACTCCGTTCCAAGAAGAATCCCAACTGCTCGTATGATCAAAATCTATCACTGTCACCTGCTTGTCCCTGTAGGATTCAACTTTGTAGTTCCAGGTTCTTCTCTAAATAAGCTGCTGAAATAAAAGTGTAGCTTTCAACATTCCATGAGAGCATGCCTGGGCCCCAGGAAATAACTCTCATTCATGTTTTCGCTCCCAGAACCCCTCACATTCCCCCATTATCTCACCGTATACACCTCCATAGAGCTGGGCTTGCACAAACCTATACATGAAGTTTGTCAATGTTGTTATATTTAAACCATGCGATAAAAAAGCATATAATAAGAATTAGCATCATGAAAATGAGAAAACAATAGACCAAGGGGGATAGGAACAACATATATGACAATGAGTGCAACTGCTATCCATATTGTTTAAATAATTCATGAAATTTAGCTGGGAGAAAAATAATACGTGGGAAGATCCCTGACACACTAAGGCTAAGATTAGAAAAATTAAAACCAAAATGAAGTACAATTTTTCACCTATGAAATACATGATTACCTTTGAAATGTAGTAAACGATGTTGGCAAAATTATGCTGAAATGCGAACATGTGTTTCTTGTTTAATCCAATGTAAATTTGAAGACTCCTTTCATAAAGGAATGTGGGGGAAATATATCCCACATAAATTCTATAAATATCTCCTAAAGACCTAATCCAAAATAGGGAAGAAATTTTCATCATAAAATATTTATTACAACATTGTTTGCTAACAGTGAAAAAACTAGAGATAACACTTGATTACCCAGCAATAAGGAAATGGATTAATAGATCTGATCTTACTTATAGGTTATTCATGGAATAGTATTCATATGTTTTAATTATGAAAAATCAGTAGCAAGATGTTTCTGATATGCTTAAAAAACCACAAAGTTCTAGCTAAGTTATGATTACATTATATAAAATGAAATATGCTGACAGAATAAATTAATATAGTTTGATCCAGTCAGTGGTAGATTGTAGTATTTTCCCCGTTAATCTTTTTTTTTATTTTATTTTTATTTTTATTTTTTTTAAACTTTATAGTTTATTGTCAGGTTGGTTTCCATATAACACCCAGTTCCCCGTTAATCTTAGATTGCTACAACATCCTATGGTATTTGTTGGGGCATCACAATTTTTTTATTGTGGCTAAATTCATATACCATTTGATTTTCTCAGTAATTATAAGGTGATGCTGATTTATGATTTGGCATAAGCAAGCCCATCTAAACATGCAAGATTGTTGGAAAAATAAAATGAGGAAACACATATGAACATATTTAATAACCTATAAACTATGAAATGTAAACCCATATGTAATATCATTAGCATCATTAATGTAATTTTTCGTTAATGCTGTACTTTAAAGAATTTTTTAATGTTTATTTATTTTTTTTAATTTTTTAATATTTATTTATTTTTGAATGAGAGAGGGACAGAGCATGAGTGGGAGGGGCAGAGAGAGAGAGACACGCACAGAATCCGAAGTAGGCTTCAGGCTCCAAGCTGTCAGTACAGAGCCCTATGCGGGGCTTGAACTCACGAGCCGTGAGATCATGACCTGAGCCGAAGTCGGATGTTTAACCAACTGAGCCACCCAGGAGCCCCATGTTTATTTATTTTTGAGAGAGAGAGAGAGAGAGAGAGAGAGAGAGAGAGAGAGCTTGAGCAGGGAGGGGAAGAAATTGAGGGAGACAGAGAATCTGAAGCAGGCTCCAGGGTCTGAGCCAGACATGGGGCTCGAGCTCACAAACTTGAGACCAAGACCTGAGCCGAAGTCAGACTACTTAACCAACTGAGCTACCCAGGTGCTTGAGTGAATGCTGTACTTTTGAAGCCATCAGCTTTGAAAAGAATTCTCTAACAAATAACAAGTATCAAGGATATTTTCCCACATACATCCCGACACCATTTATTTTATGCACTAGAAGAGCAAATCATATTAGATTTGACAACCTGGAAGAAACTTTGATGCAAGGAGAGTGGCTTTTAGGGCATCCCCTCTCCCCACCCCGTGGAGTGAGCAATATGTTTCATAAGATAATTTCTAAAAATGTGTCAACATTAGCGAGTTCAGGAAGAAGTTCTGGTTCAGAATGGAAAAATAATACTACTGAGGAATAGGACATGAGCCAGAAAACCAGAATGTCTGGGTGTGTGGTTGCCTTCACCGCTTCCTTGCCAAGGACAGCACAAGCCACAGAGCCTTTCTGAGCTACACTTTCGGCAGCTATACAACCTAAGCAATAATATTAATAATCCTTATTTCTCAGAGTTATTATGAATATCAAATGTACTGGAAACTATAAAGCTTTGTATGACTCTTGCCACTGAGTTTGGAGACATTATGGAAAGATGGTCTCCATGCTTTTTGGAACACACACACACACACACCTATCAGAAAAGGGTTTTGTGCATATGCCCCAACTCAGAGTAATTATATATTTATAAGTTATAAATTAAATATATCGGGATTGTATGCATTCTTTATATCAGGTAACAGTTAAATGAATATTGTTATATATGGCATTTGCATTTATATGTATGCTATATGTATGATATTAAACATGCATGATATGTATATAATTTTAAATAGTATTTACACTTATATCAAATATGTATATATGATATTTATATTTATATTTTATATAGATGGTATTAATATTTAGCATATATATACATATCTCATTATCACTAATAAATCAGGACACGCAACAAATTCAGGACGAGGATCATCATTAATAAGACATATTTCAAACAGTTCTTGATAGAGCTGAATTTTTTGTCCAGTTCCTCTTAGATCTGATTGAATGAAAATTGCTTTTATGGAAACCCTACGGTAGTGGCTTAAGTGAACAGGAATGAATTTTTCTCACATGCCCAGGGTCCCGAGATGAGTGGTCCAGGGCTGGTGCAGGTGAGCCGTAACATCTCCAGCATCTCAGGCTGCTTTGGTGCTTCCGTCCTGTCACTGTGGGCCATTGATTTTTCCTCTTTCTTGTAACTCATGTGTGCAAGATCGTGGCTCCACCTTGAGTGCCCAGCCTGTTCTCCAGGCTGGAAGAAGATCGTGACAAAGGAGTCAAATATGCACTGGTTAGTGTGTCCAGGTGTGTTTGGAAGAGAAAGCACCTCAGGTTAAGAGGCTGTGATTTAGTCTTCTTTTCCTTGTCTCTAAAAGTACTTTTCAGGGAAAAAATGTACTTTCCACCTCATCCCCAACTCACATAGTGCCTGAGTTGCACAGAGGTTTGACTTGTTCAAGGTCTCTTGGTGAGCAAGGGGCAGAGTTAGGACCAGCAGCCAGATGGGCAGTCTAGACCAGAGTACTTTCCACAGCCCTCCAGTGGTTCCAGGACAGTGGCACTAACATATGTCACAGGCAGGGCACCAAACACATTCTGGGGGGGCTGTGAGGACTTGGGCTGTGCCTCCACCTTCAGCTCCCATGTCCTGGCATTGACCTTGGAGATCCACTACAACAAGCATAATACCTTGGTTCTTGAACACAAGGCTTTAGGAGGACTCAAGAATTCATTGAGAATGACAGACCCTGCACTGTGAGGTGAAAGTGCTCTACCCCCAAGCCCCTACCACAATGTGAATATACCTGCCCCCCTCTGGAATTGCTACATGGTACTATTCAAACTCATTCACTTTATTCCAGCCTCTCCTCATCATGGAAGTGGGGAGGCTAGGGAAGCTATTTCTTACCCTCAGAAAAACAAGAGAGAGGAAGGGATTTGAGGTTAAACAGTCAAATCCCAGAGTGTGCACTTAGGAGCCTATACGACCTATGACCGGTTACTTAAAATTTTGTATTTTTGTTTCTGTTAAAACAATGAAGGTGAAGTGTGGCCAGAGAGAGCAGCAAGCTCACAATCTGTGCAGAAATCAAGGATCTGGCCACTTGGGTACAAGACTGCTGGAAAGGAAGAAGCCGCTTAATTGTTTCCCCAGAAGCATGAAAGTCAAGTAGAATGTAGTGACTCTAATGATGATACCTTGTGTTGATCTGGTTCCTTTCTCTTAAGAGCTCAGAGTGCTTCTCAGACATTATCTCATTAATTTGCAAATCATTCCTGGGCGTTAGGTAGGAATAAAGCCAGACCAAAGTTTCTAGCTTACCACATTACTAACAGCCAAAGATTGAAATATCCTCTCTGTAAATAGACGCACCTTCTGTCACAGACACTATTACATAAAGCAAGCACAGCAAAGATCAATCTGCAGATTCTTGTGATCTTTAAAATATCTTTCAGAAGATACGATATTGTAATAAAAAGTCTTCTTTCTTGATCTCTTGACAAATGAAAGTGTTTATGGAGTTTTGCTCCCAGAAGTGAAATAGGAAACTAGTGAGATTCAAACCTCCTATTGTATTTAGTATATGTAAATGTGAGTTTTCTCCCCCAGCACAGGGCAATGACTGGAATATGATTACCCTTCAAAAAAGAATAGAAAAGTATGGAGAATGGGAATAACATTTTCCAGTGACCAAATAAACACTGTGCAATAGAAAAGGAAATCAATACACTGCCAATATTTGGTCCCATTAGCAAGGCAGTTCCTTGAGGGAATGTTTCCCCTGACAATTGTTTCTGCCACAAGGATAAGAAGGTAAACATGAAATCCGCAAGCTCACAGAGTCTGAGAAACAGACATCCAACTGGGGGGATCAGTTCAAGCAGAGAGCAAAGCCCTTGTCCAGAAGAAGGATGAACTCTGGCTGCCTTAGGTGGGAATCCCTAGAAGCCTGGCCTAAGTGGGGGTTTTGGTGCAAGTGACCAATTGAGGGGGGTGCTGTCAGGAGGAGAGGGGTGGGAAAGCAGGTGTGCAGGGGGAGAAAAGCTAAAGAAGAGGGACCCTAATACAGACTAATGTCAGCCTGGTTGCAGGAAGCACTCAGAAATGCAAATTACATCACAGACATGGCCCCGCTTTACAAAAGGGGCTGCTGTTGTACTCTTTGTTGGTCACTGATCATGAGCTGCGCAGGGCATGTGGTGGGATCATAGCCTCTCTAGAGAGGTAGCCGCTGTTCAAACAAGGGCCATGCTCTGAAAAGGGGCAACTGTGACCATGAGCAGCTGATTCTCAGTGTGCATGGTGACGTGGTAAAGGCCAGGTGCTGAAGATAGCTCCTGAGCTGGCTTTAGTGCTGCTTAGGGACCAAACAACCAAAGGATTCATGGTCTCTTCCAAAACATACACTTTGAGGGAATCATTGTTTCCTTTCCTTGTCCTTTCCCTTCCTTTCCAAACATCTTCCCTTCCCTTCCAATAAACCCATGTCCAGGCTACCAAAAAACCAACTAATCAAACAAAATAATAAATCAGACAGGCATGTGAAACAAGGTGTTCAATAAAAGCTATGAAATGCCCTCTATTCTCAAAGTGCAGTGGCCAAATGACTCCTTCCCTTTCCTTCACTGCTCTAAATCCCATCCCATCAACTTATGCAACTTTTTTTTGAGCACTTACTGTATTTCAGACACTGTCCTTGGCTCTGGGCACACAGTAGTAAAAAATGGAGTCCATGTCCCATGTCCAGTTCAGTAGGACCTTTTAAGAAGCCATCTCCACCTGGCTCAGCCTGCCAGGTCCTCCATGTTGGGTCACAAAGCCAGCATTCTCCCTTCTTTGCCATGGTGTGTTACTGAGAATCATGTCAGGTCTTTCCTTGCCCAAGTGGACAGTCACCAATTAGGTCTGCTTCCCTGCTCTACAAGATCCAGACAGATGCCAGTGGCTCGGCCATCCTGGTTGTACGTGTTGCAGCCAATCCTGTCCCACAGGTGGCCCAAATGTGGGCTGACAAATCCCCCTCACAGAGTAGTCCTGAATCCTGGCCAAGGCTAACACATATTATTTCTAATATACTTTCTATATTAAAAAGGATTAGAAGCAGGCATTGACATTGGCTGAATGCCTTGGACATGCAGCTAGGCAAGTGGTTTTGATATCAGGCCACGTGAGAACACCCAGTTCTTTTTTTTTTTTTTTTTCCAAGGCTTTGCACGTCTGGTTTCTCTCCCCAGAAAGCTCATCCTCTCTGTCTTCTTGTAATGGTGTTGTTCTCATTCTTCAATCGGGGCTTCAGATCCCCTCCTGAAACCTCATCATCTGTGGCTTCTATTCCCTCTCGCCAAGTTCTCATTATTCTGCTTCTCAGTGGGCTGTTCTTTGTCTTCAGAGTGGTTATCACTATTTTACGTGTATGTGTGTGTGCGCACATGTGCGTCTATTTGCTTCTGTTGTCACACTAGACTGAAAGCCCATGAGGGCTGCAGGCATGTATTTTGTTCAATACTCATATCCAATTCCCAGATGAGAACCTGGCTCAGAAAACATTCTACTCGAGGAGTCAGTATGGTGCAGTGAGAACATGGGCCCAGGCAGGATTCAAGTCCTGACCTACCGGTTTTTAGCTGCGGCTTTCAATCTCTCGAAGCCGCAATTTCCCCGAGGATATGGATGACAGGTATGTTTCTGTGTTATTGTGATATTTAGATGAACTACTTCATGTAAAGTGCTCAGATAAGTCCCTGGCACATGGTAAGCCCTTAATAAATATAAGCTGCTTGTGTTTGTAGCTTAAATGAAGAGGTAGAATGTGTAGAGCACTTAGAAATCGTGTGATTCTAACAGCTATATTTGCACAAAGCAACTGATTTGGAAGAATGAAAACTTTCAGACTCACTGTTGAATATGTCTCTTGAAG
>CM053566.1:41899283-41914380 GCA_028646485.1 Cryptoprocta ferox
GTCTAACAGGAGAAACCCAATAGAGGACAATGGGGAGGGGAAGGAGGAAAAAGAGTTAGGGAGAGGGAGGGAGAAAAAACACGAGAGACTCTTGAATCCTGAAAACAAACTGAGGGGGGAAGGGGAAGGGGAAAAGGTAAAGCGGGGTGATGGTCTTGGTGGAGGTCACTTGTGGGGAAGAGCACTGGGTGTTATATGGGAACCTACCTGACAATAAACTATAAAAAAAAAAAAAAAAAAAAAGAAAAGCAAGAAAGTGTATTTCCTGAGCACTTCTGAGTAGCAGATGTACTAAATTTGCAATTGCATTACATTTCAATGCTTTATATTTCTTAATGTTGATTCAAACATACTAAATAAATCATACAGTATCTTTAAAGAGGTTTAAGTAGAGAAATCCTGTCTTAATTCTTTACATAGATATCTGAACTGGGAGTATCCTATCTGACTACTCCAGCAGTGTCCAGGTTAATTTCCTTATTTGCCAAGTCATCTAGTTTTTTCTCCGTTTCTCAAGAATGACTTTTGGGGTGCCTGGGTGGCTCAGTCAGTTAAGCGTCTGACTTCGGCTCAGGTCATGATCTCGTGGTTCGTGGGTTCGAGCCCCGCATCGGGTTCTGTGCTGACAGCTCAGAGCCTGGAGCCTGTTTCAGATTCTGTGTCTCCCTCTCTCTCTGCCCCTCTCCCATTCATGCTCTCTCTTTGTGTCAAAAATAAACTATAAAAAGATTTTTTTAAAAAGTATGGCTATGGAGCCAGAGATCTGAAGTCATCTCCCTTTTTTTCACTCCTGAAAATATAAATGTATTTTTAAAACATTGATTTTGAAACCATTAGAATTGCCTTTCTACCTCTTTTTAATCTTCCATCCTTTATCCTTTAATGGGATAGTAATTGTTCTTCTATATTTGATTAGACCTATCACTCCTACTGTATTGTTTTTTCAGGTTTTTTCAGGTTGTATTATAATCACTTTCATACATGTCTACTTCCTCATATTTTCTGACCAAAAAAAAAAAAAACCCATAAAAAACAAAGCAGTTACCAATAATTGACTTTGTTCTCTATTAAATGACTATTCTATTTGTCACCATGATGCCTTTTTCAGGTATCTCATATACCACCTCTTGCACTCTCTTCTTGGCTCTTTCCTGAAAAAATCCTTTCCTGGAAAGATAATTCTAGTATGCCATGTCATTTTTATTCTAAGCCTTTATTCAAAACACAATTGTAAAAGAAGATAAATTGTCTGAAAGATTGTTTTCAATTATTTAAAACCTAATGTTTTTCTCTTCAGAAGCACCTGTAATCATTCTATTCCTGAAGACAGGAGGTATTTCACATGATTGATCTTTCTATCAAGAGTGTTTAATGTCACGAAATTTAGTATAAAAATAAAATTATCTAGGTCTTTGCTATGCATTAATCAGAACCTAATTCATTCTTTGAGGAAGATATAGGTTTTCTTTATTTGGGCTGTCTAAATACTTGATTGCTTCAAAAGCATTTTGAGTAAATGAAACTCCTAACCTGGATGGGAAATGAAATCCTTATCAACCTTGCTCTGTCACAGTTAGCATTTAGCTTTGTTCTGTAATGCCATAAATCTCTTTCTTCATTCCTATTACCTTTCTTTTCTGATAGCAAAAGACAAAGGGTCTTGATTCAGAAGGAAGGTATTTTCTGTTAAAGTCAAGAGAATATTTTGAAAATAAGTGAATAGTATGTGGACAACATCTTCAGATTTCATAGTAAGCATTTAGTTTAGTTAATAACCTTCCAGTGCAAAGAGATGGTCTTTTACGTCTCTGACTAGGAAAGTTTAAAAATTCCATCAGAGACTAGTCATAGCAAGTTAGGTGCTTCAGTTTTTTTCTAACTGGAAAGGATTTTAAGAACTTCTATAATTACATCATTGTAGAGGTGAGGTACTAGAGGTGAGAAGTGACTTTCCCCTTGTTCCTAAGCTTACTGGTTTCAACATCTGCTGGTAAAGATGACCCAGCTCTGTGTCTGTCCACAGAGGGGAAAGGTTTGCCCAAGCATGGTTAGCACTCTCACTCCTCTTCAGGTCCCTGTTCCTCCGTGCACCAGAGCAGCTCAGCTGGGAAGAATTTCCAGCAATGCGCTCTGAGAAGCCTTACCTCCAAACTTGTTCTAGATTCTGGATTCAGTACAAATGGAAGAGGGCCCCACACTGGTAACTCTTTGCCTTATATACACTGTCCAGAATAAAGCAACGAAGGGCTACTAAATGATTTTTGTGAATCTACGCAAGTTTTAAACTGGTGATTTACTAGCTGCTCTTGCAAGCAGCTAGATAACAGTTTAGATTTTCTGAAATGTCTTGGTTAAAAAAAATGCTAGATTAGCTACAACTGGATAGATATCCATAACTTCACTTCAGTGAAGTCAGCAATCAATACATTAAACAAAATAGCTTGGATTTCAATCCCACCTCTGCCACTTCAGATCGGTGTAATCTTGAGGAAGTAAAACTCTCTTAACTCTACTTTCTTAGCCTTAAAATGCAGATAACAAATTCCACTTTATCTTTGTTTGGTCTCAAGGATGGAACAAGTCAAAACATACTGAACTCATGGAAGAGACTAACATGTATTAAGAGCTTAAAGATGTAAAAATTAACTATTAAATAAAATTAAATATTAAATACATTTAAAAATATTTTTCATAGCTATGTATGCATTGCTGCAGCTGGTTCCTCAGTGATTTCTAGGCTCTGCTTCCCCTATTTCCGAGCAGTCCTAAAATGGTAGTGGCCGAATCCTGTGACTGACCTCTGGCTTGGATCCCTATCATCTATTTGCCCTTTCAGTTCTTTCTTTAACTGTAGCTCTCCATTTTTGGAATTTTCTGGTGTGGATTCTCTTTGCTCAAATTAGCCACAGACTGATACATCTGCCACAATTCAATATATATTTATTTTCTACCACTCATTTCTATCCCTTAGAACTGTGTGTTATATATTTACATCTTAGTTACTGTCAAGGTATATACATGAGTATACCATTATATGAATCCTAGCTTTTTTTAAAGTTTATTTATTTATTTTGAGAGAAAGAGAGAGAGTGACAGAGAGTGAGCAGGGGAGGGGCAGAGAGTGAGAGAAAGGGGGGAAGGGAGGTGGGAGGGAGGGAGGGAGAGAGAGAGAGAGAGAGAGAGAGAGAGAGAGAGAGAGAATACCAAGCAGACTTCACACCTTCAGTGGAGAGCTCAACATGAGGCTCCAACCTACAAACCTTGCGATCATGACCTGAGATGAAATCAAGAGTCGGTCGCTTAATCGCTTAACTGACTGAGCCACTCTGGTGTCCCATGAGTCTTATGTTTATATTACTCCCTATCCAGCACATATCTCTGAGCATTCCAATACATTTTACCAATATATTATAAGGTAGACACTAATATTTACATTTGTAGTTTTATGGTATGTGCCTAATAAAATATATTGGAAAAAAATATATCAAATGTTGACAATGATTATCTCTGGAAGATGGGATATGGATTATATTTTATTGCCTTTATTATTCTTTTTAACAGAAATTATTGGCATTTTCAAAACTGTTTATAAGAAATAGATACTGCTTTTATAATCAGAAAAAAAAACCTGTATTAATCCAAATGAGCTACTATAATTTTATAGTCATGTAGGGTTTGGGATTTGTACTTAGAAACATTAAGCATATGTTGGGGCACCTGGGTGGCTCAGTTGGTTAAGGGCTTGACTCTTGTTTTGGCTCAGGTCATGATGTCATGGTTTGTCAGTTTAAGCCCCATATCAGGCTCTACGTAGGCAGCGTGGAGCTTGCTCGAGATTCTCTCTCTTTCTCTCTCTCTGTCCCTCCCCCACTTGATCCCTCCTTTTCTCTCTCAAAATAAACCTAAAAAAAAAAGAAACACTAAGCATATGAAAGATATTATGCACTGCCTATTTTAAAAATACCGACTCTTAAATGTAATCCAAACTCAAATAGCCCATTGAACACAAAATCGTGCCTCCTTCTAGAGAAATCTTACAGTTGGAAATAACTTTATTTAAAATGTTAAAATTTGGAAATTGGTTAGTTCATTACTTTGTGCTTAGTTACACCTTACTACAAGCTGACTGCTCCTCCTTGTTACCTCACGTCCCCAGTGATTATAAACTACTTTATGGGAGGGATGAGATACTACTTTCAAATCTCCAATGTTCTTTAATAAACAGATAGTAATGATGATAGTAACAATAATAGTAATAATAATAGAACCTATTATTTATTCTATGGTTACTATCTGCATTAGATATCATAATACATCATCTCAGTTAATTGTCATCACAACCCAATGGAATATTATCATTTTACAGACGAGGAACATATGCAAGAGAAATTAATTTGTAGAGCTCACAAGCAATCCATTAGGTGTTAGAACTTACATTCAAAAGGATCCAACACAAAGAATACAATAAAGATATCTACATTCCTAAATAAATATAATATTTCATCTTTTGAGAGACATTGAAATCTTTCAGGAATGAGGAATCCACAGGTTGTACTAGGACAGGAATGTGTCTTCCCTATGTCCTTTCTGCACCAGAGTCCTGAGAGAGCCTCGCTAGATATGTGAGAGCTGGTTTTAACCATGAAAAAGTTTCATGATTACTGATTACCTCATCACTTACTAAAGTCAAATCTGCTTCCTTCTTTTACATTCCCCATAGGCATGCCCTTGGCAAACACAACTCTAGCACTTCCAAAAGGAAGCATCTCCAAGGAAGAATTATAATACTGTATGTGAAGATGCCAAATATTTAAAAATAATTTCTTTTCTTAAAATCATGTCTGACATTTATCTAGGAGGATGTGCCACCTGCTGTAATAAATTGATCAGAAGAGAAGGAAGGAAAAGCAAACTAATAGCTCAAGAATAATAGGTCATTATGGAAATGAATTGCTTTCTATAGCACATATTGAAACGTAGACACTGAGAATTAGCCCCCACTTGCTCCTCCAGAATCCAAACTGCAATGTGTGTGTGCATGCGTGTGTGTATGTGTGTGTGTTCCACCTTAGAAAAGAGAGAGATTAGATTGGTCTTCAGATCTATTTCAATGTCATTTGAAAATAATTTCAGAGGCCCTCAACACCACTAAAACACAAAACAGTGCAGATACTTATCTTTAGAATTGCTCTTTAATTTTTTAATGTATTTGAACGACTGAGAGAGAAACTTTTTCTGCCCTGCAGAACAAAGAATTTACTTTTCTTTCCCTTTTAAAGAATAGATAAGTAGACCCAATTTATTGATTTTTACATAAGCCATCAATAAATTGCCTTCCCAAAACTTTAAAGTACTTTACTTTCCAACAGTAAGTATAAGAGATTGCCTGTCTCATTCAAGCTTTAAACACTAAATATTGCCAATGATTAAATAGTTGATAGTTAAATATTATACCTAATTTCTGCACTAATTTGCATCTCTTTTGCTGTCAAATTGGGTGCATTTTCATCCGTTTTGCAGTCATATGTATTTCCTCTTTTGTGAATTATTTCCAGGTGTGCCATTTCCATTACTTGTGGGTTTTGGCATTTTCTTCAGCATATCCTCACAGACTATAGATATTATCTGATTGCCTATTTATTACCAACAGTTAATAATTTTATTTTCAACTTGTAGTTACAATATTTATATTCACACACCATTTGAATGTTTTTAGGTCACATCTATTAATTTTTTAAGATAATTTATCATTTTTATATCCAAAAAGTTATTCTCATCCAGAAATGAGGCAGATATTAACCTACATTTTTTTCTAGCCTTTTAATCTTTCTTTTCCACATTTGGCACTTTAGTACACTTGGAATTAACTTTTATGAATGTGGAAGAAATGTGTCCATATTAATTTCTTGCTAAATATGCTAATTTCTCAATATATTTTATTCAATAAAACAAAATTTCACCAAATTGTGATAATTAAGTACTAAATATCAAATGAGAAACCACAAAAGAAAATCACGTGTACCCAGCCATCAAATCAAATACCATCAAGAGAAAGCCGTCAGACTGCCTCCCAAGAATTTTCTTACACAATTCCATGATGAATTTACTTATACTTCAGAGTCTGGCTTTCTGCCTGACATGGTCCAAATCCTGACAATGAGAAAGAATGAAATCATGCCACTTGCAGCAACGTGGATGGAACTAGAAGGTATTATGCTGAGGGAAATAAGTCAGTCAGAGAAGGACAGCTATCAAATGTTTTCACTCATAAGTGGATCTTGAGAAACTTAACAGAAGACCATGGGGGAAGGGAAGGGGAAAAAAACAGTTACAAACAGAGAAGGAGGGAGGCAAACCATAAGAGATGCTTAAATACAGAGAACAAAGCGGGGGGGGGGGAGGAAAATGGGTGATGGGCATTGAGGAAGGCACTTGTTGGGATGAGCACTGGGTGTTGTATGTAAGTGATGAACCACGAGAATCTACCCCAAAAACCAAGAGCACACTTTACACACTGTATGCTAGCCAGTTTGACAATAAATTATATATATAAATAAATAAATACATAAATAAAATACAAAAAAATATATAACCTCGAAATAGATTTATTCTAATAAGTGAATATAATCACATTCAGAAACTGAAGTTTGAATTCATATCACCTTCTTGTATGTAGAAATTGCCTTCTAAGAAAACAGTTTGATCCCTTCTGAGACAAACTTTAAAACGCATCATAAGATAGCAGGGGAGCTTTTACAGAGTACAAATTTTGCTGACTGGAAATCTGCCACAGTGCCTCCCAATTCAGAAGAGGATAAACAGTTTATAAACTGAGCTTTGCTGAAGTAATCGTCTTCATTGGCACAGTTTTCTTCTGACCCTGAATTGACGCTGGAGCTCTAATTACCTTAAGTTTAATTGTGAACATATGGTAAATGACGAGTACACGAACCTGAGTGAATTTACAAAGTCAGCTATGTAAAAACAGATTCTTAGAGGTCAAACTAATATGTAAATACATGATGATTTTCACCTCCAGAAATAGAGGTTATTCTCTCTCTCAAAATAATTACTATCATTCTAGCTTCATAAGTATGCACTATTATTGCTTTGTAAGTCAAGCTGATTTCAAATCTTACTTTTCCTTCTATTTTATAATCCTTGTGATAGTATTCTATGTTGATCTTTTCTCATTTAAAAATGTTGCTATTTTCCTAATGCAGACACAATTGACCTTGTCCAGGGCAATCCTATTTTTATATAAAATTTCAAGGTGGTGAAGGCATATAGAAAAGCAAAATGCTGCAAGCAGGAAATGTTGCTCAGTTTACATTCTCCAACATCAGCATGTCTAAATGTTCCTCTTTTATCCCAGTAAGTATCTATTTTATGCTTACTCTTTCCAAAATGCCTCTAGTTTCTTTAAAATTCAAGTTGCTGACCACTCTTCCATCGGGTAAACTTCAAGTAAATAATGTAAAGAAATAAAGGCTTTACAGTGAACTTTTATATATCTGATTGTGCAATATAGTCCCAATTATTTGGAGAACTACGGGTTGGGCACTGACCTGGAAGTTGAATGAGGAGGCCCATAATGATTTTCATTTCCACTTTATGTTTTAATGTAGAAAGTATTTGCAGGAGTACTGTGTACATTTTAATTCTCTACTATTTAATACTAATGTTTAGTCATGAGTCATGTGTTTTTGCTGACTGGCTCCTTTATTGTGAATAAGGCAATTAAATTATTTTGTACTTCAAAGAAACTCTATTTCTTAATATTCTTTGTATGATCTGATGTTTATTTAGGGAAATCATCACATTGGCTTACCACCATTAGAATATTACTGATATAAAGAACGAGGACATAAAAAATGATTACAGAAAAGTAATTAGAAGATATTTGAAATTAGTTCTGATGGAATTATTAATCGAAAGCCAAAGAAAGTACTCGATTTAGATCAAGCAAATAGAATCTCCCTAACTCAAAGCTCCACCATCATTTCATTTTGATATTAAAACATGAAAGTACCCAATTTAAAGTTTGAAACACATTTGCCAACAATCTAACCACGTTTACATTTTAACAAAACTATGGTGTTTCCCTTCTCTCCCACATCTGAGGCCTGAACACAGTATCCAAGTCCTCTTCAATACTCTAGCAGAGCTACTGATAACAACACAAGGTATAGAACATGATAAAATTGGAGAGCACACGCATTTTTGAGATAGAGAAATGGAATAAGAATGATCTCTCACCTAGCATTGTGCTTGGGACACAGTGGGTAGCAGGATGTTCACTAAACCAGTGAATAACATTGATGTCATGATGATGAATGAATGATCCAGCTAACTACCCAATGACTCTGCATACAATGCAAAAACATCCAACACCAAACAATGTTACTATAGCGATTACCACCACGGCAAAAACATAGTAGAAAGATATTTGAGCATCAGGTGAATTGTTAACAGTACAAAGTTCACTCTTAAGTTCTCCTTTTCTTAACTGAATAATAAAGTCATTAGTTAAGGCTGGGTTAATTTTATCTACTAGTTTGGCTATGGATGACTCTTAATCATTGTCACACAATTGTGCTGGTCCTCTCTGGCCCTCACAGTGAACGCTTCTACAAAAGAAAAAAAAAAGAAAAAGGAAAAAAATCCTGTTACGTAGATACGCGCACAATAGGAATGCAAAGAAGGAAAGCTACTTTTTGTACAGGGAGATTCTTGATTAAAATTAAAATTGCAAAAAGGGGTTCCATGCACCTTAACTACTATTTATATTTTACTCATAGCTACAAAAGGGATTATTTTGAGTATTTAGAATTCTTTCATAAGATTTAAAAAAAAGAATGTTTCTATGAACGTTGCATTTTGAATTCGATGAAGAGATATTTGCAAGCAGTGATGTCCATGTTAAACTATCATTTTTATATTCTTCAAATGTTCTATTGTGAATTCTTCTTATAACTCATTCTGATATCGTAAGTTCAAAGTGAGGATATTTTATAAAACATAATAAATGTTTCCTGCCGCGGATGAAGCTCTTCTTTCTTTTTGGTTTTCTGGATGTAGAATATCTGTAATATTCTATGGTAATCTTTACCATATATATGCTTAAGTTGTTTGTATGGTGAATGTTATTTAGCACCACATAAACCCTATGTTCATAATACCTGTGTATAAACATTTTTTCCTTTTTTTTGAATTTTGCATTTTGTACCTATATTGTTCTTTTGAAATAAGATACATTGCTTATCGAATTTCGTTTCTCCCTGGATTTGTTTCACAATGGTCTGCCTTCTGATTTAACACTTGGATGAAAATCAGGAGAATGGTATGAGGAACCTGGTAATTTATTATGATTCCATATCTCTTTCAGTTCTGAAATTTCTAAAATCTAAAGAATCACAGAAAAGGGCGAATATAGAAGACATCACAGGAGCATCTAAGATTTTCCATTTAAAAAAAATTTTTAATGTTAATTTTTGAGAGAGACAGAGTGTGAGCCAGAGAGGGGCAGAGAGAGAGGGAAACATAGAATCCAAAGCAGGCTCCAGGCTCTGAGCTGTCAGCACAGAGCACAGAGCCTGACATGGGGCTTGCACTCACCAGACATGAGACCATGACTTGAGCCGAAGCTGAACGCTTAACAGACTGAACCACCCAGGCGCCCCCAAAGATACTTCATTCTTTATTGTTGAAGTTATTTCACTTTTTAGTTAAGACTGAACTCTACATATGGCTTTGCAGGTGCCAACTTTAAAGTGTCTAAAAAATATCTCAGATTGTCCCACCAGAATAGCAATGTTACTCCCTCCCCATTTATCACTCAATTTTTGACTAATCATCTTTCATCTTACCAATTCTACTGGTTGTACTTTACACTGACAAAGTTGTTCATATTTACTTGTGATGGATATTTCTATACATGAAAATAAGCCAGGAAGACTGAAAAGAAACTATGTCAGCAAAATATATATGAAAATTTATCAAGGAAAAAAACATTAATACCAATTGAATTAATATACAAGAAAAAGCCTGCTCAAACTCACAAAAATTTTAAATAAATACATCACAATAAATATATTGACCCCAAAGGAATTTTATGTATTAAAAGCAAACAATTAACTCCAAAAATTTTTAAAAGAGCAGTAGAACAAATTTTAAAAACTTCAAATAAGCAAATAATGGTGATAAAAGCACTTATTAATAAAATAGATGCAAAACAGATTAATTTTTGTGGCTTGTTCTTTGAGGTAATAAATTACACAAATGTCTAGCAATAATTGTCACAGGAAATAAAAAGAGAAAAGCACAGAGAAATAAAATTTGAAAAGAAAAAAAAAGCAAAACTGTGATGCAACAGAAATTGAAATATATGTATAACAATAACCAGAACAAATTTTATGCCAATAAATTTAAAGAACTGAAAGACCTAAATGTAATAGATTGTTTTCTAGGAAAATATAAATTACCAAATTTGACTCATGAAAATATAGCCTATTTAAATAAAATGCAACCTTTAGAGAACTTTAACTCATAGTAAAAAAAAAAAAATTCATAAAGGACAATAAGAAGACTTTTTGCTGGTATGTTTGACCGTATCTTCAAGGGACAATTAATTCACAATTTATGTAAAACATAAAGTGGGAAAGATATTCATCTGATTTTTGAGGAATAGTATAACTTTTACCCCAAATTGGAAAAGTATGCAGAGAATTTATAAATTTTTTTAACTTACACGTTTAAATTACAAAGCTGAGTAGTTTCAGGGGTGCTTGAGTGGCTCACTCATTTAAGCGTCTGACTCTAGATTTTGACTCAGGTCATGATCTCACAGTTTTGTGAGTTCAAGCCCTGGGTCAAGCCCTGCACTGACAGCGCAGAGCCTGCTTGAGATTCTCCCTCTGTTTCTGCTCCTCCCCTGCTTGCACTCTCTCTGACTTTCTCAAAAATAAATAAAGAAAAATAAAAAACAATATTTTCAGACAAAATCAAGATAAGTACCAAACATAATGTAACAGAACAAAGTAGTACTAATTCTTTGAATATAAGAAGAATTCACCATCATATAAAGCTATCAATGTAATTTGCCCAATAAAGAAAAAATTCTACAAAATCCAACAACTCTTATTGATAAGAACAAAAAAACTTAGTGAACTAGGCATAGATAAGATTTTTTTTCTATTGAAAAATTACAGCAAACACTATACATCTTGTATATGTATACTTTATCTTCTTTATTAACTTGAATGAACATTTATCTATTTATGTATTAAAAAATAACATTGACTAATTTGGTGAACTCTTTTCTGTACTACGTTAATTTCTAATTTTATCTTTATTATAAAGTTTATATTCTCTTTTACTTATTTTGTGTTTTTCTAGTTTTCTGATTTGGAGATTTATTTTATCTACATATGGTGATTAACTTTTCAAGGCTATTCATGTTCCTATAATCATTGACTTTATATCTAAATATTAGATTCTAGGGGTGTCTGGGTGGCTCAGTCAATTGAGCATCCAGCTCTGGATCTCATGAACCATGAGATCAACAATGCGGAACCTGCTTGGGATTCTCCCTCCCTCTCTTTCTGCTCCTTCCCTGCTCATGTGCATGCATTCTGGCTCTCTGTCTCAAAATAAATAAATAAACTTAAAAAAAAAAAAGATCCTCTTTCTCCCTCCCTCTGCTGCTCTCCTCACTCACCCATTCCCTCTCTAAAAAATAATAGATTCTAATATGTAGTATTTTACTTATTATACCATCATAGGGGTTAGTAATTCTAAGAAAAACGATGAACTGATTCTCAGTGTTATCCGAAGAATGAGTTTGTAAATTTGAAATTTAAAAAATGTTAAAACATTATTTAAAAAGAGAATTGATTGGTTCAAGTTAGAGGCATAAATAAATGGAATAGAATTTTGGTCAGAAAGACACACATAAAAAAGTCATGCGTAGGCATATAAATGAATTTAATATTAGGTAAATTTGGCTTGTAAGTTTAGTGGGAGAAAGATGAAATATTTACTAATAAGTACAGTTTGGACATTTGATCCTTCATTTGAGAGGAAAAATGCTAACTCTCTATTAAAACTTTACTTAACAGATGGCTTCAGATGGAGTAAAGATATACCATAATAAAGCATAAATATGAAGAAGAAAAAGTTTTATGTTATTTTTAAATATTGGAATGTAGAAAGTGTTCTTAAAGAGACACTAAAACTATATATTTACTTTAAGTTGTGGGATTTATAGCTTAAAATGTAGAACATCTTTCCTTAAGAAATGATCTATGAAGGAATAACAACACTAGTGGCAAACTGGAATTAAAAATTTGCCATGCACAATTATAAAAATAATTCATATTCAATATATAAACAGAAATATATATAAATATATGTATAATATATATCAACAATATATAAAAAGGTCTTCAATATATAAAAAGCCCTTACCAATGGATAAATTAAGAGTCATTAACTCTCTAAAAAAACTGAGCAAAAACTCTCTAACGAAAACTGAGAAAATGCACTAGCAAAATCCACTTCTAAAAAGGTACGCTTTCTTTTTTCTTTAATGTTTACTCATTTTTGAGTAAACCTCAATCCAAAGACCTCATCCCAAAGTTTTATAGAAAGGAAAGTGTCTACATTATATATAATCAAATTAAAAGTCAAATGCCTAGGGCAATACAGGAAATATTAAGCATTCTTAAGCATTCAGTGGAAGATTTTCTGAAGATTTAGTCATAATTTAAAATTTCCTAATATTAAATTGGACTCTTCTTGTCATTGAAGCATTCTGTGCAGGGTTTAATATAATAAACTATTTTACTCGTTAAACGAATGATTTAACATGAATCACTTTCAAAAACAAATGTTTATGAGAAATAACTCCCCAATCAGATTTTAGAATTTTCCTTTTTCTCATTATGTAAAATACAAGAAATACCTTTGGAGAACAAAAAAATACTTGAACTTAAATTGTTTTTACCATTTAAGAATCAATTACTTAGCATTTGTACTACTTGAACTGACAGAAATTACCGTTTTTTTCTGGGATTATTTGAATCTTAAAAAAAAATTCTGTATTGAGACACCTGGGTGGCTCAGTCAGTTAAGTGTCCAACTCTTGATCTCGGCTCAGGTCATGATCTCAGTTTGTGAGATCAAGCCCCGCGCTGGGTTCTGTGTTAACAGTGTGGATCCTGCTCTGGATTCTGTCTCTCCCTTTTCCTGCCCCATGCATGCTTTCTCTCAAAGTAAATAAACTAAAAAAAAAAGAAAAGAAAAAGGAAAAGGTTTCTGTAACATATACAGAAATTTTTATGAAAATAAAATATTTATATTATATTCTAGGGAAAGAACTTGTAAAAGCACATGTAACCTATTTGTTAAAAACTATGTCTATCTCTAAATGAGAAGGACTTAGGTGTGGAACTTGTGTAAAGAATGATATGACTTTGATGGCTTTGGTGAAGATGTATGCACAGAGTGATTGCTCATGTTCAGTAAAACTAAGTGCATTAAGAAAAAATGAGCTTTCAAATAAAATCTTGAAAATGTTTATATAAAATTATAACTGGGAAGTTTTAAGATGCATTTGCAGTATGAAATCATCTATAAATAAAAACAGATGTGGACAATGCTAGTGCCACAACTAATTTAAAAGTGGAAAAAACAGTTAACGTTAATTGATTTTATTTAATCTAAATGGAAAAATGGTATCCTTATTGACTCATCAAATTTTTGATGGCTTATTTACTGGACATATTAAAATATTTCTTACTAAAAACTATTTGATGGAATATATCTTTTTTTTAATATATGACTGAGTCAGTAAAGAAAGAAATGGACATTCCTAAGGTTAGAAGTTAAAAATGTGGAAGTCTGAGGCTGTCGAGGGACTTCAGTGAGTCCTCAGCACTTCTGATTTAATGGTGTCACACAGCACAGAAGATAAATGCTAGCACTTGAAGGAGGTTGAGAGTTTGAACAGGGACAGACCCATGCAAGCTTCTAGGTGGGCCTAGAATTCACAGGATAAACCACAAATATTTAAACTAATCATTCATGAAAATGAAAGTATTCCAAGTTAAGCAGAATTTAAAAAAAAAATTTAAGACCTTTTACAACAAAGTGTAACACAAGTTAATAAAAATGCAAAACTGATCACAAATATAAGTTACTAAAGACTAACTCCAGGAATCATAGAAGCTTAGAGAGATATACTTCCAGAAGACAAAAGTATTTTTTAAATAACCACACATGCGCATGCACATACACACATACAAACAAAATTAAACAAGCCCAGATGTTTTCATAACCAAATCTTCAAACACTAGTTAGTGCCAATGTTATATAAATTGTTCCAGTACATAGAAAATTAAGAAAACCTTCAAAATTATATAATTAAGCAAATACAGCATTCATATTTATCAACTATAGGTATTAAGGCTATACATATATATATATATATATATAGATAAATATATTTTAAAAACTCCAAATAGAAAGAAAATGGTTATCCAATCTCTCTTACAAATATCAGTGTAAAAATCCTAAATAAATATTAGTGTGTAGACTTCATTAACACATTGAGAAATTCATATAACAAGTCCATGTGAGATTTTACTCTAGAAATGCAACAGTACAAATATAATTCAATATTAGGATGTCCATTAATATAATTCATCATATTAACATAATGAGCACATACAAAATACAACTCTTAGCCCTGATTTTTAAAAAACTTAATAAAATAGAATTTATAGATACCTTAGGCACATCTGTATAATTTTCCAATATAAAGATATAAAATTAAAGACATGTAAGTAAAAAAAAAAGTAAAACTATATCTTTCCATAGTATCTGATAGCACACTTAAAAAATACATGATAATCAATTATAAAAGTAACTCAAAGCAAATAATTACCAAAGTAACCATATGTACATACATATGACATGGAACATACAACACGGCAGGAGCTTTTTAGTCTTTATATATGCCAACAAAAGCTAAATAAAACTATAACAAAATAGAAAATTCTTTTTACTAGCAACACTCCCAAATAAATAAATAACA
>CM053566.1:41914880-41934471 GCA_028646485.1 Cryptoprocta ferox
GGAGATGCCAGTGTGTCTGCCTCCCTCTTTTCTCCATCATCCAAGAGTAGTGGAGATCTGCTCCCCCTGGAATCCTCAGAACCAGAAGGCAGATGATCTTCACATCTGTAGGGGAGGACCATTCAGAATTGGCCTTTCCATCAAGAGGACAGGGAGGGAAGAATTTACCTTCATTCAGCACCAGTTTTCTAGGCTTGAAATGGTCAGTGTAATTAGATGAATAATTTTGTTTACAGTATGTTAAGGATGAAATTTCTTAGATATTTAAAACATTTTAAGTAAGGGACACCTGGGTGTCTCAGTCGGTCAAGTGTCTGACTCCTGATTCCGGCTTGATCTCCTGGTTTGTGAGTTCGAGCCCTCATCAGGACACTTACAGTGCAGAGCCTGTGTGAGATTCTCTCCCTCTCTCTCTCTCTCTCTCTCTCTCTCTCTCCCCCCCCCCCACCCCCGCCCGTCCCCTGCTTGTGCGCTCTCTCTCAAAATAAGTAAAACTTTAAAAAAAATTTTTAAAAATATGTAATAAGCAACTGGAAACAGAGTCTAGTATTCAGGGAAGAGGTTACATTTAAAGACATGGGATTGAATAAAACTACCTGCCAAGGGTATATAGATACACAAGAAAAGAGGTCTGCAGAAGATGAGGAAAATCCAACAAGATACTGAGAAGTGACAGCAAATGAGAGAGGAGGACCTGAGAGAAGGAGAGGTGTTTTTGAGAGGCCAAAGAAAAACGCATTAACTGTTCAGGAAGGGGAAAGTGATTAAGAGGTGGGGTCCTAAGAAAACTGGGCACTCACATTTGGGTTTGCAATGTGGAGGTCATGCTGACCTTGATAAGATGGTGCAAAGATGAAGTGAACTTTGGGGTTCCTGTTTTCCGGACAGAATTAATAGTAAAGACATTAGGTGAGAGAGGGGAAGATGGGGTTTTGAATATTAGAAGAGAAATAGGAGAATCTAGGAGAGTGGGAGAATAATTTTACTGTGGCATTTTTATGGAATTTCAGGCAACGTTACCTCTCCCCTTGAGGTCTATGGTCAGGAACTTGAGACCAGCATGGCTCTGAAATTTTCTTTAACCATGTTCAGCTGCTTGGGTAAAGTTAGTAAAGGTGAAGACTAGAAATTAACCAGAGTTGGGATCTTGCCAAGTTAGTATACTAGGGGGAGAGATGGAGAAAGTGAATATCATGATGGACCATGGAATCTAAATAGGGTAAGGATTTATTTTTTAATTATGAATGAGATGATGTAGAAAAAAATATCAATAGATTAGAGATCCCAGTAAGGCACAGAATTGTTGGAGTTGGGATACAGAAGATCCAACAATATCTTAGTTGTGGAGAGTGGGATACTAGAAACGGAGACATTCCAGAGTGCAGTTATTGGTAATAACAAACTTTAGTTACTGAATCAGGTACTTTTGCTGATGACAAATTGTGATCTTTCCAGAGCAAAGTGGAAGAGTGTGTGGATATGAAAGAGGAGTTGGAAAAATGTATTAGATGAGAGGCTTTACAGAAATGTACCACGGGGATCACAGTGAAGAGGGGCTTGAGTCATAGACTTGTGGTTTCTGAAACAACCAGGGCCTGAGGAACTAGTCTTAAAAGTATCTTACAAGGTAATAATCAGATCTAATTGGATCCTCCTTAGTTAGTTGTCCGCTTTGGCTGCACATTAGAATCACCTGGGGGAACTTAAAAACTCTCCAATGCCCAAACGTGGCCCCAGACCAATTAAATCAAAATCTCTAGGGGTGGGACCCAGACATCAGCATTTTTTAAAGTTCCCCTGGTGATTCCAATTTGCAGTCAAGGCTAAACGCCAGTTTTCTAATTTGTGAAGCCAGAAGCAGCAGCAAGAAATCTGGACTCTGAAGCCTAGGATCTGCACGCTAAGACAGACCACCTTCAGCACTGTCTGCGGGTAAAGTAGGAGTCAGATTTGCCCTCCTCCTGGGTCTGATCATCTAAGGAGCTAAGGTTTTTGAGAGAAGCAAACCAAATGACTCAAAACAGTCCAGTAGATAGTTTGTGTATATTGTCCAATAAAAAAGTAAAAATGAAAGTTTCCTCCCCAAGAGCTGAACAATCACAGTTTGAGGCTCTGTTCTTTCAGACAGCAGGTCACCACTGAAATGGCAATGGATTATACATACGTTGTTGCTCTGAGCACTCCTTAGGAACTGTTTCAGAAGAATGTCAGGTGAAAGGTTCACAGCACAACTTTTCATGGTTAATTAGCAGTTAGAATCGCTTCAAGAAATTGAATAGGGAGGAGCAGATGGACTCACAGCTCACCCTGGGGCAGTAATTGCTATGTCCCAGCCATTAGTCTTGGTTGCTAACATCATCATCTAGAGGTAATGCAATCCTGTATTGTTGCTTGTTTTCCATTTGGTTGCTAAATAATTTAACACCAAAATCTAATTTGTTTAAAAAAAGAAGAAAAATTAAATGAAATGTTTGTATCGGAGCTATTTAATTTGAAATGTGTTGCCGTAATAATCTGACATTGGTATAACGCCATAAAACACACCTGATTAAGTGCTCACACAACACTGGTATGCTCTGGTAAGTGAAGAAATCCTACTTTCAAATTACAAAGAACATTGTATTTTATTGGCATCTCAAAGAAGTTACAGAGGAGTAAAGATTTGCTTATCTCTTTGAGTGGTCCTGTTTTTTTTAAAAAAACCAAAAAACCCACAGTTGTAATATTTTAGAAAGCCAGAATGTTCCTTTTGTTGTGTCAACAGTTTAGTTTTGTTATATTTTTAAAATAAATCTTTACTCCGGAAACATTTTTAGCACTCTGAAAAGGTTTTAAATCTTACTTACTAGTGCCATAGCTTTTGAGATTAAGGCGTAGAAATGGGGTCTGCCATAAACTCTTTTGCATTTTGTAAAATCTGTAGGTCTAACTGGCACATTGACCTAACAGAGGCTGATGATTCTTGTCACCTTTATCCACCTGGAAATGTGTGTTAAGTTAGTTCTCTTTAAAAAGAAGGCATTAGGTAAGTTTAACTTATTTTCCTAGTTAGAATGACAAAAATGTTGGGTGACCTTTGTAGGGTTACTTATTGTCTCTGTGAAAATTCCCTCCATCCAAAGTAGAAAAAATACCTGCTGAGCTAAGGACTATGGTGAAGACAATGCTTGTCAAACATTTTTGTGCTACTTCTCAGAAAGAAGTCAACCATGATAAATAGATTTTCAGAACAAGTTTTCTAAAATTCAC
Source organism: Cryptoprocta ferox (assembly GCA_028646485.1). Taxonomy (NCBI): domain Eukaryota; kingdom Metazoa; phylum Chordata; class Mammalia; order Carnivora; family Eupleridae; genus Cryptoprocta; species Cryptoprocta ferox. The sequence continues at coordinate 41,918,130 of CM053566.1, forward strand.
CTTGTGCCAAATGTTTCCAAGTCCATCCACTCATCAGGCTTTTCCACTCCCAGAATTGGTTCTAGGCAAAATACTGCAGTGAGCAGTTTAAAACTGTACCTTGCCTTTGTATTCCTTTCTCTTCTATAGGTCTGCAATATATCTATGGATTTTACCTTCTATTTACTCTAACATACACAGTTTCACCTTCCTACATAAGGACTGAATGTGCCAAAATCAGTCCCAAGTTAAGTCTTCTTTTGTCACTTTGTCACTTCTTGTTTGGGCTCTACCCCAAACCAATTAAGTCAGAAACTCTGAAGTTGTAGCTTGGAGAATAGTTAGGCTTAAAAGCTCCCAGGTGACTCTAATGTACCAGCTTGGCTAAATATCACTGTCTTAAAGCCAAAACCATGGCTTCCTAAGGGTGTAATTCTAAAAAGTTAGCAGGTGAATAAAAAATGCTATCTGTAGACCAGAAAATCCTTACAGGCCATTTATGAGCCCAGAATAAATGAGAGGACATGGTCTTACCTGCCTGAAGGATGACAGCAACTCAACTAAAAGTAATTTTATCTTGCTATGAAATTCCTCAGTGGCCATGACCTTTTATTTTCTTGCCTCTTAGGCACTGGGATTACCTGTAATAATCTTATCATACATTGAATGTTATTATTCTCATTTTATCTGATAGCATAATGTCCAGCAAGAAGTGACTAACTTCCTAATTTTGTGAGGGTGTGAAGAACTCCAAACTTACTTGATAGTAGGTCACAATGAATCTCTGGCTCTAAGAAACCTCTACAATCATTACAATGGCAATAGTTATCCATTCTCTGTGTGTGCTTTAGTTAGCTTTGTGAAACTCTGCTTGCTTGGAGTCAGCTGTCTCTCTATTCAGAATGATTAGGAGGATGGCCTCAGCTCATGGCCATGGTGACTTTGGGTTCAAAATCGTCGTTTTCTAAGCTACTTGCTTTCTGAATGTTGGACTAGGTATTGGAAAATAAATAACTAAAACTGGGAGTTCCCTGTGTTTTTCAAGTAAGAATTTACATACATGGTGAAGATGGAAGCCTTTGGTAGAAAGTTATGTGATAAGGATCAATAAGCTCTAGTTTAATGTCAGTTTTTGAGCTCTTTCTAACTTGTACCCTGGGCCTGATTATAGCAAAGCTGAATTTGTGGCTGTTTAATCAATGTAGTAAAATGGAAAAAACAGTAACATCTGCTTTTGTTCAAGCCCATATTTCTTCCACTAAGTTATGGTTTAGAAGACATGTCTTTTAAACGCATTTTAGAATCATTCATCCTGCCCCACTCTCACTGTAACCTTTGAGAGGAGTGCTAAAAGGTCAAAGTCAAGGATACTACTGATTAACAGTGTTAGGATTTTTCTTGTATAATGCTGGAAGAGTTTAAAATCTATTTTAAGACTTCTAGTTTCTGGTTCACATATAAGGAGCTTGGAAGTTGCCACTCTATCTTAACTAAAAAGCTGAACAGACTAAAAAATCAACACTTCTTGGATCTGTAGGTGAGGGGAGACACAGGACAAACTCTTGTCCCCAAGATTGAAGAGTCAGACAAATATAGGGACTAGAGCTCCTGAGAGTAGAAACTAAGAAGTAGAAACCATGGCAGGAACCTGTGCAAGGGGGAAAAAAAACCCCTGAACTATGATTGACAAATTGACAAAAGTTCAAGGTAGATAATTCTGAGTGTTAAAAACAGGGCACCAGTCACGGGCAGGAGCCCTGCAATATGTGATATTTACCTCCAGAAACTTGACCACGTGCCTACAATATATGGGACAATAATCCCCTCAGACTTCTTGCAGGGGGAGGGGCAAAGGAAACATTTTGAGATACTCAGAATATTCTATCCCTCTTAACAAGATATGCCCTCCGGAGAAACTAGTTAACTGGAGTCTAACTTGTTGGGGTATTGTCACAGCCCAACTGACTTGGAGGAATGGAAATACCTAACTCCAGCATCATCTAGCTACCCTGTGCCACCTAAGTGGGGGGAGAAAATACCCAAGAAACACTTGTGAAGGTTATTGTGCAGGGGCATACGCTCACTAAAAGACAGAGACCTAATCAAAGGACTAAGAAATTCTTTCCCTCACTACCATATTACTAAAGGCCTTTTTATAGCAGTTCCTTTTACGCTGTACCTCATATCCAGCAATTAAGAACAAAATAAAGGCATATTAAAAGGCAAAAAAAGGCGCCTGGGTGGCTCAATTAGTTAAGCATTTGACTCTTGATTTTGGTTCAGGTCATGATTTCACAGTTCACAGTATTGAGCCCCATATGGGGCTCTGCGCTGGTGGCATGGGACCTGCTTGGGATTCTCTCTCTTTGCCCCTCCCACACACATGTGCTTGTGTGCTAGCTCTCTCTCAAACATTTAAAAAAATGAAAGGCAAAACAAATGTATTTGTTATTTATTTATTGTTTAAAGATGACTTAAATTTTTTCATGTTTATTTTTCAGAGAGCGACATAGAGCACGAGCAGGGGAGGGCAGAGAGAGAGAGAGAGGGAGACACAGAATCTGAAGCAGGCTCCAGGCTCTGAGCTGTTAGCACAGAGCCCAATGGCCCGATGTGGGACTTGAACTCATGAACTGCAAGATCATCAACTGCAAGATCATGACCTGAGCCAAAGTCAGATGCTTCACTGACTGAGCCACTCAAGTGCCCCCAAACAAACACAATTTAAAGAAACAGAACAAGCATCAGAACTAGACAAGGTAGGGATATTGGAGTGAACATATATTCTATCCATTCAGTGGTCCTTGGGTTGTTCTATAATGTATATTTTTGGAATTTCATCTCCTAATTGTTTTCATAAGACCATTGGGGATGTTTCTTACTTGCTATGGGCTCAAAACGTTTCCATCAAATGCTTTATGCTTTTGGGAGAAACTAGTGTTCTCCTTGATGTGTTACTACCATAGCAGATGAAATACTGATAACAAAAGAACAATTGTGACCTTAGGGACTGGCTTCTTAGACCTACCTGTTGTAAACAGATGATCCATGATTTATAGGTGGCTGAGTCCACTTTTCAAAGCTGGGGCACCCCAATGTTATTGGGGCCAAGTCCTTTTTAATTGTAAATATCGTTTCATTCGGATGTTTAACATATGTAATTTATTTATAATCAAAGCACAATTTTATTTCTATGTTCTATGTCCATGGAAACTTACTCAGAGAGGCAGTGTTCTTTCTCTGACCCTTGATGAAATTGGTAGGCCCGAGACAGTTCTTGTTCCTCTCTGTTAACAGTTTTGTGGTTTTAGTCCTTTTAAGTTGCAAGTACAGTGGTAATTCATTATGTAAAAATATCACTATGAATAATAATTAATATTTTAACCTTCACTGAAGATTATAACCTCTTTTCCCTCTATTGGAAGGTCTAGGATTTGGTAGTTTCTCCCTTCTTTAGCTAAGACCTATAACAGATGAAAATCTTTGATCTAATAAGTCATTTAAAGGAGTATTTAAACTTAAAAATTTTTTAAATTCATATACATTAATTCTGAATTTCTATAAACTAATGAAACTATCATAAAAAGAAATTTTAAAAGCAATCTAATTTACAATTGCATCAAGAAGAATACAGGGCACCAGGGTGGCTCAGTTGGTTAAGCATCTGACTTCAGCTTAGGTCATGATCTTGTGATTCGTGAGTTCACGTGTCAAGAGACACAGAGCCCCGTGTCAGGCTCTGTCTTGACAGCTCAGAGCCTGGAGCTGCTTCAGATTCTGTGTCTCCCTATCTCTCTGTTCCTCCCCCACTCATGCTCTGCCTCTCTCAAAAATAAATAAAACATTAAAAATTTTTTAAAAAAGAATACCATATGCAGGAATAAATTTAAGCAAGAAGGTGAAAGACCTGTGCTCTGAAAACTAGAAGACACTGATGAAAGAAATTGAAGACAAATGTAAAGATATTCCATGCTCATGGACTGGAAAAACAAATACTGTTAAAATGTCCCTACTACCCAAAGCAATCTACAGATTTACTGCTGTCCCTATCAAAATGTCAATTTTTCACAAAACTAGAATAATCCTAAAAATTGTAGGAACCACAAAAGACTCTGAATAGCCAAAGCCATCTTGAGAAAGAAGAACAAAGGTGCACGTATCATGCTCCCTGACTTCAAACTATACTGCAAAGCTATGGTAATCAAAACTGTATGGTAATGGCACAAAAACAGACACGTAGATCAATATAGAGAGCCCAGAAATAAACCCACACTTACACAGTCAGTTCATCTTCAACAAAGGAGGCAAGAATATACACTGGGGAAAAGACAGTCTCTTCAAAAAATAGTGTTGGGAAAACTGGATAGCTCCTTGCAAAAGAATGAAACTGGACTACTTTCTATACCAGACACAAAAATAAACTCGAAATAGATTAAAGAATTATAAGACCAGAGAATTAAAATCCTAGAAGAAACCATAAATAGTAATCTCTTGGACATTACTCTTAACTATATATATACAGTGTGTATATATAGTATATATAGTGTTTATTAGTGTATATATATAGCATATATAGCATATATATAGCATATATAGTATATATAGTGTATATATAGCATATATATAGCATATATAGTATATATATAGCATATATAGCATATATATGTGTATATATAGCATATATATAGCATATATATAGCATATATAGTGTATATATAGTATATATATAGTATATATGGTGTATATATAGTATATATGGTGTATATATAGTATATATAGTGTATATATGGTGTGTATATATATATAGTATAGTATATATATATAGCATATATATATATGGATCTGTCTCCTAGGCAAGGGCAACAAAAGCTAAACTGAATAAATGGGACTACATGAAACTAAAAAGGGTCTGCACAGCAAAGTAAACCATCAGCACAACAAAAAGGCAACCTATTTAATGGGAGAAGATATTTGCAAATTATATAACCAATAAGGGATTAAATCCTTAACACAACTCAGTATCAAAAAATCAAACAATCCAATTTAAAAATGGGCAGAAGATCTGAATAGACATTTCTCCAAAGAGGACCTACATATGGCACATGAAAAGAAGCTCAATATTCCTAATCATCAGGGGAATGCAAATCAAAACCACTATGAGATCTCATCTGCTGGTGTGTACATGGAGAAAAGGGAACCCTCGTGCATAGTTGGTGGGGATGTAAATTGGTAAAGTCACTGTGGAAAACAATAGGGAGGTTCCTCAGAAAAATAGGAATAGAACTACCTTATGATCCAGCAATTCTGCTTCTAGATATTTATCTGAAGAAAATGAAAACACTAATTCGAAAAGATAAATGCACCCTATGGGGGTGCCTAGGTGGCTCAGTTGCTTAAATGTCTGACTCTAGATTTCGGCTCAGGTCTTGAACTCATGGTTTGTAAGATCAAGCCCCACATAGGGCTCTTCACTGACAGTGTGGGGCCTGCTTGGGGTTCTCCCTCTCCCTCTCTCTCCCCCTTCCCACTTGCTCTCTCTCAAAATAAATAAACTTAAACTTTTAAATAAAAAACCCTAAATGCACCCTATGGTCACTGTAGCATTATTTAGCCAAGATATGGAAGCAACCTAAGTGTCCATTGATAGATGAACGGATTAAGAAGATATACAGTGGAACATTACTCAGTCACAAAAAGAATGAAATCTTGCCATTTGTGACAACATGGACAGACCTAGAGGATATTGTGCTGAGTAAAATATGTCAGAGAAAAACAAATATGGTATGATTTCACTTATATGTGGAATCTAAAATACAAATGAGAAACAGACCACAGAAACAGAACAATCTGGTGGTTGCTGAAGGAGGGAAGGGGATAAGTGAAATGGGAAGAGGATTGAAAAGTACAAACTACCACTTATCAGATAAATGTCATGGGGATGCAATGCACAGAACGGGAATACAGTTAATATTGTAACAATTTTGTATGGTAACAAATGGTGGTAGATGTATTGAGGTGATGATATCATAATGTATATAAATGTGGAATCACTATGTTGTACACCTGAAACTAATATAACGTATGTCAACTATAATAAAAAATGTAGGAGAGGAGTTATGATTTCTAGAGCTCTTTATCCATCTATTCAGCATATATAACATAAGTGCCCATGTACGTGACCCCCACAGGTAGATCTCGACATTGTGTAAAGGACCAGTGCCAAGGACTCAACATATGGGGAAACAAGTACTCTGATAATTTAAGGAACTTGCCCAAGACCACACAGTTAATAAATAGCAGGGCTGGATTCATATCCTGGGGACAGAGAGCCTGTACTATTTACCTCAGTCAATCTAATTGCCTAGTACAAAGCCTGACAAGGTAGGCACTGGTGAATGTTTGTCAAATGAATAAACAAAAGAATAGTAATTTGGAGATGAGATCAACAAACTGACACCAATTCAGATAAACGCCTCCCTGTAATGACAGGACCTCATGTGAACAAGAGCTAAGGCCATATTACAGGTTTGGTATATCACAGACAAATAAAGGTAAGAGTTTGGGATTTCTGAAAACCTATCCCAGTCATAAACCAACATGATCCAATGCTTTCTGAGCTGAGAATTAAATGTATTCCCTGAAAGTCCTTTTGTCTGACTGAGCAGTGTTTGCCAAATTTAAAACAATAGATTACATCTGTACCATCCCAAAAAAGGACTTATAATTAATTCATTCAAAAGTTCGAGAAACAAGCGTCTGTCTCATTATTTTTCTTAGCATTCCTGTTGGTGGTGAGCTGATATTAATAGTAAAACACCTAATAATTTACTCAATTAAATATTTTCTTGGGTTTTGCTTTATTATGACATAATAAAATGTAGTAATAATATGTCTAATGGTATAAAGACTAACAGTGTTTTTAACAAAAACCAGATGCAAGCAGTTTTAAATATCTGCTACTATTCCCTCCCTGATGTCTAAACATGTTTTTACAAGTTAACAGACCTCTTTGCCTCTTCACGGAGGCAAAGGGAACGTCATTCTTTTCTCAGGGTGCTGTTAGTGATTCTGGTAAGGTGCATCCTGGGTGAGATCCTCAGAATGAGGCCCTTTTGATGATGATTTTACACACACACACACACACACAGGCACACACAGCCTCCGTATGATTAGTACGATTTCCACCTAATTAGGACCCCTGTTCAGAGCGGGATAGAAGAAAATATCTTTTTCCCCCCTGTCATTTTAGAATAACTTTGGCAATCGTTTATGAAAGTTAACTCAGCCTGCTAACCAGTGTCACCAAAGCACAGTGAAGCCTCCTCTCCTTTACTGCCCTAATTCTATCCCCCTTCCAAATGCTGAAAGAGATCCCAATGACCAGAAAGAAATATGTTCTTTGTAATTTACGTGTGTAAATGCAAGCAAATATACCAGGGGACCCACTACCTTGCTCAAAATAACAAAGCCAAGTTTATTTTTAAAAAAGGTATTTCAGGGACTCACTCCTTTGATCACAGAGAAGATAAAAATGTCCACAAAACCATGTACTGAAAAATATTTGAGGGCAAAGCCTGAAAGCGTTGGCAGCATGTGGTTCTGTTTTTCCTCTGGCAACCTGGCCTCGGCACAGGCCTGGACCCACTACCTGTGCCTCCCCTGCTGCAGGAGGAGCAAGCCATCATAACTGAAGACAGAAAACTTAAGAAAGATCCACACAGGTGCCCGAGGTCCTTCCCTTTCCTTTCACTGGGAGTGCTGTTCTCACCTCTTGCAGAGTTGCCCAATCTTGGCAAACATTTAGAAAGAAGGCTCTCAGAATGAGTACGGTCTTCAAATAAGAAGGCAAGTTTGTCATTAGAGGTAATTAGACACCTTAGACAAAAATGGTCTCCATATGTCTTAGACAGAGAGAGAGAGAAAGTGTGTGTGTGTGATATAAGCATTTTACATGTGAACTGGTAAGATGATGGTGCTTCTAAGCTAGTCTTGCTATAGGTTAATGGCTAACATCGCCCAGGGAGTGCTGTAGTCTTGTAATTTGGAGAATTCCTATTCATGGAGCCCCCAAAAAGGAAGTGACTGTACGAGTTGAATTGCACTTTTAAGATAAGAGCCTTTTATCCACCAGCCCAAGAGAACACATGAACAAAGAGCACTTGCTGGCAGGACCAAGCAAGCAGACAGAAGCAATTTCCAGCAAATAGCAAATTTACACTGTAGCTAGATGCATGCTTCTAATGTTAGAACTATTATTTATCCAGAGTATATATGAAATATATATGAAATATATACCAAATATATGAAAAGATGCAAAACTTTCTGTTGAAACCAACTGAAAGAAGCCCTGGACCCTGAGCATTTACAGAGCTAAGACCTAAGAATTTAGGACCAGGTACATGCAAGGACACACTCTACCCCAGTTTTGTGGGGAAGGACACGAGTGGACCCATGGAAAGGCTTGGCGAGGTGGGATGGCAGAAGGAGAACAGGCATGTAGACTTGCCAAAATAGGACTAAGTCTCACTAATGTAGCCTTCCCACCAATTCCTTAATAAGAGGAGACAACTGTAGTATCAGGACCTCACTATGGACTCTTCCTAGTTTGTTAAGTGGATTTATAATCCAGTTCACAATAACTGTGCGTTTTTCTTTTCATTCCAGAATGGAGGTTCTCCCTTTTCAATAAATCATTTTTCTATCTTTTTATCAAATGAGTTACTTACTATATAGGGAGTGCTTAGAACAGTACCTGTGACATAACAGTTGGCTGCCTTTACTATTATTAACATCCTCCGTTCAAGCACATCTCCAGATAGGATATCTGATTCTCTGGTCTGGGTCAAGTAGGCACTGCCTACTATTATAGTCAAGATTTCAGGGTAAATCTAGTTAATCACTACTTCCTTCAGGATTTGAATAAACTTTATTTTTTTAATGTCTTAGAGAGAGAGAGAGAGAGAGAGAGAGAGAGCGAGTGTGCGCGTAAGCAAGCAGAGGGAGAGGGAGAGGGAGAATCCCAAGCAGGCTCCATGCTCAGCCCAAGCCTAACACAAGGCTCAATCTCAGGACCGTGATATCATGACCTGAGTCGAAATCAAGAGTTGGACGCTTAACCACCTGAGTCACTCGGGTGCTCACATTCAAATAAACTTTAAACATCCTCATTTATAATGAGGAATGACCTTCAGATATTTTGTTCATACTAAATATTCTGGGGTTTATCTCTTTTTTTAAATTTTTTTTAATGTTTATTATTTTTGAGAGAGAGACAGACAAAGAGCAAGCTGGGGAGGGGCAGAGAGAGAGGGAGACACAGAATCCAAAGCAGGCTCCAGGCTCTGAGCTGTCAGCAAAGAGCCCCATGCAGGGCTCGAACTCATGGATCATGAGATCATGACCTGAGCTGAAGTTGGACGCTCAACCAACTAAGCCGCCCAAGTGCCCCAAGGGTTTTATCTTTTTCCTAAAATTGACGTAACTGATTTAATCACCAGGTTTTTTTCCCCATTGAACCAGACTCTAAATGTTGTACAAATCAAACCCACCTTAAAAGTGCAGTGGCTTGCCACCATGGAGCCTATTCAAGGCAAACTCCTAAGGCATCTGCACGAAAGTAGTGTAATCAGAGAGATGACAGCATCACTGAAGAATATTCTGGCTTTCGCCTTCAACAAGATATATAATATCCATGTGTTTGAGAGGCTACTCCAGTGAAGAACCCATTTTTCTTCTCCTTTTTATCCTTCACAAATTCAAACAGAATATTTTGTGAAGGGTAGTCTTTCAATTAATATTTGTTGAAAGAAATAACCAGTCACAAGATGATGTATGTTCTATATAACATAAGGCATAGGTCATCGATCTGTACCAATGCAAATTAAATATCTCCTTTAAATATACTTGAACTACCTCTCCAGACCTAGAGCCTAGTAATCTATCAGCCAACAAGTATTTATTAGGAGACTAGGTTTCACTTGTCCCTCACAAATCCCTGGAGGACTTTGTTTTCTGTCCTGGGCATGAGTCAGAACAACACACTTGCGAAGAGCACAGCCACCCACAGGGCACCTGTGGCTTATTCTCAACCCACCTGGAATTCAGTCTCCATCTGTAGTATAAGGATTTGGGGTAACAGTTTTTAATAATAGTAGCAGCCCCCTCAAAATGTCGTTGTGAGAGTTAAACTAGTTCATGCACATAAATAATACGTGCTTAGTAGGTAGTACTATTGGCTCTCTATTAACAGGTTACTTGACCCAAATACAATTTAGCAAGAAACCCTGGAAATCACGTAATTCTTAGAGATATTGAGAGAGCACTGGAAAATTCCTGAGGTAAATACTGACAGTGGTCATACACGAGACTAAGATTTCTAAAACTCTCTCACTCTGATGTTCAAAGTAATAGTGTACTAAATATTATTATTAGCCAATATATACTGAGCATTTGACATGGCCTTCTTCTGTATCTAATACATTTTATTAGTTATATTCCATCCAAACAAAACACAAACTCATCTACCATATTGACTGATGTGGTGTACTCAATATGCCACATGGTACAGGGAACCTGTGTCTGCTTAAAGAACTTAGTATCTTGGGGTGCCTGGTGGCTCAGTTGGTTAAGTCTCCGAAACTTGATTTCAGCTCAGGTCATGATCTCACAGTTCGTGGGTTTGAGTTATATCAGGCTCTGTGCTAGCAGTGCTAAATAGACAAAGCCTTTGAACAGTCTAAATTTCACAGGACATAGGCAACCTGAATGTAGACCTCTTGCACTTGTGCTTCCTGGGCTATTATGTCAATTTCGCTGTCCTGTACTCCAAGCCCTCTTTGAGTACACCGTGTGAACAATCAATAGGTAAGATTAATCTGACTCTTCTGCAATGAACTGTTTTCCAAATAGACTGACCTTACTTTCCTACACCACTCAGAAATGGGAAACACCTTTACAATGAACGAGCTGAAAAGCTCAATCTTGATCTGAGGACGGTGCAGCAACGACAGAGAAAGGAATGTCTAGCCTCCCAGGGCCAAAGAACATGACAGTTTTTATCACTCGCCAATGAAAGAGACTGAAAGATTCATCTCTACTCCTACTGTGACAGCGACAAAGAACGGCAGCGTTTCCAGCCCCTTGCTCTTGCATTTGTTCAATAAACATGCGTGAATGAGAGCCCCCTTCCAGTGCAGAAAAAGAAAAGGGACCTCTGTAGTGATGAGGGAAAAGCTCTGACCCACAGTCTAGGAAGAAAACTACCCTCTTCCCTCAGATGGTGGCCGAGGAAAATGGTATGTGGAAAAAATTCACTTAAAATGTTTTCCTTGACGTGATTTGTAATAGTTATTAACATTTTTCAAAAGGGAAAAATCTAATTTATTCTAAAAGCATCTCAGATCATTGGTACAAAGTTCCCTTTTGAAGTTTGTTACAGGGGCGCCTGGGTGGCTCAGTTGGTTAAGTGTCCAACTTTGGCTCAGGTCATGATCTCACGATTCACAGGTTCAAGCCCCATGTTGGGGTCTGTGCTGACAGTGTGGAGGCTGGAGCCTGCTTCGGATTCTGTGTCTCCCTCTCTCTCTCTCTACCCCTCCCCTGCTTGCACTCTGTCTCTCAAAAATAAACATTGGAAAAAAAACTTTGAAGCATGTTACAAATCAGGTTATAATATAAAATTCATTATCTGTTGTTTTTTTCAAAGTCAGGTCACTTCCACAGGAATAGCAATGGATCTGTCCCATTCACTAATTTTCATCCTCCAGGTCCGTGCACCCCGCTGCTCCACCGCTTCTAAGTCTCCAGGATAAATTTCCAATTTTATTTTTTTAATGTTTGTTTATTTAGACAGGGGGTGCAGAGAGAGAGGGAGACTGAGAATCCCAAGTACTGACAGCACAAAGCCTGGCCTGGGACTCGATCCAACAACAAGACCATGACCTGAGCCGAAATCAAGAGTCGGACGCTCAACCAACTGAGCCACCCGGGTGCCCAATTTCCAATTCGAAAGCAGCTTCCCGTAAGTGCACAGCCGACTCTGAGCCTGTTCACCAAACGGTTAAATTGTCAACCCTGTTCAAGCCGCACACTTATGAGAGTGATTAAGAAATTGGGCCCAATCACAAAAATACAATTCACCAAAGTCAAAGAAATAATAGATGGTTTTTCTATTTCTATGCTGCTCCTTCCATTCTTCATAATAGATTTAAGAGAAAAGTATAAATTTTACTTTAAAAAACCACAAAGGTAGGTTTTTAAAAAGCAGGGTATTTAAAGATCATGCACCCAACTCTTAACCAATAATATTCTGCAGTTTAAAAGAAAGTAAATGAAGAGTGATGTCTTCTATGCATGGGGCTGAAAGAAAAATTCTAATAAACCTTTTATTTCATTTGCCCACTCAAAATATATTCACTGCATAGCAAGTATACAACAGGCACTGTGCTATGTGGTGAAGAAACAAAAATGAAGAAGAACATGCATGCTCTTCAAAGAACCGAAAAAGTCCAGTTTGGCCGCTGGAAACATTCCAGTAATAATAGATGTGCTGGAAAGTGGGCAGCTGGTTGCTACCTTTACACAAAGTCATGCTCTGTCCCCTTATTTGTCGTGGATGAATGAGGCTCTCTCCAACACCATATTTGATGAAGTCTAAAAAAAGCTACTTGCCATCTTCTTTTTTTTAGTTTATTTTTGAGAGAGAAAGAGAGAGAAAAAGAAAGAGAGAGAGAGAGAGGGCGCAAGTGAGCTAGCAAGCGCCCGCCCAAGCAGGGGAGGGGCTGAGAAAGGGGGGACAGAGGATCCGAAGCAGGCTCTGTACTGACAGCAGACAGCACAGCTCGGGGCTCAAACTCACAAACCACAAGACCATGACCTGAGCTGAAGTCAGACACTTAGGTGACGGAGCCACCCAGGCACCCCTGCATGCCATCTTTGATTTCTTCTTCTCCAGTGTTCTTTTGAAAAAGGACCTATTAATAAACCTCCACTCTCTTCCACAGCTCTGTATTTTAATTATCTGCAGATAAATATTTGATATCTGTCCCATTATCTGTCTGCATAAATGTAAGCCCCGAGAGAGGGAACACCATCTCTGCCACGTGCCGCTGTACTGATCACACAACACAGAATGTGGCATATAAACAGGCTCCCAGTATAGAGCTGTTTCACAAACCAACCAGCTTCTACCAAATCCATGCTTCATAACATTTCATGTAATGGACCTTTCTCCACAAGTTTAAAAAAATTACCAGATAGAAGATTGTCCTCAACCTGAGCCCATAAAAATTGCTTTCACTAAGAAAAAATAAATGTGCTTGCTTCTTTTATCAGAAAGGAGCAGTGGGGAATTTCATGGGAAGGCTGAATTCTTACTTTTCAGACAGTTCAAAGCGTGATCCTTGGGGAACTTTTCATCTAAAGGACAGCATGTCTGTGAAAACGCTGATCATCAGTCACGTGGTTTATGACGGACAAGTGCTGGGAACAGGTGCAGACTTGTGTTTATGGTATGCCCACTCTTCTTGAGGACATGGGAGCCTTAAGCGCACCACCAGCTGGCCCCAGGGACACTCCACTTCCGAGCATGGACACCTGCAGGCCAGGGGGATGCCAGTCCCCAGGGAGTGCAGTCCTGTGTGTGCAGCAACATCTCCACTCAGAGCCACTGGAGTGTCTTACCGTTTGTTACATTAACTGTATCTGATGCAGCCTCGCCTCTTATCAGGAAATGACTCGGTAATTCACCAGCTGGTTCCAAGGAGTGGACAGCAGGGTGAGACTCTGGGTCACCACCCCACATAGGGGCAAAATACACAGGGGTCTTGATCTATTCCTACACACCGTGACATAGTAATTATCTACGAGCAGATAATTAACAAGACCCTCTACCCGGCACTCTGAAACAACTAGGCCCTAGATCCTTATGCCCTATGGACAACTGTTCTGATGGATGCATTTCTAGACAAATGTACATTTTTTTTTTAAAATTTTCAAGTTGGTTAACATACAGTGTATGCTGGGAGCCACATTGGCCTTGCTGGATGACACAGTCACAGTGAGGAAATGGCAGACGTTTGCAAAGCTCCTGCCATGAGAGGCGAAACTAGTATCTCCTTCTACTACTACTGCTCATGTGAAATTAAGCCTGTTGTCATTAATTAGGCCTTACAGTGTTCCAAATCAGACCGATATTCCCCACACAGTTACCCCATAAGAAAAACATTTTCCTGTCCCTGCATAAGAGATTTTGGATCAAAATACTATAAACGTTTGACAAAAGGCTCTTCTAATGAGCCTTGCAGACCCAAAACGTAGACTTGAAGGGGTTAAAAACACAAAAATTGCATTCAAGTCTGGCCCGGAGAAAAGAAGCCTAATTTGGAGATAAGAATTAAAAACAAGATCAAAAACATAGTCCATTTGGGTCTGGTCCAAAGAAATATGGAGCCTAAATTGGAGACTGGAAATAGAAGACAAGGTCAGAACATGATCCCCTCCCAAGGTCTACATTCTACAAATATCCTCCCTTATACTGACTTCAGTTATGAGGACGGATAAGAATGTGGGAAACCTAGGTACAAGGCCAACACACATCGGGCCCCCATTGTGCTTGCATCAAAGAAAGGGCTTTCTCAAGCAACTTGTTAATAAACAATGCTTTTTCTTTTTTTCCTCTCTTGTAATTTATAAGCCAATCACAGTAACTCTTAGCCTATCGATATACAACTTAACCTATGTTTTAATCTTAGCTTTACTAACTTAAATAATATGTATGTTAATCCTGTTTTCTACTAAAAACATCCTGTTATATTCTTGGTTATAAAATTTACTTGACTTCACTGTAAGAACGTTACATGACTTGGTTGTAACTTGTTAATTAAAAACAAAGTCATAATTACTGGCAAAAAACCGTACAAAGTAAGATAGGTTTGTTACTTTCTTAATCTGGGGGACTGGCGCCAAGAATGAATGGGATGGTTCTAAAAAAATACTTCTGTAAAACTTGTTTCTGTACACTTTTGATGATTAAAGCATCTTATCACTAAGAATTAGTCACTGTAACAATTTCTATTTTCTGATGTCATTTTATTGCTTGATCAATAAAAAAAAGACACCAAAGCAGACACAGCAGAGATGCCTGCCTGGTGATCAAGAAACTTGTGGCTCTCTCATCACTCTCTCTTTAGCCAACACCGTCCATCCTTTCAGGGACCCCTGGACCTGCTGGAGCTGGAATCTGGCAAGTGTAGTCTTGGCTTCAGGATTAGAACCCAGTGATTCATCTCTTACATAAGACACCCAGCGCTCATCCCAAAAAGCGCCCTCCTTAATGCCCATCACCCATTTAACCCACCTCCCCCCACACCTTCCTCCAGCAACCCTCAGTTTGTACTCTGCAGTTAAGTGTCTCTTATGTTTTGCCTCCTTTTCTGTATCTTATTTTTCCTTTCCTCCCCCTATGTTCATCTGTTGAGTTTCTCAAATCCCACATGAGTGAAATCATATGATATCTGTCTTTCTCTGACTTATTTCGCTTAGCATAATACCCTCCAGTTCCCTTCACGTTGTTGCAAATGGCCAAGATTTCAAACTTTTTCGTCGCAGAGTAGTATTCCTTTATGTATATATACCACATCTTAATCTATTCATCAGTTGATGGACATTTGAGTTCTTTCCATAATTGGGCTATTGTTGATAGCACTACTATTAACACTGAGTTGCACGTGCCTCTTCGAATCAGCATTTTTGTATCCTTTGGATAAATTCCTAGTAGTACAATTGCTGGGTTGTAGGGTGTTCTATTTTTAATTTTTTGAGGAAACTCCATACTATTTTCCAGAGTGGCTGCACCAGTTTGCATTCCCACCAGCAATGCAAAAGGGTTCCCTTTTCTCTGCATCCTGACCAACACCTGTTGTTGCCTGAGTTAATGTTAGCCATTCTGACAGGTGTGAGGTGGTATCTCATTGCGGTTTTGATTTGTATTTCCCTGATGATGAGCAATGTTGAGCATCTCTTCATGTGTGTTGGCCATCTGGATATCTTCTTTGGAAAAGTGTCTATTCATGTCTTCTGCCCATTTCTTCACTGGATGATAGTTTTTTGGTTTTGAGTTTGGTAAGTTCTTTATAGATTTTGGATACTAACCCTTTATCTGATACATCGTTTCCAAGTGTCTTCTCCCATTCCTAGACATATGGACATTAAGAATGCACCTTCTGCATATGGCAAGATGCTCCTCAGAGCCACTGTGGTCATTTAAAATACAAACAGCTTCTACAAGTGCATGGCAAAAACAAATTTTACTTCTTAGGCTTGTCTCTGGTATCCCACAGATTCAGGGGTACACCTCAGAACTTGG
>CM053566.1:41934971-41983703 GCA_028646485.1 Cryptoprocta ferox
ATTGGAGGAATTTTATTTGGAGGGTCAAAAGCAGCTCCATTTTCAGAAGTCAGCGTCTCCCTGGAAGGAAGCTAAGATCACGTGAAATAAAGATGGCCTCTGGAAACAGCAGCTAGACTTATAACCAAGCTGTCTTGTCAGGCTCCTCAAATGCTTGAGAGTCACAACCTCTTATCTGAGAAAGAAGAGTGACAATATCTTCCTCACAGATTTATTTTAAGGATTAAATTCTGTAATGTATGTAGAAGCACCTAAATACCACTTAGTGTTGAGAAATTAGTTGAATTTGTGTGTAGGTTGATGGAATTCCTCCCAGTAGTGTTCCCACAGCAATGGGTTGAAAAGAAGCCCTTGGTGAAGCACTAGTGTAGTCGTTAAACATCGGGCAAGGTTCTCCTTAGGTAATCACCCTGACCAACTTCCTTTCCCACCAGTCACCAAAAAACAACACATCTTGCACCTGGAGCTGGACACAGAAAACAGCTACACAGCTGGACGGCTCTCCTTCCCACCATCCAGCACTCAGGAACCACTATACATTGGAGGCATTCCAGGTAACTCTTGTCCTGACTTCTACACCCATGTTGCCCACATCAGCTCTTAATATTTCCATCTTAACCCAACAAATCCACTGCCCCAGCCATGGGGTATTAGCCGGGCAGCCGTTGGCTGGACAGTAGAGACAGTGAGGCCCTTTGCTCCAACACATGGAAAAACCCAGTTGGTACCAATGGGCACATTGTATAGCCCAGGTCACATTACTGCTGCTTCTCCTGTCCCAAGCCTATCATTGATAAGCCTCTCTGAAGAGGCTGCATTAACCTAGAAGCCTGATATCAGCAAAGAATCAGGAAAGGGGCTAAGAAACTGGTCTCTCCTCTCCAGACATTTAGTTTTACTGATGAGTTATTAAGCTTTGCAGGGCAGAATGGGAGAACCAGCAGGTTCTGGAATTTTGCCTGGAAAGAGCCTTGTCATTGTTCCTTGTTTTATGTTCCTCCAAATAGTTTGTTAATTTTATGGGTCTTCCATGACCCATAAAATTACTAGCGTTCAGAGTTCTTATCTATTGATTTAGGCTGTGGAACTTGCTTCTTTGAAGAACTTGAAGAGTAAGTAGCCTTGTTGGTGATTTATCACAGCAGGCAGGGGTGTGGGGTGCCAGCTTAATGGAGGAGGTGACCGGGTGGCCTGAGGTCCTCGGTCCCTTTAGCTATAATAAGACTATTTTTTTCAATTGGGCACATTCACTTAACAGTATGAATTATCCATTGAATGATTCTCCTTTTCTCTTTAAGCCAATTTGAAGACCCTGACATTCCCTGTGTGGAAATTTTTGGCTGTCTGAAGAATATTCAAGTCAACCACATTCCTATCCCTGTCACTGAAGCCATGGATGTCCAGGGAACTGTCAGTCTGAATGGCTGTCCTGACCACTAGTGCAAACCTAGCACACAGCAAGGGAAGTCACCTTCAAAAGTACAGTTACCCAACATACCTCCCTGTCTCTCAAGATCATTCTTGACTTAAGACACCATCTAGATGGGATTAAAGCAAGTCGAATTTCGTACTCTGACCACACATATCCATCATTTTGGCACTCAGTGTTGCATGTGTATTTATAAAAATCCCATGTCTTAAAGGTGATGAACAACTTGTTACATGCTTTTGGTAATACCATTTTCCACTAAAAGTTAAATGTCTTTTAAAGGACATTATTTTCCACCTGTTATAAAAATAAATATCTTTTAAACACTTTAAAAACACAAAAATTTACATGTGTTATGGGGTTATAACTTAATAGGGTTAAAAAAATGCAGTGTACTCTTTAAATTAGGATGTTTTATTTGCATAAAACCAATGACTTGTTGGCCATTGTTAATCATACCAATTCTTCAGCACCTGTTCAGTGTGCTACCCACTCACAGTTTTCTACAGATAATTATGAAGCCCAGACTGGTGTGGTGCTGTGTGTGCTCAATGTTGGGTATACAGTCAGGCAGGAGAAACACTTCCTGCCCTGAAAGAATATGCTGTCCAACTGGGGAGACATACAAGATTCATAAAATAGTAAATAACTAACAAACCGAATTAATGAACCTATATTTCCCCTTGGCTTCCCGCATACAGTCTGTTACCAACCAAGTCTACATTATGATTATCAATTCCTTGAGGGCAAAATCTCTCCAATTGGGGAGCCGAGATGGATATACATCCTATCATTAAAGCTTTGCATCGCAAGCTAACAGAAGTCAATAAGGAAAGGCGAATTGGTTCCTGTTTTAATCTACAAAACAACGATCCATGTACTAGACCAATATTATTACCCAGCCCCACTCTTCCTAACGACAAATACTATGTAGAAGCATTTCTGTGTCTTCTACATAGTATTTGTGCCTCTGAAGAAAAAGAATAAGTCTAAACTTTGATATGGTAATCCTGTGTGGTATCCTTACAGCTACCTGCCCTCCACCTCTGAAACGGAGCTACCTTCTCTTCAACTCAGTGCCCTTTAGGACCATCACGCTGCAGTCCTGTGGCCATGACTTCTAACAACCATATCTATGCAACTGTGGAATTTTCTCCAGGAGAGGTAGCAAGTTCCCCATCACAGGAGGTATTCAACAGAGGCTGGCTGATAGGCCTTAGCGATGCTGTGCTGACTCAGCGATTGAATTACGTGATCTTAAGTTATGTGTTTTCTGAAGATATTGACTTTCAAATGGAAAGTTCATTAGGTATTTACCACCCGGACTGAGTCTTCGTGAAGAGCATCCATTTTGCCCATCTTGGCACTAACTACACTAAATGGGTGGTGCTCTCTTCTGGCTTCCTGGTGTTCATCTAGTCGAATCTACAAAGTTCTTTATTAATGCTGATTATTCATGAGCGCCTCCTAGATTCATTATAAAGGGGCGACACATTCACTAATACCACTGGTTGTCCTTCCATTTGTAATAGTTTGAAAAACAGTCCATCTGCCTTTTCTGAGTATAATCCCAGCCACCAGAAGGCAGCAGGGAGTGTCACAGATGGAGTGATAGTTAAGGAAACAGAAAGCCCTCAGCGTGCCTCTTCTCAGATTATAAATGTGTGTTTTCTGAAAGGAATGTTTACAGCACTCAACTGAACCATCAAGGAAATTATTTGTAAACTGTGAAGTGTCGTACAGATATTATCACTGGTGTCTTCTTCCTGGCTCAAAGTCTCTTGCCACCGGGGCTGACCTCGGGATAAGAGGCTAAGTGGGGACAGTAGGCGCACTGGTGGCCCGCTCTGGCCAGTTCATGAGAGGTCTGCAGTTGGTGTCATTCTGGTCCAGGAGAATATGGGACCTGCGCTGTGAGGAGGCCAACAGCACAGCATGACTCCCTGAACAGTCACTTCAGGGACATCAGATGACTACGAAGCAGTCATGCATGTGCCTTCATGGGCTGCTTCCTTTAGCCTCTCTCAGGGCACCTCTTGACCCCATTTCTCAGTACAAGGGTGGTCGAGATTTTGTCGCACTGGCAATAACCCCATGACAGAGGACAATGGCCCTGGGCAGAACTAGCTGACGTTCCCCTCCTCCCATGTGGGAAGTGAGACCACAGAGAACTTTGACTCAGCTCCTTTCTGCACCACCCCAGCCCCCACCAAGTCCCTGCTTCTGCCCTCCCTACCCCATGGACTCCTGATTCTCTCCCTCCCTGGGCTCTCCAACTTTAGGTAAGTCAGTGCTAGCCCCAGAAAAGCCAGATTCTTTCTTACAAATGATGGCTTAATGCCAGCATATGAGTAGAACCATTTCTAAATAGCATTATTGTATTGAATACAACTGGCATGTATATTCCTTATAGAAAAATCAGAATATGCAGAAATACATAAAAATCGCCCATAGTATATCACTCAGAAATCTGTAGTGTTTAATTATATGTCTATATTCTTTTTATTTTTTTAAAAAAATTTCAGTTTATTTATTTAGTTTTGAGAGAGAGAAGGTGGAGGGAAGGGCAGTGACTCCGTGCTGTCAGTGCAGAGACCAGCTTGGGCCTCCATCTCAGGAACTGTGACATCATGACCTGAGCCAAAATCAAGAGTCAGACGTCCAACCTTCTGAGCCAGCCAGGAGCCCTGTATTCCTTTTAAATGCACATGCATTTCCTTACAAATTGCAATTATACTGTATATATTTTTATATTGTTTTTAAAACTATATGGTGCATTTCTCCAGGTCTTTGACTGTAGAACATTCCATCAGATGAATTTATCATAATGTGTTTAACCAGCCTCCAACCACTTAGCTGGGTTGTTCCAACTTTTTGTAATTATAAGCAACACTAAAATGAATCATACAGTCCTTTTACTTTCTTAGAAGTGAAACTACCAGGTCAAAGGATATGAACATTTTTATGTTTGTGGTGAGCTATTGCCACATTTTTTTCCCTTAAAGGTTATATATCCATTTACATTCAATTCTTTTTTAACTGGGCTGGGGTCTGATGCCACCACATATAAAGTCAAGAACATCTGCCCCTGGTCTTCAAGACAGGGAGCGGCTGCTGGAGCAAGCCAGCTCAGAGATGGCCACCGTGCTCTGGGCTCATCTGAGCCAGAATCACAACCCCTGGAAAGGCATGGTCAGCTGCTAGGGCTCTGCTGGGTGATTCAGCACAACCCCTTACGACTTAAGACCAGGGCAGCTTTATCATTTGTCCCTAAGAACCCGCACTAAGCCCCAGACAGCTAGGTTTGCAGAACGTGCCTCTCGCAGAGAGCTCCAAACCAGCTCCAAACCTTGGACAAGCTTCCAGAAGGGAGCAAGGCACTCCTCCGAGCGCTCGAAGAATGTACCGTGCTCTCTGGGCAGCCTGGGACTTCTTCCTCCTCCATCGTATAAGTTCAATTTCTTTGTGACTGAAATTTCAACAAGGATTCACTGAGGCAAAATGTCCAGGGCGTAAATGGATAGAAGCTCGAACCCCCCCCATCCCCCTCATCCCCCTGCCCCACCCGCCATGGGAGACATCTAAAACGGAAACTCTTTTTTTCTTTTCATGGGTGATGATGGTAATACTAGCACTGGTGGTAGGTGACACTTACGTCAAGTTTCCACTTTCTTAATTTGCCAAACAATATAACTTAATTCCTCAGCGTTGAAATTCCTGCATAATGTCTGCAGCATGACTGTGGAAAGGAGAGACAAAATTGGAATAGCTCTGTTAATCATCCTCAGGGTAAGGAGTAGTCTCCCAGAGGGCAGGGTCCTGAGATGATGGATACTATTTACTGAAAATAGTTTTTTTTTCTCCTTTGTTCATGAAGACTTCTAATACCTCAGAATGTGACATGTACCTTTCCACTGCCAGAAGGTTTTACTCCCCATGAATTTTGAATGTGTGGTTTCTTTTACTCTACATTGAGTCCTTGATAAGATGAGAATTGAGAGTTTCAGAGAGCGAAGGACTGGAACTTTCTGCAGTGCTTTAGTCTTCATGAATGCACACAGATAGCACAGCACACACTTACTGATTAAACCATCCCTTGCTCAAAAGGCTTTTGCTAATTAATCAGTAAACTTTCAATCGTTTCGTACTCAGGGAGCATGCATTCCTGGACAGGTAGAATGGAGCTGGGTATCTGGTGATGTAGCTTGGCGTGTTGTCCATTCAAAAGGCAAATATCAAGGGTGCCTGGGAGGCTCAGTCGGTTGGGTATCCGACTTCGGCTCAGGTCATGACCTCACTGTACGTGGGTTCAAGCCCCGTGTCAGGCTTTGTGCTGACAGACCAGAGCCTAGAGCCTGCTTCGAGTTCTGTGTGTCCTTCTCTCTCTACCCGCCACCCCCCGCCCTGCACGTGCTCTATCTGTCTGTCTGTCTGTCTCTCTCTCTCTCTCTCAAAAATAAACATTTAAAAAAATTTTAAAGGCAAATATCAGTACTTAACTATGCCTACAGGAAATACGCTTCCTCAGAAATAGTCTGTGCTCTGGAAAATAAGTGAACGTACCTAGCATTCAACTGCAGTACTGTCAACAGAGAATAAGATCCTCAATGTCATGTTTCTGCAGTGTCCTTGGTGAGGGGGAGGCCTCTCGTGGGCTGAAGTGCCATGGGATTTCTGACTTGCTTCCTGCACCAAAAAACCCAGCTGCTGCTGTGACAGCTCCTGACAAGCCCAGATCCCGGTGGGGTTTTTGTCTCCTGCTCTACTGTTCACCATAATCCGTCCCTTCCTACTTCCTCACAATTAGAGGGAAGCCCCTCGGGAAAGCCACCCCCCCTCCCCCCACCTTCAGGAAACACCTTTGCTCTTGAAGTCCTTTGAATCTGAACCACTCCTTGCTCTCTCGGACCTATAATTTCATTTGCGTTTCAAACATGCAAGGTTTCCGTCCTAGGGTTTAGAATATTCTAGAAGTTTGAGGGGAAAAAAAGTGACATCCCTTACTTCACGAGTCTACTCTGAGAGTTCAGTGAGATGATGATGTAGATGTGGTACTACTATTAACACTGTGAAACATCAGATACTTCCTTATGGGTTTCATTTTTTCCAGGAAAGGAATTCAAATGTCCAAAGGTGATAAAAGCCAGAAACCTAATGGGGAAGTTTACTAGTCTGCTTGGGACTTTGGTTTATCACTTTCCCTGATTTGCCATTCCAGGGAAACTGTGGAGAAAGTCAACTTCCCTCTGTGTTTCTAGCACTGCTGTGTATGCAAGCAAGGTCTGTTTCAGGTGAAGAAAAAACCTCTGTGGTAGATATTGCCTCTTGTCAGCTCATATCCCCTTCATGCTCACCCCCTCAGGGCAGGCCACCCTCGCTTCAAATGCCAGCACCCACATTTCTTTGAGGCCTTTTATTGCCGATGTCAGCTGTCCACGTGTGCCTCAGATCAGCCAGCTGCGCGGGGATGAGTGTCCCAGGTGTGTCCCTTACCAGTGACTCTTGGCTGTTGGTGTCCTTTCCCCACCCCTGTTGAGAGCATATGCTCTATACTGGTTCCCCAAGTTTCTCCAGCAGGCTTCCTCTGCAGTCGCCCACAGTGGGAACGGGCTCAGAGAGCTCACTTCATTGGCTGCCTTCCCTTCCTCTTTCCCTCTCCTCCCTCATTCTTGGTGTTTCTGCAAATAAATCACCCAAATAAACCACCTGCACTCAAATCTTTGCTCAGGCTCTGCTGTAGGGGACCGACACCCTCTGAAGAGTAGATCTTGTCCTAGGTTTTGACAATACTATGTATGTTTTCTGGCTGTGCTCTCTGTGAGTGTAAAGACCCCATGGAACCAGATGCCCTGAGACTCAAACCATGGTTGTTACAATACCATGACAGCACTGAGACGGAGAAAGGTTACTGGGGGGGTGCCTGGGGGACTCAGTCGGTTAAGTGTCCGACTTTGGCTCAGGTCATGATCCCATGGCTTGTGGGTTCGAGCCCCACATCGGGCTGTGCTGTTAGCACAGAGCCTGCTTCAGATCCTCTGTCCTCTCTCTCTCTGTCCTTCCCTCTCCCTCTCCCTCTCTCTCTCTCTCTCCCTCTCAAAAAAAAAGAGAGAGAGAGAATGGGGAGGTATCTAAACTAAGTTGTATGTAATTCAGGGATAAAAACTGTAGGAGCAAATATTAAAGGCAGAGGGAAAAGCATGTGCAAAGGCACAGAGAAGAGAGTGAGCATGGCTTAGGGGAATTGAAGAGAATTCTGGGTAGCATGACTTCTGGAGGCCTGATGCACATAAATAGAGGGGGGGGGGCGGTTCAGCCAGGAGCCAGGTCCTGGGGGCATGGGGATCCCTTGCTAGCCACTGCAAGGCATTGGACGAAGCAAGGAAGAGGCAGTGGGTATCTCTGGTGAGGGGAATTTCAGAGGAGTGACAAGGCCAGAAGCCAGAGCCCGGTAGACCCAAGAAGGGCAAATGGGAGGTGAGGAAGTATCGGCAGTTCATGGGAGTTCCTCTTTTCAGGTAGCTTGATTATGATCAAAAGAAGAAAGAACCTGAGGGACAGATGATTGAGGTGGATTGCTTTGTTAGTTTTGATTTCAGAAGGCATAATGGAGTGTTTCGTATGCTGGCAGAGAGTTAGTTTATAGGGAGAAGTTCAAGGTGAAGGGCAGAGGGAGGGTATTTGGTGGTTGGGGGCAGGGAATGGACTTAAAGGGAGTAGCCTTAATAGAGGAGAAGAGAGCACTCTTCCCTCGAGCCTACAGAAGAAGAGGTGAGGGTGGGGGACTTAGAGAGTTTGTCTTTTCCCAGAGAATTAGGAGATCAGGTGGTCTGGGGAGGAGGCTCGGGGACAGGAGGGAAAATGTCAGTGAACATTGTGGATAGTGTGAGGATCAGCTGCCAGGTACCTGCAGAGTGGTTACCGGGGAGAATGGGGGGCTTCTCAGGGGATGTTTAGATAGAGTTTTTTAGTGACACTGACTCGCCTAACTAACACTTCAATGGGTAGAGAGATCAAGAATAAAGCTTTTGGATTCTCTTTTCTTCTTCTTCTTCAATTTTTATTTTCCATTTTCTGGGTGCCAAGAGTTGACTTTTTCACGCTTTGGCTTATCTCATCCCATGGTTCCCAATCTGCATTGTGCAACAGAAGCATCTGGGAAGTTCTTTCCCATAGAGATGTCTGTACCCCGGACATCCCCAGAGATCTGATCTTGAACAAGTCAAGACATTAAGCCATCTTTAAAGCAGGCCAGGTGATTCTAATGTACAGCTGGGATCCAGATCCCCTGATGTTAGTCATGCTTGAGGGAAGAATCCTTTCCAGTGGCATGGAAACAACTGGAATTTTATGAGAGGTGGCCACTGAAACGCTTTTGAACTTTGTTTTATACATGTTTCCTTAACTGTGGCTTTCATTTCATTACAGCCTAACATAGCTTTCATTTTACAGTGTCCTTTTCAAAAAAGCTTTGAATTTCTACAAAGTCCTGAGGTTGAAGAACTCCCTTAAATAGTGTTGTAGGTAGAAGGGGAGGGGTGGATGGGCACACAGAGCACAGTTAATACATCGATACCTGGACTCAGACAACCACATCTATCACAGCCATGAGTCTCTGTCAGCAAGAGAGCATCCCGTGTGGGATGGGAGGTACTTAACTTGACTGAAATGCAGGTGCTGATCATTTCACTTGCAGGGCCCCTCCTGGAAAGAGAATAGGAAAAGGCGTCAGGAACAAGACAGATTTTCCTGGCTCCCATATAGTTGGTAGTGGATCTAAAGGACTTTCTCTCTCTCTCTCTCTCTCTCTCTCTCTCTCTCTCTCTCTGTCTGTCTCTGTCACACACACACACACACACACACACACACACACACACAACTGGCAACAAAGAGTGGGTATTCCAGATAAGGTGGTGGGAAAACGGAAACAGGCAGTGTGTGACAGGTCTCACCAGTGTAGTGCCGAATGTGCCCTTTGCAGTGATGTTTCAGTCATGGGAAGAGGAGGACCACTATGCTGTGTCCCCTTGCCTCAGATCAGGGATGCGGTCCAGGAACCCCACAGCTCTCTGAATAAAATCAACTGCTTTGGACCATGTATCTGTCACGTCCACTGGTAGCTGCCCAGCACAGGATGTGGTTGAAACCTTTCAGATAATAACTCCTAGGGGCTCCCTATCGTGGTACCATTTACAACCCCCTTTCACGTCTCTTCTCCCCTCTGAGTCTCTTCACAGGCTGACCCTTACTCTGGGTCAGGGAAGGGGAAGCTGACTCCTTGTCTTCCTCTGAACTTGACCATGCTTTGCTGCCTGCTGCAAGCATTCTTTGAAAAGTAATTGCCCAGTTGCTAGAAGCTGTTGCACACTGAAGGCTCTGCGTTTGCCTCCAAGACACAGAGGGAGCTATCACCCTGGGAACTGGTGCAACCAATGCTGGATGTGGGATGAAGAAAGCGGGGAGCAAGAGGCTGAGCGAGCCACCTTGCCAGGTTTGTCATGGCTGAACCTGCCACCCCACACGTGTTAATAGGAGGCACTCTGCTGGCATCATGAAGCATGTCTCCACTGGCTCCATCCTTTTTTTAGTATTATTTTTAAAAATTTTTAATATTTATCTTTTGAGAGAGAGAGACAGTGACAGAGTGCGAGCAGGGGAGGGGCAGAGAGAGAGGGAGATGCAGAATCTGAAACAGCTGCAGGCTCTGAGCTGTTAGCACAGAGCCCGACGCAGGTCTCGAACCCATGAACCATGAGATCAGGAGCTGAGCCAAAGTTGAATGCTCAACCAACTGAGCCACCCAGGAGCCTCTCCATCAGCTCCACCCTGATTTCACCCAGGAGTCCCACAGCAAGCAAGCTGCACACTGGATGCCCCCTTGTCTGTCCCCACCTGTCACTCTTTGCCACAAGAGTGGCAAAATGTTTTGTCAGGAGCCACAGAGCAGAGTTATGTGGGGTGTAATAATATCTGAGGATCCGACAAGTCCAGGGAGCAGATGGGGGAGGTATGGGGACCACCAGCTATGATGAAGGGCACTGAGGCCGGAGAGCCCTTTGAGCACTTTCTCCAGCGTCCCCTGGAGCATGTTTGTTCTGTTGCTGTTACTGTTTGTTTTGCTGTTGAGCTCTCACTAATCTCTCAACCACTAAAGTGGGTCCCTTTCATGCCCTCAGTATAAAATGGAGATGTAGAGGGAAGAGTCGGGGTTTGGGGCTTGGCAGACGGGCTGGAGACCTGGCCCTGATACAGGCTGGTGCGACAGTCTTGGGCAGGTTTTCTAAGCTGGCAGAAAAAAAAGAAAAAGAAAAAGAAAAAGAAAAAGAAAAAGAAAAAGAAAAAGAAAAATCAGCTGCCCCTGCCGAACCCTAAGATAGAAAGGACTAAAGATTCCTTAAGACTCACATTGGCGGGGGGCGGGGGGCAATGCCTGGGTGGCTCAGTCGGTTGAGTGTCTGACTTCAGCTCAGGTCATGATCTCACAGTTCGTGAGGTCGAGCCCCACGTTGGGCTCTGTGCTGACAGCTCAGAGCCTGGAGCCTGTTTCAGATTCTGTGTCTCCCTCTCTCTGCCCCTCCCCCACGCATGCTCTGTCTCTGTCTCTCTTTCTCTCAAAATAAATGAACGTTAAAAAATTTAAAGAAAAAGAAAAAGACTCACACGGTACCCAGCCTACTTTAGTGGCTTTGAGTCAAAGCTCTGCCGGTACAGAAGAGGGTGCATCTGCCGGGTAAGTCTCTTGTGCTCTCTACACCAAGAGAAACCATCCCAGCCCCAGAGGAGGTTCCACAAGGGTCAGGGACAGCACTGTGATCTCCTTCAGAAACATATCTGACTGTGGGTGCCATTGGCCCCATCTTACAGAACAGAAAGCTCAGGCTGGGCAAGCTTCAGCAGTCTGCCAAGTTCAAAGCCAGGTGCTCTGATTCAGACCACAGGTATTTTTCCCCTTACTCTGTGCTGGCACTGGGTCCCGGAACAGGACAAAATCAGCAAAGACCAAACTGCAGGGGTATATAAGGAGAAGCAGTCAGGACTAGGTGTGGAAAGATCGTGGCCTGTTTCAGAGAACGTGTCTCTGCATCTGGTGCTGACCTGCTTGGGCTCTGTGACCAGGACAAGCTGGGACTGCAGAGAACGATGAAGGCTGACAGGGTCGGCTGATGGGTGGCTATTTCAAGTCCTATTATCCACATTGTTTTGCGTCGCCAGTTCCACAATTCCAAGTGCTAACGTCATTTCGTCTGAAGACACAGCAGAATAATTACAAGCTGAATAAAGCCCTCACGTCAAAGGAAAGGGAAATTTAAAGCAGAGGCAACTAATTACTGTCCGGGGCAGCCATCCCCTGCCCTCGGACTTCATTTTCTTCTTTTAATAATTTCATTTACACACTCACAGGAATGGAGAAAAATCTAAAATAAAAGCAAACACTGGTTACACAGCAAGAAAATGTGCAACCCTCCGAGCTTCCTTTGTCCTGCTTCCTCCCATTAAATTCTTTTATGTAAATTGCTTCCTCCCGGTGCCTTGGGCATAATAAATATTCATTGAAGGAAGGAAAGAAAGAAGTGGTACACGTGGGAGATGAATTAAAATGTAAAGGATCCCAAACCCCGCTCTCAATAGCATCATGTATTTTATTAGTAAAGGTTAATGAGAAATTGATCCATTAATCAGTCAATGGAAGACTTTCAGAAAAGACTTGGCTACTCAACTATTGGGTGAACACTAAAGGAATCACTTACTCCCCCGGGTCCAAAGTTTCCCCCAGGTTAGTGGATTCAGGTCAACCTATGGATTCATCAAAGAGACACCATCAGCTATATGCAAAGCAACTCTTGGGCAGTTAAAATAATCGAAAAGAGAAAAGAAAGCCCTGGGTCCTGATGAGAACTGCTTTCCAACTAGGAGAATCAGATGTTGCTGGAGCACAGCTGCCCTTCCATGCTCAGTGCCTGTGAAATAACCCCAAATCTGCTTCTAACCGGAAAAATTCAGGCTGCTGTAACCAGAGCTTATGATCTGGCCAGTAATTAAAAAACAAAAAACAAAAACAAAACAAAACAAAATGTGTGTACCATTTATTGGGTGCCAGGCAGGTGTCAGACACTATGCTCACCTCTTGACTTTACAATCTCATTTAATCTCAGCAATTATCTTAAGAGTCAGGTATTAGGACTCCGTTTAGCAGAGGAGGAAACTGAGACTCAGTGAGTAAGCCCCAAGATTACACGTCCAGTCCTCACGGAACCGTGACTCACATTGTATTAACCGTGCGCTTGGGCTGCTCTGACGTGGGGAAGGGGAGGCTTGCTGCTTCTGCAGGGACCGCATCTCCCAGGGTCAGCTAGAAACAGTGACAGCATCACCTGTGAGCGCATGCCCTTTGGATGCTAACCTCCCAATCTAGACCCCACATCCCATCACCTTTTTTGTGGCTCTCACACTCAGGGCCATTATCCCCCTTTCCCAATCACCCAGGGCCAGGTACCAGAGCTAGGGAGAGGTTCTGTGTCCCTGAGTCAATTGAAATTATTTAAATCAGCCACTCCCAACTCTGCTTACCCTGCCACACCTGTTTCTTCCACAGATACCACAATGCAGGCTCTTGCCCCCATCTGTCCCCTATCCTGCTGCCTCCCAACTGACCCCAGTGCCTCAACCTCCCGTGGTCTGGTGTGTCCCCTCCTATTGGGATCCATGAATATCACAAGCTATGTTTTCAATGGCAATTGTCTCCTCATCTTCTGATCTTACCATCCCTGAGAAATAATAAGACCTACATTTTATTTTTAAGTGTATTTATATATTTTGAGAGAGAGAGAGAGAGAGAGAGAGAGAAAGCACAAGCAGGGGAAGGGAAGAGAGAGAGGGAGAGAGTGAGAATCCCAAGCAGGCTCTGTACTGTCAGCAAAAAGCCCAAACTGGGCCTGGAACTCACAAACCATGAGATCATGACCTCAGCCGAAATCAAGAGTTGGACGCTTAACCGACTGAGCCAGGTACCCCAAGACCTACATTTTAATATACACGCCCAGGGTCACCCCCTGCACTAACCTGAGTCGTGAAAGCAGACACACGAGAGGGAAACATCACATCTTATTTATGGTAGTATTGGTGTGTTCCAAAACAAAAGAAGGTCTTCAAGAGAATATCCCAAGGGCATGAACAACCACTAGTCTAACCTACTAATCTTCAACCCCCTAGGCACTTTCCATTCCCCACTGTGTTTCAATGGCTTTGCAGTGATAGGGAAGGGAAGGGTCACTATCTGGGGGGGGCCTTGATTTGCACATCCACCCAAAGTGAGTTAGAAAAGGCTGTGAACAGAGGGCTAAAACTAAGTCCTACTTCCACTCTGGTGGCTGAGCATTCTTACTTCCTCCAGAAAGTGTTCTTCCATTCTAGGTGGAAGCTTTTAACTTAGGGGTAAACTCAGCTACCTAGGGACAGCTGGCCAAATTAGCATACTCATAACAGATCATTAAGCCAAAGACTTGGGTTGAAAATACTAATGAATCACCAAAATAACTTTCTTCAGCCTGTTTTCACCCTCCATGTTCTGGGCCAACACACACAGGATTGTCCACTTCCTGGAGCTGATCTCAGCCCGATCCCAGGCTTATGAAAAGCAGCTAGCGCCCTAGTGAGCTCTCTGCTTCAGCATAGCCCTCCCTTCTGTCGGCTCCTCCTCTCTTGCTTGAAGGGACTCCTGCACAGGAAGAGAAAAATCTGCATAGCACTCCAACATCCCAGCACTAAAACATCACCCAAACACCACATCTGCTTTCAAAGGCATGCTTTTCAAAAGAGTTTTAGTCACCCGAGAGAGCGAGCTTTCAGCAATCTGAGTCACACAGTTAATGGGGCTTTGCTGTCCACAGTTGACCCTGGGTAGTCACTGCCCGCATGAGCTCCCATTATGTGTATCTGAGTGATGAATGCAGGGTCTTTTGGAAATGATAGAGCAGCAGAGCCTATAGTAGGATACACCTAAACCAGATTTCACATTTGCAAGGCTTCCAAAACAGAATAGAGTGTAGCTGGCCAGAAAAATCGGTTGACATTCTTCTTTCTGGTTACAAATTACTCCCTTAATGGGGGTGGTGTTACTTTTGTAAATATTGGACTGCCCCCAGAGCCCCACCTGAGATCCCTTCCCTGTACACACTTTCTCCTGCTCCTCCTCCTCCTCCTCCTCCTTCTTCTTCAGAGAGGGAGGGGGAGAGAGAGAGAGAGAGAGAGAGAGAGAGAGAGAGAGAGAATGGATGGGTGGGGGAAGGGCAGAGAGCGAGAGCGGGGGCAGGGGGGGATCTTAAGCAGGCTCCGTGCTCCAGTGTGGAGCCCAACACAGGACTCGATCTCACGACCATGAGATCATGGCCTGAGCCAAAATCAATAATTGAACACTTAACCGACTGAGCCACCCAGGCGCCCTGCACACACTTTCTTCCGTGCGGAACTCCAGACTGGCTTTTTTGTAGCTCCACTTGGATTCCAACTGTCACCTTGAGCTAAAATATGCCTGAATCTAAACTGCTTATTCACCCAGAACTATTCATCTCCCGAATGTCCCAATTTCAGTAAATAGTATCACTGTCTATCTCGGTGCTCAAGCCAACATCACATGACTCATCTGTGGTGCCTTCAGCCTGCCATTTCGGTTCCACTTCCTGCATACACCTCAAATCTGTTTGGGTCTTCCCTATGCCCCCAAATCAGGCTGTCACTCTTTCTCCTGGGCTACTGTGAGAGCCTTCTCCCTGGGCATCCTGTATCAGCTCTAACTCCTTATAAATTATTCTGCGCATTGTGGCCAGAGTGATTTTTGGTAACATATCAGACAAATGCATTTGTCAAGAGAATTCTCTATTAAGAAATGAATGTTAGAGATACTTACTTATTACAATGAATGTGTTAAAGTCATTTATTTCAATCATGCCTAAAGGGATAAAGCTGAAGCTTTGATACTTTCTTACAAAAAAGTTAAAAAAATAAAAAGAAGCATTCATTTCCCTGAGGAATTATAAACAGTGGGCTGAGTGTCATTTTCTATGCCAATCAATTAAATATGTTGCTTTAGTATTGATGGTTTCATTCTAAAGGAGATAGTATTACACTTTTAAAGTCCTGATGTCTCTAAAATAAATAATTCTTAGGGACTTGCCAGGACATTTTCATAATGCCAAATGCAAAACAAGTCCATCTGACACAATGGGTCCTTTACCCCAACATGGGTTAGGATTATAATCTAAAGTTTCCAAGTCAAATATCCTATTAATATTGCTAGCCTTTCTCCTTAACAATTAATTAGTTGTAAAAGGCTTTCCAGCTCAGGGCCGTGTCTTCCCAAGACAACTGATTCATCAGTCTCTTACCTTCCCAGGGTTCTTTGCTAACAAGCTCTTATTAGAGGCCTGCAGTTTCTGGCTTCAGTATAATCTTTAATAACTCTATTTTTATAGCCCTATCAAAATTATAGGTCTCATAGTTTTTCACTTCTACATTAAAGGATGTGGAAGTTACAAGTCCCTGTGACCACGTGTCACTCTCCTGCTTAGAAACATCGTGTACATTTATATTGTCCCTGAAACTCCTCCTCTTCCTGAAGTCAAGGCCCTGGGAGGGTGCCCTCTGGCCACCTCACTAGACCCCTGTCGCCCCATCTCAGTGCCCCTCCGGCCACCCAACATCTCCATCCCAAACTCCACTTCTTCCCTCTGCCTGGAGGCTCTTTCCTGGCTCTTTCCACCGCTGACCCTTCAGGCCTCCAATTAAAATCACCTCTGGAATGCCTGTGTTGGCTACGAGCGTGCCCAGCTGCAAGCAATAGAAAACCAGATAAGCTGGAGCATTAAAAAAGAGAGAGAGAGAGAGAGAGAGAGAGAGAGAGATTTCCTTTTCCTGCTCGAGCCATCTTGAGCAGTTGTTGCTGGCTTTGCTCCAGCAGCTTCACAACATCGTCAAGGACGCAGCAGTCAGAGCTGCTCTGTCTGATGTTTATCTTCATGCTCTGCAGTTTCATGACCTGAAGAAGCTGTCGCCAGTCCACATGGCTCTCTCGCTTGGTTTGAAGCAGGAAGGACGGCAGGAAGGCAAAAGGCTTTCACCTCACTGGGCAGGAGCAGAGGCCTCACTTATCCCCAGCAGCCCCTTGAATTTCACTCGGTCTAGTGTCTGCTCTTATGCCAGTCGCTTGCCAAGGGGATGGGATGACCATGCCTGATTTAGAGCAGCCGTGATTCACCCCTGAGGCTGGGGTAGAGGCTCTGCTCTCACAGTCAAGGAAACTGCACATGCCGCCTGAATGTGCTAGGTTCTGTGAGAACAGAAAGGTGGCAGGGAGTGGCGGAGGGAGAGGAAGGGGGCGACACTGGGCAGTTTCTACCACATCCCGGCTCCTTTCTATAGCGTCACCCTATTGGTGTCCTTTACTGAAGCAACTGTGATCCGTAAGGCCTTGAATATTTATTTATTTACTTGTTTGTTGCCTATCTCCCTCACTGGAAGGAAAGTTCCTTGAGGGGCAGGGACCTTGCCGGTCTCGTTCAAAGATACATACGCAGTGCCTGGAAACCAATATATGCTTCTCTGGCCGGATAAGTAGAAATTCCTGCCGCCATTTGTATGACCAGTCGCTACACATCAGCGGCTTTGCATGTGTTAGTGCAGTTACTACCCGTTACTACACCCTTAGTGGTCTTGCCTCTGATAAATGGGAAAAATTGAGGCTTAGGGAAGGG
Organism: Cryptoprocta ferox; assembly: GCA_028646485.1. Lineage (NCBI taxonomy): Eukaryota > Metazoa > Chordata > Mammalia > Carnivora > Eupleridae > Cryptoprocta > Cryptoprocta ferox. Next base: position 41,952,144 of record CM053566.1, read on the forward strand.
TTAACACCTGGGAAGGCTTCACAGTGAGTGATGGGGCTTGGTTTGAGCTCCAGTATCCCCGTTCTAGACCTAAGTGATGCATAGACCACCAAGTGCCACCATTCCCTGGAGGTAGCAGTTGCCCACCACCCATTTGACATCCTCTCGCCCACCTCTGTTTTCAGAGCAGCTGTGGGAGATGATTCCTTGTCAGCTCTTCCCAGTTTGTGCTGACAGGGTCTGGAGCCCACCTGCCCCATCCAGGTGCAACCGGAGGTGCAGCGAGTTATCTCCAGAGGAGGCCTCGGTCGATGGGGCGTGGGAGCTGGTGGGTAAATTCTCCAGCCACTGTACTGCAGGTGGATGGTTCTGGCATTTTGTATGCTCCTCAGAGGACCAGTGGAAGAGAGCCCTCCCGCTGCCCCACTGTATAGTGCCCATTGCCCCCTCTTGGAGGCAGCATAATGTCCCCAAAGATGTCCATGCTCTAACCCCAGAACCTGTGAAAGTTGCCTTTCCTGGCAAAAGACACTTTGCAGATGAGATTAAGTGAAGGACTTGAGGCGAATACCCTGATGGACCCAGTCTAATCACATGGGTCCTTAAAAGCAGAGAATTTTTCCCAGCTATGCTCAGAAAGAGCCTTGATGACTGAAAAAGGGTCAGGGAGATGTGATGTTGCCAACTTTGAAGATGGGGAAAAGGGACACAAACCAAGGAATGTCAGCAGCCTCTCGAAATGAAAAGGAAGGGAAAAGAATCATCCACTAGAGCCACCAGGAAGGAACGCAGCCTAGCCAAGACCTTGATTTTAGACACTGAGACCCAAGTTGGACTTAGACTCTACAGAACGGTAAGACAATGCAGTTAAACTGTGTTACATTGTGTCGTGTTTTGCCACTTCATTTGCCCTAACTTATAGTTAACCACAAACCACAATTGATAACAAATATATTCCATCCCCTTAGTAATATGCACTTACACTGAGTTTTCCTTCTTCCCTGTCTCTCTCTACTCTCTAATTCCTACTTCCCAGGGTAGTAATTCCAAGTAGCCAAGCCCTTGTCTCAGGCATTGTTTATGGGACACCCAAACTCCAAAAATGGATATACTTTTTACTGACTTTCATATTTCTCCTATTCCTCCCACCACTGTACCCATATACCTAGTCTTCAAAGATTCTGGAGTTGATTCAAAGGGCAACTAAGATTCTTGAAACTCCAGACTTCTAGGCAAATTTGTAAGTTGTAATAAACCTATCTTTTATCAAATGAATAATTAATATGCTCTTGGCTTCTGGAAATTTAAGATTGTCTGATCATTTCTTAATTACATATTTTATTGATTATTTCGAAATGTTGTCACGATGGTTTGTTATTTGGAAGGAATGTAATGCCTTAAACATTATTAAAATGAAATGAGGCCAAGCTATTTTAATGAGCTAGATCTTTTGAAAATGTATTAGTCCATATTGCCTATTGATGGAATTGATACCTCTAAGGAAATTATATTACCTGTATTATTATTACCCATTATTACTATCTTTATTAGTATTACTAATACTAATTAGTTTAGTATCACTATCTTCACTAAACTGACACTGGTAAGGGAATAATATTACCTGTGTCACCACCTGTATTATCATCTGCATTATAAAAAATGCTATCATCAAAATTTCCCCACAGGGAACTTTGCAGGTCCTACTAAGTATATGTCTATGCAACACAAAATTGTCCAATTATTCACCTGCCTTCCATTTTCAAATCCTCAAGAGTATGTTAGTGCATCTTTAAAGGTATTCTAACCCTTACGAGGGAGTCGTCCAGTAATTCACAAGGCAGCGTGGATTCTGAGAGACTATGGGGGACCTGGTGGTGGAGAGCACGTAAGAGCTTAGCCGTATGACTGAGCCCCTGGTCCCTTTTTGTGTCTTTTCTAATAACTACTCGTTGCCCTGCTCAAGTCTGAAAAAGCGCAGGTCATAGTCTTCAGAGGGTTCATAACAAGGTCTATCCAAAGCCATACGTGACAGGAAACCTACTTGCAGCTCAGAATCCTCTCAGGTCCATGTATCTGCTGTACCAGAGGGATTTCTATAAATAGCCAGCCAGGCAGCCGCTAGCCGGGCTCAGCTCTAATGCTTCTGTGACCTGGGACTTTTGCACTTGATTCCCGGGCAGGCAGTGGGTGGGCCGCAGTCTGAAGGGCTCACTCTGGCCAACAGCTGCTCGGCATTAGTGACGGAAAAAGCTTCTGCAGGAGAGTCCTCCACACGGCCAAGGCCGCCTCAGGGCAGCACCCAACACTTCCTCTCACGACTCAGTATGGTGGATCTGTGGAAAGCGTGGGCTCTAAAACAAAGGTGTCCAAGGGAGACTTAGGCCCTATATGGAATTGGATGATAAGGAAGAACACGTAGAAAGAGCCCCCTCCCCGGACTGCCCATCCACGGTCACCAGGCACTACGGGCCACTAGCTTCCATGCCTGCCTGTGGGCTTCAGGTAACTGAAGGCCTCACACCGAATAGGTTATTCAAGAGTGAGGTGAGAAGCAGGGAAATCCTGAGCCTTTATAATGCTCTGCACCCAGATGCTGCTCAGACCAGTGATGAGATGCCGCCGTGAGTAGGGTTAGGACTCACATAATTTTGTGTCCCTCAGGGAAAGTCTGAGAAGGAGAAGTGGACAGAGAGAGGGAGAAGTGGGGGAGGGAGGCTCTGCTCCTGCCTCTGGAATAACTTTGAGATACGTGCAGCTTGTCTTCACTGCCTTTCCATCTCTCCGTTGTGTTCGGAGCCCTCCCAGGGTTCGTAACTGTGACAACCTTATTGGAGTCACGTTGGCTCCCACTTGCAACCTTTCCTCCTGATCCAGATCAGCCTGTCTTACATCCAAGGATATGGTCTCCATGCCCTGATGTCTGTCTGCCAACCCCAGAGTCGTGACAGACAGATGAAGAAGTGGTGGCAACTGGCTAAGACAGTACTTGTCGTAGAGAAGGCAGTTTCTCTCTGCAGGCAAAACTACGCAACCCGGCCTTCCTCTGATCCTGTGCCCATGGTTGGTGCAGCCACACTAAGTGTGGCTCCATCTCCGACCATGCCTGACCCATCCCTCCCCTCTCACATCTTGGCAGTGGCTTTGCTCTCTTACCTCATGCAGGGCTCTGCTTCAGTGTCCCACCTCAGAAAGTGCTCTCCTGTCTACACCACCTAGAACTGCACCCTGCCTATCTGTCCCTTACCCTTTATTTATTTATGATATTATTTATTACAGTATCTATTAAGATGCATTTTTTCTTTCTACTTAGTAACTGTCTAACTTCGTGTCAAATCCTCCTGTGTTATAAAGGTCTTCTTGTAGCCCCTCTAGAATATATAAAAAATATAAACTCCATAAAACCACCTGTAGGCTCTCTTTGTACAGGAGAGAAAATCGTCTTTCCCGTGGTTTCTTGCAAGAGAGAGATCACACGCATTATGCAGGCAGATGACTCCCTATGTCGTTGTCCCTCTCATCAGAAACTAACAATATTCCTGGCAGCCTAAGTCCCCAGCTCATGGGCAGTTTGGAATTCAAAAGAAATGGTTTCTTGAGTAACCTCTTCCTTTTTGCAGAAAAAGGAAAAAAAGGTCTCTGATTTCAAATGGATGATCATATCCGTAGAACAAACTACTTTTAAACAAACACAGATTTAAGAGTGGGTTTCTCCATTAGGAGCTGAGATTTTGACCAAGAATAAAGAGCAAGAAGGGGCGCCTGGGTGGCTCAGTTGGTTGAGCATCTGACTTCAGCTCAGGTCATGATCTCACAGTTCATGAGTTTGAGCCCCACATCGGACTCTGCTCTCAGAGGTGGAGCCTGTTTCGGATCCTCTCCCCCCGTCTGTCTGCCCCTCCTCTGCTTGTGCACTCTCTCTCTTAAAAATAAATGAACATTAAAAAAATAAAAAGAATAAAGAGTAAGGAATGTAGTGACTCTGGAACTCCAGCCATTCTCAGGGCAGATGAGCCTGTGTCCAGCATCGGACTCATGGAGGACAGGCTGGAGAAGGGGTTAGAAATGCGAAATAGAGAAGCAAGAAAAGTATCAGAAGTTTCTGCCTCTCCTCCTCCATCCAGTGGGACACTTCTCCCTGTCCCCAGCTGCCAAAGCCATTAATATCCCTCTCTCGCCCATTGCTCACTTACCCTCTTTCCCCTCTGCTCACCAGGAAAGAAGAACATCCAAACACTTGTAAAATGACAGATCCAGCTGAAAACATTAAGTCTCCCAGGAGTTATATTTTTAAACGGGAGATGGAAGCTCTATCCTTAGAAATGAAGCTCAATTATCACCTTCCTCAGCAAGCTCTCCTACTCCCAATGACTGTCAACAGCTTCCCAATTGGGGCTCCTGTAAACTCCATAATTTCTCCATCTTGCATGTGCAGCATTGTATAATAGATGGTGTACTTGTGAGTTCATTAGGGACAAGGGATACACCAAGCTCCAAGATAATATAGTCATCAGTGCAGAGCAGGTACTTAATAAACATCGAATACAGGAAGGAACAAATGAATGATTGCATATGTTATCCCTACTGTACTAGTACACCAAGGGCAGAATTGGTGTCTTACTACCTTTCAAACTGAAAGGTTAATATAGCCTAGTCGAGGTAGGACTTCGCAGCCAGACTCCCTGAGTAATCCACTTAGTAGCTAACTATGCCTCAGTTTCCACTTCTATAAAATGGAGATAATTAAAGTACCTACCTCAGGGCACCTGGGTGGCCCAGTCGGTTAAGCATCTGCCTCTTGACTTTGGCTCAGGTCATGATATCATGGTGCCTGATTTCAGGCCCTGCATCGGGCCCTGCACTGGCAGCGCAGAGCCTGCTTGGGATTCTGTCCCCCTCTCTCTCTGCCCCTCCCCCTGCTCTCTCTCTCTCTCTCTCTCTCTCAAAATATAAATGAAAATAAGTTTTAAAGTAAATTATAACACCTACCTCATAGGTGTAGTGATAATTAAAAGGGTCAACATTTGTAAAGTACTTAAACCGGTACCTACCACGTATCATGCGAGTATTAGCTATTAGTATTATTGTTGTTCCTTGAATTCTTAGTACCTATGTAGCAGAGATTCAGTAAATGGGCATGTTGGGTATCAGTCACAGATGGGCAAGTGACAAAGTTATACATCCTCCTCCACCCCTGCTGTCACACCACAGACGTCCACTCTGTGGACGTCATGCCATGGGTCCAGACAGCAGGTCCTGGGCATGGAGGGAGAGAGGGATGAGTGAATACCAAAGACAAATTCCACCAGCCACTAACTTCAGTTCAGTGTTTCCTCTGCACAGTAGTGAATACTTTGTTTTTATGTCATTTTCTGAAATAGTACAGATATCAGTGGAATTTGCATCAAATTTCTTTAGATGGCTACCTCAAGTTGCTGATTCCTTTAACCAAGAAGTCTTGGTGATAGCCCTTTCATTAGTCTTGATCTTAATCTTCAAGAAGGGGACATCCTCACAGTAAATATCTGGCCACCCTCCACTGACTTGCTACTTGAAAATTACCATTCAGGTGACCCATCAGATACAGGCAAGAGTATCCTGAGATAAAGTAATCTATGGGCAATTTGTCTTCAATTACATATTTGTAAAGCAAAAACTGAGTTTCAGACTGATTGTGGGAACTTAGCAAAAAGAGTCTATAAAATGTTTACACCAAAACATATCAAGGTAAATAGGGATATAAAGGTAAATATTAAGGAAAATCAGCATTACCAAAACATCACCAAAAGCAAATTTCTCAAATTTTCTTGTTTGGATAACCTATGCTAGATCTGGGATCAAAAGTCCTAATTCATTTATGCTTGTTTGTTACCATGAAATAACTGTGGGCTTTTATGAAGATGTTATACACACTGAATTCTGCTTTGTTCTTTTTTTTTCCTACTTTCATCTTGCCTACACATGCCCTCCTCCCTCACACACACAAATGTAAGCCCAATATGGAAATGATTTTTTTTTTGAGAGAGACAGAGACAGAGTATGAGTGGGGGAAGGGCAGAGAGAGAGAGGGAGACACAATCCGAAGCAGGCTCCAGGCTCTGAGCTGACAGCACAGAGCCCAACGCAGGGCTCAGACTCACAGAGCTCGAGATCATGACCTGAGCCGAAGTCAGATACTTAACCAACTGAGCCACCGAGGCACCCCCCCGTCCCCCATATGGAAATGATTTGTTTTTATTTTATGCCCTTCTCTATTAGCACTTGGCACACAGTAGGGACTCAATTAAAAATTGTTGCATGAATAATGAAATTACAAGTGTTTTGAAATAAATTGCACCCTCCAAGTGAAATTCGAACACTTAATAAAATTCTGGAGGTTTGTAAAGTCCCCCATTCTCTAAAACTTGGCATTTTCCAGAGCAGAGCCAAGGTACTGAAGGGAAAATTCTGAGGGGGAGCAGAAGCCGGTGATTATTCTAGCAAGATAGCTAGAGAAAATCAGAGGACTAACCACTCAGTGAAAGTAAAGTGTGACCTTTGCTTAACACAGAGAAAAGGAAACTGGAATAAAAACAGGAACATCTATGAGAATTTATCTTTTGCCAGAAGATGTTCTAGGAAGAAAAAGATTGTGGACTAAGTTTCAGGTATAGATTATTTGGTGTGCACCCTATATAGTGTGTGGCCAAGTCTTCAAAAGGAATGGTCTGGTGCTGGTGAATATGCTATGAGCTACCATAAAAAGAAATATGGTCACTGAATATGGGGTCAAAGTATGGGTTTTAATGAGTTTGCCCTTCACCAAGAGCAATGAGTATGGCCTTGGGCTTATTACTTACCTGCTCTGTCTCAGTTTCCTCATCTATAAAAAGGGAATAATAACAATGCTTACCCCTCATGGAGTTGTTTTTCTTCTTTTTTTTTTTTTTTACTTTTTTAACATTTATTTCTGAGAGAGAGAGAGACAGAGAGAGAGAGACTGAGAGACATATCATGAGCAGGGGAGGGGCAGAGACAGAGGGAGACACAGAATCCAAAGCAGGCTCCAGGCTCTGAGCTGTCAGCACAGAGCCTGACATGGGGCCAGAACCCACAAACCATGAGACTGTGACCTGAGCCAAAGTCAGACGCTTAACCGACTGAGCCACCCTGGCACACCTGTTTTTCTGATTAGATAAGAAAACACGTAAAGCAGTGACTGACATATTATAATGGTTCAAGACATATTAGTTATTATAATCATCATCAAATCCTACCTCACAGGGCTCACAGTGTTTGGGGATGTTGTTTTACGAGAGTATCTTTCTCTTCTAAATTGCGAACTATGAAAGACCGGTCGCTCTTTTCCAAGGGTGCCATGCTTTCTCTCAGCAATGGGCACTTGCACTTGCTGATGGCTCTGCTGGTATATTCAGCTGCTGCCTCATTTGAGCATCAGCTCCTTGCAGGCCAGGGTGATGTTTATTCATTACTGTACCTTCAGGTTGGCAGAATGCCTAGCTTATAGTAGGGGCTCAAGAAATATTTATTGAAAGGATGACTCTTTAATAATAACGTTGACACTTTGCTAGTATCTGAAATAACTATTTTACCAATTAACATGACTACCGCCTAACTCTGTTTTGAACAACATCCATAATAAATGCTGTAACAGTAACCTGAACTTTTCTACAAAATACAAACAAAAAGTCCAAATGCCATGTCACATGGTAAGTTTAGGACAATAGCATTTGAAAGGCCAAGACCAAACTATCTAGTTTGGCTTAAAGTTCAGAGACTCACAAAATTTCAAGACTTGTTTTGGACCATAATGGAGCCACAAGGACTGGATTTACTGTCACTGAGACACACAAAATATGTGAATCAAGGTGGGAAGCAACTGGACATCAGGCAACAAGGACTTATGATCTGTGAGGGACAGGAGACAAAGGAGGTGAGCCTAACATTGCCTCGAGAGTGCTTGCAGACTGCAGCGCAGTGAGGTGGTAGACGCCAGCAGATTCTGTGAGTTGAAGAAATGAAGCTTGAGTCCAATGACAGCAGGGTGGCTGGAGGTCACAGGACAGAGTTCACAGGACAGAGTCCAGGAGAGAAGAGAGCTGCTCAGGGAGAAAAACTCCAATGATCTGAAGAGGATTCCCCCTCAAGTATTCAGCTAAGTACTGCTTAGGGCATGCAAGTGAGATAATTAGCTGAAGCTGGGAAAGACTACTCTTTTAGAGTGTGAGAAGTAACAGCGCTCTGTGCTCAAACAGGTCCAGGAATAGCCTCCATTCCCATCAGCCAGACAGAAAACCTCATGATTCTCAGGCCATTGGTAAAGTACAAAAGCCTTTGGCTGAGCACTGAGGAATAATTATTAACCTGGTTCCTCCAGAGCTACCTAATAAATCTTAAAAGTGAGACCTAAAAAGATCAATTTATTTTTAAGTAACTTCTTTGCATTCCAGAACAATATTTATAGAAATACAAAAATATCTTGCACCCAAGAAGATAAAATCCACCATCTCTGGAATCCAAAAAAAAAAAAAAAAACAAAAAAACAAAAATTACCAGGGATGTAAAGAGGCAGAAAAATGTAACTCATGATCAGGAGAAAATCAATCCATGAGACGAACTCAGACGTGACATCAATGTCAGTAGTAGCAGACAAGGACATTAAAATAGTTATAACACTATGCCATATGTTCAAAAAATTAAAGTAGATGCATGGAAGTTATAAAAAAAATGATCCAAATCAAATGGATCCAAATCGGATGTCTAGAGATGAAAACTATAATGTGTGAGATGTTAAGTGCAATTAATTGTATTCATGGGTGTAGGAGAACTGACAACACTGACTCTATCCTTAGTTCTTCATCTTGTTCATGTCTGTGCCCTAATTTCCCTCAGGGACTACATGTTCCAGGCCCCTCGGAGGTTAATGTATGCCCCGACCAGAATGCCGGAAGGCTCGTTCCAATCCTTCTTCTGGTGTACAGATGGCACTACTTTAGATAACTACCCTTTGCTCCACCAAGTCTGTGGGTTAAGGTCTGGACTTGGTGGAGAGCTGCATCACACCAGAATTACTGTCCACCAGACCCCCCGGCAGTAAGTTAACCGGAGTGTAACTCTGTATATGCGGTATCAAGTGGTTTGCATCAGTTTTTGCTCTCAGAGTGCTTTCTCAGCCTGGAGGATACTTTACTGTCCCTCCTCCACTTTCTAATGGCAAGTTAGATAATCCAGAGTTAGCAACTCGAAGACATAGAAATAGAAGCCATCCAAAGTGAAACAAAAAAGGGAGAATTTTTACAACAGAGTATCTATGAACTGTGAGACCATTTCAGCTGGGCTAATACATGTGTAATTGGAGTCCTTGGAAGAGGACCAAGATAGAAGTGTGGAAAAACGGCTAAAGAAATAACGGCTAAAAAGTTTCCCAATTTAGTAGAATTATAAACCCACAAATCCAATAAGCTCATTGAATTCCAAATGCAAGAAACCTAAATAAGGCAATGTCAAGGCACATCATAATTGAATTGCTCTGAAACAGTGATAAAAAGAAAAGTCTTAGGTGAAGGGGATTAAGAGGTACAACCTTCCAGTTACAAAATAAAGACATGAGAATATAACATACCGTATAGGGAATATAGCCAATAATATTGTAACAACTTTGTATGGGGACAGGTGGTAACTAGACTTATTGTGATCATTTCATAATGTATATAAATATCAAATCACTGTTGTGTAACTGAAACTAATATAGTATTGTATGTCAATTATTCTTCAATTTAAAATGTTTGATAGGGGCACCTGGGTGGCTCAGTCCATTTAAGCATCTGACTCTTGATTTCAGCCCAGGTCATGATCTCATGGTTCTTGATGCTGATGCTTGATGCCTGCATTGAGCTCTGTGCTGGGCATGAAGGCTGCTTAAGATTCTCTCTTTCCTTCTCCCTCTGCCCCTCCCCTGCTCACCCACATGCGCACGCTCGCTCTCTTTCTCAAAATAAAAGTTTGGTAATAACAAAAAAAGTTTAACTTTATAATAAAAAAAGAGAAAGGGAAATCTTAAAAGTAGCCAGATGGGAAAAAACATACATACAGAAAAGCAAACATAAGAATGACAGTAGCTTTTTTTGATAGATTTTTTTTTCTGGAAACAATGAAATTGAGAAGACAATGAAATAGTATCTCTAAATGTACTGAAAGATCATTTGTTGAGGCAAGCATTACCCTGATACCAAAACCTAACATAGAGATTACAAGAAGATTACAGATCAATATTCCTCATAAAGTAGGCTCTGTTTATTCAGACAATATGATCATGCGGTCAATGTGAGGGCATCTACAAAGATACTAGAACTAATAAATCAGTTTAGCAATGCCATGGGGTATAAGACAAGTACCCAAATGAACTGTATCTATATATTAGCAATGAACAATTTGAAATTAAAACTTTAAAAACAATACCATGTATAGTACATCAAATATATGAAATACTTAGATATCTGACACAAGATGTAAAAATTTTTTACACTGAAAAATACAAAACATTTTTGACAAGAATTATATAAGACCTAAATAAATTAAGAGATATAGCATGTTCCTGACTCAGAAGAATCAGTACCATTAAGACGTTCATTTTTTTGAAGCTGATCTAGAGTTTCAACTCACCAATCAAAATACCAGAAGGCTGTGTTTTTGCAGAAATTGGCAAGCTGATTCTATAATACAAGGGATTTAGAATAGTCTAAAAATTCTGCAAAAAAGGGCAAAGATGTAGGACTCATGTGACCTGATTGCAAGACTTGTTATAAAGCTACACTAGTCAGTGTAGGTGGTATTGGTGTAAAGATAGACAAATAGTGAAATGGAAGAAAATAGAGAGTTCAGAACTAGACCTACAAAAATCTGGGCAACAGATTTTTGCAAAAACACAAAGGCGGTGCAGGGGAGAAAGGACAAATGGTGCCAGAACAACTGGATATCCATAAGCAAAAAAAAAAAAAAAAAAAAAAGGACTTTGATTCATATCTGTACAAAATATACAAAAATTGACTCAAAATGGATCATAGATCTGAACGTGAAAGTTAAAATAATACAACTTCTATAGAGAAAACATACGAAAAACCTTTTGACGTTGGGTTAGACGAAAATTTCATAGATACAACATGAAAAGTACAACACCAAAAATAACAAATTGATGAGTTGGATTTCATCAAAATTAAAAACAAACAGGCAGACTCTTCCAAAAAACAAAAAGGCAGGCCACAGCCTGGGTGAAAATATTTGCAAATCATATATCTGATGAATAAAAATTGCATCCAAAATATATGAAGAACTCTTGAAACTGCATTATAAGAAAATGAACAACACAATAGAAACTTTGGGCAAAAGATTGGAACAGACCAAAGAAGACAGAATGATAACAAGTACATGAAAAGATGCTCAACATCATCATCCGTTAGGCAAATACAAATTAAAACCAAAGAGAGAAACCACTACACCCCCATTAGAATGACTAAAATTAAAAAATTAACCATGCTGAGTGTAGGTGAGGATCTGGAACCTCTCTACATTGTTGTTGGGAATGGAAAATGATACATAAATACATAAACATTTAAAAAAAAATAAGAAAATCTCTGCTCGTGCACATGTGTGCTCTCCCTCTAAAAATAAATAATATTTTTTTAAAAATAAGAAAATAAGACAGACACTTTAGAAAACAACTGACAGATTCTTTAAAACTTAAACACACACCTACCGTATCATCCAGCCATTTGCCTCCAGATGTTTAACCAAGAGGAAAGGAAATATATGTCGGTGAACAAATCCACGTGCATGAATGCTCACAGCAGCTTTTATTTGTATGAGAGACTAGAAAGAATCCAAATTTCCATCCACAGATAAATTAACTGTGCTATATCTGTGCTATAGAACACTACTCAGCAACAAAAAGGAATGAGCTATTAATATGTGCTCCAACTTGGATGAATCTCAATGTGATTATCCTGAGTGAAAGAAAGACAAAAAGTGTATACTATAAGTTTCCATCTATATGAAATTCTAGAAATTGCAAACTAACTTATAATGACAGAAAGCAGATCGATGGTTGCCTAATGATAGGTTGGGGCATGGAGGTGGGGAGCAGGGATGACAACCGGGTAGGAGGAAACTTTTTGGGGCAACGGATATGTTCACTACCCGGGTTTGTGCTGATGGCTTCACTGGTTTGTGTGTATGTCAAAACTTATCAAATAGTACATTTTGAGCATGCAGTAGGTTATACGTCAACTATATCTAATTCATCATTTTAAAAAAATAAGCTAAAAATTATCTACAAATAATGCTCCTACCTTTTAGTTCTTGACCTTGACCAAGGACTTCTCATAATTCTCCGCCGAGGAAGCAACATCACCTTCACTTCTGGCAGTAACCCAAGTGGTGAACAAATGCTTTAATGATAATAATAGCTGCAGTTCTAGCCCCTGGCTCAAAATAGGTGTGTGTAACAATAATACTTCATGCCTAGTAGTTATATGGGCCTCAAAATTTTCTAACCAAATAACTGTAAGAATGTGATTTCCCAATAAGTTAATATTTAAGAGATGTCTATGAAGCACTGAACATAGCAAGAGCATGTATTTCTTTCAAATACATAGAAGAATACTGAGGAACAATTTAGTTAGCTCTACCATACAAGGGGTCCTGGGAACAGTGATCCAGCCAGTGACTCAGAATCTGACTTATGTCTGGAACCATCTACCTTGAAATGCTGAGCAAGACAAAATCCAAATGGCTAGGAAAATGCTTGCCTCTGATAGAAAAGCCAAATGCAGATTGGGTAGTAGAAAAAGGCAATTTAACTAATGCAGACATAACGGAACTAAAACCATAGATTAAAGAGAATGGCCATAGGGGCACATAGGTGGCTCAGTCGGTTAAGCGTCCGACTTCGGCTCAGGTCATGATCTCATGATTCATGAGTTTGAAGCCCTCGTTGGGCTCTGTGCTGACAGCTTGGAGCCTGGAGCCTGGAGCCTGGAGCCTGCTTCAGTTTCTGTGTCTCCCTCTCCCTGTCTCTCCCCCGCTCATGCTCTGTCTCTCTCTCATTCAAAAATAATTAAACATTGAAAAATTTTTTATAGAGAATGGCTAGAACTCACGCCAAATATTTAAGAGTTGCAATTTTCATTTTTACTGCTGAGTTCAAGTCACAAAAAAAAGAATAATATTTATTTAACATCTGTTACATGTCAATAGTGTGGTGTTATCTTTAAGACTATTAAGGATTAGAAGAAATTACAGGAAGCAATGAAATTTTTCTAAGCTTTTTATCATTTGGATACAGAATATGGATATACAGAATGATGTAAGTGCAGATCTTTCAAGAGGCAAAGGAATGGAAAAGATGATCAACTAATGAACCTCCTTGTCTATGAGTTTTTATGTGCAAGCTTTCATGGCCATCACACTTTACATAAAACATTAATAGGCCACCATGGCAACCCTCCACGTGTGGTCCAATAATTCAACATGAACAACGTAGAAGTTATATTGAGTGCCTCCTTAACATGGTTGAATAAAGTCACAATGAATGTGGGAGAATGTATTTGGAAGTTCTTTCTCACGAATGAAATACTATGGTCATTTGTTCATTAAACAGATAGTTACTGAGTTCTCACATCGTCCTGGGTGTACACAATGGGAGACAAAACAGACATATGGTCTCTGTCTTCATGACGCTATGGGGAGAGCATAGATTAAAAAAATAAGTATGTAATAACACACTGTAATAAATCAAAAGATATGTGTATACTAGGTGGCAAAGAAAGCTTATGATATTGCCCGGCTGTGCTTTTAGTTCTCTCCAGACACAGGAAAGGCATTGCTCCACTGCCCCCCTAATTGTAGTAGCTTTTTTTGTGTTTTCAAATTAGCAGTAATTACGTGCACTTGACATTTCTGTTTGACAAGCAGGACCTGCTTCTTCCTCAGCATGACCACTGAGTAATTGACAGGCCAAACCAGGATGTGACACACCACTTCCAGCAGAAAGGCTGTGCTCCTGGGTGTCAGGACAGAAGACTGCCCTGGCTACGTCGGTCTTCTGAATGCCACCTACACGTTGTAGGTGAGCCACAATCACATAAGCAGGTTCTGGAAGCAAAGCTGAGGGAGAAAAAAGAGTTTTGTTACAAAAGTGGCAGGATTTGGAATTTATTTTCAAATTCCTTCCTTGTCCCTCCCGAACACCTAGTGCCTCCTGCAGCTACATTCAGTGTCATTGGAAAGAACAATCGTGCCATTAGCTCAGGAAAGCTTCTGTTTTACTCTGAAGAAATCCCAAGTTTCTTTTGTGGTAAGTGGCGTAATGAGACTGCACAAGCGGTAAGAAGAATCACCTGTATCATTTTACATTTATTATGCGTCTCATTGCACTGGTTAAATTCATCTTTGATGTTACGATACTGCTATTGAGGATGCTATAAGAGGCCTTTTGCTATGAAATAGACAAGCAGTATAGTTGGGGAAAAATGCTTCCAGAATGGATTTCATAAAGTGTGACAAGACTTTCTCAAGTGCCATTCTTAAAAAATCTCTGCTAATATTTGAACAGATTCCAGATGTTAAAGTATTTCCATGGTCTCCCATGGAGGGTTAGGTTAAAAGACGTGTTAATGTCAGGTTAGCATAAAATGTCTATTATATTGTCTACATATATTAGATGTGTAATAGATCAATAAATGTCCACTGCATTTGTAACGACTATTATAAAGTTAGCAGCTCCTTTTTTAAAAATGTTTACTTATTTTTGAGAGCGAGAAAATGCGAACAGGGGAGGGGCAGAGAGGATCTGTCTGCTCTGCTCTGTGCTGAGAGCAGAGAGCCCAACGTGGGGCTCAAACAAACTGTAAGATCATGACCTGAGCTAAAGTTGGATGCTTAATCGACTGAGCCACCCAGGCACCCTCTTTGTTGACATCAAGTAATTTAGTAGCTCCCACTTAGCGTTCTTATACTTTTACTTGGTTAAGAATTGTAAAAGTGACCAAAAAAGTCACTGTGACTATCAGTTAAAGCTTGTATAAAGAGCAAATTAGAGCCCTCTGGCTGTGAGTTTGAACTCTCATCTTTTACCATCGTTGAGCTACTGTGAGTGAAATAGCAGATCAAAGTTCTCTTTTCATGAATATTTCAATAATGTCACAATTAGCAATACCATCTGGGTAATTATTCAAAGACCCTGCACATATTACAAACCAAATATCCATTTTAAAAAATGATACAGCAGTTTAATTATATTGAGAAATACAGTGGGAAAGGACAAGGTTTGGCATTAGAAGCTTTGGGAGTTCATAAGACGCCACCAACAATCAACCAGAAAGCTTCATATTAATCTTAAATAAACTGTTACAGTTAACAAAGCTTCCGTATCTGAGATGTGGCTGGAGAAATTCATTTTGGAAAGCATTAGAGCCATCAGGCACAGAAGGCTCTGAAACAATATGAAACTATAGCAATAAAATAGCAAGAAATAAGTGAAGGCTAAAAACAAGGATGAACAATCATTGCAAAAGGTATTCTATTCTTTTTATTTTTAGATCTTTAGATATTTCAACCAAAGATTAAATTATATATATATATATATATGCCTTCCCTCAAGAACTACTGCTTATTTTGTGCAATGGCTTTTACTTGTTTAAATAAGGTGATAACGAAGACAATTATGGAGATGACATCGATTGTAGTCAGAGGAAACCATTCTGTATCTCTCACATCTTTGTGTAAGAGCCTGTCAGTGTGGTCAGCAGATGTTTAGGGAATCTGTTATGAACTTCAAATGGAAATGCAAGAGAGCATTTTGAATTTGTCCAGAAATCTGGAGATGCAAAGGGAAATGAAACTCAGGGTCTTCCTAAGCCTAGGTTTCCACCATGGACCCCCATCCCTATACTCTTCATTGCTGGGGCTCCTCCCCACACACTGATTCCTCAGAAAATATGATCAGCCAGATCAGTTTCAAGGCTTTAAAAAAGCCTCATTGCTACGCAACCAATGTTGGCACTCCCTGCCCTGCTGTGTGTTGCATGGCTGTTTCCCCATCGAGTCTGATGCTCAACAGAAGGAAAACTAGTGGGAGCAGTAGCTAATGAATGCCAATTACAGTAGACCTCTACCTTGGCTACATTTAGCCATCACCTGAAACATGCTGATCCCTGGACTGTTCCCTATCCCTAAGATTCTGATTTCGTTAGTCTGGGGAGCAGCCTGGGCACCAAGATTTTTTTCTTTTTCTTTTTACATTATTATAGATTCACAGGAGGTTGCAAAGTTTGCCCTAATGATTGTATCATACATAAATGTAGTTACAATATTAAAACCAGGATGTTGGCATTGTTGTGATAAAAAATTTAGATAAAAAACTATTCTACCAAAGATTGCCCCCATACTTACCCCTTTATAGTATCACCTACCCGTTTCTCCCTACCATGCCAACAAATGCTAATCTGTTCTTCATCTCTATAATTTCATCATTTCAGGAAGGTTATATTAATGGAATTATACAGTTATGTAGCCTTTTGAGATTGGCTTTTTCACTCAGTGTAATGTTCTCAAGATCCATCCAAGTCATGTGTGTCTTAATGATTCATTCCTTTTTATTGCTAAGTAGTATTCCATGGTGTGGGTATACCACAGTTTGTTTAATGTTCACCTACTGTAGGACATTTTGATTGTTTACAGGCTGGGGTTATTATAAATAAAGCTGTCAGGCAAGGAAAACAAAAGCAAAAATAAACTATTGGAACTAGGTCAAAATCAAAAAGCTTCTGCACAGCTCAGGAAGCTATCAAGAAAACAAAAAGGCAACCTACTGAATGGAAGAAAATATTTGCAAATGATATATCCCATAAGGGGTTAATATCCAAAATATGTAAAGAACTTCTGCAACTCAATACCAAAAAACCAAACTGATTAAAACATGGGCAGGGGACCCGAATAGACATTTTCCCAGAGAAGAATACAGATGGCCAACAGACACACTAATGGTGGTCAATATCACTCACCATCAGGGGAATACAAATCAAAATCACAATGAGATATCACCTCACACCTGGGGGAATGACTAAAATGGAAAAAAAAGATAAGAAATAATGAGTGCTAACAATGATGTAGAGAAAAAGCAAAGCTATCGTGAACATTTGTATAAAATGTTTTTGTGTGAAGATAAGTTTTCATTTCCCTGGGAAAAATGTTAGGAATGTCATTGCTAGGTCATATGTTAAGTGTATGTTAAGTGTTTTTTTTTTAAGTTTATTTGGAGAGAGAGAGAGAGAGAGAGAGAGAGAGCATGTGTGCACACACACGCGTCCATGAGTTAGGGAGGGGTGGAGAGAGGGAGAGAGATTCCCAGGCAGTTTCCACTTCTCGTGCTGTTGGTGGGAGTGCCAATTGGTGCTGCTACTGTGGAAAGCAGTATGGAGGTTCCTCAAAAAATTAGAACTAGAACTACCATATGACCTACCTATTCTCCTACTGGGTATTTATGCAAAGAAAACGAAAACATTAATTTGAAAAGATATATGCACCCCTATGTTTATTGCAGCATTATTTATAATAGCTAAAATATGGAAGCAACCTAAATGTCCATAAATAGATGAATGGATGAGGAATATGTGAAGTGTGTGTGTGTGTGTGTGTGTATAAATTATTAGCCACAAAAAAAGAGTGATATTATGCCACTTGTAAAACCATGGATGGACCTAGAGGGTATTATGCCAAGTGAAACAATTCAGACTAAGAAAGACAAATACTATATGATTTTACTCATATGTGGAATCTAAAAAAAAAAATGAATAAATAAACAAAAAGCAGAATCAGGCCTATAAACACAAAGAACAAACTGGTGGTTGTTAGAGGGGACAGGGATAGGAGGACGGGGAAAATGAGTAAAGGGGAGAGAGAGGGAGATACAGACTTCCAGTTATAGAATGAATAAGTCATGGGAATAAAAGGCACAGCATAGGAATATAGTCAATGGTATTGTAACAGCACTGTATGGTGACAGATGGTAGCCACACTTGTGGTGAGCACAACATAATGTGTAGAGTTGTCAAATCACAATGTTGTTCATCTGAAACTAACATAACATTGTGTGTCAACTATACTCAAATAAAAGTAAAGCTATCATAAACATTTGTATAAAATGTTTTTGTGTGAAGATAAGTTTTCATTGCTCTGGGATAAGTGTTAGGAATGTAATTGTTAGGTCATATGTTAAGTTTTTTTTTTTAAGATTATTTTGAGAGAGAGTGTGCACGAGTTAGGGGAGGGGGGGAGAGAGAGGGAGAGAGAATCCCAAGCCATTTCCACTCTCAGCATGGAGCCCAATGTGGGGCTCAATCTCACAAACCGTGAGATCATGACCTGAGCTGAAACCAAGAGTCGGATGCTTAACCAACTGAGCAACTCGGGCACCCCATATGTTTCGTTGTTTTTTTTTTTAAGAAATTGCCAAACTGTTTTCCAACTTAGCAGTACCATTTCACATTCCCACCAGTAATATATAAGAGATCCAGTTTCTCTACATTCTCACCAGCATTTGGTATTATCATGATGCTTTATTTTAGCCATTCTGCTGGGTATATGGTGATATATCATCATGGTTTAATTTTCCTTCCCTTCATGGCTAGTGATGTTCAATATCTTTTCATGTGCTTTTTGCCATCTGTATATCCCCCTCAGTGAAATGTCTCTTTATGTCTTTTGCTCATTTTCTAATTGGATTTGGGCATGAGGGGGGTGGCATTTAAAAGGTTCCCCAGATGTTAGTCATATGCAGCTACGTTTGGGAAGCACTACCTGGCGATAACCTCTCTACATAGGTGTACTCTAAAGTTACACTGTTGCACCACTGCTAACATTAAAATAGCTCTGTGTGGGCTGGACCGGCTAATTAAATATGTCCACAGTCCAAGAGAAGAGAATTTAAAGTGTTTTCTGGGAGCTCAGGTTGTTTGCATATACTCAACCACAGGGCTAGAAGAGTATCTGAGACCTCCAGAGGATAATTCTGGAAATGTGGACCAAATTCCTTCTACCTTACTATCATGGTGTGTGTATATGTGTGTAAGTGTGTGTGTGTGTGTGTGTGTGTGTGCATATGCACCCATGTGTGTGAATGGTAATTCCCAGGTCCCTAACCCCAGGACTACTGAATCAGAATATTTGAGGATGGGCCCTAGAAATATGTATACACATATCATGTGGTTCCTATGCTCTAAAAAATGTGAGACCTATCAACTCAAGGGGGCCTAGGGATCCCACTCTCTACTGCTGGACTTTATCTTCAAGGCATGGGTGGATGCCCTCCTGTTACAAAATTTGTTTCAAGAGGAATGTCCATAAGCCCGCTTTGGGCCATAGAGATGTGGGTTCTTGTTCAGGAAGTAGGGAACAGAGAGCTAAGGTAGTGTGCTTGCCTCCTTCCAAACTGGTCTTCCAGAACTAGATCTCACATATTATAATACCTTTATGTTGAGAAGTAATCATGTGTGCTAACCAATAATGGTAATAAAAACTAAAATTTATGGAGCACTAATTATGTACTAGGTTTCTCCCATACCCCAGTTCCCTGTAACTTATTCTTATAACAACATAGAATGGGGTTATTATATTCTCCCTTTTGTAGAAAAGGAAACTGAAATTCAGAGAGGTCTTGTTATTTGCCCAAGGTCATAAAGCTAGGAGATGATTGAACTATTTTTTCCTTCTGGAATTTCCCTTTATTTTTGTCCTTGGTTGACCCAAACTCCAGTTTTTTGTTCGTTTGTTTTAGAAGACTTACTTGAACTTCATTTAATAAAAAGAAGCTAAAAGAATATATAAATATATTTACATGGCCCTGAATAGCCTAACAGTCACCATTGGTCCAACTGAAACCAAAGCCACACTGAAGCTATATTTCTTTTTTTCTTTTTTTAAATGTTTTTAGTTATTTTTGAGAGAGACAGAGCTGAGCGGGGGAGGGGCAGAGAGAGAGGGAGACACAGAATCTGAAGCAGGCTCCAGGCTCCCAGCTGTCAGCACAGAGCCCGATGTAGGGCTAGAACCCACGAACCTTGAGCTCATGACCTGAGCTGAAGTCAGACACTTAACTGACTGAGCCACTCAGGTGCCCCCTGAAGCTGTATTTCTAATTCTCTGGAATGATACTGCAATGGGAATTGGAAACATCAGGCTGGTTCTAAATAGAGAGAGTGAAGCTCTTTGGGGCACTGACGTGGTTATCTACTGTACAGTGCTAAAAATTATTTCCATCCTGCTCTTCAGGAGCCTGTATCATCAAGGGCAAAGAAGCCATGCCCTTTAAATGCACACTGGGGGTCCTGGCCTCCATTTATACAGCCACCTTTACCTAGCTGGTCCAAGTGAAAGCTCCTTTGTCCTCCAGCTGATGTTCTGAATCATCTTTGATGATTGCCTCGGTTCTCTGAGCAGCTTTCACATAAATGATGTTTTCATAATATGCCGGGTCTCATTGTTCGTAATCCCTGGTCACCGGCCATTTCATGTCTTTGAGCCTCAGGTAAGTTGACATATGGACACGTGGGTGTGATGAGCTGGTTTCCTCTTTTCCCTTCCCAGCTCTAAACCAAAGGCTTCCTCCAAGGCTCCTCAACTTTGGAGATCAAAACAGGTTCCATAGAAAACAGAGCCTGAGGCAAAGCTTAGAGTGTGAGGCTTTATTGGGGAGCAGAGGAGTGGGGGAAAAGGGAAGGCTGTCAGGGAGAGACTCAGGAAGCAAATGCAGGGTGATGAGTGACAATGCTGGCCACGTGCCACAAAAACCACACCCAGAGCTGAGCCAGCAGTACTCTGTGGGTAGGCCAAACGGAACCACCATATGTTGGAATCATCAGTCATCAGGGAGGAAAGGAGAAGAGCTCATCTGCTCGTTCCCTCCATCTCCTGACTTTCATTGTTTGTTCGGCACTGGGCTCACAGGGATTCAGCCATCCCCCAGTTCTGGGTTGTCACCTGGCCCCTCCAAGCAGCTGTGGGGTGGCCATCTTGTATGGCCCCCAGCAAAGTGGTGAGGTGCTCCATGTGAGTGGTGGGAAGAGCCAGTGCCCCCGCAGGTCTCCTCAGGGAGGGCCTGGACTGCCAAGCTGCTGTGGCTTCTGTGCGGTGGCCCGGCCCTCACAGTGGAAAGTCTGTGTCTGCAGATGGTGGCAGAGATAAGGCCACAATGGGAAGCGAGGGCTCTTCCTGAATATGCTTCTGGGGCCCAGGAGGCAGACAGTGCCAAGCAACTCTGGAGAGGCCCAGAACTCCAGTTCAATTCAAGTATCCTTTCCAATTCCAGTGTAATATTGGAGTATTACTTAGTGTTTTTGGTTGCAAGCCACAGGAACATAGTCTGGCTTTCTTAAGCCAGAAAGGGATTTATTGGGTGTTTGTGTAAGAGCTTTCAGAGACTGAAGAGTGGGTCTTATAGAGAACATGCAGCGAAAGTTACAATAAGCACTAAGTAGTGGAAACTGTGGCCCCACATTCCTGTCATGGTGGCAGAACCCTCTTTTCACCATAGCCTAACATCACTGCCTCCCCATGAGACCATACACCAACAAGCATGGCTCCAAATAAAAGAAGGAGGTTTATGCTTGTTATGACTTGAATAGTGTCCTCCCTCCCAAATTCATATGTTGAAGTTTTAACCCTCAGTGCCTCAACAGGTGATCTTATTTGGAGATAGGGTCTTTGCAGAGGTAATGAAGTTAAAACAAGATCATTAAGGTGTACCCCAATCAAATATGACTCATGTCCTTGTAAGAAGGCAAAGTTTGGACACGGAGACATGCATAGAGGGAAGGCAATGTGAAGAGATATGGAAGACGGCCATGTACAAGCCAAGTAGTAAGGTCTGGAACAGGTCCTTCCCTCACTACCCTCAGGAGGAAACAGCCCTCCTGACACCTTGATTTTGGACTCTGGCTTCCAGAATTGTGAGACAATACATATCAGTTGTATAAGCAATCAGTTTGGGCAGCCCTAGCAAACTATGATAATGCTGGAGAGTCAAGGGAAGACAAGATTCAGGAGTTTGTTGAACTATTTTTAGATTGCTGAACGCTTTGATGTGCATCATCCTACCTGGCAGGGCTGACTTCATGCCAGGAGACCTGTATAGTCACGCAGGGCTCTGTTCTCAGAAGCACCCAGCACTCAGTTTAATGGTCTGCTGTTGCCATCTTAAAATTCTTAATAGATTTTTTTTAACATAGAGTCCCATGTTTGCATTTTGCACGGCAAATGAAATGACAAGGCTGTCAGATAAACAGGGGATTTCTCATGGTCTGCATTGAAGAAGACACTGCAGCATAAAGAGGGTTAGCAGCTTGATCAAGGTCAACAGAACTACCCAGAGTTTGATCAGGAACTGAGGTTTCTAATGCAAAGACTTTGTGTTCCATCCAATTTTGAGATTCTGCCACTCTAGAACTCATCTGAAAATTTGGAACTAAAACCTTTACACAATTGCCTTGACTTCACTCCATTACCTTGACTATCGTTGAATATGTGAAACCAGGCTTGGTATCTTCTCCATGGACCTTGATGTCCCTGGCCTCCTACTCAAGAAGTTTCTCTATCAGCCTCACCTGTGGTATCAGAGTTTTTGCTGGTCCTTTCTAGTCTACTGTTACTTATTTGTCTATTAGACACCATATCTCTGAAGCAGCAGAGTTCTTGCTGGCCTCCTGGCTGGGGTTCCACAGAAACTGCTGACCTCAGGCCACTGGATCTGTGCCCTTGGTCAAGGACCTAGAGAAAGACCTTCAATAATCAATTGATGATCCTCTTCCTTGGTTCTAGACATCCAGCCTCTTGGCTTTCCTGACATAAACCAATCCTTCTAATCTGTGTAGATGGGAGTTTCATCTCTCCTGGTCTATCTTCTCTTTGTCCTCTCTCTCTGTCTTTACTTGACTAGTGCTCTTCCATCAGTCCAATGAACTTGGTGCCTTGACACTGCTTTGATTTTCTTACCCTTTCTTCCAGCTCTGTTCTACTACAGTTTTCTAATACATACCCTGGAGAGTTTCAAGTCAGTTATATAATGAATGTCCTAAAGAAACATTTAATAAAGTTGCACTTCATTTACTCTTAGATTCCATGCAAAGAGATCATTTTCCAAATCCACCAAAATTTTTGGAAAAGGTATAGAGGAGGTTTGGATTTTCTTTTGTTTTTTTTAATTTTTCTTTACCTCAGAATGAAACAATATTAGGGTGAGGTGTCCTGTAATTATATTTCGTTGTTGTTTATTAATCCACTTCAGTAGACATAAGTTTTGTGCTCACATTCCTTTCCCTGGAAAGAACTTCTTCTGCATTCTGTATGGGTCCAGCCGGGCTGTTAGCCAAGGTGCTCTACCCTCCTTGCTGTCTCCCCATATGACCTACACTGGCCAATCAGAGGATTCTATCTTCCAGTGATTGTGTCAGGAATTACCATGTGACTCAGGCAGCACCAGTCAGAATCACCCTTGGCAATGGGTATATACAACCTGAAGAGAGAAAGTCTCTCTTCCTGTAAGAGTGAGCAAGCCTAGAGACCAATGTTCACAGAAAAAAAAAACTAGAAGTGGGGAGTAGGATCTAGATTTAGGAACTACCACCTGAGAAGATCTTTCATGTTGGTTACTAACTCATAGAGTCACAGAAATCTAATTGACCAGCAGTCATTTAGAGTTATAAAGACTGATAATGTCAGAGAAGACAGAAATCTGGCAAACAAGGCCTTAATTGCTCATACCCTAGAGCGATGTCTCAAGATGAAGAATAGTACCAATTTCAGGGATTTTTCCTTCTTTCTTTTTTTAATATATCAGGATTTGTGGGTCATTACAATGCTTGGGAAATGCTTTTGGCATTGGGAAGCAGGAATTCTAGACTATTGCATTGTATAGGACAATCCTACAGAATGAAGAATTGTCCTCTTACCTGCTCTCTCACAGCAGGAAAGGAAAAGGCCAACCTGTGAAGAGAAGCAGAGTCCTGGTGTCACTGAGTGAATGCATATATCAAGCCCTACACATGCCAGAGATCCAACCTCAGGCTGTACCCTTTCCATTTAAACCCATTTGAGAGAAAGAGAACTTACAGTTTTACCACTAGAGAGTAACACATGATCTGGCTCTCTGCAATTGGCTCTCTGAAGTCTCTAGTCTTCTTCACATTAAATCAGCTCTTCATATTAAATCAGACAAGCCTTCCATCTACCCACAAGTATGACCATGTAATTCCCATGCCCCAATTCCCTACCAGGTCCTCATTGCCTGTGCACTCCTTAGCAAGGCATAGAAAGTCCTTGTGCCCTGACTCTAGCACAACTGTGGTGTTTGCAGATTTCAACCGTTTCATATGTCGATGCCATTGCTCATGCTGGTCCATTTACTAGGGATACATTTCCTGCCTCTTTTCCGGACTCAGCTCATTATTGTAATCCTCACAGGAAGCTATCCAGGAGTCCCCAGGTGGACTACTGCCCCCTCTCTCTGCTCCCATAGCCCACAGCATATACCTCTATCTTACGGCCATTTAATATTTGAGTATCTGTTTGGTATGTCTCTCTTCAACTAGACTAGAAGATTCTCGGATTCAGGGATTGTACCTCCTACAACTTTCTCTTCCATAGCACTCAGCATGCAGTGGCTGGCACATAGTAGGTCCTTGACAAAGATGCCACTGAACTGAACTAGGCCTTGTTATAAGTAAGATATGACAGTCTTCCTGATGTAGCCAGTAATTAACTCATCCCGGATAACTGGGATAACCAGCAATTTATATGATGTGTCATTCCTGCAGTGAACCACTAGGGCACCTGTGACTATTTGTATTGTTACTGGATCCCCAAGACCAGGTTCTTGAGGCTCAGTGTCATAGAAATGAACACTGCACTTGAGAGAAAGGAAGCAGGTAGAGTTTATTAGAGATAGCTTGTATACAAAGGAGTCATCAAGAAAAGGGAATGTTCGTCTCTGAAGAGGTAGTGTGCCAGGCTTATAAAGGGTTGGGGGCTGGGAGTGGGACAGCATCCTTCAGTCCCACGGTCATTATCTTGTGGTCCTTACTTTTCAGTGGACACAATACAATCACGGGATGTCTTTCTCCATGGTCAACATACTTTTAAGGCTTCTGGAAAATAAAAACACTGGTGCAAGCAGGCTTTAAATGGTTATTTCTAATTTTTCCCAGGCAACTATTACTCCCTAACGGCTCTTATCTCTCATTTGATCGCTTTCCCAGAAGAAGGGATTTGTCTTTAAGTATATGGAAACTTTTAACCCCTGCCTCAGACCAGTGGCTTTACAGGAGTTAAGTCCTTCTTGTTTACCCTATAGTGTCTCAGTATGACATTTGTATGTTAAAGAGTTCTATTCAGGCAAATCATTCTAAATTTGCTTGAATTACATAATTGAACAAAGGAAAACAATAGAACTGCTATCTTAAGTCTGGAGGAGCTGAAAGCATTATTATTATTTTTTTTTAAAGATTTATACAAGGCAGTTTTAGCTTCCCAGGCAAGTATGGTGGGGTGCAGAGACAGTAACATTGCTCGGAGGCAGAAGTGAGGGGCTGTCTACCAGCACTGGTTACCTTTTCAGAAAAGTAAGGGAACCCAGGTTGTAGCTGAACCCAGATAGCTGTTGTTCTTTGGTCTGGTTTTGGAAATGAAGAAACCCGCCCCTGTGGTATCTTGGCATCCAATTTCCTATCTGCAAATATAATCTGTGTTCTCCTTTCCCCCTTTCCGTCTCCCAGATCTCCTTGTTTTCACTGTTTTTGTCTCTGAGAAGATGGCAGGGTGAAGAGGGTGAAGAGAAGTGAAGAAATGTGTATTTTTAGCCATGACACAGCTGAATGTTCTGAGTCTTCTTTTACAACCACATTTAAAAATAAATGTCAAGAGTTAGGCTTTCCGTGATTTCTCAGTGTCCACATCCTCTTCTCTCCTTAATGGGGGCCTGTCTTCTTCTGACTGGTTACCCACTGGATAATGTTGCTTTCAACTCCGGATATATAAATCACTAGCTGATGGGATGCATACAGTTTAAGATGTTATATAAAATGCCTTTCTTTTAAAGGTCCAGATATACAACGTCTATCCTTAGTTTAATAATACAACTGTTCATCTACCACAATATAAAAATAATTTACCATCAAAATCACATGTTAGATTATGCTTTCAACTCATTTACTGATGAAATATTTCTGCCACAGACATGAAGGGTAAGAAATCAGGCCCACGTACATAAACATGAGCAATGGGAGCTCTGCTTTCCAGGAATTTCCATCTGGGCAACTCCTTTCCATAGGCGTGTGTGAGGTTTGCTGCCCTTAGACCTGCCTGGGGTTCCAGTAAAATGCAGATGCTGGGGCCCCATCTCCGGTTTAGTAAACCAGATCATATAGCTGCCTGTCTTCAAAATCCCTTCTAAATGTAAGTGATATTCTTTCTTACTTTCGAGAAGAGATGACAATGATCAAAACTCATAAGGGTGTATGTGCACCCCCTCAGTCAGGCCTCCAGAAAATACTAGGTTTTACTTTAACAATTAGGACTTACCCACTATGTGCCATAAGACATGGTTAAACCTTACTTCAATCCTCCCTGGCTGCACAGTGTTGGGAAAGTGATCCAACCTCTTCATGTTTATTTTCACATCTGTAACTTGGATAAAGCTCACCTCACAGGGTTACTTTAAGAATTAAATAGAACAACATATTAAAGTCTTAATCTAGCACCAGACATGTAGTGATGGCAGCCCGCAGCCATTTCTGATTTTTAGGGACTCTTCAAGGTGAGGATTTGTGTTTTTCATAACAAACTGTTTTTCTGCCACAGATGTGTGAAATCAAAGAAGCACACCACGAACTCCCTTCCCCTACTATCTTGAACCCTGCAGTTTAGAATGATTTTTTAAATTTTAAACAGCTTTATGGAATGATGATTTACATACTGCAAAATTCACCACTTACAGCGTACAATCCAATGGTTTTTACGAAGTTGTGCAATCATCACCACTACATAATTTTAGAACATTTCAAGATGAGTTTTTCATGTGTGTATTAGGGAAGCAGCTTGTTTAATAGAATCTTTTAAAAGAAGTATACAGTATTATATACTATAGCAGATATATCTTCCTTTACCCACCTTGGGAGACTACAAATTCTTTCTTAAGATACTATTTTCTTTTATGTCTTGAACTCCTTTTTTGGAATTGTCTTCACATTTTCATTCCCCATTGTTTTAACTATCTCCAGTCGTGATGGATCTTCTTTTGAAGATAGATGTAAAAGTGATAAAAAAAATAGTGACAGGTTGGGGCGCCTGGGTGGCTCAGTTGGTTGGGCGACTGGCTTTGGCTCATGTCATGGTCTTATGGTTTGTGAGTTCGAGCCCTGCATTGGGCTCTGTGCTGATGGCTCAGAGCCTAGAGCCTGCTTCGGGTTCTGTGTCTCCCTCTCTCTCTCTGTTCCTCCGCTGCTCATGCTCTGTCTCTCCTTCAGAAGTAAATAAAGATTTAAAAAAAATTTTTTTAAATAGTGATTGGTTCCCCTTGGTGACTAATGTGGGAACTGAAACTGACTAACATTATTTGGGACTCAAAAATCAAGACCTGGCTATGAACTGTTCTGGTGTGGACGGCAGACTAATTCTAAAGATGTAAAGAATCACAAATTAATGGAAAATTAGCATCTATCAGTGTATAAAGTATGTTTTTTGTACTCATTTAAGGAGTAAATCCAGGAATTAAATGGATCCTGACAAACTCTGTATCAAGGTCTACCATGGTACTTACAATATTGTATTATCAGTGTGTATCTGGCTACATGTCTCATCTGCAGTGATGAGGGGGCTTGCAATACTTGTCTAAATATTGCTGGCACTTCAACCTGTCTGACACAGTGGGAATACTCAGTGAGTGCCCAGTGAAAAAAACAGAGATTCAGGACACTCAGCTCCAGGATGTCTATAGATTTGCACAGGTAATACTTGCGTGGATTACCTTCATTGATAGACAACTTTTTCTTCAACTAGTTTCTTAAGCTACTGTGGGGAATTCAGTGGTGTTATGGGTTGGAACACTTGGATTGCTAATTTAGCCCCAGGGCAAAACACAAGTGACTTGTAAGTAAGGCATTATTTTATATTGGCAATGCATCTTTCCTTGCAAAGATAAGAGATGACTCCAAAACATGTTATACACGTAGGACATAAAAGATGCATTTTTACAATCTTCATGCCAAGTACTTGGTGATTTCCTTGTCCAGCCTTTCAGGTAGTATCAAAAGCATACCAACGATAATTAAAGCAGAGATCATTCAGAACCAGATGAAGAACTCTGAAACCTGGATATTTTTCCTTTATGTTTTTTATACATTCAGAAGAAAATCTGTACTTCTTCCTCAGGCTGCATTAATAACGGCACAAATGTATTGTGTATAGTAGAAATGGTTTAAATAAATCACCTCCATATGATGCATCTGGTTATTCAATTGTACAGACTTTTTTTTGCAGCTGGATATTTCAAGGTAACTACCATTGACAATAAATATATGAACACAAGGATCAATTGGTTCTAATTCATGTTAGAAAACAAATGGCATGCATTAGATAATATTTTGCCATTACAGTTTACAAAACACATGCCCACGATTTCATTTACCTACCTTGAAGGCATTGATCGTCTTCATGTTATAAATGGGAAAACAAAGGCTAAATGAGGTGAAGTAAAATTGCCCTCGGTCAGAAAGTTAATGCCCTGCAGAACCAGAATCATAATCTATGATTTTGACTCCTGGCACAATCGCCTTCCCCTGTATATCCAACTCACCCACTTGGTAGCTCGCCCTCACCATATGACTTGCATACAGGTGTTGCGTGCCTATTACATGCTGTAGACAGTCTTGGGAATCTGACTACATTTTAAGATTTGGAAACAAATGCACTCTGAGAAATAAATGTCGATGCTGCTGTTTCCACCCAAAATAGTTTCACATATGTGGTTAGGTGAACAGAAAGGTATCTCTTCCTTTCTCCTTCAGTCAGGGAGAACTGGGATATGCCATTTGTTATCAGTTAATGTAGGAAAGGGTTAATAACATCTTAGCATAATAAGACCAGGATCGTTGGTAAGAAATAAGGTAAAGTTCCATGGGTAGAAGGAAAACCATGTTCTTTTTTAGACAAAAATGGAAATTCCAGATTGAAATTAGTCCTAGTGGCAAGATAAGTTTGGTTTGAGATACTCCAGGAGAAAACCCATAGTGCACTGAATGGGGCCTCCTGAACCTTTTGACACCTTTCCCTGCCCTCATCGATAGGACCAGAGATCATTTGCTTCACAACCCAGGGACTCAGCAGACCCAGGCCTTGAAACCAGAGACAACCTCTTTCTTTACGGAGCGACAATCAGTGGACAGAGAAGCCATGGACATTCACCATAGGCTCCAAAATGCACAAATCCTGAGAAGGTATCAAGGGAGAGGGAGACTTGATTATTTCTGTAAGGACCAGGGAGAGTGGTAGATCTGGGGAACAGCCATTACCAGCAAAAAGCAAGGAGGCAGGTTAAACGCAAGGGATACAGAAGCAAATGCAAAGGAATGGGAAGGAAGAAAGAGAGGGAAAGAGAACCCTTGTGAGGACCAAGAGAGAAGTGGTACTCTGCACCTAAACACCTCCCAATCCAGGACTCAGGTGGAAGGCCTCACTGCTTGAGCTGCCCAAGGGAGGTGAGCAACTGGAGGAAGGACACGATGCCTCCTTCTCCAGTCTTGCCCCTGAATCTATACAGCAGCAGAGCAATGATCTCACCTCCTGTAATCACCTGCTTAAACCTATAGTATGTCCACTGGGTATACAGTTTGGAGAAAAGCAGATGAAGAGGTATCCAGTCGGAAGGGGATGGCTCTTGCTGCATGGTCACCACTGTGGTCTCCAGGGCAGCATGAGTGTCTTGTTGGAGGCATCCACCCTTCTGGAAAAACAACCAGGTGGATCCCCTTGGGTCTATCACGTGCTCCTCTCCTTAGAGGCCAGCCAGTGGCCCTTCCTGTGAACAGAAAAGGAAGGAATCTGCTGTACAGTTTTACATGTCGACCCTTGACCTGATTTGCCTTCTAATGAAAACCAGTTAACTAAATCTTGCCTCACCTTCAGTAAAGAAAAAGAGCTGAGTTTGATAGCAAAGCTAGCATAACAAGAAGATGCAGTGACATTAATTTCCCAGCTGTCCTCCATTTTAGAATTCCAGACATTCTGGGAACCTGTATTTATTGCAACTGATAGTGCAGGTTTACAAAAAGATACATTAAGATATGGTTATTTGCACTACTAAATAATGTTAATATAACCTAAGCACACACAAGATTTTCTTAGAATATATATTCTCTAAATGCATTTAAAATGTAATTCCAAAAACTCAAAACATGTTTAGAAAGACAAGAGTAGGGAATGTTATTAGTTGTCCCTCTGACACCTGTTCCCTACTTTTCTTTTCCTAATAGACCTAGAATTTCCCAGCCATGGAGTTTGGGTGGAATTGGTTCTACCTCCCAATCCCTGGAGCGGGCTCTGATTGGCTTAATCTGGTCATAATGAGCCACTCTCCTAACTACATTGATTGGTTCAAGAAGGAGCATGTGAAAAAGCACCTGGCCAATGAAATTCAGTTAGGGGGTTTTGGGTTAAGCATTGAAAAAGTAAGCAGGTAGCCCCAGAAAGCTTCCAGCTGTTTGGGAAAGAAGGGCCTAAATAAGAGTAGACCCCCTAAGTACCAATATGGCAGAGCCGGGGGTGGAAAGGTGAAGAAACTGGGTCCAAGTCACAGTTTTGCAGCCCTGGTACAGCCTCATTTTGGGAAATCCTTTTCATGAGCCAATACGTTTACTTTTCTGGGCCATTTGGGTCAGATTTTTCTGTTACTTGCAACCAAGACGTCTTAACTTACAAAACATCTACCATGTATAAAGTAAGACGCATCTAAAAGTGCTCACTAATCCTTTGCACTTAGAGTTTCGTTTTCCCAATGAAATCTCATGAACCACAAACTACTGACAATACCTGCAGGAGGTGTGTAGAAAGGAAATCGGCTTTCCCCCATCTGAGAGCTTTTCATTTCCTCTCCCTTTCCCTTGGTCTCCTCCTCTCTCCTTCGAAAAGGAACACTGGGTAAATCCCATTAGACTGAAGCCTAGTGCACTGAAGACGGCCTTAGTCCTACAAAAGGGTGCAGTGAATCTTAACATTTCAAGTGTATGGTGCCCTAACGTATTGGTGATCTAGATTTTTTCCTTCCTTTTGTAGGTAATATACACCATGATCTCTTAAACATCCATCATTATCTGCCATTGCTATATAGCGGAGAAAACACAATCAGCCTTAATTCCTTGCCTGCCAGCTAAACCTCGGGCAGGTGTCAATGCCAACTACAGCTGCCACAGGTATAATTACTGGTTCATGTCTTGCCTCTCTTCAGTGTTGTGAGGCCCTTTTTGAATCCTGCTTGTATCCCTCATTGTC
>CM053566.1:41984203-42004581 GCA_028646485.1 Cryptoprocta ferox
GTTTGAAATCTTGCCATTTTCAACAGCGTGAATGGAACTGCAGGGTATTATGCTAAGCGAAATAAGTCAAAGATATCATGATTTCACTCATGTGGGATTTGAGAAACAACAGATGAACATAGGGGGAGGAAAGGAAAAATAAGATACAGAAAAGGAGGCAAAACATAAGAGACACTTAACTGCAGAGTATAAACTGAGGGTTGCTGGAGGAGGGTGTGAGTGGGGAGGGGTTAAATGGGTGATGGGCATTAAAGAGGGCACTTTTTGTGATGAGCGCTGGGTGTCTTATGTAAGAGATGAATTACTGGGTTCTAATCCTGAAGCCAAGACTACATTGTACGTTAACCAACTTGAAAATTAAAAAAAAAAATGTACGTATGTCTAGAAATGCATCTATCAGAACAGCTGTCCATAGGGCATAAGGATCTAGGGCCTAGTTACTTGTTTCAGAGTGCTGGGTAGAGGGGCTTGTTACTTGTTTCAGAGTGCTGGGTAGAGGGGCTTGTTAATTATCTGCTTGTAGATAATTACTATGTCAAGGTGTAGGAATAGACCAAGGCCTGTGTGTATTTTGTCCCTATGTGGGGTGGTGACCCAGAGTCTCACCCTGCCGTCCACAAGTCCTCTCATGCCTTCCACAAGCTGATGGCTGCCCTGTGTACAGTACAGTCTTCCATGGCTCCATGGCACCAGCTGGTGAATTACCAAGTCGTTTCCTGATAAGAGACGAGGCTGCATCACATACAGTTAATGTAACAAATGGTAAGACACTCCAGTGGCTCTGAGTGGAGATGTTGCTGCACACACAGGACTGCACTCCCTGGGAACTGACATCCCCCTGGCCTGCAGGTGTCTGTGCTCGGAAGTGGAGTGTCCCTGGGGCCAGCTGGTGGTGGGCTTAAGGCTCCCATGTCCCCAAGAAGAGTGGGCATACCATAAACACAAGTCTGCACCTGTTCTCAGCACTCGTCCATCATAAACCACATGACTGATCAGCGTTTTCACAGACATGCTGTCCTTTAGATGAAAAGTTATCACGCTTTGAACTGTCTGAAAAGTAAGAATTCAGCCTTCCCATGAAATTCCCCACTGCTCCTTTCTGATAAACGAAGCAAGCACATTTATTTTTTCTTAGTGAAAGCAATTTTTATGGGCTCAGGCTAAGGACAATCTTCTATGTGGTAATTTTTTTAAACTTGTGGAGAAAGGTCCATTAGATGAAACGTCGTGAAGCGTGGATTTGGTAGGAGCTGGTTGGTTTGTGAAACAGCTCTATACTGGGAGCCTGTTTATATGTCACGTTCTGTGTTGTGTGATCAGGACAGTGGCACATGGCAGAGATGGTGTTCCCTCTCTCGGGGCTTACATTTATGCAGACAGATAATGGGACAGATATCAAATATTTATCTGCAGATAATTAAAATACAGAGCTGTGGAAGAGAGTGGAGGTTTATTAATAGGTCCTTTTTCAAAAGAACCCTGGAGAAGAGGAAATCAAAGATGGCAAGTAGGGGTGCCTGGGTGGCTCAGTCGATTGAGGGTCTGACTTTGGCTCAGGTCATGGTCTTGTGGTTTGTGAGTTTGAGCCCCGAGCTGTGCTGTCTGCTGTCAGTACAGAGCCTGCTTCGGATCCTCTGTCCCCTCTTTCTCAGCCCCTCTCCTGCTTGGGCACTCTCTCGCTCTCGCTCATCCTCTCTCTCTCTTTCTCAAGTAGACTAAAAAAAAAAGAAGATGGCAAGTAGCTTTTTTTAGACTTCATCAAATACGGTGTTGGAGAGAGCCTCATTCATCCACGACAAATAGGGTGACAGAGCATGACTTTGTGTAAAGGTAGCAACCAGCTGCCCACTTTCCAGCACATCTATTATTACTGGAATGTTTCCAGTGGCCAAACTGGACTTTTTCGGTTCTTTGAAGAGCATGCATGTTCTTGTTCATTTTTGTTTCTTCACCACCTAGCACAGTGCCTGTTGTATACTTGATATGCAGTGAATATATTTTGAGTGGGCAAATGAAATAAAAGTAGGTTTATTAGAATTTTTCTTTCAGCCCCATGCATAGAAGACATCACTCTTCATTTACTTTCTTTTAAACTGCAGAATATTATTGGTTAAGAGTTGGGTGCATGATCTTTAAATACCCTGCTTTTTAAAAACCTACCTTTGTGGTTTTTTAAAGTAAAATTTATACTTTTCTCTTAAATCTATTATGAAGAATGGAAGGAGCAGCGTAGAAATAGAAAAGCCATCTATTATTTCTTTGACTTTGGTGAATTGTATTTTTGTGATTGGGCCCAATTTCTTAATCACTCTCATAAGTGTGCGGCTTGAACAGGGTTGACAATTTAACCGTTTGGTGAACAGGCTCAGAGTCGGCTGTGCGCTTACGGGAAGCTGCTTTTGAATTGGAAATTGGGCACCCGGGTGGCTTAGTCGGTTGAGCGTCCGACTCTTGATTTCGGCTCAGGTCATGGTCTTGTTGTTGGATCGAGTCCCAGGCCAGGCTTTGTGCTGTCCGTGCTTGGGATTCTCAGTTCCCTCTCTCTTTCTGCACCCCCTGTCTAAATAAACATTAAAAAAATAAAATTGGAAACTTATCCTGGTGACTTAGAAGCGGTGGAGCAGCGGGGTGCACGGACCTGGAGGATGAAAATTAGTGAATGGGACAGATCCATTGGTATTCCTGTGGAAGTGACCTGACTTTCAAAAAAACGACAGATAATGAATTTTATATTATAACCTGATTTGTAACATGCTTCAAAGTTTTTTTCCCCCAATGTTTATTTTTGAGAGAGAGACAGAGTGTGAGGAGGGGAGGGGCAGAGAGAGAGGGAGACACAGAATCCGAAGCAGGCTCCAGCCTCCACACTGTCAGCACAGACCCCAGCACGGGGCTTGAACCCGTGAATCGTGAGATCATGACCTGAGCCAAAGTTGGACACTTAACCAACTGAGCCACCCAGGCGCCCCTGTAACAACCTTCAAAAGGGAACTTTGTACCAAAGATCTGAGATGCTTTTAGAATAAATTAGATTTTTCCCTTTTGAAAAATGTTAGTAACTATTACAAATCATGTCAAGGAAAACATTTTAAGTGAATTTTTTCCACGTACCATTTTCCTCGGCCGCCATCTGAGGGAAGAGGGTACTTTTTTTCCTAGACCTGTGGGTCACAGCTTTTGCCTCATCACTACAGAGGTCCATTTTCTTTTTCTGCACCGGAAGGGGGCTCTCATTCACGCATGTTTATTGAACAGATGCAAGAGCAAGGGGCTGGAAACGCTGCTGTTCTTTGTCGCTCCCACAGTAGGAGTAGAGATGAATCTTTCAGTCTCTTTCACTGGCGAGTGATAAAAACTGTCATGTTCTTTAGCCCTGGGAGGCTAGACATTCCTTTCTCTGTCGTTGCTGCAACGTCCTCAGATCAAGATTGAGCTTTTCAGCTCGTTCATTGTAAAGGTGTTTCCCATTTCTGAGTGGTGTAGGAAAGTAAGGTCAGTCTATTTGGAAAACAGTTCATTGCAGAAGAGTCAGATTAATCTTACCTATTGATTGTTCACACGGTGTACTCAAAGAGGGCTTGGAGTACAGGACAGCAAAATTGACATAATAGCCCAGGAAGCACAAGTGCAAGAGGTCTACATTCAGGTTGCCTATGTCCTGTGAAATTTAGACTGTTCAAAGGCTTTGTCTATTTAGTACTGACTTTGGCATATTTTAGTTTTGACCTCAGCTTTCTTCAAAGGGCCTTTTAATAAAGAGTTTAGTTTTTTTTTCTTTGTAGGATGGAAAGAGTCAATCTTGGTAGAGGGATGCTTTCACTGTTAAAAATGAAAAAAGAAAATTAAGATCATTCAAAAAGTAAGAAACTCCAGGATTCTATTTGATGGCCTGCTGCCTTTGTTTCTTTTTTCCTTTTTCTTTAATATTTAAAAATATTATTTAAAAATCATTTAAAAATCTTATTTATACTACCTGTGTAGATAATATAGAAGGAAATCTCCTAATCATATGCATTCATTTTTGGGAAACAATCAGACTGTTTGAAGGAGCAACCTCCTGTAAGTATCTCTCCCTTCGTTTACCACTGTTTGTCTGCTCACCCTGTGCTAACAGTACCCGGGGCCACAGTGAGGCACCTGCAGACCTTGGCTTGCCGCTCAGTGAATACCTCACTCCCACGGAAGAAGGTTTGTCTGTTTTGCTTTTGAATTGCCCCATTATTCTGTTTGGTTGGCTGGATGGTATATTCTGTTGAGAAATTGTATCAAAGTAACAACTGAATCACTTACTTAGAACAAGTATATTGACTTAAATGATGCATTTTTCTCTGTTAAAGATGTCTAAATGTAGGGAGAATGTCTCCGATGACTTTATTGAAACAGATGATTAGTGCGGTTGTTGTCATGACTATTTATCCTCCCACACATACACTTAATCACTGGATAAAATCACAGTGAATCCTATTGCCCCTCTCTCCCAGCATGTATTTTCATTGTTTTATTATCTATGCATATGGTGCACTCTGCACATGGAAACTTTGCTTGTACATTACATTCTGTCACAGACATTTTTCTAGGTTGTAAGATTCTATGTGGTTATTTTGAGGCATTTATTCTGTTGCAGACTTTCTGTACATTTTCAAAAAGATTTTTGTCATAAAGTATACATGACATATACCATCTAAGCCCCTTTTAAGTGTGCCCTTAAGTTAAATACATTTGCGTTGTGGTATGACCCATTTCCAGAAGTCTTTATCATGCAAAACGGAAACTTTGTACCCATGAAACAACTCCTCATTCCTCCCTGCGCCCAGCCCGTGACAACCACCA
Source organism: Cryptoprocta ferox (assembly GCA_028646485.1). Taxonomy (NCBI): domain Eukaryota; kingdom Metazoa; phylum Chordata; class Mammalia; order Carnivora; family Eupleridae; genus Cryptoprocta; species Cryptoprocta ferox. The sequence goes on from CM053566.1 coordinate 41,989,034, forward strand.
TTCTGCTTCCTGTCTCTTTGAATCTGACGATTGAGGGTACCTCCTGTAAGTGGAATCACACAGTACTTTTTTGTGACTACCCTATTTCATGTAGCAGAACATCCTCAAGACTCATCTGTGTTGCAGCACAAGTCAGAGTTTCCTTCCTTTTCAGGGCTGAATAATATTCCCATTGTATGTTTATACCACATTTTTATACATTTGTCTGTCTTCATACTTTCCACCTTTTGGTTCATTGTGAATAATGCTGCTATAACAAGTCATACAGATATCTGTTTGAGTTCCTGATTTCAGTTCTTTTGGGCATATACCCACAGTTGGAATTGCTGGGCTGTATGATAATTTCATTTCTAATGTTTTAAGAAAATGCCATTCTGTTTTCCATAATGGATGCTCGATTTTACACCCCCACCAACGGTGTGTGAGGGTTCCAGTTTCTCTACATCCTCATTAACACTTTCATTTTCTTTCTTTCATTATAGACCTCACAATGGGTGTAAAGTGGTATTTTGTTGTGGTTTTGATTTGTATGTCCTTAATGATCAGTGATGTTCAGCATCTTTCATGGACTTATTGGCTGTATATCTTCCTTGGAGAAATATCTTTTCAAGTCTTTGCCCATTTTTTTTTAAGTTTATTTTGAGGGGGGTAGAGAAAGAATCTGAAGCAGGCTCTGCACTGTGAGCGTGAACTCACAAACCGTGAGATCATGATCTGAGCCGAAATCAAGAGTCAGATGCTTAACCAACAGAGCCACCCAGACACCAGTTTTTCCCACTTCTTAATTAGTTTGTTGTTTTTGTCGAGTTGTAGGAGTTACTTACATAGTCTGGATGTTAACCCCTTACTAGATAATTTGAAAATATTTTCTTCTGTTCTGTGGGCTGCTGTTGCCTTTTCACTGTTGATTATGTCCTTTGATGTACAGTTTTTATTTTGATATATCCAATTCATTTTTTACTTTTGTTGCCTGTACTTTTGGTGTCCTATTCAGGAAATCATTCCCAAATCCAATGTCATGAAGCTTTCCCCCTATGTAGATAGCTTTTGAAACTTTGGTTTTTCCTATCTTGGATAATGTTGCAGTGAATGGCTTCATGCACTTAGCTGTTTTCTACTGTTGCCACTATTTACTCTCAGAGAGAAAAATGAAGTACTGAACTAGTTTTGTCCCACTAGTGCCCATGGAAACACCAGACAGAGCAGAGGGCATCACTTGCTAGCAAAGGATTTGTTTCTGAAGGCAAGGAGGCATCTAAAGAAGCAGAGTCAGTACCTTGATTGCTCTTTTCGTCCTCTGGAACTGTGATTTTTGAAACACGGGTCACGTGAGCAGCCTGGGACACAGAAAAGGCACAGCACCCCAAAGAGCAGTAGGGAGTGAATGTATGTGATTATTTCTTTTACCCTCAAATCTGGGATCTCGGGGCTGCAGTGAAAGATGAGGCTGGTTGCCATGGCTGAGTACCATCAGGTGGCCATGGGTAGCCTTTTTAACTCACAAAGTCCAATCTCTTAGCACGTTTGAAGGAGAGAAAAGTCCTTTTGGAGAATTCTTCTAAGAATTCAACATTGTATCAATATAGAACATTTTCACGAAAATCAAAAGTATAAAAAATTCCAGCCATTTGCCACTGTGTTAGGAGGTAAAATCTTTTTAAAAAAGCATATTTAAGGACTGATGTATTGTAATTATGCCCATTTATTTAATGGAAAAAATATTCCTTTGATAATCAAATGCATACATTGTCTTCCCACTGTATTTCAGGAGATAAAATTTTCATCAGTCAAGGTTTTAATATTCTAGAGAAACATTTCTTCAAACATTGGTAGTGTTGATGAATTGAGGAAAAGACGGTCAATTGCTCCTTTGCATTTGTGATAGGTTTTCTGCCTTTTTACACAGAGAAAAATCTGGAGCCATTTTATAACTACTGATGATTCATTTTCAAAAGACAAATGGTGGCAATGACCCTAAGAAGCCTTCTCATCGAAAAGGATTCCAAAAGGCCTCTTTGGTGGAGGATTTTTATTTGTTTGCTTTTTAATTTTTTATTTTGAAAATAACCTAAATCATCTTAAGTACATAAAATACTTTAATCAATTCCCATGTTGTGGTCACCCAACCTCAGTAATTAAGTCATGGCAAATCTCGTTTTATCTCTTCTTCTCACTTTTAATTCTTTTACCTACCTACCTATCTATCTATCTATCTATCTATATCGATAGATATATTTAAATTTTTAAATGTTTATTTTTGAGACAGACAGAGACAGTGCATCTGGGGGAGGGGCAGAGAGAGAGGGAGACACAGAATCTCAAGCAGGCTCCAGACTCTGAGCTGTCAGCACAGAGCCCAACATGGGGCTTGAATTTATGAACTATGAGATCATGACTTGAGCTGAAGTTGGACACTTAACCAACTGAGCCACCCAGATGTCCCTCAGTATATTTTTGAAACAAATCCCAGTCATCATTTATCTGTAAATAATTTTCAAATACATCTCTAAAAAATAGTTTTTAAAAAACTTAAAAAAATTAAGATTCACCGATATAATCAAATGCCTGCAGTGATTATTTATCAGATTTTTTCTTTTTAATTTTTTTCACAAGGAAAAGTTTACATACAGTAAAGAATGTATACATGTGTAAACATCACAGTGTTACTATTTAAACCCAGATGAAGTTAAAGGATATTTCCAGCATTCTAGCATCTTCCCTTGAGTTCCTTCTTAGTTGATAATCTCCCCAAAGGTACCACTGTTCTGTCCTCTATTGTCAGAGGTCAGAAGGGTGTTTTTTTTTTTTTTTCCCATAAAGTAGGCTACGTGCCTAGTGTGGAGCCCAATGCAGAGCCCAACGCAGGGCCTGAACTCATGACCCTGAGATCAAGACCTGAGATGAGATTGAGTCAGACACTTAACCAACTGAGCCACCCAGGTACCCCAAATAGTGATTTTGAACTTCATATCAATGGATTCATATACTCTTTTGTGCCTGGCTTTTTTTTTTTTAACTCAAGATTGTGAAATTTATTCTTGTTATTATATTTAGCAGTAGTTTGTTCTCATAGCTGTGAATTATTCCATTTCGTTGAATGAATATGCTGAAATTATTTGATCCATTCTGTTTCCAGTTTGAGGCTATTATGAATAGTACTATTAACATGCCATACATGTCTTTTGAGGACATAATTCTAATGTGTATACATATGTGTACTGAGGAATGAAGTTAATGGATCATGGGGTAGGCCTATGTTTACCTTTAGTAGCTATTACTAAGCAGTGTTTGAGAGTTCCAGTTGCTCCACATTCGCATTAACACTTGGTGGTGTTACTCCTTGTGAGTATGGGCAATCTGATGAGAGGATGGTGGTATTTCATTACGGTTTTTTTTCCCAGTGCTTTTCAGCACTTTAATATGACTATTGACTTTTAAATATCTTCTTTTGTGAAGTGCCTATTCAAGACTTTTGCCCATTTTTTACTGGGTTGCCCTTTTTTACTGATTTGTGAGAATTTATATATTCTGAGGATCAGTTTTTTGTTGGACAAGTGGATTGCAGCTATCTGTGATTTGTCTTTTTAAGTCTCTTATGAGTTAATAGAAATTCTTAATTAAGTTTTGATGTCAGGTCTCCAGCTTTGTTGTTGTTGTTGTTCAGTTTTGATTTGGCCATTTTAAGTATTTGTCTTTTCCATGTCGATTTTATTTTTTCTAAGATTTTAAAGTAATCTCCGTATCCAGTGTTGGGCTCAAACCCAGAGATCAAGAGTTGCAGGCTCCACCAATTGAGTCAGCCAGGTACCCCTCCCTGTAGATTTTAGAGTCAACTTCTCAGTGCCCCTTCCCCCCATGCATACTTCAGGGATTTTGTTTTGAATTGCATTGAAACTGTAGATTGGTTTAAGAGAAATTAACATTGTAGCAATTTTGAATTCCAGTCCCTAAAAAGTACATATCTCTGTCTTGAGGTTAGAGGTTCACAACCAGGGTCGATTTGCTCCCAGAGGATATTTGGTGATGTCAGGAGACATTTTTGTTGTCCTATCTGTGATTGGGAGGGTGGCTGTGTGTTACTGGCATCTTGTAGATAGGGGATGAGGATGCCGCTCGGCGTCCTACAGCTCATAGGACAGCCCCCAAAACAAAAAAGTATCTGACCCAAAATGTTAAGAAACCCTGATTTAGGGAGGTCTTTAAGTTTTTTTTTTTTTTAAGTAATGTTTTGAGTTTTCACCATGGCAGTATTACGCGTCTTTGTTAGATTTACCGTTATGGATAATTAGTAATTTGATACTATTGTGATTTTTGTTTCATATTCTAATTGTTATGGATATGTATGTGTTTACATAAACACACACACGTCTCTATTATGTGTCTTTATGTGCCTGTTATATTTTAAACCGTTGGATTCCTTTTCTGTTTCTTTCCCCTTACTCATATTTTTTTCTTGTCATTGAAGAAAGTAGGATCTTCATCCTATAGAGTTTCCTGCAGCTTGGATATTGCTGCTGGCATCAGCATGGTGGTGTTTAGTGTGTTCCCCTGTCTCTGTGGTCATTACCCATATCCAGTATTTCACGGGAGCTCCACAACGAGACACTGATTCTGTCGTTTGCTTTTCATTTATTATCCCAGGATATTTTTGTGAAAAGACTGCCCTCCCACCCAATTAATTCGTTACTCTGAGTCCATAGAGAAAAGACAGGGTAAATCCTTATTTGTTCCTTTTTTTTTTAATGAGTTTTCAAAATAATACATCAGTTCCTTAACATCCTCCATGAGATCCTCCATAGGCAATGAGAGAGTGTTGTTCTTTTTAACTAAAAGTATCGTTATGAATTTATGGTTTAACCTTATTTGAGGTTTCAAACTATTGCTGTTTTTACTCTCAATAGGGATTATTGTTCCATGTTTGTGTAGTGGGAAGCCCTTCAAAACCCTAATGTAGCTTTTAAACTTCCTAGCTTTCTGCTCTAATAAGATACTCCAGGCTGTTCCTTGAACATTTCTTACCCTTGACCCAGAATCAACCATTTCTTCATGGACCCACGGTCTCATTTACTTAATGTATTTAGAGAGGGTGCTAGACCCACTCAGTGCTACTGATGGTGTTACTTCTAGGCTTTTTCAGTAGACAGAAATATTTTTTAAAAGATAAAACTAATGACTTTATATCCTAAGCTATTAAGATTTTTCATTAAGTACATTCTTTTTCCTATGCACAAAGTCCTGAGTCCCTTAGAATGACAGTACCAACTTCACTGGTGAGAATATGATTACTGAAAAAACTAATTTTTCTGCCATCTTTTGGGGTCTGTTTTTAAGAATATTTCATAATTAAAACGCACTGTCGGATTGTTGTGTTCTAAAGCCACTTGGAATAGTTCTGTGTGATTATTTTACCAACTGGATTTGCCTTTAGGTACATTAATTTTACTTTTTAGCGATTGCATTATTAAAATTTGGTATTATGATATGAAATACTTAGATGATCCCAAAGTCTTAGCTACAAAACAAAGTATCTACAGAGAAGCTTCGTTTCTATCTGTGTTTCTCCTTCCCTAGTCCTCCTCTCTCACCTTGTTAGGTATCTTTTTTTTTTTTTAATAATAAGTTACTCCATTTGTTTTTCAATATTAGCAAATGTATATATATCCTTATATAATCCCTTCTTTAAATAAGGGAAGTTTTCACCATGTGGTCTGTTTCACTTGTCCCCGCCTCTGTTTTTTTTAATCTATTTTCTGGTATTTTAAGGTTTGTATTTTGGTTCTGATGCTTACCTTTATACTTGGTCTTTACATAATACCCTCACTCCCCTTGTGTTTGGATCATTGTTTATTGGTTCCTAATGTGAGCATATTGAGGTGAGCTAGGAGACCCTTTCTTCTCCTTTCTTAGATTCAGTTTTAAAGTAATGATACTCATACTCTTTGGGAATATTTCCAAATCCCCCAAATGAGTAAGTTTATGTAGAAACACATCCGTTGGCCAAAATTGATCAAGATAAGGTAAATTAAGGTTAAAAAGGCAAGTGACCCTTGTTAAATTCTTTCAGTTTTTAAAAAATTTTTAATGTTTACTTTTGAGAGAGCAAGTGAGCGAGCATGAGCAGGGGAGGGCAGATAGAGGGAGACACAGAATCCAAAACAGGCTCCAGGCTCTGAGCTGTCAGCATAGAGCCAGATGCAGAGCTCGAACTCATGAACCATGAGATCATGATCTGAACTGAAGTCAGATGCTCAACCAATTGAGCCACCCATGTGCCTCTAAAATGTTTTTTTTTAATGTTTATTTTTGAGAGAGAGAGAGAGCAGGGGAGGGGCAGAGAGAGAGAAACAGAGGATCTGAAGCGGGCTCCCCTCCCGACAGCAGAGAGCCCTAAGTGGGGCTCAAACTCACGAACTGTGAAATCATGACCTGAGCCAAAGTCGATGCTTCACTGACTGAACCATCCAGGTGCTCCAAGCCTTGTTAAATTCTTAAAACAACAGGTCTTGTGCAGCGTATGAAAGGTTGCACGTTTATTGGTCGGTTCGTTGTACTGGGTACATTGTCTGACATGCCAGGTGCTGTGGGGTTTGCAGAGAGTGTACTTCAAGGAGCGAAGAGTGTTTCCATTGGGCTGGTTTTCACCTAAGCTGGTAGGTGAAGTACTGAGGGAGGGCCAGGCTAGAATACCTTGAATAATTAATAGCCTTGACTCTCAGAAACCTAATTTTAATCAAGAACAAGAAGCACATCCCTAGTTATAGCTTCTTCCATTTTTCACATGGCGAAGTGGTTACATGTAAGCATGGAAGGGGGGAAGCCATGCTAATCCACAGTTGATTGAAATGAGTTTGTTCTGAAAAGCAGGGTTTTCAGTCTTTCATTCCTTCACTGGTTGATATTCGTTGAATGCCTGTTGTGTGTTAGACATGATAAGAGGTACAGGCAGAAAAGAACATTCTAGAAGAGACACTGAAATGCAAACCAAATTTGGGTAGGAGCCTATACTGGTATGTCCGTGCAGAGCCGCGGGGTGGGAAAATTGCTGTCTGCTCTGCCGCATCGCGTACGGATGGAGGGACGGCAGACTACATCGTGCGCTGCGACGCGTTGCTAGGGCTTGGTTTATGGGTGTGAATGCTAGTGGGGGTTCCTCACTAGTGCGGTGCTCTTCTTACTTCTCTTGTTGGTTTAGTATCCTCTTAGGTGGGGGTGAACAAGTTATGTATTGTAGAATTTGAGTAAGTACTAAGTAGATGGGGAAAATGTAGCAGAAGGTTGATATTCCAAATAAATCAGTTTCCTTATTGCCCCGGTTCTTTCCCCTCCCTTCCTGCCCTCCCCGCCCCGCCTTACCTGCTTTCTCTCTCTTCCCCTGATCCTAGAGGAAAATGGATGTGCATACTGTTTGACTCAGTAATGCTGTCTCTAGCAGTTTATCCCAAGAATATATTTGGACTTGCCTGAAAAGATAAAGGTACACAGATGTCCATCTGATACACTCATTGTATCTGTACATATATATACATACAAATGTGCCTGTCCACCTCTTCCCCAGACACACACTCACTTTGCACGCAAACTAAATTTTCTATAAGAGATTGACTGAATTTAGATTGACTAAATTGTTCTTTCCCTTTTTTTCAGAATGAACCATATGCTATCTACATAATGAAAAAAATCAGTAAAATTATTTTTATTTAAGAACGCAATTACTGCTTGCTTTCTCTTTTAGTGCAATTTACAGAGATTTAGATTTTGTAATGGTTATGAATCTGAAAGTTTATATTCCTGTCTTTGAATTGGTATTAGTTTGATTTGGTTTCTGTTTGGCTTACATGTGGAATTGGATAATGACTGTATTACAGTGGAGGAGTGTCTGACTCTAGGGGAGGCCTTCTTGAAGTTTTTGAGATGGAATGAGTGAGTTTTCAAGGTTGGCTCAGTGGTAAAACCCTTTGATCTTTATTTATTTTTTCACATTCTTGAGAGAGACAGAGTGTGAGCAGGGGAGGGGCAGAGAGAGAAGGGGACACAGAGTCTGAAGCAGGCTCCATCCAGGCTCCAAGCTGTCAGCACAGAGCCCGACTTGGGGTTCAAACCCACAACTGTGAGATCATGACCTGAGCTGAAGTCAGATGCTTAACTGATTCAGCCACCCAGGCGCCCCTCCTTTGATCTCCTTTAAAAATAATGGTTACTTTATGTGTGTAGTTTTGAACATGTTTTGCATTTTTAAGATGAATATTAATCGTCTTCCTTTGGCCATGTGTTTGTAGATGTCATGTGGGTTTACTACAGCAGTCTCTTACACTTTGACTTTCACATGTGCCTTGCTTTGAAGACTCAAGGGTAGATTCTAATCTGTCAGGCGGACTGTAAACCTCCTTGCCTCCAATTTTTTACTTAGAGTAATTTAATCAGCTTTAAGACCTTACTGTGTCTCCAATTATTAGAAATATATAGTGATCCTAATATATCAAATGTTTATAAAAGTATACATTAAAAATTATTTTGTTTGCTTAACAGAAATCATAGCCCGTTGATGAGTTTTGGAGCCAGCTTCGTCAGTTTTTTGGTAAGTTGGTTTGGGGAGTGGTATTGGCGTGGAGGAAACAAGTGTATAAAGTATGTCTTAGAGTTACTAGCTGTATAGAATCAGATCTTTTAGCGTTTAAAAGTGGAATCAAGTTTTGCCTATTAACCAACACCTATGAGATATCCTATCTTCCATAATTTTAAAAATCAAATGCTTATACCTTCCAGAGTATTGTTTTTCTCAATCAAAATAATTTTTTAATATAATTGGAAAGATCTTTCCAAAAAACAAGATTGCAGTAGAGACTTTTTTTAAAAAATCAGGCTTTGGATACTAAAGATTTGCTCTAAAATCATTGATTAAATGTGGACTGGAAGGCAAGTTAAATTAGCATAGCTGAAATTTGTTAGTTACGATTAAATTTTTAAATATTAGTATTTAGGAATTGAAGGGCGTGGGTTGCAGTTGGGTTTTTAAAGAAAATTCGACAGTGTAGAAAATTGGATGCTTTTTTTTCCAGAAATACATGTAACATCACGCAAACCACTTTGCAACACAAAATTAAAAATTGCTATCTTAGAATGGTATAATCGTGCGCGCGCGAGAGAGAGACTGTGTGTGTGTGTGTGTGTGTGTGTGTGTGTGTAATGTCATGTGTAGAGACCAAGTAAAGTAAGATAGAGAAAGCATTTAGATTTCAAATCTAGAAAGATATCTGCAAACTGCCATGTCCTATGCAGGCTGTCAGTGCCCAACTGCAGACACCAGACCAGCTTCCCATGACCTGGATTTTCATTCAAGCTATTTATTTCCTCTTATTGCCAGGGAGTATGACAAAAGTGTTTAAGGCTTGCTATTTACAAGAAAACATAGCCTCCGACTTTAAGGAAAATGGTACTCTGTGGGAATCACTACATGAGTACCCACTTAACTGCAGAGGCGTGAGGGAGACCCAGCCAGCGGGTGGGGCAGGAAGGTGGGGAGGGAGGCTGCGGCAGGGCTGGGGTCCCCTTGGAAAGAGAGTGTGGTGGGGGAGCTTGGGCAAAGGTGGCTATGGTCTGGTTTGGCTACAAGGGGAGAGTATATTAGAGTCCTACCAAGGAGGCCTAGAATGCCAAGGGGAGGGCTTGCTGTATGGATAGAGAATGGAGAGCTAGCTGTGAATTCATTAGGTCCTTCCAAGAATCAGGTGTCATGTCTGCCCTATAGCCCATTAATATCCTCAGAAACCTCAGTCTCACTTGGTGAGTTGCAGGTTTTCAGCCGAGAAAGGGATTGCCCTTACCTGGTCAAATGTGGTCTGGAAAAATCTACTAGGATCAGGTGCCTGGAAATAGGCTGTCAGTGGAATTTTTCACTGTGGACAATGTAAAGTGAGTTCCAAATAAGGGAACCCCTTGGAACTGCCATCCCTGAAAACACTGATGCTTTTCCAGGAGCACCTGCTAGCTGACGTTTCACTAGGTTTCTGTGCAGTGCTTGATGGAACCCAGGGGTCCATGTGTGAGTAGAACGGACTTTTCAGTGAGACACTGCTATAAAAACTGAGTGAAGTGGACTAATCAGAAATTATACAGGGTTTTTGTTACTGTGTTCAATGACAACAAAAAAGATTGTAGAACAGTAACTGCAAGAACATTTATTACCATATATTTTTTCATGTAGGTGTAGTAGAGGTATGTTCTTATTTCATATTGAGATTATAGTTCTTAGAAATGATTAGGGTATGCTGTAATGTTCTGATTCTTTTACTTGCAACAAATAATTTAAGTGGTTTTTTTCCTACTTTGAGATTTTGTTGTGATAAATTGCCTAAATTTTCAAACATTTACTCGTTCATTCACTCCTTCCTTCTTTCTTGGAAGAATGCCATGATGACATTTGAAGAAGAAAAAATGCAGTTGGCATGTGATGACTTAAAAACTACAGAAAAGCTGTGTGAAAGTGAAGAGGCTGGAGTTATTGAAACCATCAAGAATAAAATTAAGAAGAATGTAAGTACTATGTCTTTAGATAATGAACTGGGTGCCACTTAGAACAGTGCTCATTTACTCGGTTTTTGGTATTTAGGATTTCACTGAAAGCACTACATGTTTCTTACGGCTTTTGATTATGTAAAATGTATTTTTTAAAACAATAGAGTCCCCCGCATACCCCCATCAGTCAGTAGAACCATTAAGTGCATTAATTCTTTCGCTATTTTAGGATTATCTTCTTCCATAATGGGTTATGTGGTAAGAGCTTTTGTAATGAGGATTTCATATATGTAATTCAGATGTGCTGCATTTTGGCATCATTGAGGAATTCAACTATTTACCTAATTTTTCCCAGGCCTTACCAGCCTTTGGTTACAAAAGAAGTCATGATAAACATTGCAATTCGCGTTTTCTGATTTTGCTTTCACCTTTTAGTGCCAAAGTCTGGTCTTTGGAGAGGCATCCTCCTACCCCTGATATTTCTGGAGTGCCCAGGAGTCTGCCATGTGTTACATGTTGAGTTGACAAACCAGTCTTTTGATTATGGTCCTCAAAAGCTGCCTGTCTTTTCTTCGGCTCCTTCGTGTCCAGGTTGCTTTGCCTCTGCTTTGATGATGGTGTGCACAATGAGGAAGCCACTGATGGGCCAAGCGTACAGTTTCCTGATGCTCCAGAAGGGCCAGAGGTTTCCTTGATTCCTCTTTCTCCAAATCCTGCATCTTATCAATGACTGAGTCCTGATGCCTCTTTCTAAACTACCTCCTGAATTCATCCACTTCTCTCCCCACTCCTGCCATTTCCTTAGGTCGGCTACCATCCCCATTTGCCTACGATAACTAACTCTCACTGTTCTCCAATTGGTACTCCAGAATATAGTCTCTAAAATGCAAATAACATGTTACTGGCTTAATCTTCAGTGTCCCTGCCCCCCCCCCATTGCCATTCAGTAAAGTCCAAACTCCTTTCAGTGGCTCCAAACTCCTCTGCCTAAACATCCTCCTCCCTTTTGACCTGGTTCCTACTCCTTCTTTAGTTCTTCCTAGATCATTTCCTCCAAGGACTCTTGCCTGAGCCCTGAAGCCCTGTTGAGTAGGTTTCCTGCTTGTTCCCATGGTACCCTGTACTTTACCATGTAATGTAGCAAGTGTTCCAAAGGATAATGAGGGCAGTGTTCCCTCATTAGACTATAAGCTTATTTACGTCTGTCCTCTGTATCTAATGCTATGCCTGACGCATGTTAGTAATTAACATTTGTAATGGGTCTTTGCAACTTAAAAAGCATTTTCACATACAGTACCTCATTAGCCCTTTCAGCAGCCCTACACAGTAGAAGTCATTACAAAGAAACAGAGCATCAATAGACTGACGTTTGCCTAAGCAAAGTAATCAATTCTGGGACTACATCTGCAACAGTAGTGACCATAATAGATTATGCTAATCTAGAAAAAAGAGAAACAGTTCATTCTTTTTTGTCTGCTAGATATGCTATTGTCGTATTTGCAAAGATCCCGTTATTTCTTATATCACTGTTAAAGCCTACGAAAGCTAATTTAGCTTATCTTGTTCAAGTTCACTTTGTATTAAGAATGCAGCATTCTTAATTTAAATTAAAATTTTCAGAGTAATTTTTCTTCACTTAGAAACATTCTTTACAATAAGGACCAACATTTTATAACAAGTGGGGTTTTTGGTTTTACTTTTTGCTTCTTTTATTGAGGTAGTTACCTTAGAGGTATGGCTTGCGTTTTGAGTTAAGTTTGTGGTTCATTCAAAGCCATTTTCTCCTTAACTAAAATGTAATCCATTTCTACCCTCACATCTCAGTTGTGTGCACGAAAGGAATGAATCCTAATGTTCCTCCTACACGACTGATGGTAGATGGCTGCATAGTGGCTTTTTGGATTAGCTATTTTGGGAAACATTTTCTACCTTTGGTGACTTTTATTTTGGATAAGTAAGAACTTAAATTGTCTAAAAAAAAAAAGTAAAACTCAACTTCAGTGTTGACTTTCATGGTTTCGCAGGAGCTTCATTGTTATCCCTTCAGATGTTTGCTTTGAGTTATAGTGTTCTTTTAAAAATTTTTTTAAAATTTTAATGTTTATTTATTTTTGAGAGAGAGAGACAAAGTGCAAGCAGGGGAGGGACAGATAGGTAGGGAGACACAGAATCTGAAGCAGGCTCCAGGTTCTGAGCTGTCAGCACAGAGCCCGACCTGGGGCTTGAATGCAGAGTGTGAAATCATGACCTGAGCTTAAGTCGGACGCTTAACTGACTGAGCCACCCAAGTGCCCCTTTGAGTTATAGTGTTCTTTACCATCATATTATTAACAAAACAGAGCTAGATCTCATGGGAATATAGTGTAAATCTGGTCTTGGCTTTCAATGCCATGTTTCAACGTTTCTGTGTGAAATTATATTGCACAGTAAAGTAATTGTTGTTTGGATGGAGTCTTGTTTTTGTGTGTGATTATCAGTGTGTCCTTTCTTTCCACTGAACAGGTCGATGTCCGAAAATCCGCCCCCTCTATGGTTGATCGGCTTCAGAGGCAGATAATCATAGCTGACTGTCAAGTTTACCTGGCTGTGCTCTCGTTTGTAAAACAAGAATTGTCAGGTATGCTGAAGCATTTTTTAACAGCTTTTAAACTTTAATGGACACAATCAGTAATGCCCCACCCTTTATTTATTTATTTATTTATTTTTACAGTGCCTCATATTTCAGCTTTGGAAATTATGTGGAGCCTCTTTGGGGCTTGATACTGATTTTTACTTAGGAAATTGAAACCACAAGTGCTTAATGTGTGTTTAGGGGAGTAGTTTTAGACTTGAAGTCAGTGTTTCATCCTCTTGCCTCAAGATCATTCTGTCATAGAGAAATCACTAGTGCCAGTTTGATAGATAGATCATACTTTGTGAGAATCAAATTGTAGTAACCTTTAAAGTGAAATATACTTGGTTTAAATTAAGTTTTTTAGGAAATTGTTATTGAAGGCCTGAATATGTACCAAATATTTCCTAATACATGTGAATCACCTACATTTTAACAACATTTATTAGTAAAGGATATAAACGAATTTATTAGTTTGTTCAAAACAGTTGTTTTCCAGGATTCTTTAGCTTTAATGTCTTGAGTGCTACAGACTCAAAATGAGTCTTTTAACAGCTTCTGTAAGACTGTGTCTAACACAGACACCAGTTCTTTTGCTTATGTGGTTATTGATCTAATACTGCCAGGAGAAATTTGCTTCTTTGGTAGACAGGATATACTTGGAAAAAATGAAAGTTCAAAAAGGAAATTAACTAAAACTCATAATCAGAAAAGTATTTCCTTCGAAACCTTAAATGAAGAAGGGTCTATGGCTGCTAAGTTATAATGTACACTGTTCTTTCTAGGCTGCCCTAAATCAGTCTTTCTCTCCCTTCTCTTCTGTCTCTCTCTCCCTCTCTTCTGCCTTCCCTCCATCTCATCCTTGAGGTTGCTTTGTTTGCATTTGGCTCAAGTCAGAAGTGGAATTTAACTTTTATTTTGATCTCCAAAATTTGGACTTACTAGAATTTATCCTTCTTCTAAAATAGTTCTATGCTTGCACTTTTGCTTTGGTTCAACTATCCTGTGTTTTTCTCTCTCCTTCTCCTCTCAGGACTTACGTAATACTTGTATGGTGAGGGCTCATAGCTCATGTGAAATACCTATGAGACAGCAATGTAAACTCCCCTCTCTGAACCTCTGTGTTAATGTATATATTGAGAGCAGAAGAATGGTCTGACTTCTTGGGTCATGATAGGAGCTCTGGCATTTTCTGTGATCTTTTACTCCTTTTTTCTGACACTCAGGGACTTGAGCTTATTTTAGCCATTAAAAGAAGATATCTGTTGGGAGAGGAGAAATCCAGTGTAGTACAATGTTTGGGGAGTCAGGGTAGGGGGCATCTGGGAATTCTTTATTTTCTTACAACTCTTCTGTAAGTCTGAGAGTATATATGAATATACATAATATATATAATATGTATATAATATATATATATATATAACTTTAAAAATGAGTTTATCTATCCCTCATTTGCTCATTCATTGGTCCAGTATTACGTGAGTAGCGCAAGCTGTGCTCCCTGCCCTCGTGAAACTCAGAATCATCATGTAGTGCTAGTTATTTCTAAAATTATCATTCTGGTTAAAAATTACTAGGGGAGCCTGGGTGGCTCAGTTGGTTAAGTGTCTGACTCTTAATCTCAGCTCAGGTCTTGATCCCTCAGTTCCAGGCAGTTCAGAGCCTGCTTGGGATTGTCTCTCTCCCTCTCTCTGCCCCTCCCCATTCATGCACACATACTCTCTCTCTCTCTCTCAAAAATAAACAAACACTTAAATAATTACTAAACATTGTTATAGAAAATTCGGAAAGTACAGAGGGGAAAAAAGAAAGCAAGTCATCTTGTACCTTACCACTGGGAGAAATCACTCTCTACTGGTAATGTTCCATTAAGAGTCGGACACTTAACCGACTGAGCCATCCAGGCACCCCTAGTAGTTTTTAAGCAGAATGATAATTTTATTTATCTTAAAAAAATTTTTTTTGACGTTTATTTTTGAGACAGAGACAAAGCATGAACTGGGGGTGGACAGAGAGAGAGGGAGACACAGTCTGAAGCAGGCCCCAAGCTCTGGGCTGTCAGTGCAGAGCCCACTGAGGGGCTCAGCCTACAAACGGTGAGATCATGACCTGAGCTGAAGTCAGACGCTCAACCGACTGAGCCATCCAGGCGCCCCATGAGAATGATAATTTTAGAAATAAATAGCACTACGTGATGATTATAAGTTTCATGAGGGCAGGGAGCACAGCTTGTGCTACTCACGTAACACGGTTCTTAGCTTAGCTCCCATGTATATTTCTTTTACAAAATGGAATCTATAGTGGTTTGTATCCTACTTTGCCTTTTAGATTGTGTTTTATATATTTTCCCTGTAACTCAGTTTCAAAATATTATATTAAATAATAACAGTAGTTTTTCATGTGAATGTGCCATGATTTATTTAAC
>CM053566.1:42004681-42082634 GCA_028646485.1 Cryptoprocta ferox
TAATCAAGTTTTAAAAATATTTTTAATGTTTGTTTATTTTTGAGAGAGAGAGTGAGATAGAGTGGGGAGGGCGGGGGGGGGACAGATCTGAGGCAGGTTCCAGGCTCTGAGCTGTCAGCACAGAGACCGATGCAGGGCTCGGACTCCCAAACCATGAGATCATGACTTGAGCCGAAGTCAGACACTTAACTGACTAAGCCACCCAGGTACCCCGGTTTTAATCAACTATTTAATCCTATTTATCATAGATTTTTAACAGTGCTCTTGGTTTTGCCGTATAATTTACTGAACAGATGCTGATATTGAAATGAAATTTTGGTAGGCATAAATGTATATAGTGATCTTTTGCTTTATGAATAGCTTAGTATTTGTTTTAAATAAACAATCAAAAATGCGCTTCCTTAGCCTTTCAGAAACAGACTGGGTTATTAAACTATAAAAAACTTACTTTGTTGGAATGCATTTCTTAGAAAACATTTTTGATGGATAATTTTCTTGGAAAAGCCATCTTCTTGGAGATGATGATTGTAAGTGCCCCCTCCCCCACCCACCCTAGTGGGTGGCGCGGAAGTCGGTGGGGGTGCACGCACCCACCTGAGCTCCAGGTAGGGATGAGTCTGTGAATTGTTTCTTTGAGTTTGTGAATGTTTAAATGCTTCATACATTTAAAAGAACTCTTGGGGCTCCTGGGTGGCTCAGTCAGTTAAGAGGGGAAACTCTTGGTTTCCTCTCAGGTCATGAACTTGTGGGTTTGAGTCCCATGTTAGGCTCTGCTTGGGATTCTTTCTTCTCTCTCTGCCCGTCCCCCACTCGCACTGTCTCTCTCAAATAAACTTTAAAAAAAAATTAAAGAAGTCTTGTGCTTTCTCTCATTTGAGCTTCTTTATAAGGAACTGTCCCATCATCTCTCTTCATTTTATATACTATTTCTTAAATACCTTTTTCATTTACTCTGTTATCCAGGGCTTCTTGCTTGCTAGCTCTTTTTTTCCCCCCAATGAGCATATATTAACTACTTTCATAACAAAAAGAAGCTATACTTAAAACCTATTTTATGGGGGTGCCTGGGTGGCTCAGTCGGTTAAGTGTCCAACTTTGACTCAGGTCATGATCTCACAGCTCGTGGGTTTGAACCCCGCATCAGGCTCTGTGCTGACAGCTCATAGTCTGGAGCCTGCTTCAGATTCTGTGTCTCCCTCTCTCTCTGCCCCTTCCTCACTTGCACTCTGCCTCTCTCTGTCTCTCCAAAATAAATATATGTTAAAAAAATAAAAATAAAATAAAAAGACTGCCAATTCAGCTTTTTTAAAAAAAGATTAATAAAACCTATTTTATGGTATTTGCCATCTTATTTTGTTTCCTTTACTTCCTTTTGGACTTGAAGGTAGGTCCTATGTCATGCTCACTGTTGTATTCTTGGCATATTATATGCCCAATAGATTTTCCTCAAATGAGGTTGCTGTGTTCGCAGGCGAGGCAGTGGAGGCTGACCATTTGGATGAGGTTGAGCAGTTGACACAGCTTTTCAGTGACGACAGAGCCAGGGCCTGAGCCGATGGTTGCTTGTTTCATACCTGAATTCCTAGTCTTCTCACCATTTTCCCATCACCTTAGTTTGATGACTTGTGTCTTGAGAGGCACAGAAACCTGGGTTTCTCAGGGCCTTCTCCCCTGTGCCCAAGCTCCCTCACTCTTACACCCTGAGGTACTAGCCCTTGGAGTCATGTGACAGCCTGCTATTGACTCACATGCTTGTCTAGGCCACATTCTCTGTGCTGCCATTGTAGCCATCTGTCTAAAATTTGTTGCACCTGTGCTTTAAACACTTAGCAGTTTTGTATCACCTAGGAAGTAAAGCCCAAATTGCTTCCTCAGGAGGCAGTTAGGAACCTGCATGCCCTTCCTAGACTCCTTGCCTTCCCAGCAGTGCCGCGTGCCGCTAAGCAGGGCTCCGTGTACTTCCCTCAGTGCCTTTTGCTGCCTCTTCATGTATACCACCCTCTTGGTTCAGATGCTCTCAGCCCCTTTCTTTTTCTCTTGCCTATCCAGGTATGTTCCAGGTCAGCCTCTTTTATGTTCTCCTTCCTCACGGACTCCATCATCTGCCCTCTGTTGTTCCACATGTATCCCGTGCATAGTCAGAGTGTTCATCATGGCACTACAAATTTTTATTCACACGTCTGCCCACAGCATTTGACTGTAATCTCCTCGAGGGCAGCAACTATGTCCACCTGCTGCCTCTCGCCCCCCCCTCCACCGCCCCACACTTACTACTGTAAGTATCTACTATGCATCCCACACTGTGGGGTGATAGGTGCCAGGCTCTAGAGATGACTAGGAAGTAGCTCTGTAGAGGAGAAAGTGGAGTGAATCAGTTATAATTCAGGATGATGTTTTACCCGCTAGACACATAAGTTAGTCACAGATTGGGTTAACAGGGAGTGAACAGCTCAGAAACTCTTCCTTGGAAGATTGAGGAAGATCAGTGGGAGTTCGTTTTCCCCTCTCTGTCCTTGGCACCTAATGCGGCACTGTTGCCTAGCAAATCCTGGATGTATGATATGTGAGTTAGAGGAAGGGATGGAGGAGGGGTGATGCCATTCAGGAAAGAGATGCAGGACACGGAGTCCCAAGAAGAGTTGAGATTGGAAAAGTGTGTCCTTTAGAAGTGAAAGCAAAACCGTTGTTCTTCCAAAGTCTGTTATGTGGGTCACAAAAAAGGGTCAACCTGAGCTGACCTTTCATTATAGGGTTGACCAGCCTCATCTGGGGCAAGTGAACAGAATGCTGTGGTAGGAGATCCCACTGGGTACAATCTCCTGCTGAAAAATCTATAAAAGGTATCCCAACATCAATTAGTATACCTTGCTATTTTCTCTCTCCAGACGACTCTTGCCCTTTCCTGGGATGGACTCCTGTTCCCCCGCAACCCCCACACATCACTTTTCCCTTAATGGGGACAGACTTTCCTCTCTCCCCTACATCTCCCAGCTGATTGAGGCTGGCCCTCAAGGGGAGGGCAAATGGTCTGTGGTTTTCTTGCTCTCTTTGCCTTCCGTCAAAAGCATAGATAGCAATGGCTGAATGATTTATATTTGCGCTTTCAGAGGAGCCATATGGAAGGCTGAGTAGGGTGTGGGGCTCGTAAATACTGTTTCTCTGCCTGTTGGGAGTACGTGTGCTCATTAGCTGCCTTGCTACACCATCAAGGCGACTAAGGTCCTTCCTGCAGGAGCTGCGTGGAGCGCACAGGTCGGCTCTGCCTGATCCTCACTCCTCCTTTGTTCTGTGGTTGGCAGCGTCTGGCTGTGCTCAGGCGTTTTTGTACCAGCCTTTGGGACAGGAAAGTAGAGTGAGAGTCCTGGGGAACCTGTTTCCCTGCCACACTGAGCTTAGAAAGTAGCAAAAACCATATTTCTCTATGTGCATATGAACTTTGTTTTGCACAAATTACAGCCTTTGAATTAGTCAAAACTTTGGGTTCTGTTTACCCAACTCAAATTAGAAGCTTTAAAGCTTGTTACTACAGATTTAACATGTGCTTTTAAACATTGGCACCTAAACTCCTCTCTTAGGTAAGAAATGAAAGACCTGTGGAATTATATTTTTGTTTTATAAAAATAGAGTTTTTACCCTTGTCAGCTTTTGTTAACTGAGTCTGTGGAGTAGGCATTGGTGGATTTTGCCATTTGTTTCCATCACTACCCCTCCTTTGCTAGGATTCTTTGCCCGAGATCCGGATTACTACAATGTGTTTCCCTAACACTGGTGGTCCCCTCAACCTCACTCTTAGAAATTGCTTGCTTCTCCTGTGCAGGTGACCATTCCTCAGCTGGACATCAGGGGGCCCCCTAAGCTGAGCACACCCTTCCTGTGTCCCCCGTTTCACCCTGCCTCTGAACGGCCTGTCCACCTGCCCTGTCATACTCCCACTCCTGTTGCTTTTCCTGGAATGCTGCCGTTCCCTGGATAGAAGCTATACTTCCTGAATGAAGCTACGCTAGCCTGGAAACACAGGATAAAATGGAAGGAAACTTTGTCCATAAAATTTCCAGTTGGGCCAGAGGTAGGAGGTAGTGAAGTTTTCTACTGAAATCCTGCAATACTTGGGACGCCTGGGTGGCTCACTCGGTTAAGCAACTGACTTCACCTCAGGTCATGATCTCACTGTTCCCAAGTTCGAGCCCCGTGTCAGGCTCTGTGCTGACAGCTCAGAGCCTGGAGCCTGTTTCAGATTCTCTGTCTCCTTCTCTGTCTCTGCCCTCCCCCACTCATGTTCTGTCTCTCTCTCAAAAATGAATAAACATTAAAAAAAAAAAAAAAAGGAAAACCTGCAATACTCATTCCACACTAATTCATTTATATATTTGCTGCATAAAAAACTTTAGTGACAAAAAGGAAATAAAAAAGAACAATTTACCCATCAGCTCAACACTATTTGTTTTCATTTTTCTACATATAGCCCAGTAGAATGTATAAACAAACATAGACACATATAGTCTTAATGTCACACGCTTATTATTATTATTTTTTTTTAGTTTTTTTGGTGGACAATTGGAAGCCTGAGTTTATGGCTTATGGTTCTTATGTATCCTTCAGTTGCCAAGCACAGTCTTAGGCACGTAATGAGAACTTAATAGCTAATGAATATTTTTAGGGTTTTGCGAGTTTTCTTTTTTTCATTTTTTAAAATGTTTATTTTTTTGAGAGAGTACGCAAGCAGGGAAGGGGCAGAGAGAGGAAACTAGAGGATCCCAAGCAGGCTCTGTGCTAACAACAGCAAGCCTGATATAGGGCTCGATCTCACAAACCATGAAATCATGACTTGAGTCAAAGCCAGATGCTCAACTGACTGAGCCACCCAGAGTCTCCTTTTTTTTTCATTTTTTAAATCTGGTGCCAATATTTATTTATCTTTTATATCCCAGAACAGAAGGAAACCTTTTCCTTTTTCCATTTTTCTGTTCAACCTTTGGCTTTTTGGATCATCACTGAGTGTCATATTGTTTGTGGGCCTGTTAGCCTACAAGTTTAAGGGTTTTCTCCAACCTTTTGTTTTCCTACAGTACTTCCATTTACAGAAAAGTCAGTGTGCCTCCTCTTAAAGGTGCCATCTGTATCTTCTTTCTCTTTGGCTCTCCTAGAACTGTGCCTGAAATGTAATATTTTCTCAGTAAATGTTTTTGTTCAGTTGAACTAAATGAAAGTTGTTTCAAACATGTATTACTTTTATAATTATAAAGTTATAAAAATCATTCTCTTTAAAAAAAAAACTTTGGTTTGCTTGTTCATCGTATTTTACGATATTTTTTCAGTGGACTTAGTCTACGAGACGTTAACAAATCCAGAACTTGAAACTTGTGCTATGGTTGTGTTTTGAATTGTGATCCCATAAGAGATATGGTCATCATTTGTCAGAAATTTGATACATTTAAGTAAAATAATAGTTTGATTAAATATTAGCTTGATTCCATGGATTGAGGGTCCTTAAGACCATCAGGTGCAATGATTGGCCAGAAGGACTCAGTATATGATCATGCTCATGGCTATGATTTGTTACAGCAAAGGTTACAAAGCAAAATGAGCAAAGAGAAAAGATGGATGGGATGGAGTCCAGGAATAATTGGGCTAATGTGACCCAAAGTTTTTTCCCAGTGGAATTGCATAGGACATACTTAAATCCCTGGTCAGTGAGTTGTGTTATCAAGTGGGAAGCTTGTTAGAGACCCAGCACCCAGAGTTTTTGTTGGGGGCTGACCATGTGTAGACACACCCTGCCTTGTGCGTACCCAAATTCCAGACTCCCAGGAGGAAAGCAGGTGTTCAACATGAAACACACTATGTGAATAAGCAGGGTAGGCACAGTGAACCACTCTTACCAGTTCTAGGAATTCTGGGAACTATCCCAAGTCCAACTTCACAGACCCTAGCCTAGGGCCAGTCTTGTAAGCAGACCTCTCAAAGGATAGCAGTAGTTCTGCTCTGGTAACTCTTTTCTGTACATACCATATGTTCTTAGATCGCTTTCAATGCAGGGATTAGACTTTGTAAATCAGCTTTTATGTTCTGTATTTTCTGTAATTTAAAAATAACATTTCCCCACTTCTTTTTCTGCTGTTCTAAAGGGCCTGGAAGCCTTGGGCAGTTTATGTTGTCTTCTGCATTTGTGCATTGGCGTCAGATTATCGGTGCCATATTGGTAACAGTGCTGAGTGAATAAGCTCTTTTCTGGAGAAAATTGTCTACAGAAGACCTTTCTCCCAAAATATGGTGATGGTCCACTCAGATAAGCACCGAGAAGTTGACTGCTCCTTCCTTTCCTCATCAGAGGGCAAGGCAGGACCTGTGGGCTTGTTTGAGGGAGGCACTTGGGCATGGAACTGGGTAAATCCCATGTCTTATGTCTGAATTCTCCTTGAGCGACTATGAGGACTATGTTAAAAATTGGCCTGACAAGAAATAATGGAAATAGCTTTAAAAATAACATCTTTTCACCTCTTTTATGAAGTAGCTTCTTATTGCCACCTTTCTTGACTGGATTGGTCTAGAACTAGGCTGGGTGTGCATCTTAGTCCTAGACCAAATAATGCCATCCTAGTGAGGAGTGGTTAAGGCCTACACAACAGGCATTAGGTAGAGATGAATGGGGGATTCTTTGCACTTCTGCTTTGAACACTGAGGACTTAGACGTTAATTAACTGGCCATTTGTTTGCTCAATAAGTATAAATTAATCCTTTTTGTTTGCTTGTTTTAGTTTAGGCAAATTGCCATGCTTGGTGCTGGGGTATACTTTTAGCTGTGAACTCAACTTAAAACTGGCTCCTAAGGGGAATGAAACACGGGGTAGACAAATGTAGGCGTTATGAGAGAGGTTTATCAGCAAAGTGCCAATGGTAGTTCAGAAACATGGTGGAGGTTGAGGGTTCATTGAACACACGGAACAGAAGTCAGATTCAAGTGATGGCTTGCATGCCGGCATTAATGCGTTTATTCTTTCATTCAGTGTGCATCATATACTATGTCCCAGCTCGTGTATGAGAGACAGGCCTGATAGAATGGTGAAGAAAAAGCATGGTTCTTGCTAAGTGGTCATCCAGTGTAGTAAGGGAAAACAGACAAATAAGGAATTGAAGCCCTCCAAAGAGGACAAGGTGCAATGAGAGATGATTGTTTTTATTCTAAAAATTTTTGCTTGAATTTCAGGTCATTCTTCAATATCCTTTATTAATAAAGGAAAATTATTTTGAATGCTTATTTTTTTTTCATGCTTTTCTCCCCTTCTCTATAGCCTATATAAAAGGTGGGTGGATCCTTAGGAAAGCCTGGAAGATTTACAATAAATGCTATCTGGACATCAATGCCCTCCAGGAGCTGTATCAGAAGAAGCTAACTGAAGAGCCCTTGACTTCTGATGCTGCAAATGATAATCACATTGTGGCTGAAGGGGTGTCTGAGGAGTCTCTAAACAGACTGAAAGGTGCTGTTAGCTTTGGATATGGCCTTTTTCACCTTTGCATATCCATGGTGCCCCCCAACCTGCTCAAAATCATCAACCTGCTGGGTTTTCCTGGAGACCGCCTGCAAGGGCTTTCTTCACTGATGTATGCAAGCGAAAGTAAGGACATGAAGGCCCCTTTAGCTACGTGAGTAGCTGTATTGCAATGCTTTGGTAGATAATATAGTGTTGAAAGTAAGTAAACGACAATCAAAGCCTTTAAAGGAAACTTCAGGTAAATTGCTTGGTTGGCTGACACGATGCCACGTCTTATGCCTTTTAATGCAATGCTGAGAATTGTCTTTGATGGTGTTTATAAGCTGACTTTAGA
This sequence comes from Cryptoprocta ferox, assembly GCA_028646485.1. Lineage (NCBI taxonomy): Eukaryota > Metazoa > Chordata > Mammalia > Carnivora > Eupleridae > Cryptoprocta > Cryptoprocta ferox. The sequence continues at coordinate 42,012,509 of CM053566.1, forward strand.
GAGGACACTGTTCTTGACTCTCATGAATCCTGTATTTTAAACAGGTAAAGAACGTGACGACGTTTTTCAACTGCAAATGATTTTATAAGCAGTTTTTGTGACCTTGACCAGTCACTACGATTCATGACCCTGATTTTTGAATTTTAAAGAAATTCAAATTTGATAAGCCTTTTCTCTGATTCTGAAATTTTTATTCTTTCCTAGAGAATCCTGATATTGGGTCATTTTCTTTGGTGATTCTTGTTGGTCCACTGGTCTCTCATATGTGGCTTGGATATCTTGTGCTAGTCCACTAAATAGAGTCATGTTAATCTGAGTCCTGTTAGTCTGAACTGAAATTACAGTTATTTAAACAGAGTGTGGAGAGAAACTGATAAAACTATCCAGAATGAGGATTCACCCATTCCTCCATCAGTTAAAAAAAAACAGTGTGATTTTTTCCCTCCAGTCTGGTAAATATCTACCATTTGCAATTTGAGTGATTTTTACCAGACACTAGATGCCCTTTGACATATTTTCCAAAAACTGTTAATATCACAGAGACCTTTAGTGAGCTCTGTTTCTACTATCCATATTGAGGAATTTGGATATTCAGTCTTAATCAGTTGGTAGCTATTAAAAATGCCATTAAATTTTCATTTCAAAAATATTTATTCCTCCCCAAAGTCATTAAATTACATAAACTGTGGTATTTTATTAATTTGATGTAACAGTTTTGTAACTTCTGATAATTTGTCTATTTATATCTTAATATTTTCTGGAAAGAAATGAATTAGTAATGTAAATTAGTCTGATCGCTAGAAGAGAACCGATTTTATAAACATGCTAGAAGCACACATTTACATAAAAATATTAGATGTGTTAGTGAAACATTTTTTTCTGTTCGTGGAAGGGGATCCTAATGAATCTGTTTTATTTACCTAGTTTATTTAACGTGTTATTTTTCTTGAATGGATGAGTTTGAAGTAAGAGAATTTTAAATGATTATTTATTTTTCAAATTGAGCATTCTCCAAGGCCAGAGAAAGAGACTTTTTTCTGGTTCTCACTTATTTTAACACATTGTAGTAAAATTTGTGTCTGTGGTTCCCATATTTAATTTTGGATTCTGAGGCTTACATCCTTACTTTGTGAACACAGGAGAGAACACCATTTTTCTTTTGCAAAAAAGCAATGCTTTTATTATGAGGGGACAGGAACTTCATGGCAACCAGTTGTGTTTCTAATTTGTGTGCTGATGAGTGAAGTGTAGAATTTAGAGCTGTACGTCAGTCCATACCTTCAGACACCCATCTGGAAGCCTTAGTAGAGCTCCATGTTTTTATCTTCTCCTCTCACCTGGTGGGGGTATGCTGATTTGTAAGCTGTGCCAAAGTTTCAGTTTTCCAAATAATGGTAACATTAAAATGGGGGAGAATACTCTGATTTTACTTTTTCAAAGACTTTTGGAAGGAGGACATATTAGAAACGCACATACTGAGTTTTGAAAAAGTAGAAGTGCTATGAGTAAAGTCTTGCTCAGTGTTTCTCTCCCTCTTCCTTTAGATTAGCTCTGCTCTGGTATCATACTGTGGTCCGCCCATTTTTTGCCTTGGATGGCAGTGATAACAAAGCAGGCCTGGATGAAGCAAAGGAAATTCTTCTCAAAAAAGAAGCTGCTTATCCAAATTCTTCCCTCTTCATGTTTTTCAAGGGACGTATACAACGATTAGAGGTACCGTGCCTTCCTCATCTTTTTAAATAACGCCTTCTGTGGATCAAATCTGTGATTCTCACTCGGGTGCTAGTATCAAAAGGAGGCAAACGCCATTGGGCCAAGGAACGTTTTGTTCTTGTGCTTTTCAGATGCATCGTTGCTACAAAAGCCTCTTCCAGGAACCCAGGATGTTAGTCAGTAACCTTCTGTTCAGGAGCCGTGGGCGAGGCAGGGGTGAGCTATCTCGTTGGTAATGAGACAAGATGGGTGTACTCTAAGCCAAAGGCATAGGAGCATTAGCAAATGTCTTAGTTGAAGAACACAAAATAAGATATTTTTTCCCTTTTCTGGAGTTACTAATCTGTTTCTAAGTTTTCACCTTGGTTAATGATTTATACACAAGTTATTGCCTGAAATGTCAAGGACACTATCAGCTTTTTTTTTTTTATGTTTTTTATTTATTTTTGAGTGACAGAGAAAGACAGCGTGAGCAGGGAAGGGTCAGAGAGAGAGAGAGAGATACAGAATCCGAAGCAGGCTCCAGGCTCTGAGCTGTCAGCACAGAGCCCGACGCAGGGCTTGAACCCATGAACTGTGAGATCATGACCTGAGCCAAAGCCGGACGCTCAACTGACTGAGCCACCCAGGCGCCCCATCAGCTTTGAAACAGTAGTAGGTTTTGTTGCTTTTTCCTGGGCTTCATTTGGCCAAGTCCTGTGCCAGGCATTTTATACACGATGCCCATTTAATCCTCAGAGCAACCCTATGACAAAAGAACAAAATCCCCCCCTTTTTATAAAGTTCAGTTTTGAGAGAGAGAACACGTGCGTGCACGAATGAGTGGGGGGGGGCGGGGGGGGAGAGAGAGAGAGAGAGAGAGAGAGAGAGAGAGAGAGAGAGAATCGCAAGCTGTCAGTGCTTTCAGCAGGGAGCCTGCTGTGGGTCTTGAATTCCCCAACCATAAGATCATAACCAGGTGCCTCTGCACCTTTTTTTATTTTTTCTAATCTGCTTGCTTGAGGCCATGAAGATTTGAAGAAAAAAGTATAAGGAAAAAATCATACATATGAAAGAAGGTGGCTGTTACACCAGGTGCAGGAACAGCTAATAGAGAATATGGCAAGATTTTAACAACCTCTGTCCCCCAGTTAACCGGGTGCCCTACAGCAACACAGTTAAATCTAGTCCTCAGCCTCTTGCAAATGTCGTGAGTGCTTTTGAAGATTTTTGCCTGTGAATGCTTTTGTGACCACAGGGATGATTTGTACATTAATAATTTTTTTGTTGGCAAGAGTGTATATTGTTTCCTTTCCCTCATGAGGTGCCTCCTTAAATCTGAGGACTCCTCACCTTTACATATGGAAGTAGTATTTTAGAGATTGTACTGATAATTTATATTTGAAGCCTAGTACATACAGAAAGCACACCAGGATCTGAATTATTTAAATGTGTGTCTGAGTTTTTTTTTCTCATTATCTTGCAACTGTTTTTCTTTGCATTGAGGCTCGTGAGCCTTCAGTTATGTTTCTCCTTTTTTTCTCCTGCTGTCTTAGCAACATAGTTCTGATCAGTTTCTTGTGCAGTCTGGTCTTTTGGTTAGCGTTCTCTTCTTTTAAGCTCAGCGTTATGGTCCTACATGTAGGGAAGGATGTTGAGTTTATTAAAATTTCTCTGCTCCCTTGGGTTTGTGCAAGAGGAAATAACACTATATAAGGAAATTTTAAATCGACTAAGCCTTCGCACTTCAGTGACCATTTCTGAAATGAGAGTTGGGTTACAGGGTCAGTGCTTCCTTAAATGTCTGTTTCTTAAAGGGCAGGTGTTACTCATTTTGGATAACTCTGCACATGATAATACTAGGTTCAGTGTTGAACAGATTTGCTGCCTGGGGCAAGAGCCTGAAGGTATGATTGTGTGCAACACAGTAATAAGGCACCTTGGCACTGGGCATTTATTAGAATTCTGTCTCTTTACTCCCCATGTTAATGAATGCTCCAAATTGGGTTGTATTAAAAGTGTTAAATAGAAATGTAAAAGTAAGGGTTTATATCTTGTTAAGCTTGCCATTTTGGTTAATTTTTAATTTTCAAACAAAAATGCCTAGCTTTTAGCTAAACTGGTAACTTTTTCCCCCCAAACAATTAAATTTGGCATGGTTTTAGTTTGTGCCACAGTTCATTCCTATTAGGGACTGAGTGGATGCTAATAGCAAGTGGTCATTCATTCCCGTTGGGATGATTCTAGAAATGAGGAAGCTACAGTGTTGTCAGAGGACCCCTCCTGAATACAGTATGGGGAGGTACATAGTTGGTATTATGGTTCTTAGTAGGCATTCTGGCTCTTTCGGGGGGGGAGAATTGTCATCTGAGTGTGGGTGGTAGATGTTAGGACTGCTTCACTGCGAGGCAGCTTGCTTGGTTTTCAGAAAAAAGACTAAAAGATCTGTTTCTACTTCTGATGAGTGAGCTGTCGCGTCAGGGCCAAGGGGCTGTGCCGGCTTTTCTGTTTGACCCTTCACAAAGGCCCAGAAGAAAGGATTTGGGGGATTCAGGGGTAACTTGGACTATTAATGGTATTCTCCCAGACACCGGCATTTCGTTTACCTTCCCAGTGACCATGAGAAAGCTGGTGGCGGTAGGAGTGCAGGCGTGGAATCCTTTGTTTTCAGATGAGGGACTGCCCAGAGAGGCTGTTACAGCTCTTGTGAGAGGCTTTTGTAAGGCATCTAAGGTCTCAAACTGGTTTATGGAAACACAGGGCTCTGCTGACAAATGTGCTTGCAAAGAATGTTTTTTTTTTTTTACTTTTTTTTAAAAATGTTTTTATTTATTACTGAGACAGAGAAACAGCATGAGTAGGGGAGGGGCAGAGAGAGAGGGAGACACAAAATCTGAAGCAGGCTCCAGGCTCTGAGCTGTCAGCACAGAACCCGATGTGGGGCTTGAATCCGTGAACTGTGAGATCACGACCTGAGCTGAAGTTGGCCGCTTAACCAACTGAGCCACCCAGGCACCCCCAGAATGTTTTTTTGTTTTTTGTTTTTATTTATTTTTACTAAGCATTTAGGTTAGAAATAGGACCTTAAAACACTCAGAGAACATGGTCTGGGGGCTTTAACCTCACAGATGCAGCATATGACACTGTTTCCTCAATGAGTCAATCTACATAATTGGAACAACTGCTTTGGGGTAAGCTTGCTGTCCTACAGGGGGACTAGCTCAGTATGGGCTGGTTAGTTTATTTTCTGTACACATTCTTTTCAAATCCTGTGCCCTTGCCCACTTTCTCTTTAATTTCATGAACAACTTTTTACATCCTCTGGGACAATTTGGAATCCATCTGGGGGGATGGTTTTTGGACCTAGCCACCCGGTCCTGACACTTGATAATCCTTGCCATGGTGGTTTTGTTATTTCCTGTTGTTAGGGCCTAACTTGACCTTGCAGTGGAGTTCCCCACCTTTGGTGGTATGTGGGGTGCATTTACACCCCAGGATGGAGTGTACCCTGTGCTCTTTGGGGGTGCCATAGCACGAACGTCTGCCAGAATGCAGAAGGAATTTTCTCCCTCTACTGCTTTTGCTTCTCTCTACCATATGTCTGTATACTCCCGCCTCCTACCTTCTCCACCCTCTTGTGTTCTCATTACCTGTCCAGTCCCTGTTGACCTCTCCTGTGTGACTTCTCATGTTGCTGGGAGGCATAAATGGGTTCCTGTGGTACTTAGCATGGGATAAACGGTATATAACTAGCACGTGATAGGTTTTATATAGGTTTTATTCTTACTGAGTGCTTAAGCCTGGGAAGTAGGGTTATCAAATTTCTTACTTTTTTTTTTCTTCTTAGGAGAAAAAAAATGTTTTGGTGTTGAAAGCCGTCAGTAAAAGCGGGCTTATGATTGGCAAAGTGAATGGCATGTAGCTAGAGGGGCGACAGGTCCTACACAATACCTATATTTACTTTTTCCCGATTTTCCACGATGCAAGCAGCTATTAGGAAGTTGTCCTAGATGTTGTATAGTAGTCTCAATTTTAGAATGTGAATTTACATAGTTTTGAATTTTTGTACTTCCATGAATTTTTACCCAGGTAAACCTATGGTACTGATAAGTTCATTAAGCATACAAGTGATTAATGACTTTTTTTCTTGGCTGATTAAAAAGTATCAGGGACAATACATTTTAATCACTTGCTTTTATTTCTCTCTAGTTCTCTTTTTTCCCTTAAACAATACAGATTTCCTCCCCTTCAGTTTTAACCATCTACTTAGTATGTAACATAAATATGTATTTGGTTTTATATGCATATACTTTCATTACACACTTTATATCAAGTGACTGTTTAGTAATCAAACTAAGTTTTAATATCTAAACTACCGAAAGTTGATAAACATTCTAATGAGGTGGTTATTAAGCAGGCATTTTGAGAACTCTTATTTTGAAACTGTTTTCTAAGCTGAGACTCCTACTTTTTGAATATCCTGAGTGCTGGCATTTTAAACCCTTGGGTATGGATTTGAGGAGCAGTAGTCTGGGCCTAGCTCAAGACTGGCTTTCAGTGTATATTTGTTGAATGAATAGATGAGTCCATTGATCAATGAGAAACCCATTGATCATTGAGAGCAGTGTCTTCTTTGTTAAGAAAAAGCTGATTATCAAGGACTCTCTGCACATAAGTCTGTGTCTGAAACCAATTCTGAAAAAGGAAATGCAAAATGTCTTCACATTTAGAATAAGAGGTTGTCCTCCTAAGGAGGGGACAGAATCAGATACTTAAATTCTGATGTGCTAGTTGGAAAAGTACAACCCTAAAGAAATGAATTGAATAAATGAGGTAAAATGCATCTGGATTGAAATGAAGTCTCTGGGGGGCACCTGGGTGGCTCAGTTGGTTAAGCATCCGACTTTGGCTCAGGTCATGATCTCATGGTTTGTGGGTTCAAGCCTCACGTCAGGCTCTGTGCTGACAGCTCAGAGCCTTGAGCCTGCTTTGGATTCTGTGTCTCCCTCCCTCTCTCTGGCCCTCCCCTGCTCTTTCTCTCTTTCTGTCTCTCTCAAAAATAAAAACATTAAAAAAAGTTTTTTTTTAAAGAAATGAAGTCTCTGCAAACCATAAGAGACTCTTAAATACAGAGAACAAACTGAGGGTTGATGCAGGGGTGTTGGGTGGGGTGGGCTAAATAGGTGATGGGTATTAAGGAAGGCACTTGTTGGGATGAGTGCCAGGTGTTACATACAAGTGAGGAATCACTAAATTCTATTCCTGAAATTGTTATGACGCTATATGTTAACTAATGTGGATTTAAATTTTTAAAAAAATCTTGCAGCCACAAAAAAAAAAAAAAAAAGAAATCTCTACTTATGGCAGGGGGTACCCAGATCAACAGGCATGAGCCCCTGTACTCCTCAGGCTCAGCCTGGGAGGCACTTGACTCTAAGTGCCACTCAGACAATTATAGCCATTACAGTACTGCTTCATGAGGACAAAGGGAAGTTTGTGCAGGCCTAGAGGCAGCACTGAAGAAGTTACCATGGACTTTACCTTTTATATGTGTGCCTATGTCCCCTGATAATCTCCTCTTTCTCTGACTTGAAGCTGCCTTGTTTGTTCTGGCAAACGCCGCCCCCTCACTGCAGTCTGCTCCCCTGTTTTGTACTTCCCCTCCCACCCCTCCTCTCCCTTCTGAGAATGATAGGATGTGGTTTCTTTCCCCTGAATGGTGTCTGAAGGGACTTGGCTTTGATGGTTGACCTTCGCTTCGCCATATTCATGTCACCCCGCTGTCCGTCTCCTTCTCAGGTGGTTAGGGTTTTCTTATCCTTATTTTCTTCTAGCTGTGAAGTTCTGGGTGAAAGGCTTGCACACGTCTACACCAGTGTGTGTTCTGTCTGTGGACCTTCTTTCTGCCCATTATTTTAGGTAGCTTCAGTTGTCTGAGGTGCCTTTTAAAACTTGTAGTGCTTTCTCTCTGTACTTTTATTAAGATGGAAGGACATTTTTCATTGGTGCTCCCCACAGTAAGTGGCTGTGTTGCTTTTTAGCCCACCAGTTCATGATTGGGAAAGGGACAGAAAGGTGGAGGTGGATCCCTTTGGTGATGAATTTATCAGCTAGAGAAAAGAGACCGGAGGCCTGTAGGGGTCATGGAGAGCAGGGGCCAGTGAGGAAGGGCCAAACACTGCAGAAGGTCAGTGCCTGAGCTCTCGTCTCTCGGCACGTTGACCTCAGTGGAGCTGTTTGGTAGCAGTGTTTCTTTGCATCTCTCAAAGAGCAAGCCTGCCTCTTGTATTTGAACAGCATGCCTTGTAACAGCATGATGTAATGTTGTTATTTATAGCATCAGGAAGAAGGCAGGGTAGGAAGAGAAATAATTCCCTGAAGTTCTGTTCATTGTAGTCTTCTCTTCCTCCACCCTACAGGGTTCTCTTAATTACTTCAGGTGCCAAAAAAAAAAAAAAAAAAAAATAGGGTTGCCATTTATTCTTAGAAGAAAACAAAATGAGAGATTGATTCAAGCTGGTGTGGAAGAGAGGGGGGATATATTCATCTCCATTTCCCAGTGAGATAAATCTGTCATGTGGTTTAATAACTGTTCACTTTGAAATAAGAAGAGGGTAGTAACCCAAATGGCTTATAGGTTAAATACATTTGCTGTTCATTCAACTCCATCATTACAGGCTGTTGGGCTGAAAGTAAGTAGACGGTTAATGATTTTTATCCCTCAGCTCACTAAATGTGTCTAAGAGGATGAGCTTTCCCTTGCCTGCATTAGCCCTGGTCCTGAGGGTAGGGGTTCAATGCACAATCTGTTAGGTGTCCTTGCTAACAGAATTGCTAAACTGATTCTGCTACTCAGCGGCATTAATGCTGAATCGCAGATAATAAGCGGGTTGTCACAACATGTTCTGCATGCTCCAGGTGACGAGGAAGGCCTCTCCTTTTAAAACACATACGTAATAGTTTAAGATGTTAGGGCACCTGGGTGGCTCAGTCAGGTAAGCGTCCAACTTTGGCTCAGGTCATGATCTCCTGGTCCATGGGTTGGAGCCCCGTTTCAGGCTCTGTGCTGACAGTTCGGAGGCTGAAGCTTGCTTTGGATTCTGTCTGTCTGTCTGTCTGTCTCTCTCTCTCTCTCTCTGCCCCTCCCCCACTCATGCTCTGTCTCTCAAAATAAATAAATGTTAAAAAAAAATGTTAAGCAACTCCATAAAAATAACCCAGTGATACTTACATTTTAAGCTGTTTTACTTCCACTTATCTTGTGATCTTTAATACAAGAGACTTGATGCAATTTTGTTTACAAATCTGCTTACATGCTTTAACAGTTTTTATAAGTAATTGGTATGTAGACTATTTAGATTTCCATTGTGTTCATAACTTGATGTTTCCTTGTTGTTGGGAAATTGTTGGGATATTTGACTGTTGTCTCTCTCTTTACCAGTATCTCACTGTGATAGTAAGTGCTTCTTCAGTAACTAGCATATATTTCCTTTTTTTTTTTTTTTGAGTTATTTCTTTGGGTTATAGCTCCGTTGGTGTCATTGTTTGAATCAGAGTATGAATGGTTTTGTAGCTCCTGCTAAATGATGAGAGATTATACTCAAGAAATAGTGGGCCAGAGTATAATCATTCATTATTTTGTGCATGATATCAGCAGCATGTTCCATCGCATAGTTTTTATTTCTATTATGCACATGAAAGCAGTTTAAAGATCCGAAAATATTACTGATGAGACCTCTCATGTTCGTTATCAGAAGACTTAATAGTGTTAAGGTGGCAGTACTGCCTTACGCTACCAGATTTCAGTATAATCCCTCTCAAAATCACAGCTTGCTTTTGTGTAGAAACTGACAAACTGATACTAAGGAACCCAGAAACAATCTTGAAAAGGAAGAATAAAATTGGAAGATACATACTTCCTAATCTCAAAACTTACTACAAAGTAATCGGGACAGAGTGGTACTGGCTTAAGAATGGGCCTATAGATCAATGAAAGTTAAGTAACTCTGTACATTTATGGATCAATTGACTTTTGACAAGGGTAAATCGATAGGCAAAAAATAGTCTTTTCAACAAATGGTGCGAAGACAACTGAATATCCACATGCAAATAAATGAAGTTGGACCTTATACGGAATTTAAGAATGAATACATATGGATCATAGACTAAATGTAAGAGCTAAAACCATAAATTTCTTGGGTGAGACAGGACGTCAAAAAAGCACAACAAAAGAAAACCAGATAAATTGAACTACATCAAAATTAAACACTTTTGTGCTGCAAAGAATATTGTCAAGAAAGTAAAAGGGGTGCCGGGGTGGCTAAGTCAGTTGAGTGTCCAACTCTTGATTTCAGCTCAGGTCATAATCCTAGGGCCATGGGATTGAGCCCCACACTGGGCTTTGTGCTGAATACGAAGCCTGCTTTAGATTCTTTCTCTCTACCTCTCTCCCCTGCTCACACTCTCTCTCTCAAAATAAAAAAAAATCTTTAAAAAAAAAAAAAAAAAGGTAGGACACTTTACTAAGCCACCCAGGTATCCATTGGATTCAACTCTTGATCCCAAATCTCAATCTTGGGGTTGTGAGTGCAAGCCCACGTGTTGGACTCCATGCTGGGCATGGAGCCCATTTAAGAGAGAAAAAAACCAGAAGGTAAATAGGCCACAGTATGGGAGAAAATATTTGCAACTTCCACATAGGACAAAGGACTTCTATACAGGGTATGTAAAGAACTCTTACAACTCAATTAAGAGACAAATAACCCAATTTTTAAAATAGGCATAGGATCTGAAGAGAACTTTCTCTAAAGAAAATATGCAGGTGACCAATAAGGACGTGAAAAGATGATCAACATCATAAGTAATTATGAAGAAATGGAAATCAAAACCAAGTGAGATACTATTTAATATCTGCCAGACTACCTGTAATGAAGACAGCCAGTCACAGGTGCCGGCAAACATGTGGAGAAACTGGAACCCTCATTCATTGTTGGTGGGGATGTAAAGTAGCACAGCCACTTTGGAAAAATTTGGCGGTTGCTCAGAATATTAAGCATAGATTTACCATATGACCCAGAAGTCCCATTCCTGGGAATATACCCAAGAGAAATGAAAACATATGTCCATATTGCTATTTAATAGAGCAAAGAGTGGAAACAACTCAGATGTCCATCAGTTGATGAATGGATAAACAAGATGTGCATCCATACAATGGAATAAGTATATTCAACAATGAAAGGGAATGAAGTATGGATCCATATTCCAGTGTGTGTGAAACTAGGAAGAATGTTAAGTGAAAGCCAGTCACGAAACGCATATATTGTAGGATTCCATTTATGTGGAGTCTCCAGAAAGGCCGATCTATGGAAGCAGACAGATTATTGCTTCCTTAGGCCTGGGGCAATGAGTGGGTAGGGGGAGATGAGCAGGGGAGAGTGGGATAACTCTTAGCGGATGCAGGGTTTCTTGTTGGGCTGATGAAAATATTCTAAACTTCAATTCTGATACTGTTTGTGCAGCTCAGTGACTGTACTAAAAATGATGCTTTAAGTGGGTGACCCTTTTGATACTTGAATTACATCTTAAAGATGTCTCAAGGAAGTGTTACTGAGAATGTTTTCCATATGAATATATATAGTCCCTTTTACTTTGGATATAAGTTGTTGATGCAACCAAATGACTTCTGAGTAAAAAATAGTTTCCTGGAGCATCTGGGTGGCTCAGTTGGTTAAGCATTGTCGGAGTCTCGATTTCGGCTTAGGTCATGATCCCACAGTTCCTGAGATTGAGCCCTGTGTCGGGCTCTGTGCTGGCAGTGCAGAGCCTGCTTGGGATTAACTCTCTCCTTCTCTCTGCCCACCCCCATAAATAAATATAAATAAATAAATAATAAAATAGAAATAAATAAATAACTCTCTCCTACTCTCTCTCTCTAAATAAACTTAAAATATTTTCCTTACATATTTGCTCAAATTCTAATTTATGTCATTATAAGTAATTCTTATCATGTATATCTTCTAATACTTTGAGAACTATTACATTAAAAAAAATTTTTTTTGATGCTCTCATCTATATTTGAGGGAGAAAGAGTGCACGCGGGGAGGGGCAGAGAGAGGGAGACACAGAATCCAAAGCAGGCTCCAGGCTCTGAGCAGTCAGCACAGAATTTGATGCGGGCTCAAACCCATGAAGAGTGAGATCATGACTTGAGCCGAAGTTGGACGCCCAACCGAGCCACCCAGGCACTCCTAGAACTATTACATTTTATTGTGAAAATTTGAACATTCAAACATGTACGCATTTTTGTTATAACAGACTTCATTTCTTCAGATATTTATCTTCTACCCAAACTGGGACACATAGATAATCCTGTTTTCTTTTAGATTGTACATTGATGTTGTAGAAACTATTACATTCTCATACCTATTTGTATGTGTGAGATACAGATATCCTTTAATTCTGATTCCCACTGTAATTCAGGAATATTGACACTTTTGTTTTTCCTCCTGTTACTGAGTTAAACCCTTAAGATAGATGGAATCTGTTTTTTTCTTGCTAAATTCTTTTTTCTTTCTCCATTAATTTCTTTTGATCATGATAAGTATACTCTTTAATCCCCATCCCCTATTTCACCCATGCAAATAGCAAGATTTCATTCTTTTTACAACGGGATACTCCATTGCATATATTTACCACATATCTTCTTTATCCATTCATCAGTTGATGAACATTTGGACTGGTTCCATAATTTGGCTATTGTAAATAATGCTGCGTGTATCCCTTTAAATTAGTGTTTTCGTTTTTTTTGTTTTGTTTTGTTTTGTTTTTTGGTAAATACGGGGTAGTGCATTTCCTGGACTGTAGGGTAGTTCTATTTCTACTTTTTTTGAGGAACCTCCATACTGTTTTCCACAGTGGTTGCACTAGTTTACATTCCCACCAGCAGTACACACATGTTCTGTTTTTCCACATCCTCGCCAACACTTGTCTCTTGTTTTGATTTTAGCCATTCTGACAGGTGTGAGGTGATAGCTCCTTGTACTTTTGATTTGCATTTCCCTGATGATGAGTGATGTCGAGCATCCTTTCGTATGTCTCTTTGTCATCTGGATGTCTTCTTTGGAGAACTGTCTGCTCATGGCTTCTGCCCATTTTAATTGGAGTGTGTGTGTGTGTATGTGTGTGTGTGTGTGTGTGTTGAGTTGTATCACTTTATATAATTTGGGTACTAACCCTTTATCTGATAGGTCATTTGCAAATATCTTCTCCCATTCCATAGGTTGTCTTTTAGTTTTGTTAATTGTTCCCTTTGCTGTGCAGAAACTTTTTATTTTGATGTTTCAGTAGTTTTACTTTTATTTTCCTGGCCTGAGGAGACGTGTCTAGAAAAATGTTGCTGTGACTAGTGTCCAAGAAATTACTGACTGCGCTTTCTTCAAGGATTTTTATGGTTTCAGGTCTTAAGTTTAGGTCTCTAATCCATTTTTAGTTTATTTTTGTGTATGGTGAAAGAAAATGGTCTGGGTCCGTTCTTTTGGATGTAGCTGTCCAGTTTTCTTGACACCATTCATTGAGTAGACTGTCTTTTTCCCATTGTATTCATTTCTCCTCTGTCAAAGATTGGCCATGTAATTGTGGGCCCATTTCTGGGTTTTCTGATTTTTTTCCATTGATCTGTGTGCCTGTTTTTATGCCAGTACCATACTGTTTTAATTAATACCCCTTTATAATATAACTTGAGATCTGGAATTGTGATACCTTTAGTTTTCTTTTTCAAGATTGCTTTGGCTATTTGAGGACTTCTGTGGTTCCATAGAAATCTTAGGATAGTTTGTTCTGGTTCTGTGCAATACACTGTTGGTATTTTGATAGGGATTGCATTAAATGTACAGAATGCTTTGGATAGTGTAGACATTTTAACAATGTTTATTCTTCCAATCTGTGAGCATGGAATGTCTTCCCATTTCTTTGTGTCCTCTTGAATTTCTTTCTTCTTTGGAACTTTTCAGAGTATGGGTCTTTCACCTCTTTAGCTGAATTTATTCCTAGTTATTTTATTGTTTTTGGTGCAGTTGTAAATGGGATTGTTTTCTTAGTTTCACCTGCTGCTCCATCTTTAGTGTATGGGAATGCAACAGATTTCTATACATTGATTTGTATCCTGCGACTTTGCCAAATTCATTTACCAGTTCTAGTTGTTTTTTGCTGTAGTCATTAGGGTTTTCTATCTATACTATCATGTCATCTGCAAATAGGGAAAATTTTACTTCTTCCTTACCAATTTGTGTGTCTTTTGTGTCTTTTTGTTGTCTGATGGCTATAGCTATGACTTCAGTAATATGTTAATAAAACTGGTGAGTGGACATCCTTGTCTTGTTACAGACCTTAGGGGAAGAGCTCTCAGTTTTCCACCATTGAGTATGAAGTTGGCTATGGGTTTTTCATATATGGCCTTTATTATGTTGAGATATGTTCCCTCTAGACCTACTTTGCAGAGGGTTTTTATCGTGAATGGGTATTGTACTTTGTCAAATGCTTTTTCTGCGTTTGTAGAAATGATTTGTAGAAAGGATGGCTTTTATCCTTTCTGTTATTGATGTGATGTATCATGTTGATTGTTTTGCAAATATTGAACCACTCTTGCATCCTGCGAATAAATCCCACTTGATCATGGTGTATTTTTTTAATGTATTGTTCGATTTGGTTTGCTAACATTGTTGAGGATTTTGGCATCTATATTCATGAGAGATATTGGCCTGTAGTGTCCTTTTTTCATAGTGTCTTCATCTGGTTTTGGTCTCAGGGTAATATTGGCCCCATAGAATGAATTGAAAGGTTTTCCTTCTTCTTGTATTTTTTGGAATAATTTGAGAAGAGGTATTAACTGTTCTTTAGGGACACCTGGGTGGCTCAGTCTGTTAAGCATCTGATTCCTGATTTCGGCTGACAGCATTGAACCTGGTTGGTATTCTCTCTCTCCCTCTCTGCCCCTCCCTCACTTGCTCTTGTGCACTTGCTCTCTCAAAATAAATAGCTGCCCCCCCCTCCTCAAATCTCTTCTTTAGTATATGTGCTGCTGAAGCAAGCACTCAAATCTCTTCTTTAAATGTTTGGTAGAATTCACTTGTGAAGCCATCTGGTCCTGAACTTTAGTGTTTTAGGAGTTTTTTGATTATTATTTCAGTTTCATTGCTGGTAATTGGTCTGTTCAATTTTCTGTTTCTTCCTTCATTTTGGTAGGTTATATGTTTCTAGGAACTTACCCATTTTTTTTTCAAGTCCAATTTGTTGGCATATAATTTTTCATAATATTCTCTTGGAATTGTTTGTATTTCTGTGGTGTTGGTTGTTACTGCTCCTCTTTCATTAGTGGTTTTGTTTATTTGGGCGCTGTTTCTCTCTCTCACGCTCTCTGGCACTCGCTCTCACTCGCTTGCTCTCTGTCTCGGAGTCTGACTAGAGGTTTATCCATACTGATCATTTCAAAAATCAGCTCCTGGTTTCATTGATCTGTTCTACTGTTTTGTTTTTTTTTAAGTTTCTATCTCATTTATTTCTGCTCTAATCTTTATTATATCCTTCCTTTTGTTGGGCTTGGGTTCTTTTCTAGTTCCTTTAGGTATAAGGTTAGGTTGTTCAAGGTTTTTCTTGCTTCTTGAGGTAGGCCTGTATTAGTATAAACTACCCTCTTAAGAACCACTTTTGCTGCATCTCAGATTTTGGATCATTGTATTTTCATTTTGTTTCCGTGTAATTTTTTATTCTTTGATTTCTTGGTTGACATATTTATTGTTTAGTAGCATGTTATTTAACCTCCATGTATTTGTGCTCTTTCCAGACTTTCTTGTGATTGATTTCTCAATCAGAAAAGATGCAGATGGAGTCTATTTTTAAGATGTCTTTATATTTTTAAAATGACTGTTACTTAGCCTTGATAATTGTGATTTTATAATGTTTTGAATATATCATATATAAACTATTGCCATTAAAAGTACCTATTTAGTGGGTTCCTGGGTGGCTCAGTCAGTTAAGCATCTGACTTCAACTCAGGTCATGATATCACAGTTTGTGGGTTCAAGCCCCGCGTTGGGCTCTGTGCTTACAGCTTGGAGCTTTTTCGGATTCTGTGTCTGTCTGTCTATCTCTCTCTGCCCCTCCCCTGTCTCTCTCCCCCTCTCTCCCTCATAAATAAACATTAAAAAAAAAAAAGTACCTATTTAGTATTTTTGTCTACTTGTTTTCTCATATATATGCTTAACTATTAGTTTGTCAGTTTCTGTATATTATAGGGAGATTTTAATTGATACTTAGAATATTTCTTAATTTCTGGGGAATATCTGTTAATTTAGGGATGTCCCTTTATTCCATTACACCTTACCGTGTTTGTGTGTGTACATTTGTCCTATCCTGAATATAGTAAACAGGGGTCCCAGTAACATAAGTATGTGCAGTGTACACAGTTATTTTGGGATTAAGGAGGAACTAGAATTCAGGGCTTCTTTCTCACTCCAGTGTTATTTTGCCTTAATTTATTTGTTAATAAATTACACGTGTACACACACACATTATGTAATAAATACTTTATATGTGAGCAATATGTTTTATATGTAACTTCTAAGCAAATCACATATATTTCAATGTGAATATAAATACTCAAGGAGGCTTACTCGTTTTTTTAAAATATAATTTATTGTTAAATTGGCTTACATACAACACCCAGTGCTCATCCCAACAAGTGCCCTTCAAGGAGGCTTATTCTTAAATCTGAAATTTTTAAATCTGAAATTTAAATCTGAAATTTTTAAAAAATGAGTTGATTAGTAGACTATCTTTTTTGCATCTTGAAGAAGCAGGTCACTTAAAATAATGAAACCATTATTAAACAGTTGAATGTTATTTTTCTGTTATTTGAGTACCCATTGGAAATCAGTTCTTTAATAACATTTCTTCAATAATGTTTCAATATAAAACATCTTACTGTTGTATGCATTTTAGTTTTATATTGTACTTTTTCTGTTTCCACTTATTACTTTTTAAAAATATGCCAGTACCCTTAATAGATAGGTAAAAATGTGGTGTCACTTTTTATTTGTGGTATTTTTGTGCTATTTTATAAATTTGTGTCTATTTTATGATTGGGCTTTTGGATTACATTGGCTTTTAGATGTGATTCTTTATCCATTTATTTTTTTCTTCCATTTTATTTCTAGCTGTGTTCTTTGAAGTTCAGCTTGCATTTTGTTTTACTTGAGAGGGGTCAGGTAATATTGCTACAGTGAGAGATGTATTTGGTCTTTGTCCCTAGTTCCTGGCCCAGAGCTCTAAAACCTGGGAATTTCCTAAGTGAGAGGTGATAGAAGAGTATGTTGTTACTCATAACAAGCCCCTTCCAAGTTTATGTTAATGGGTTGACTGGTAATTCCCAGGTAGCTGCAGGAGGAGGGCTGGCTGGTAGGAAGGAGGGTTGGAACTTTCAGTAGCTCTTCCCACTGCCAACCTCCTGGAATGAGGAGGGGCTGGAGATTGAATTAGTCATCCAGACCAGTGATTTATCCAGTCAAGCCTACCTAATGGATCTTCCATTAAAATCCTAAATGATGGGGTTCAGAGAGCTTCTGGATAGGTGAACTCATCCATGTGCTGGGAGTGTGGCACACCCTAAACTCTAAGGGACAGAAGTTTCTGTGCTCCAGACCCTGTTTGGACCTTGTCCTATGGACCTCTTCCTCTGGCTGTTCATTTGTATTCTTTATAATGTCAGAAGTATTGCGAGTAGAAGAGATAGGTTTCCCATCAAGTTGCTCAAGGTTTAGTTCTATTAAATGTTCATTGCCCAGTGTCTTTGGTTGTTATGATTGATCACATTTATTATGTAAATTGTGTGGTGAGGCCTGCTCTGTCTGGTGGGTTTGTTTGAGTCTCTGTGTGGCCCTTGTCCTCTGCCTGGCAGTAGTCCAGAGCTAAGGGAACCTAAGGCATAGTTTTGCTGTTAAGATTCAGTGAGGTGATAATTGGGAGGCCCATGCAGCTCCTGGAGCTGTGAGTGAGTGCTAGTCATCATTGGCTGTAACGATGACAGAGCTGCTGTCAAGGCTGCGGCACCAATGGGGACAGCAACAGCATGTGCACTGAGAGAGCAGGACTGTATAGCAGGCAGGCAAGCAGTAAGCGGATGGAGATGTGGCCAGGCTTTGAGCAACATAAACACAGGCCTGCTGGAAGGGAAAGCATGGTGCGCTCACCATTGTGCTGCCCTCACAGCTGGGAAAAGCAGCACAAAAGTAGGGGGATCTGGGCCGGCTGTTTAGGGTGTGGGAATTTGAAGGTAGAGATCTGAGCATGGGGGGTTAGCCTGCATTCAAGCCCAGAGCCAAGGCTCCAGGTACTGGGAGATCCAAGCTCAGTGGGGCTGGAACATTTGGTGGGAGAGAGGCAGGTGGAATCGGGGTGACTGGGGAAACAATAGATCATTTGATTTTTGTTCCTCAGTCCAAATCTCCTTTCTCAAAGAGAAGTTCCTCGTTCCTATTTAATTGTGTATGTGTTACATGTGCATTGTTTTCCGTTGCCCTTCAGGGCTGTGTTTATTCCCGTTTCCATTTCTGCTTACCTGTTTTTGAGTAGATTTTTCTTTAATACCAGATTGAAAAAATGATTTTAATGTTTTACTTGTCTTTCAAACATGGGTTCGCATATCCATACAGTGTTCCAATCCTTTGTTCCTCACTCTTTGGATGCTAACGAGCATACTGTAAACTCCTTGAGAGGTGACAGTCTGGTTTTAGGAACTAGTATTTCTCACTTTTACCCTACCCCTTGTCCAGAGCTCTCGTAGGAAATTTTTTATTTTCTTACAGCATTGTATTGACCTTCCTGATTTTATGAATATGCACCTTTTTTAATTTTTTAAAAAAATTTTTTACATTTATTTATTTTTGAGAGACCGAGACAGACCATAAGTGGGGGAGGGGCAGACAGGGAGACACAGAATCCGAAACAGGCTCCAGGCTCTGAGCTGTCAGCACAGAGCCTGACATGGGGCTCGAACCCACAAACCGTCAGATCATGACCTGAGCCAAAGTCGGATGCTTAACTGACTGAGCCACCCAGACGGCCCTGTGAATATACACTCTTAACATTTGGGCACACTGAGTTCTTAAATCTGTGCATTGCTTTGTTTGGGATAGTAGTGTCCATTTCTCCACGATGTGTGATAGAAGACTTGTTAGCTCTGGAAATGTTGTCCTGTTGCTTCCGGGCTTCAGGTTTTGACATATAGCTTTGTAGAAAGAGCACTGGGCTAAGTCTGAAGGTCTGGTTTGGCTCTGTCATATACAGTAAAAACATTGTCTCCTTCCAGACCAGACAACTTGAAAGAGCTCTAAGACCTCTGTCAGGCCAGTTGACCTTCTCTGGCACTCTCTTTCTTCACGTGGAAAGTTAGGGTTTTTCTGAAGCGTCTGCCCCGCAGCCCTGATCTAATTGACTAGTTCGGACACGTTCCATGAAAAGAGGTTCCAAGCCAGGCAAATCAGGATATGCTGGGACTGCTCAGAGACTAGTTCTACACCGTGAGGGAGCTAGAGTATACAGGTGGGCCGTCTGTGTTTACCCAATTTATTTGACCAGGAAAATTCTTTTTTATACGGTAGCCTGTGAGACCTGAAGGGTTCAACAGAATACACTTTGAGAAACACTAGGCTGCATAATTTTTAAGGCTTTTTTCCCCGCAGCTTTGAAATTTTATAGTTCTGTGGATATACTTAAAGCGACGTAATTGCATGTTTTAAAAGGATAAGTTTTCTGGTATGTGATATATATCTCAACAAAGCTGTCATAAAAATTTTTATGGTTCCTTAATCTTCAGAACTAACTGTGTGGGATTGTTTCTGCTTTTTATAACTTGCCTTTAATTTCTTTGATTAAAAAAAAAAAAGTAGGAACTTGCCCATTTGACATCCTTTATAGAGAATGTCATTCAGTTGTAGGAAAACTTTTTCTTATTTAAAAAAAACTTTTTTTAACATTTATTTATTTTTGA
The DNA here is from genome assembly GCA_028646485.1 of Cryptoprocta ferox. Taxonomy (NCBI): domain Eukaryota; kingdom Metazoa; phylum Chordata; class Mammalia; order Carnivora; family Eupleridae; genus Cryptoprocta; species Cryptoprocta ferox. The sequence goes on from CM053566.1 coordinate 42,032,241, forward strand.
GGGACAGAGAGACAGAGCATGAGCAGGGGAGGGGCAGAGAGAGAGGGAGACAGAATCCAAAACAGTCTTCAGGCTCCAAGCTGTCAGCCCGAAGCCCGACACAGGGCTCGAACTCACAAACCACGAGATCATGACCTGAGCCAAAGTCGGACGTTTAACCGACTGAGCCACCCAGGCGCCCCAATTGTAGGAAAACTTCTTAAAGCTGCTTTCTGCATTTTCTCCATCTATTTTATTTTGAGTTGCTGCCTTTTGAGTAGTGTGATTTTTTGTAGATTAGTGTATCTGTATTTCTGTTGTCTTTGTTTTTCTGAGTTAATTCTTTGTACTATCTTCTTCACTGTTAATTTTAGTTTTTTGGTAGCATTTAAAAAAATTTTTTTAAGTGCATTTCTTTTAAATTTATTGCTGTTTTTCATATAAATTCCCTATCATTTTAAAAGGCAGCGTGGTGTAGCTGAAAAAGCCTCTGACTCAGCTCAAAACAGGCTCTTTTACTTCCTGACTGGCTGAGCATTCTGAGTCTGTGTCCTTGTGTGTAGAAAGAGGACAGTGCCTCCTGTGCTAGCCTTAAATAATGTGATGTGGATATGGTAAAGCACTAAGCACAAGGTACTTGCATAGGGCTTTTCCTATTTATACAGAATTGGTTCTGGGTTGTAAATCCAATATAAAGCACTTTCCGTGACAAATTTTGTCGACATCCTATGTGTAACTGTTGAGAGACCAAGGAAATGTATGTAACTGGTGCATTATTCACTTCGACTGCTCATTAGTGCTGGATTTGGTAACATTACTCTTTTTCAAGGGGATTGCTGTCCATGTGGAGGTGCTGAAATATAACTACCATATTCCATTATTTGTACATAGTCATATTTGCTGCCTGTGATGTAAAAGGCCTTCTGGGGGAATGCCAAGAGGAATAGAGAAAAAGTCCCTGCCCCAAAAGACATTCATAGTCTAACTATGAATAGCAGTGTTGAATGCATGAAAAGGTAATTGCTCAAGGCAATGAAAGTGCCAGATGAATGGGTGGTCACTGTGGGTGGGCATGACTGGGGGAGAGGAGGTGGAGGAGGTGGGACGGGAGGGATGAGAGAGCCACTTCCGGTCACCTTCTCAGGGAGGCCTTCCGTGACTGTGGTATTGGATGTGTTGGCCTCACTTCTGCCACTGGTCTCTGTCTCCTTTACCACTGCTCCTCATTTCTGCCCAGAGACTCCTTTTCACTGCACACACAGGATGAGGTCTCTTTCTTGTTTGCTCATGATCTGTCTCTCCCCATTAGAATGAGAAAGCAGGCTCCACAGGGCAGGAGCTCTGTCTATTTGGGTCATTGTTTATCTCAAATGCCTTGACCAGTGCCCAGCTCCAGACACCAGGGCTTCAAGAGTGAGTGTGAGTGTGTGCACCTTGAATGAATACTTGGGCCCCTTGCCCTTTGCCTTTCTTGGTCGTGCTGTGATAATAGTTGTATTTTTATAGCTCCTGGATTTTTGTCTGAATGGGAGCAGCCATATTTGTGGCATTTTGAAAAGTTCCCCTCATTATGCATAATTTGTAGATTCCTTGTGTATAGTGGTATTAAGGGCTCCATCCTCCCAGTCAAGGACTGTGTAAAACTAAAACATTAGGGGTGCCTGGATGGCTCAGTCAGTTGAGCTTCTGGCTCCTAGTTTCGGCTCAGGTCATGATCTCGTGGTTCGTGGGATCGAGCTCCACGTGGGGGTCTGGGCTGACAGTGCAGACTGCTTGGGATTATCTCTCTGCCCCTCCCCCTTTCATTTTCCCTCTCTCTTTCTCAAAAATAAATAATGCTTTGGTTTTAAAGTTTAAGGAAAAGACTGATAGAATTGATAGTACATGGATCAAAATATTGGTAGAACTGACATAAAAATGAACTCCTATATTATACTGTAAACAAAGTTTAAAAAAAATGAAGAATAAAGCTAGGATTAGTGTCCTTAACATAGAAAGAACTCTTACAAACATAGAACGTAATAAAAGGATAAACAGACAAAAAGAAAAATAGCCGAAATATCTATACACACAAGCCATAAAATAAGATGCACAAATAGTAACCTTTTACCCTCATGATAGAATCAATGAGCTGCAAATTAAAACAAGGGAGAACATAATTGGCAAATAGTGAACAAACATTCTCTGTTGGGAAAAGATTTAGGGAAATCGGTCTCTTATAAACTGTTGATACATATGTAAATTCAGAAAATCTTTGGGACATGTGGTCTAGTATTTATACAAATTACTCCACAATCTCTATGGGGAATAACTTAGATGTACCGTATACGCACTCCCACACATGGAGAGACCTACACATACACACACATGCATGCAGAGACCAAACCTGCCCCCATTCATCACCTGTAAGAAAAACTCCAGGAGTGGTTCTGAGTAGGAGGGAGGAGGAAGTAGTCTCATCTACTAGCCAAGGTCAGGTACTCATACCCTTCCTGAGACCTGGAAGCTTTTCCAGAGAAGTGGGACATTTCCAATTCCCATCACATACGGGAATGGCTCCCCAAAGAAAGGAGATCTCTGACAGCTGACGTATTCATTTCCTCGGGCTGCCATGACCAGGAGCCACAGAGTGGAGACAGAAATTAGTTTTCTTGTAGTCCTGAGATTGGAAGTCCAAAATCAAGGTGTCTGCAGGGTTGATTTTCTTCTGAGCCTCCTCTCCTTGGCTTGTAGATAGTCATCTTCTCCCTGTGTCTTCACGTGGTCTTTCCTGTGTGTGTGCACATGCCTTCGTCCTCGTCTCCTTCCTTCTTATAAGGCCTCCAGTTATATTGGATTAGGGCCTGCCCTAGAGACTTCATTTTGATGTAATTACCTCTTTAGAGACCTTACCTCCAAATACAGTCACATTCTGAGATACTAAGGATTAGGATTTCAACATAGGAATTTTGGGGGAACACAGTTTCACCCATCACAGCTGTCAGTGCCAATTAGTGTCTCCTTACAGGCTCTTGGGGTTTTCCTTTTCTTTTCACATGAAGGTCTCTGATACTCTGATAGCCTCTGAGTACAGCACCGGGCAAATTCATTCCCCAGAGGTCTCCAAATGGAAACATTCACATGCCAGTTTAAAATAGACTTGAATCACATGGTCTATTAAATCAGTGTAAAACAGCAAGAAGCAAGGGGGAAACAACACTCTTAGGATAGTGTGCAGGGGCAGGAGCAAAGGCCATGCCACCTGAGGCCCAGGGTGCACAATGTGTAATGTCTTGCTCCACTCTGTACATCACTGGCCATAGCTAAAACAGTGGACCCTAGGGGTTTTATTAGTTTTCTTGAGTTGAGTAGAGGACACAGGGTGCCAGAATGGGTATCACCAATGGATGGTCAAAGTTAAGGCCACCTGAAATTAACATCTTATGAATATTTAGTATTCTGAATATTTAGTGCTTTTTATATATTTAGTTTCATGTATATTTAGTACCCAGGTGCCTCATGAATATTAGATACTTAATGGCCTTTTCGTTCTCTTTTTCTTAATATATTTTTTTAAAGTTTATTTATTTTGAGGGGGTGGGGAGTGAGAAAGAGAGAGAGAGAGAGAGAGAGAGAGAGAGAGAGAGAGAATCCCAAGCAGGCTCCACACTGTCAATGCAGAGCCCAATGTGGGACTTGAACTCACCAACTGTGAAATCATGACCCAAACTGAGATCAAGAATCAGACACTTAACCGCCACCCAGGCGTCCCTAAACCCTTTCGTTCTCTAACACACACCCACAGGCTCTGTTTGCGAAGTACATGTTGTATTCTTGACATTCTGATGCGTCTCAGGAATTTCTGTGTGTGTGTGACAAACTCTGGTTATTGGTTCTTTAACACCTCTTGAAAGAATGTGCCTATATCTTACAAACTTCCATATCTCACAGCTGACAGTCCTCAAATGCATGTGAGAGTGGTCTACGTGGGAACACCCTCTCCTAGCGGCTGGGTCCCCAGGAACTATCATGTTCTTGGATTTGCCACCACAACAGTGATCTCCTCTCTGGTGTTTAACACCGCAGAATTACGTGGTACCAACATTTGAATACCAGCGGACTGGCTCTGAGCTGAGACCTTTTTTGTCAGTGATTTAGTGCTGTCATTTGACATTAAATATGGTTTGGAGGTGGCACAGAAGGAAACTGTTTGCTTGGGAAGTGGAATTTTGCCGTACAGATTCAGGGAAGTCTGGAACTTGATATTCTTTGGCACTAGAGTCTGGGTCAGGGCTCCAAAAGGACTTGGCCTTGTTTCCATTAACACCTTTTTTTTTTTTTTTTAACTACTCTAGAAAGGGAACCTTTTGCTTGCTATCTGAATTTCATGTATCCTCTCAGCTTGGTACTGCTAGTGGGAATCTTTGAATAGAATAGAATGTAACATTAGTAACTGCAAGCTTACTGTGCTGACTCTGAAAATTATTCAGACTTTTTGTGTCTTCATATTTGTACTTTGAGATCTTCACTTTTTTTAAAAAAAAAAGTTTATTTATTTTGAAAGAGAGTACATGTGAGCAGGGGAGGGGCAAGGAGAGAGAGCATCCCAAGTAGGCTCCATGCTGTCACCGTGGAGCCTGATGAGGGGTCCAATCTCAGGAACTGAGAGATCATGACCTGAACCAAAATCAAGAGTGGGACACTTAACTGACTGAGCCACCCAGGTGCCCCTGAGATCTTTACTTCTAAAGGGCTTTAAAAATATGTTGATGTGGAAATAGCTTCCATTTTTAAAATTGGAAAATGTGATTTGTGATCGTTTATATGTTTCCTTTTTCTTTGTCCCCTGTCTCTCCAGGTATGTCTGTGTTTGGGTTAGGCAAGAATACATATTTATATGTTTAGGGTAGAATTTTAACTCAAGTGGCTCTTAATTATGTCTGCAGGAAAGAATCTATAATTTCTCCCAGTGGTCTAAAAAAAATTGTGAGAAGCTTAATTACCATTTATTGCAAATCTTCTTTCTAAATGTTGGAAAACAGTATTGTGATTTCCCAGCACTACTGACAGGTGACATACACCTATTTTTAAAGACAGTGTATCTTCCCTAAGAGCATTGTGTGTGCATTAATTCATTTATTTCAAGATCTCCTGGAAATTATAAACAAAAATTTTCCCAAGGCCCAAAATTGCGTTGATTGTGAAGTTTGTACTGAAATCTCGTTCTGTTGACTGAAGTTTAATGTTCTTTGTGGTCATGTCTCCATTAAAGAAAAAGAATTCAAGTCATTGTATTTTAAACACTTTAAATGAATTATTCAATTGAAAGGCATGGCTTTATAGTCAACTAGTTTTTATAGTTCCAGAGCATAGAAAATGTGAAAATATTTTCTACAAGTCTGCAAATTCTGGTAGGATCCTGATCCCCAAACTCCTAGCCGAGAGCACTGAACAAAACCCTATAGGTCAACTTCATTCTGAACATAGAAGCTCAAAATAAATATTAGCAATTTAGATCCAACAATGTATCTTTTAAATCGCCGTATTATGACCTTAGTAGGGCTTATTTCAAAAAGGCCAGTATGGTTCAGCCTCAGGAAATGTGTTCCTGTTATAACCTGCAATAAAGAAGTAATTGATAAAACCACACAGTCCCATCAGTAGAGGCCCAAATAGCATTTAATGAAATCCACTTACAAAAAAAACAAAAACAAAAAAAACTTATTAGCAGATTAGAAATAGAAAGGGCATTTCTTTATTTGGTAAAGATGGCATCTACTAAAAACGTGCCTCAAGCTACATTTAATGTTGCAACGTTAGAACATCCTCGTTAAAGACGGAATAAAGTGAGGATGCGTGCTGTGCTTGCTAATAGCGTCTTCACTGGTGGTTCTGCCAATTAAGTCTCTTGTAGAGAAAGAGACAACACTGTCATTATTTGCAAATGATTTGAATGTCTCCCCAGATCCAAGAGAAAAAGCTAAAACAATCATGAGGATCCATGAATATAATAATGTGGCATATGCAGAATCGTCTTGGAAACATCCACAGTTTTCCTGCATACCGGCAGCATTCACTCAGGGAATATGATGGAGGAACAAAGCCCTTTGACAGTCACCACAAATATCATACATGGCCTAGGAGTACAGCCAACCAGAAAGAAGTCCTGAATGGCGGGAAGAACATGCTGTGTCTCTGTAGTAACAAAGCAGTACTTATACATTGTGCTGAATTTAATTTGGCAACAAGTATGCTCCATTTAATTTGGCAGACACTCCTGCTTTTGCAGATAATGCTTGCCAACATTATTTCCTCATTTTACCAGGGAAGAAATGGAGACTTCAGGCAGTTTCTGTGATGCAGAGTCCATGCATAATTCACAAGGCAAAAACCTTGGTTGTACTTAACCTCTGATTCTTGGCTTCACGGCTGTTTCACGCAGCCCGTTTTCTGTATCCTCTTGAGCCCAGCCATGTGTGTCTTTCCTCAAAAAATTAGGCTGTGAATCACGTATCAAATGGAAGATAATTCTTGTTTCTCTGTTGTGTTGTGGATATTACAATTTAAAATCCTAAAAACTCCAGTTGATTCTTTTTATTTTAAATTATTTGGGTGAAAAAGGGAAATCTGTTTTCACCATTTTAATGTCTGTTCATTGTAATTCCTTAATGAGTAATCAGACTGCAACTAGAATTAATTTTGTAGTTATGCTTATTCTTGGGATAGTATCCTTAAGCTCCATAGCAGTATCTCATCCTGTCAGAGTGCTGCTAACAGAAGGAGCAGTGGTACTTTCGTCACAGTTTAATTGTGAAAACAATACTCTGTACTCGTTTTCTTTTTTTATTATTATTTATTTATTTTTTAATAGTTTATTGTCAAGTTAGTTTCCATAAAACACCCAGCGCTCATCCCCACAAGTGCCCCCCTCCATGCCCATCACCTTCCTTCCCCTTTCCCCCTCCCCCTTGGGCCCTCAGTTTGTGTTCAGTATTCAAGGGTCTCTCGTGGTTTGCCTCCTCCCTCTCCCCAACTATTTCCCCCCTCCCCCTCCCCCATGGTCCTCTGTTAAGTTTGTCTTGTTACACTTATGAGTGAAAACATATGGTATCTGTCCTTCTCTGCCTGACTTATTTCACTTAGCATGACACCCTCGAGTTCCATCCACGTTGCCATGAATGGCAGTGAGAAAGAATGAAACCTGTACTCGTTTTCTAAGACAAATTGTCACGAACTTGGTGGCTTCAAACAGCAGACATTATTCTGACACTGCTCCGGAGGTCCAAAGTCCAGAATCCATTCCCCTGGCTGAAATCAAAGTGATCTGGGCCCCCCTCCCTCTAGAGGCCCAGGAGACCGTCCGTTTCTTGCCTCTTGTGGACTCTGATGGTTCCTGGGCTTGCGGCCGAGTCTGCAGTGTGCGCCTCTGTGATCATGTCGCCTCCTCCCCAGCGTGGGTCAGCTCTCTTTTTGCTTCCCTCTTATCAGGACACTTGTGATTGCATTTAGCTCCCGCCCCCCCATAATCCAGGATAATCTCCCCATTTCAAGGCCTTTAATCATGCCTGGATGTGCCCTGAGGAAGGCACGCTTTGGGGACAGAGCGGAGTGAATATTCGTCTGTGAATAGCTTGTTGACCTTGATTGAATGACTCCACCTCTTTGAACTTTGGCTTCTCCATCTGAAAATGGAACCGAATACATGCTGATCTCAAGTTTTTTGAAAGGGTTAAGAGAAACAGTGATGAATCAGATATGGGTTTTTTTTTTTTCCCTATACTTGCATTTAAAGCTTTGCTGTGATTTGTACCTCAAACCATTAGCATCCTAGGCACTTGGTAGTTGCCCGGTAATTATCGTTCACAAGTAGTTTTTGGTCTTCTGAAGGGCAGTGTGGCATTGCGTTGTCATGCGGCTGGAGACAGCATGGTGGCAGTGGCTCATCAGGAAGTGCGGGAGTGCAGCAGTTGAGGCTCAGGGATTTAGCAGACGGAGGGGATGCCTGCAAAGCAGAATCGCCAGCCCTGTGGTTTTGTGCAAACATGCTACATTGAGTGCGTGTGTGATGCGCAGGAAGAAGTGTTGATCCAGAAAGGGGAAATGTTAGGGACGGGGGTGAGGAGTGTCCCGCCAGCTCACTGCACAGCACACCTGTGCGTGCGCGCACATACACACGCACACGCATACCACATACAAGATAGACTTATAAATTTTTTGAAGAAAATTTTTTTGCCTCTTTGGGACCTTGGTGGCTGTGTGCTTACAGTCCAGTGTGAATATCTGACAGGGTTGGGCCTGTCTCCCATTCCTGAGAGGTTACCTCCAACTAGATGTAACCTCCTCAAGAACAGGAGTCACTGGTGCGGGGCTGTGTCTCCTCTCTTCGCTTCTGTGGATGGTGACAAGGGATTGAACTCCGTGGTCCGAACCGTTCCGGCACAGTGAGGCGTTACTGTGGGGCAGGAATAGTCACTGATTCAGCCAAGGCCTTTGTTAATGAGTCATTTGGCTTACGATGTTCTGAGTCACAGGCTGTCCTGAGGATTTCCCTGACTCATCTGGGTGGCATGTGGTGTTCAAGAGGCCTCCCTCAGTGACCATGCATCACTAAAGGAGCTGAAGAATGTGGCAGCCTCTCTTCTGTGATCCTTCCTGCCCCTGCCTGGCTGTCTGGGGAGGAGAGTCAGGAGGGGCCCTGGAAAGGAGGTGGCCAGGGAGCAGCAGAGAGGGCACATAAGGGAGCCCAGGGAGGGCTGCGTGTGGGGGGGTGGGTGTGGAGCAACGCCTGCAGGAGCAGGGAAGGCCCCCGGGGGTGCATCACTGAGAGCAGGCTGCACCAAATCTGTAAGGCATTCAGGATTTGTATCTGTTAACACCTGTCTTTGCTGTGTTTAGGATTGACTTTAACCGTTTTATGTTGCTGATTGCTTTTCAGGTGCTTTTATCAGGTGTTCTGGCATGAGGTTGGCAGGCTTTGAAAGGGCTCTTTAGTGGAAAGCAACACTGAATGTATTTAATCAGGAGTGAGAACAGTCATGGGTTCTGCTAGGCTCTGGACAGTGCTAGATGAATGCAAAAGTCAGAAGTGAGTGTTGGTAGAGGACATGTGATGACCGGGAGCAATCAGACAAAGCATCTTAGGTCCAGACCTAGTGACTGTGTGGCAGGGGGAGGGCGTCGCAGAAAGGAGAGCGAGCTGACGGTAGGACTAAAGGAGGCTTCACACAGTCACTTAGTACCCGTGGGGGTCTTTCCAGCCTGGGGCGGGTCCAGACACACTCCCTTTATTGTTTTTTATTGTGCTTTGCTGATTTGAGGTGTTTTGCAAATTGGAGGTTTGTGGCAACCCTGCATGAAGTCTCTTGGCGCCATGTCTCCAACAGCATCTGCTCACTTCATGTCTCTGCCACATTTGGGTAACTCTGGCAGTATTTTGAAATTTTTTTGGTTATTGTTAATGTGATCTGTGATTACAACTTGCTGAAAGCTCAGATGATGGCCAGCATTTTTTAGCAATAAAGTATGTTTTAATTAAGATATGCACACTGGTTTTTTGGCATCATACTATTACATACTTAATAAACAACAATATAATAAGAGCCTAACTTTTGTATGTACTGGGAAACCAGAAAATTCCTCTGACTTGCATTGTTGCAGTATTTGGATGTGAAACCAAACCTGTGGTTCTCTCTTAAGTATGCCTGTTGTATACACAGGAGGGTGAAATATAGACCCTGTTCTTGTAGAACTTCTCTATTAACAAGGGGCTGGATTAGCAGTTACAGTAGAGCAAGTCTTATGGTCCAAGTCTGAAGAGTATGCTATAGGAGTAGGCGTGAGCAAGCCCTCACTTGGTGGGGGTGGGACTGTCTCCTGCCAGAGCAAAAGAAGTGTTTTGTGCTCAGGTTCACTTCACAACTGAGGCCAATTGGAATGTTCCAGAAATCTTAAAAAAAATTTTCTTTTAAAGTTTATTTTTGAGAGAGCGAATGAGTGGGGGAGGGGCAGAGAGGGAGACAGAATTCGAAACAGGCTTCAGGCTCTGAGCAGTCAGCACAGAGTCCGATGAGGGGCTTGAACCCTCCAATCGTGAGATCATGACCTGAGCTGAAGTCGGGCACTTAACTGGCCGCACCACCCAGAAATCTTTAAATCATACTCTTCCATGCTGTTTAATCTGTTTAAAATGACTGTTAAGGAAGAAGACGCATTGGAATGAAGAGGATTGTAATGTTCATGGCAGATCTTAGCCAATAACTCTGTTTTCATTTTTTCCTCAGTGTCAAATCAACAGTGCCTTGACTTCTTTCCATACTGCTTTGGAACTTGCAATAGATCAGAGAGAGATCCAGCATGTCTGTCTGTATGAGATCGGTAAATATGAAATGTCTTTCCAGCTTCTTGTCACGACATGGCATTCATGCATTCCGCTTGTGCCTGGCTGGGTGTCTAGGGTCTTGTCCCACTTCCCACATGTCCCACATGTGCTTGTGCACATGTGCCTTATTAATGCTGTTCAGTTTGTGTCTTCTGTAAAACGCTTGCTGCCATTTACGGTAAGGCTTTGTCATCAGAACACCAGGGGTGATACTTATCTCCGTAATTGTCATTACTGTGTTAGAGTTTATTCTTGATAACATTTGATTTTAGGATGATAGATCCCGTGAAAAGAATTGACTAAAATTCATTTGTAAATAACCTCATTGGACTGCACGTTGGAATCCAAAACTAGGTTTTTCTCCCTAACGCTGGTGTTTACCTGAGAAGAAAAATACGGCCTGGGGGAGAGTTGGGGACATGGAGCCTGATCCCAGCCCTTCCGCCAACTAACTTGAAGACCTGGGATGAACTGTGTAAGCCTCATGGTCACCAGGAGTGTTCAGGGGCCCGCCCTCAGTGGTTGTGAGATTTAGATGCAGCAGGAGCGAGTGTCAGGCGGGGTCGCTGGTGCTCAGAACACCCTCCACGTGTATTAGCTTCCTTCCTTCCTCTCCCCTCCCTCCTGCAGACACATTTATCAGGAGATGTGGGAATATTTATTTGCTGACAGCCTTCTCCCTCTTCCCCAAAGTTGTTACTGAGTTTTTTGCTGACTGCACTAAAATTCTGTCCTATTACACTAGTAATTCCACAATCCTTTTCTGTAGCCGGTGCTCTGTCATGCAGATGAGAACCCACACAAGGCTGGGTTTGAAACAATGACACATTAATATATTTGTTAGGGTTTTAGCCCAGTAGGGCAGGGTCACATCATACAGCACCTAGAAGGGGAAGGATGAGGCCAGGGTGAGGAGAAATAAGGCAGTGATGGGATCAACAGGAGGACTGGAACCCAGAGGCTCCTTGTAGAGAGGAAAGGATGAATGGGGAGTGCACAGGAGGCATTGGACACCTGTCAAGTCGGGACCCTGGGATGCTTGCTGCTTGTCTTCTGTGGACATAGTTGTCTTCCTGAATAACTTTAAATCTTTTTAAAGAGAAGTACAAACTAAAAGACTGGGCACTACCCAGTAAAACAATATTGCATTTTAAATAACCTGTTACGGGTTAGGGAAAAGAGATGAGGTATGATCCATTGGAAAATATATTTTTATATGAGCTAAACCCTGCTTGAGCTCTGGGTAGTAGCCCTAATGTAGAATGGGACATATTTCAAAGAACTTGAATTAAGGCCTAGATTTGGTGGCCTTTTTTTTTCTTTTTCATTCTTAAGATACTGTCTTTTTTTTCTTCCACTTTTATTGAGACATAATCGATATATACTGTATTCAAGTTGTATGACCTAACAATTTGATATGTGCATGTATTGCAAAATGATTATGATGGCCTCTTTTTTTTTGGTGTAGCATTTTAAGGTTGGTGGCAGTACCGAGGGTTAGAGCTGAAGGAAGCTTGAAAATCATCGCAGCCAAACCCCTGAGGCCTGTTAGGAAGGTTAACCCAAGAAAAAGAAGCACAGTTATGACTTAGGCTCCTTATTCAGGTTCAGTACTACCTGTATCTATTTTGCATTTAATTCCCATCTTACGGGATGGACAGCCCCAGTTTTTACTTTTATATGTCCACTTCTTCTCCTGTCCTGTAGAATTGACACTGGGTTTTCTGGAAGTGTGGATCCCTCTCCTCCCTGTACTAAAAAGGCAGGTCCGGGATGGCACAAGGAAGCAGATACCACAACTTATAATGGAGGTGACACTGTGGATAGCAGAGAGCAGCGGCCTTCATTCCTCGGCTCTTTCCTCTTATTAGCTCTGTGGCCTTGACCAAGTCACCACCAACCTCTCCATGCCTTAGATTTCCTCCTTGGTAAAATGAGGACACCATCTGCCACCTTAGCAAGCCCCTAGTATAGTTAGAAGTATGCCTGGTGCCTGGCTCGGCTGGGCACACAAAGGGACTCCGGCAACGGCAGGGACTGTTGTAAAAATGAGGATAGAATTCCCTGCATTTTCGTGGCTGCCACTCCTTACCGGAATGCCTGTCCTGATGCTTTGATCTGGGAAAGATGAGGATTCTTTTTCAACTCTGCTGCCAACCTGCAGGATTGGGGGTGAGGGGGCACGTACTTAATTTCTCATTGGCTTGTCTCTATGTCTCACAAGGGTTTGAAAATTAATAATCATTAAGGAGCACGTGGGGGTGCTTGAAGACTTTTTGAGATCCTCATTATGTATATAATCTAACGGTATTCCTTCTTTTTCTGTGTCCGTGCCTGCTCTTGGAGGTACTGCGGTGCTCAGATTAATCTCACCACCCAAACTAGACTGTATGATACAAATTAGAGTGTTTTCTTGGAAATCTTTACGTCATTCTATATACTGCTTCATGGGTTGTGAAATCAGAAGTGCCTTGCCTTACTCAACAAGTCCCATTGAAAATAGTTAAGAGAAAAAAGATCACCTTTAGGTTTTCAGGTTGCGTGCATGTGGCACTGAGACCAAGATGGTCAGCCGTATCAGATTCCTAGCTTAAAGACAGGATATGAATCACGACTTTAGGGTCCCCTACTAACTATATTTCTCTCATAGGTTGGTGCAGCATGATAGAGCTGAATTTCAAGGATGCATTTGATTCCTTTGAGAGGCTGAAAAATGAGTCCAGGTGGTCCCAGTGCTATTATGCCTATTTAACTGCAGGTGAGTAGCCCACTTCTTCGGGGAGTTCACCACACACATGGGCGGATGGGAGGGAGCCTGCAAGAGGATGTGGGGTTCTCGCTCCTCTCCTTCCTTTTCTGCAGTATGTTAATGTTCTGTGCTACCAGGTCCCACAGTGTAGATTGACAGGCCTGTACGCCAGCTCCTCCTCTCGGCTGGTTTGGTCACAGGCTCTGCCTAGAAAATGCTTATTATGAGGGTTTCTGTGTTTTGCCCCAAGCGGCCTCAGCCTATGCTTAACTCTTATCCTTTACTTTCTACGATATGGTTTTTAGTTTTTAAGAATTTAAATAGTTTTTAAGGAATTTAACATGTCTCTTAAATTGTGTATTTTTGTTTGGATCATTAGTGCCCTGGTTACAAAGTTGCATTTGAGTAGTCTGCTCCAGCCTCATTTTACTTATTAACCTTGTTAGATTTACAGTGTGATTTCGCAGAACATGAGGTATTTAGCAGGGACACCTGTAATCGCTTTGGCCTCGTCTCAGGAGATACTTAAAGATATGCTGCCACCTGGTGGACAAAAGGGATGTCTGTGCCCTGAGATGCATAAAGTGCTGTCGTGCTGTCGTGCTGTCATGATGTACACTTGCAGAGGTGGAAACTGAAAGTACCAAGTGGCTGTAGGTTTTGTGCCTCTAATGATAAACTCTCCTCACACAGCCATATAAGTGATTCTCTAAAGTTCAAGATTAATGCAGACATAACTTTAAATTTTAACTATCTCCTTATTTCCCTGAATATTTGGATTTAATGAAACATTTCCTGTCATTCCAGTCCCTTAACTGATCTAAGAGAATTAACAGTGGAAGAATGCTTGTCCTGGATATTATAAAACTGCAGTTCATTACAAATTGATATGAAACCCATTTATACCTACACTCTTGACTGTAGTCCCCATAGGGCATCCATTTTTCTATGGCCCAGTAGCTTATGTTTGTCTCACGCCTTAAAAGTTGTTTTATAGAACCCACAGGCATCTCCAATGAAAGTAGCCTCAGTGTGCCCAGAATGTTGAATGGGTGAACTGAGAAGCAGAGGTCTTCACAACAGTGCAGCCTTCAGTTGTTAATGTGTTATTTAGTCACATAGTCACTTTTGGGCAGCTGTTGCTTTTTTAATCTTTGTTGACCATAGAATACAAAGAAACAACATGTGCAATGTGGCTATATAGAGAAGCATTTTTTCTCCACACATTGGAAATCCAGGACTATACCAGTTTGTAGGAGCTGATAAAGCATGAAAAACTAGTCTCTGCCTTTGCAAGGGGATTTTGTGCAGATAGTAAGAGGTGTCAAGAGCTCCACTACAAAGCATACACGGGAAGGGGACAGATCACTTCTGTCAAGCTATCCGCCATCTTGCAGGAGCTGCCATTTAATTGGCTGTGAAGGGCAGGTACATGTGGACAGGCAGAGCTAGAGAGGATGGGTGTTCAGGGACGAGAAACACTGCCACCAGGGGCTTAGTTTCCTGTAGCGTTCAACTGTAGTAAAATACATAAGAGTATCTCCCATGTTCACCATGTTTAAGTGTGTACAGTTCAGTGGCATGGCATGCATGGACATTGTTAGGTAGCCATCACCACCATCTGTCTGTTTTTTAAATTATGTGACTCTATAAGAATCTTATGAATTACCTGAGAAGGATGTCGAACTAGATGCCGCAGACATTACTGTTTTTCGTTGGCTTACTGTGTGACCATCGGCAAGTCATCTAATTTTCTTGGTCCTTTACATCCTCTGATCTATAGCCTGATGGGGTTGATATACCAAACAATCACTGCATTTCCTTCTGGTTTTGAAATGCTATCGCTGTGAGAGATGAGGTCATTTTGGATGAATTCACACCCCATCCTCTGGACCAAGGCCTCTTCCCCAGGGAGGGAATGTGGTTGTCCCTCCCTTGAACATTCAGCTTACTCCCTCGTACTCCCAGTAGAAAATCTGCCTCTCCCATCACCATGACATCCACAGTCTTCTCTGAGTCTTGGTGCCTCTGTTCTTTGGCCCTTCTGACAGCTGTCCATCCTCTGACATGCCATGGCTCTGTGCTCTGCATAACCACACCCCGAATTGTGAATAGAGGACCACCTAGTTTTAGGATCACTCAAATAAAGGAGGAATTAGCAAATCAATGGACGTTCCAGCTGGGGATTGAAAATATGTGCCAAAGATAGCATCTAAGAAAAAAAATTGATATAAATGAATTCAGTGCCATTGGAGTTGAGAAGAGTAGTTGGTAAAGTTGGTAAAGTTTCACCTTCAAAGATTTAAAGCAAAGAAAGTATGATTAAGTCTTTGCCTGGGGCTTGGGGTAGGATGAAGATTGTGTGCAGACTATCAAAATCTTACCATCTTCCAAGGCTCTCAGCCTGACTCCTAGGGCCTATCACTCCATCCTCTCTCTTTCTGAGCTTTTCCAAAAGCACTTTGGTTTTCCTACCCTCAAGTCTCTTATGAACATATACATTGTAGCTATAGGACTATGTGTATATCTTCTTCCTCCAGCTGAAATTTACATGCCTTTAGGGTTAAAGCATGTGTTTTCGTCATGTTCTTCTTGGTGGTTTGTAGGTGGTAGGTGGCCCAGGAACATGTGTAAGATTAATTTCATGACTTTATTTCCAGACAGAGAAGTATCCTCCATCCACCATGAAGCTTCATGATCTTCTTGGCTCCTTAACGTTCTTTCCTAGATTCCTTTTTTTCCACTTTCTGAGCATGTGAACTTCAGCTGGGAATTTTATCACATTCAAGTCTAATACCCAGCAAGAGGACCAGGACCACGATTTTCCTGTATGTCCCCACAAAGCTCTGGGAACCCAGTTAGTTGGGAAGTAGTTGTCGAGTCAGTGGTGCGACAATCAACAGGATGCTGTAGGCCTCTGTGTGACACTTGCTCCCTTGTTTTTCTTTGCTAACATTTTCCAAGTGCCATCAACCTGAGTATCTTTCTGTGACATTTTCCCCCCAATACTTAAGGAGTACAACAATCGTTTCTTGCAGTTTGTCAGGGAGCCACCGGTGACGTGGATGGGGCGCAGATAGTGTTTAAAGAAGTTCAGAAACTCTTCAAAAGGAAAAACAATCAAATTGAACAATTCTCAGTGAAAAAGGTACGTTGGAGCCCATTGATCTGGTGTGTTGTTTATGGCATTCGTAACCAACAACATTTTGGAAGGGTTTTAGGAAATCCTATTCAAATCCAGTGACTTACTTGCTAGTGCTCTTCGCCACCATGGAGAAGATTTACCACCATGGTCATACCTCCTTTGAATGGAAAGGACTGGTTTTGCTGCATGTAATTAAAGCAGTTGTTATATCTTTGAGTGGGTAGACACATTACAGACCCTGTAGAGCTAATGAGCGTATCTGGAGAGGGAAAGCACCTGTCTGAAGAGTTGGGTGGTTTTAGAAGTACAGAAATTGGCAGAATCCAGGCAAGAGATACAGACTATTGATTCGCAATAATTTACTGAACACATCACATTTGGACCTTCTAAAAAACAAAAGCATGCAGTAGAAAGGCCCAAGACTGTAGAGACAAAGACCCTAATTTATTCTACACTTTTAAGAATAAAAGCTGAATTGGTGTGGGTTACATGACACGTTGTCATATCCTGAATTTTCCATGATTTTAGTTTGTTATTAACGAATGAACATTTAGTGACTTAGCTTGAGTATAAACTCGATTATAATGTGGAAATACCACTGAGACCAAAAGTAGAAAATTAAAAAGTCAATCAAACCATAACTAAAATGCATCTAGTATTATATCTTCCATGTAAACCCGTATTAATTATTACTGGCCACCCAGCTTTTATAAATTCCTTTGGTGTAAACTGATGTGAATCCAGTTTCATCCCCATGTTTTCTGAATGTGCCCTGGATCTTAACAGTAGATGGAGTTGAATAATGAATGAAAGGCGTATCTGTCAATACATTAAAGTTTAGAAAGCAAAAAATTTTTATAGAGAGAGAAGTTCTCATTGTTAGCTTCGTTGGAGGGGGTTGTTTATGTCAGAGATGAACTGTGCATTTTTAATGTCTCGAGTATATGTTTTTATTTGAATTCATTTCCCCAAACCCAGCGTGATCATTCTCACACTTGCAGGCAGAGAGGTTTCGGAAGGTAGCTCCAACCAGAGCGCTGTGTGTGCTGGCCTCCATCGAAGTGTTATACCTGTGGAAAGCCCTTCCCAACTGCTCCTTCCCCAACCTGCAGAGGATGAGTCAAGGTAAACACAAAAACCGTACGCATCGGCCGGTTTCTTTGGTTTCCCATTAACGTTATCTGATTCAGAGAGTACAGATCTGTCATTCTTGGATTAGGTGGTGTGGTGACGAAGAACGTTCCGTTGCTTATAGATGACAGGTGCAGACAGCACAGGAATGTGCGGACATGTTTGCATCATTAGCGGTGTGTGCTGAGGGACACTGACAGCAAAGTGTTGCCGATTTTTAGAGCCCTGGGGGTTGCTGGAAGCACACACTGTTTTCTTCCCAACAAAAGCTCTTTGTTTTATATAGGCTTGATTCACATTTATTAAAGTGCACAAATAGTAAGTATCTGGTTCATTCAGTTTTGACAAATCTATGGTGGCATCTACCGCCACAGTGAAGATGTAGAACATTCCCAACCACCCCTATAATTTCCCTTGTGCACTTTTTCGGTCAGTCCCCACCCCAAGTCAACCACTGTTCTGATTTCTCTCTCCACAGATTACTTTTGCCTGTCAGTGAACTTCATAGAAGTTCAGACCGCGTGTACTTTTCGTTGCTTGGCTTCCTCTGTATGGCATAGCCCCTGTGGGAGTGATCCATGTTGTAGCCCCTGTCAGTAGTTCGTTCCTCACACCTGCTGAGCGGCTCTCCACCGTGTGGCTAAATCTGTGCCACGGTGTGTTTATCTTTTCTCCTGTTAGCGGACGTTTGATTTGTTTCTGCTTTGTTAGCCGTCATGAGTAAAGCTGCTACAAACTAGGTATACGACATAAGTGTACTTGTCTTTTGTGTGGGCATCCATGCTCATTTATCTTGAGTAAATACCTAGGAGTGTAATTAGAAGCTTATTAGATTTTTGATTCACGTATTTAAAAAAAAACATAGGACCATAGGTTATCGTAATCTAGCCTTCATAAAGTCATTTTTATTATAGCTGTGGGAGAAGTTCACAGGGAGAATACACAATCTTAAAGCTTTATTGGTTATTAAAGAAATACTGTAACATGTTTTTGCTAAAGGCTAATGGCAGACATTTGATTTTGTCTAATCTGGCACATTAGTTTGCTTTATCCTGCATTCTAGGGAAGTATAAAGGCAAATGATGTTGTCAGAGCTGTTTTTATAAGTGAGGAGACTGAAACTCAGAACAGTTAGGTGACATGCCCAGCTCCCACAGGAGCAGGTGTCGCTTCTGCTGGTCCGAGGATAACACACGGAGTGGTAGAGCTTCATCCTCCCCGGCAGCTTCATGCTCCAGGGAGCAGGGTGAGATTTACGGCATGCAGCTAGAGGTATGATTGCAACATGAGACTGTTCCGTCAAAAAAAAAAACATATGTCCAAAAAGATGTTTATTTTTTTTATTTCTTGAGAGAAAGAGGGAGGAGGAGCAGAGGAAGAGAGAGAGAGTCTCAAGCAGGCTCCACACACTCAGTGTGGAGCCTGACATAAGGCTTGATCTCATGACCCTGAGATCATGACCTGACCCAAAATCAAGAGTCAGACACTCAACCAATGAGACACCCAGGCATCCTCCAAAAATGGTTTTATAGAAGTAATCTTTGAAAATGTATTCTTAGTTGCATACTGCTGCCCTTTTTCAAAAGAGGTTTAATGTTAATGTTTGGACTTACTTGAAAATAGTCTGTTACTCATTGAAGAAAATTTTTGTCAGATTTCTTTACGGTCACACTTTTTGATCAAATGCAGAATTATCCATTCTTCCATTCTGTCACATACTTTTATCAGACTTCTTGGCAGGCACTTTTGCTTATTTCAAAAAAAAAAAAAGTTCCCCCTCAAAGGTAAAAACTTTTGTTAGTGGATATTCCAGAGATCAAAGCAATCCAACTCCAAAAGAAGTTGTGTGCAGAGGCCCTGTAATTAGAGTGTGCAGCCCTCCTAAGGGGGGATTGCTTGAAAGAAAACAAACTTTTCATGGATGTGCAAATTTTGCTATGTCCATTTCAAAAGGATACGCATAATTTAAAACCCATCTAGATGCAAGTCTAGAATGTCTAGCAATGTCTAACTCAAAGGAACAATACAGAATTTCATTCTTGGTAATGCACAAATACGAGATTGTGTAGAGATAATTCAGACGTAAATACAGATATAAAATAGGCTGTAATTGGCATGCACAGAAATGATTATCACTTAATGTGACTGAATATTCTCCAAATCCCTTTCCAGGTATCAAAATAAATAGCAGTGATGTGGTCATGGAGAAAGGGAGGCTCTTGAGTAAACATGATAGAATTCTTTAATATCTTTGTTAAATATTAGTGCAGTTTTGAGATCGATTAGTTTCTATCATTCCCCAGCGTTAAGCAGTAATGATCCAAATCTATTCAGCCATGTAGAGTACAGAGAAGATCTCTGTAGAATAATAGTTCCAGAAAACACTGGTAGTGGATGATGCATAAATTAAATGCCGACCCAGCTTTGTGTATTCAGCTTCTCAGACCCCCCACCCATCTGTAACTTGTTTCATCAGCAGATGTAGTTGGTTTCTTATGTTCTTATCTTCTGGGTTCATCATAGCCCTTCCCCCACCCTATGCACCGCATTCTTCCTCAGCATTTTATTTATTTATTCATTCATTCATTCATTCATCCATTTATTTTTAAACACTTAAATGTTTATTTTTCAGAGGGAGGGAGAGAGAGGGAAGGAGGGGAGGGAGGGAGAGAATGAATGAGCACACAAGCTGGGGAGGGGCAAAGAGAGGAAGACACGGAATCTGAAGCAGGCTCCAGGCTCTGAGCTATAAACACAGAGCCCAATGCGGGGCTCAAATACACAAACTATGAGATCATGACCTGAGCCGAAGTTTGGCACTTAACCAACCTAGCCACCCAGGTGCCCCTCTTCCTCTACATTTTAAAGATATTTCTGTATATCCTCAACAGAGTGCCCAGAGTGTTCCTATTAAATGACGCTAAATGTTATTTTGGGCCTCAGAACCCTCTGTGGTTTCCTCTCACTTGAAGTAAATGCCCAGATCCATTCAGTGGCCTACAGTGCTCTGTGGTCTGTCTACCACTCACCCGCCTCCTCTGCTCCATTGCCTCTCACTGCTCTTCCTCCTTGCTCACCAGGTTCCAGCCACACTCCTTACTGTTCTTGAACACACCAGGCACATGCTGGCTTCAGTGCCTTTGCACTTTCTCTTCTTTCTGCCTGCAAATGCGCTTCTAGACATCCACATGGCTCCTTCACTCATTTCCTCAGGTCCTTACCCAAATATCACCTTTTCATTGAGGCTTGAACCGTACACAGTTCAAGTGTGTGTGTATATGTATGTACATACATATGTGTGTCTATTTATAAAATCTTATCAAATCTCAGTATCCCTATTGGTCGGTCCATAGAAACGATTAACTTCCTTTCCTTCTCTGTTAGCTCCACTGTGTTTCCAATTTCCACCCTTTTCCTTTCTTTGGAAAAACTTCTGTAACATCCTCCAACATGTGTGCCCATCTGGCACGGTAGATGGCAAACTTCTTGAAGTGGAGGGGTGACGTCAGATGCCCACTCGGTGACGAGTGCAGTGCATCAGTACAGACGTGGAAGGGTGCCCACTGTATGGCTGATGAAATTAATATAGAATTTTTTTAAAGTATTGTTATAGTTTTAGGTTCTTAGCAAAATGGAATGGAAAATACTAGAATTTCCACATACCACGCCCCTCACTTCCCCATATACACAGCCTCCCCAGCCATCAACATCGCCCCAGATGGATACATTTGTTCCAGCCAGTGAACCAATGTTGACGCATCATTAGGGTGTAGTTGTACCTTAGGGTTCGCTCTTTGTTTCGTACATTCTGTGTGATTTGACAAATGTATACTGACATGTAGCCACCCTTAGAGATAGTATCCTGCAGAATAGGGTCACTGTGCTAAAAATCCTGTCTTCCAGCTGTTCCTCCCTCCCTCACTCTCCCTCCCCCAGACCTCTGGCAACTACTGCCTCCAAAGTTTTGCCTTTTCAAGAACGTCCTATAGTTGGAATCCTGCAGTATGTAGCCTTTGCAGGTTGTTTTCTTGTTCTTAGTAACAATATGATACAATTCCGAGTCCTCTTGGTGCTCAGACGTTTGATATCTTTGCCTTTCTTTGAATAAGGATATTCACTATTGGATGAGTGACAGGGGGCAGGATTGCAAACTGAATAAGTCACTAAACAATGAAATATTTAATTCGTGATGATATTTAAGAAATTAAGTGAATTATTATCCTTGCTGCTATTTTCACTTCTCCTTAAGCTTGCCATGAAGTGGACGATTCATCTGTCATTGGATTAAAGTATTTGCTTCTTGGTGCCATACACAAGTGTCTGGGAAACTCAGAAGATGCTGTTCAGGTAAGCTGTTAATGCCGCGGGTAAGGTACGTTAAGGCTAACATAGACCGTGAAAGTCTGTGCGTGTGCTTAGGAAAAAGGAAAATGGGAAAAGCATTCGACAAAACCAAACCTTCTGCCACAGTGTGACCTTTACCCTCTACCAGTCCAAGTCCTCTCCCCTCAGATGCTACAAGGAGATAGTGGTTAATACTAGTTAGTAATGTAAGTTCAGATTCTTAGAGTGCTTCTTTACACTCAGGCTTCTCTTCCGGCAGGAGTTCCTTATCAAAAATGACAGTCTCAGTTGGAGGAGGAGGAAATGAGGATGCAGACAGTTTTAAAGGAACAAAATGAAGCCTCATAGTTAGATAAATCCCCAAAATGATCAGATATGTTAGCGTGTGTTCACTTTTCCTGTGTCTGTAACTGCAGATTACCAACCAAAGCAATGCTGGAGGTGAGGTCTACAAAAGTGTTTCCTTACGATACTCTGTGTACATACTATATGGAAAAGAGCCATTTGTTATTTTTAAACATGGTGGGGGGAATTTTTCTGAGGTTTTTGTGTGGTTGGATGTTCTGAAGTATATCCCCGTGTAATTTTGATTGTTCTTTGAAAGAGTTCATGTACAGTAGTAGGGGACTTTGGCTTTTAAGTCCTAGAGTGTTGACATACTTGATATACTTACAATTTTAAATTAATTTACCAGCATGGGGTCATGATAGTTATTATACAGCTCTGAGTAGCCTGCTTTAGATCATATACTTAAGTATCAGCAAGATACAAGTCAAGATACGTGTCAAGAGCTGATTCTTGACTTGTGCACTTCCTGTTTCAAATATTGGTGTGTTAATTTGAGATGCAGATGAAGATGTTTTCAGCAACAAAGTCAGTAGAGGCTAGGTTGTCAACTGGGAAAATACGGAGCACAAATTGGGCTGACGGACGGGTAGCATAGCCTGGAGGCAAGCATGCAGGGGGCTTGTGAGATATGGATGAGGGTGGGAAGAAATAAGGTGTCAAACAAAAAGAGAACATCTGATCTCAAGTGCCCCTTTCTGCCTCCTGAAGATGCGATGAACCTTACGTAGGAAAATGAGTTAATTGTAATAACACTTGTATTACTTTCAGTTCTTTCAGCGCGCTGTTAAAGATGAGTTGTGTCGTCAGAGTAACTTATACGTCCAGCCGTATGCTTGCTATGAACTTGGCTGTCTTCTATTAGACAAACCGGAGGTAAGACCTTAACGCGCAGGTGAGCAGGCATGAAGCATCCTTTGTTTAAAGTCAGGGAATTGAACATAGTGGGTTTTTGGTTTTGTTTTTGCTTTCCTTGATGTCATGCAGGATGAATCCAAGAAGCGAGCAATTCTCTTTTACTGTATTTAATGAGGCAGTTTCTTCCCTGGAATTAGAAGAAGAAATGTTCCTTTTTGGACAAAAACTCATTTGAGGGGAAAATCATTGCCTTTTGTAGAACGGTATGATACGATGTAGTGCGGCTTATTCAGAAGAACATGGGTTTGCATTCTGATTCTAGCTCTGCCTTCACCTTAGTGTAGGCTGCTGGTTATGTCACTGAACTACGTATCTTTCTCCTGATACGTGTAACAGGATGAAAAATACCTGCCTTGCCAAGTGAATAGAGATGATGGTGAGAATAAATGAGGATGATGTGCTGGTTGCTCTAAAATTTTTAGAATGCTATATAAATTTGACAGTTACTATTAAGTTGTGTATTTAAGTATCCTGGGGCAGTTGGTTTTTTTTTTTTTTTTTTTTTTTTTAAACAACTGGATTTGCTTATACCTTCTTTAGAAGCTCAGTTACATAATACTAGCTTTTATAAGATTCTAATTTTTAGTAAGTTCATTATACTTTCAAATAAATAGACTTTCTAAAAGACCTCAATCAACAGAAATATGATTCAAGCCTGACCCTTAAATAGGTAGTCCATCTCACCAAATATAGGCTTGTCATTGGTGTAATTTCTTTGAAATTATAATTTTACCAAAGTAGAAATACGGCAAGTTTTGTGAATTTTGTGGAAAATCCTAACACCATATTCTTTAGGAAAAGTGTTACTCTTAATATATGACCTTAAAATGTATACTTAAAATATAACCAGGCTGGTCTGTTTCTGGAAGCCATGAAGATGATGTCCTCAACCAGTAATGCCTTCAAAAGATCTAACTTACTGATGTCAAGTAAACTTCTTAGTGATCATCAATTTTAGGTGGCTCAGTAAGATCTTAAGCTATAATAACTCTTCCAAGCTGTTAATCTCTTGTTGTATAGTGAGGGTTATGCACAATTATTTAGTAGTGCCTTAATGTGAACTTATTAACAAGCATCATTAAAGAAAAATTGAGTCAGTAAACTTGAATGAGCAGTTGACTTACCTCTGTGTCTGTGACTTGTTTTAATTTATCCTGTTATAACATTTTATGCTTCAGTATGTATAAATATAGATATTAAAAGATACTGTGTTTTTCTTACATGCATAGACTGTAGCAAGAGGCAGAGCTCTACTTCTTCAAGCAAAGGTAAAATACTGTATCTACCTTTTTCCAGGGCCCTTCTTTTCTCTGTTGTGTCCACTTGAGTCTGAAATTTGTGAGATGATTGCTCTGATTGATATTTCTGGAAAGGAAAAGTAATAACTGATTCAGCAAGCGCTTGATTTTTAAGTGAAATCACTAATACTGTAAGAAACTCATGAAATTGCCCGTCCTGCTTTATAAGCCCACTTCTTGTTTGAGTGGGAAGATAATCTTTGATTTCATAACTACAGTCTTGAGTGAAGAATTTCTAATAGCAGGTTAGCCTGAGCACAATTCAAGACTTTCAGGAATAACACGAAGACAATTTTCCAAAGACAGCATTAATAACATTCTCCTGGACATATTAAAAATGAACCGGAAGTTTGAGGTTTGGGAAAGAAGAAAATTGAGTGGATGGGAAGTAGTGTGAGGGATTTCGCTTCCAGGAGCACGAAACTGTGGCTTATCTCGCAGTGTTTCTGAGGGCTTAGTTCACGGAGTCCATCAATCTCTCTCTTTGGTCTTACAGGAGGATTTCTCTGGCTACGACTTTGAAAACAGATTGCATGTCCGCATCCATGCTGCTCTGGCTTCTCTGAGGGAGCTGGTTCCTCAGTGATAGACTTGGAGTTCCTGCTCTGTCCCTCCCCACCAGGTTCTGCACTTTAAAATAAAAGCAGAGGACACAGCTCTTCCGGAAGCCCGAAGACCGGCTTTTCTTCTGAAAACCACCTGTGCCAGGGACACATTTCCCAGTTAGGCTGACATAGTAAAGATCTCCTCTTTTAAACATATAGCTAAAAAGTAATAATAATGAGGATACTAGTAACTATAACTAATCACCTGGGGAGAGGGTTAAGTGACCTTGTTCAAACATTTTAGTTTTGTGATTTATTATTTTTAAAATAAAAGCAAACTAAATATTCAACCTGTGATCTTCTAGGAACGCCTACCTTAAGCACACATCCAACTGCATAACACTAGGAAGCACCTGTAAAATTATCAGCAGTATTATGACATAGCATTTATAATGTGTTTTGAAAAAAATAAAAGTGCTTTCTAGCGTTTTACTTTATCCTCTAACTTGTGAACAACATAGCACAGATATTCTTATTCCCATTGTCTAGACAATGAAACTCAGGCACAAAAAGGCCAATTGACTTATCCCAATCGATTATTCCTGTTATCAGTGGAGCAGTGAATAGAACACAGACCTCCTGACCACAGAATATTCTTGTAAAACAAAATGTGTTAATAACCCAGAATTTCATGTTTTCCTTATTAAAATGCAAACGCTTTTCAGCTGAAGTTGTGTCATCACAAATACTTATCTCCAGATCGTCTACAGAATGCCTCAAAGTAATGAACACTTTTTTCCTTTGAAAGCCAACCACATAGAAACAAGTAGATAGTTTTACAATCAAAAGTAGAACTGTTTTTGCTAATTTATTAGAAAGCCTCGTCTATAGGCTAGATAAATAACACCTATATTTTAGGAGTTTCATTTTCTTTGTGATAAATTATCTCATTACCAGCTTTTGGAGGTCTTTTAACAAATTACTTGACAAGGTTATTCTTGAAGGAACATAGGTTTTTTTGTGTTTTTTTTTTTTTTTTTGCCTCAGAATATTTGCTGGTGAAGGATTTTGTAGGCTATTTATTGCCAAGATTTAAGCATTTTCTCCTTAGCTCAGGTTATTCTATAAAAGGAGTTCAAAGTTAATTTTTAATCCTTCATTGCTAATTTATTATTGTCATTTAATTCACCTGTTAGCCCAGTACTGCACATCTTTGGTTTTTGAAGTCTAAATACCTCAGTCACTTGAGAATTTTTGCCATAATCGTGTGCCTAACTTGGCTCAGGTTTAAGGTTAGATTTTTAAAAATTTATACTGCGCTAAAGAGAGTATCATCATGGGGTGTCACTTATTTACAAATCCTTGTAGCTGAAGCACGAGCTCATGTGATATACTTTAATATTTCTTTTAAACATAGGAGCAGCTAGGATGTCGACAGTTTTAACCTACTTAATCTGATTCTGAGGGAATGATAATTTCTTTGAAAGAAATAATTAGTCCTCACCGACTCTAACTAAATTATATTCATGATTCCTCACTTCCAAAGTGTTTTATTCATGTTGACTCTTTCTGGTGTGAATCCTGCATGGATTTTTGACCCTAGCTGGAGACAAAAGATTGCTCTCTTTACATTCAGTGAATGAGCAGATCCAGAAGCCAAGTAGATGCTTTCTGAAGAGAAAATTTGGTGTTTAAAAATACTGGAAGCCTAGTTTCATTGAGGCTTAAGGAATGAATGTTATGAATTTATGAGGCATGGCCCTAGCCATGTTGTCCTCTTGGCTATAGCATAGGAGCCAGACCTCCCAGTTAGGGTTCTGGAGCATTTTGAATCCTGAAGTTCTTGCTTCAGGTCATCCTCACTTGAATTTTCAGTTCAAATATTGTTTCAACTGTTACTCAGGCTTCAAAGACTACATGAAGCCCTGTACTTTAGCATTAAACAAAAATTATTCCCTGCACTCGCTGCTTTAAACATTCATTTGTATCTCTCTAGAAAGATTTCAGGATTCAAGTCAGTTTGTGTTCAGTTCACTGACCATTTTAATAGTCCAAGACTTAGGTCTGTTTGTAACTCTCATACGTCTGGTGCAGGATAGCCCCTGTGGTTTGTGTGAATTAACCGGGTGGTGGAGTATGGAGATGGGGTAGGTAATGATGCTAAAGTCTCTAACAAAAACCACAGTGCAGGTAGGTAGTACCATTAGATTGGAACCTGAGTGAGTACATTTTCGAGTTGAGTAATTCATAACATTTTCTGGCCTGTGTGCCATGACTTGACCAGCCTGTGAACTATGATCTGCCTGGAAACTTCGCTTGGTGTGAGTTGTTCTTTACCCCTCGCGGATGAAGAAAATAATCCTAGAACAAGAACAATTTGCATCTATGTGTACTTTTTTATGCTGGTATCATTCCTTTTTCATTCCTATTTTGGAGGCTCTTAAATGGATCTTCTAATTTATGAGTGTCAAATGTATTTTTTTATTAGATTTGCCTATGATGAGAGAAATCTCTAACGTATACTTACGTCCTCTGAACACATTTATAATTTGTCACAGTTTGGAGGCATGGTCTAATAATGTGATATATGTACCTTTGTTAACATATTTAAGCTTTTTTGATTAGGTTAAGTGTCTTTGATTTTAGCCCATGATAGCTAAGTATTTGAGCAAGTGAAGTATTTCAGATGTCACAGATAATTAGGAATTTATTGTTGTTTTGTACAAGTCAACGATTTATAGAGTTTGCATTTTTATGCTTCCAACTGAAAGGACAGTGCATTTTTGATTTTTAAAATAGACACACGTGTGTGTATGTGTATTCCTTTGCTGTGTAACTTTCTTAGTTGGTTGCTTCATTAAGCAAATTGTAGTGACAAGTCTACACACATGGATCTGAATCGATGAAGATACACATTGACAGTCACGATGTACTGTTTGGTGCTTCTTATATTTTTTTGAATCCTGTTGGTGGAATATTTTGTAGAAAAAATGGTTAAGCTCCTGTCATCCCAAAAAGATACATAGTAGAGGGAAGAGACTTGGAAGCATGGAAAGAGAAAAGAAGAGCAAGGGTTTGGGACCAGGAGACAGGGAAAGTTGGTCCATAGAAGATGTGTTCCTTCTTCAGTAAAGTGTAGATTGCCCAGTGCACATTGTGATTGGCTTTCTTGTGAAAATTAGGAAGGAGGTTGGGGTAATTGTAGCCTGGGTGAGCTCTGGGTTACACTTTGTCTCGCCATAAACCAATGGCTTGCAAATTTTAGTTGTACAAATTAGCCCTCTGAGAGTCTGACTCAGTAGCTATGAGGTAGAGTGTAGGAAAGCAGTTTTAACAAGCTCCTAAAAATGACTCCAATGCAGGTGGTCTAAATTAGAGCAACACTACCCTAGGATATCTTTTGGTAAGTATTTAGTAAATCTGAGAGAAGAGCCAAACACAATTATCTAGCAAGGTTATGCTCCCGGAGTATATTATCATGGGACCACTGAAGAAATGCTTCTAACCCATTGGCTTTCTAACATGGGAGATTGCTGAGTTTTAAAGAAGGATGTAGTCAGGTGAAAATGATGGCCAGAACATCTAAGGTCTTGGACCTGATGAGCAAAGACACAGAGGTGACAAACAGCATGTGTATTCAGGCCAGTCTCTGGAGAGTCAAGTGGGAACAAAATAAAATTTGAATTACGTGGAGGTCACACCAAGAACTTGGAACTTCCATGAAGTAAGGACGGGGAGCAAGGAGCAATGCAAAACAAAGTAGATTAACAGTTTGCATTTAGATCCCTAGCAACTGAAAGGGAGGACAAGAAGATTGTAAAACCACATGAAATCATTAAGAGTTCTAGAAATCAAAGCAGCGAATAGCAGTTTGAAAAGTTTCGGTTAAATGTTTTCACTGTAACAATTTGCCTTTCAGAGGGACTTGGACAAAAGTGTCATTGATGAAATGCGAAGAGAGTAAAGGCTGGACATGAATTGCAGATATTCTGCACAGTACCTAAGACCTGTGTGTCCAAGGTGGCCTGCCACAAGGTTAGGCTATAGAAGCATAAATGTCTCTAATTCCCAAAGACGCCATAAATGGGGTTTGTACTTGGGGTTTTTAGGTCAGTTGTATTTTGCCTTTGATAGTTAAATATATTATGAACCAAACCACCAGAAATCATAACAGCTTCATTTTACTTTTATTCACCAAAGGGGCTGGGGGCAGTGGCAAAGGGCAAGTACCATATGCAGACCTATCCTCACAGTCTAAATTTAGCATTTCTCCTTTTAAGGAGAATCTTCAGGAGAAGAGGGAGCCTGTTACATAATGGGCACCGAGTAACTTATTTGGAAGATTTAGTATCTGTAGAAAATGCTCTTTGAACCCTACATTGAGACTGGGGCCCTCAGCATTGCCTCTTATAAGAGCTCTGGAAGCCTTAACTTTAATGAATTTTTTTGTTTTTTTTTTTAATCATATCTATGCCTTGAAGACGTTTGATGGTTGATTTACAATGGTTCTTGTTTAAATATTTGAAAGTGAATTGCACTGAATTCCTTTTGGAGTTTGGTCATCATGATTATGGTGGTGGTGAATGCTCACCTCAAATATGTGAGCCTGAATAGGTGAAAGAGCAGGGAGCAGGTATTTGAAATGAGTCGATGTGCCTTTATTTTGGTCTGAATTGCAACAGGTTGCTGATAGTAGGGTTTGGGGAGGATGGGTTGTGCCTGAAGTATTGCCGGATCCCAATTACAGAAAGTGGAAGCTTTAAGATTATTGCCAAATTCTTCTCCCACAGGCGATTTTCTCAAAAGGCTTCGAAAGTATCGTGTTGCGTAAAATCATTCATTGTCTTTAACACTAGTGTTATGTATACCGTGACAGACTAGTCTTCCAAAAGGTGGCTGAAAAGAGTAACATTGGGGGGAAGGGGTAGTGTGAAGAGGTGAGGCAGCGACTGCAAGAAATGCCATAAATCTGTTTGTTTCCTTCTACACCAGGTCTTATTTTATAATGAGCGATGAGAAGTGTAAAAGCCATCACCTTGACGGACTTCTGACCATTTGGAAATGCCAGTTTCCCTATGCTCCTTTGTATTCTAGAAAAGGCGAAGCCCACCTGCCTGCCTGGCCTGCGGAGTTGGAGCCTCTGTCCCTTCGGCTCCCCATTGGCTGGGGACGCCGAGGCTGCGCCTCCTCTCGTGGCCGCCCGAGCCCTCAGCAGGGGGTGGGGGCTTTGTGACGCACGCCCTGACGCACGCTCTGACGTCCGCAGGGCTATAAATGCCTAGCTCCGAGCCCCGGCTCCTTCAGGAGCCGCCGGCAAGGGGGCAACGAGGAAGCTCTTGAGAGCGTAGCCGTAGCCGGAAAGGAAAAGGTGGGGCGAGTCTGGAAAAAGCCCCCCCACCCCCCCGCCCTGCGGTCCGGAGGCAGTTACGCCCTCAGGGCGCCTCTCGAGGCGGGCTCGGTGGACGATTCTTCTAGTGTTGGGGAAGATGGAGGGTCCTCGGAGTGGGAGGCCGCTGGGGAAGGGCAGGCTCACACCGGTGGGTGTGGCAGAGCGACGGGAGTCGGGGCGCGGGACTGACACCTGCGCCTCCTGAAGTAGACGCGGAACTGGGACGCCCGCTCTCCATTTCGCTGCCCTTCTTACCAAACAAACCCAACGACAAACCAAGCACAGACCCCAGCGTAGGCCTTGAGGGAGTGGCATGTATTGTTGACGTTTCCCGTGGCTCCGAAGCCCCCACTCGCGCGTCCTCGGCCTACAGCACCGGTGTGCTGCTCAGGCGTTAGCCCTGGGGGAGTGGGTAAAATGGAAGCTCACAGTTCAGCACAGGGGTCGGTGGTGTAAAAGTGGTTTGGGACAAATATTCTTTAAAGGAGAGATTTGGGGAGAATTAAGTGGTCGCTTTTTAAGCACTCCTCACTGTGTGTGTGTGTGAGAGAGAGAGAGAGCGAGCGAGAGACACGATCCGTTGGTGTAGTCCTGCTTTGGTGTCACAGTATTCTCAACTTGTTCAGGACAGTGGTCGCATGGGGCTGTGTTGTAGGACGCTCAGCATCCCAGGTCCTGGGACACTGAAAGGCCTGCACCTTCCCAGAGTGTGGTGTGGTTGGGGGGCGCCGTTTACCCACCGCCTGGGCTGAGAACCAATAGGATCACTGTACATCACTGTACGGCCGTTCTGTCTACGTTCTGTCCACGGTTGGTAGCCTCAACTGCTAACTGCCTACGGAAAGGGCGTTTGGGTAGCTCTGTCATGGGCCACTGGTAAGCGACTTTTCCAAACGTGACTCTCTACTTACACGGGTACAAAATGTGTATATACACACGCACACAAAGACAGTGGAAGTATATCTGTGGATCATACATACAATTACTGCCTCCGTCCCTTAACGTTTAGCGTATACCCTGCCAAAGCTGCACTAGTGTTTTTGTTTTTTGTTTGGTGCACAGGTGGTTTTTTAAACATGGTTTAATTCAGTAAAGGTCAAGTTGACTTACACTCTGAGAGTAGGCTTTCATTAAAGGATTCAATACACTTAATTATATCCTCAAAGGATTTGCTTTGACCAATAGAGATTCATGTTTTCTCCTGACCTTTGGGAAGATGAAATGTGCTTTTAAATATTCAGCATTTTGCTATGACACATTACTTTTTATTAGAGGTTGGCTCCTTCTATAATTGCTGTAACTAAGCCTGTGCAGCTTAGCTCTATGAAACTCGTTACTCTTGACTGTAGGGTTGTTGTTGACATGACGCATCATAGCACACTATTCTTCCCTTTATGAGGACCTGTGGGAGAAATTTCTCCTGGGGCTCAGTGTTGGGAATACCTGTGAGTCTCCCAGGCAGCTAAATTTTTTGTTTTTGTTTTTTTAATCTCAGAACCATGAATTATTTAACCAAGTGTTTCCTATTTTGTGATGGCTGCCTGGTGGCTCAGGGGCTGATTTGACACCACATCTCCATCAAAGTGTAGGAGTTATGGCTTGTATGGAGATACTAACCTTACCTATGGCTTCATCATATTTTTCCTACCATAATTTTTCCCGTAACCACTGAACTCCTTCCCTTAAATAGTTACTTTTACTCCTTACATGTATTTATAAACCTTCTGAAATCATCTTGTACAGTGAAACAGAACACACAGACACACACACTGACACAGTTTAGGACGGCAATCTCTGCGACTCTTGAGAATTACAGGTTAGCCTATGCAATACCCTTGGTACCACTTAAAATCCAGAAAGGCGGGAGAAGGGGGAGAGGGGAAATCTAGGGCAGAGGTTAAGGGAGGACAGGAGAAAAAAGAGAGGTGCGTATGGTAGTGGATGGTGTGATACCACAGTAAATTATACCTACTCTGATTAATGTTAAAGCAAAATTACAGGCTAAAAATTGTATACTGAAGGACAATTAACGTATCCAGGGATATATTTAGAAAAATGAGGGAAAAAATGTTTTCTCGTAGAAACTCTATTCTACAATTCTATATGATGAAGGTAAAAAAAAAAAAAAAAGCCAGGGCCCATGTAACTTCGAAAGATGTTGTTTACACAGAGATACACGAGCTTAATTTATCTTTTTTAAAATTCTACTGCATGAAATATTTACTAAACTTTACAGAAACAAGTTTTGTTTGGTTGGTTCTTCTTTGTTTCTACTATCATCCTGGAGTTCTTGCCAGGGCTTTCCCCAGGGGTTTCTCTAAGAGTACTGCATTGCTCATCTGCACATAATAAGCTATTGTGTGTGTGTGTGTGTACACACGTGCGTGTGCGTGTGCTACCATTAAGAATTAGCCCACGTTGCTAGAATAAATGCCTGAGAGATTAGAACTAAAGCTAATGATCTCTATAGGAGACAGATTTGTTGTCAGAAACTATCATATACTCTTTGTAAGACCTTGTTTTTCTTCATTATAGTTGAGATTACAGACATCCTGCACAAATGATTTCTTCAAAGCCCAGACTTGTCATACCTTACGGCCTCAAGACTCTGCTCGAGGGACTTAGCAGAGCCATTCTCAAAACCAACCCGCCAAACATCACCCAGTTTGCAGCAGATTATTTTAAAGAACTCATTGTGTTTAGAGAAGGTTTGTTATTCCTTGAGATTATCTATGTGTTGCTTTGAAAAGGACGGCATTTTAAGTTGGGAATTTGATGTATCTAATTTCCTGCATTTATTCCTTCAGGGAATACTTCTCTGGATATAAAAGATCTTGTTAAACACTTTTATCAGATTAAAGGTAAGTACCTCAAGTAGTAACAGTTTAATAATACTTGTTATAAATCATTGCATCATTGCTAGCATACATTCAAGCTTAACCATGATGCCCATAAATATTTTCTGTTTAATCACACTGATGCTTGTTTAAATAATCACACTGTTTCATTTTTATTATTGGATCCATTTTTTAAAAATCTGGAGACTGACATGTTGGAGGACTTAAAATCTTTAAAAGGCAAAAATAGGAAACACTTATCTTCTGCAAACCATTTGGTAAAATGAGACGTAGAACTGTGACTCAGACCCTTCCCAATGGCCCCTATTTTTAAGGAAGTACAGTGAACTTTGAAGAAAACTGGATGTTGTGGTAACACATGCACTCCTTAGGGAAGTTGTGTAAACACTCTTCTTGAAGATTTTTTTTTTTTATTAAGAAACATACATCCTTTTTTCTTTCTTGGTCCCTATGATAGGTTAACCGTAGTTCAGTCGGAGGGCAAGAGATCAGTTAGGTGTTTCTGACCATCTTTTCTGTTCCAAGTTTTGCATAGAAAGTAGTCTTCTCCAGCTCATCTCTGTGACACAGGGCTGTAATCTGCTTCGAAAAGAAGTGCTTTATGTGTATGTGTGTAAATGCGTGGATGTGACGGCATGAAACTGCATTGACAGAGGAGCACAGAAAAGTCAGATGGGGAGAAAGATCACCAAAAGCAGATCTTTGGGCAGATCACCAAAAGCAAAAGGGCCATCCCAAGGACAGGCATGCATGTCTCAAAGAATGGTAAGAAGAAGCTTTTGGCAGAGTTTTGTGGAGAAAATGGGAGACCAGAAAATGACTCCTGGTCAGGGAGAGACATAACAAAATAATTTTTGCTGCATTGGCTGACCAACATTTTGGAATGACTGTAGAGAAAGAAAAGGTACAATCAGTGAGTTTAAGCCACTTTTAATACTCTACCCTTTTGGTGATGTCAATAGGTAACATAGTCAAGATAGGGAGAAGTCAGGAGTAGGAACTAGGAAAATGTAAAAATCATGAGGATTTGAGTCTGCAGTGAAAGACCCAAAACAGAAAACAAGACTAAGACTAGTAAGAGTCAGCATTTGAAGGGGCAGGAGAGTCAATTGCTGTGGTTCAGGAATATTTTACTATCTAGTCTAGCTGCTTCCTGCAGGGTCCTGATGGCGTTCGTAGCTTACTGTGAGACACAGGTCTGGGATTTGCTTACCACCAGCAGGACATAGAAGTGCTAGAACAGACAACTCTCTCCTTCCCTATGAGGCTCCTTTCCCAAGAAGTCAAGGTTATTATGGGGTTTGTACTTATTAGTGCCCTCTACACCAGGAGCTATGTTTGAGAGGATTGGGATTGTGCAGGCTTACTATGTTTGAGAATGGTGATCAAGTCAGTAAACCCTTGTGGTGGGAGGTAACTAACTGGTAGCCTTTTTTCCCCCTAATTTTTTAAATGTTTATTTTTGAGAGAGAGGGAGAGACAGAGAGCAAGCAGGGGAGGGGCAGAGGGAGAGGGAGACACAGAATCTGAAGCAGGCTCCAGGCTGTGAGCTGTCAGCACAGAGCCCGACATGGGGCTCGAACTCACAAACTGTGAGATCATGACCT
Source organism: Cryptoprocta ferox (assembly GCA_028646485.1). Classification (NCBI taxonomy): domain Eukaryota; kingdom Metazoa; phylum Chordata; class Mammalia; order Carnivora; family Eupleridae; genus Cryptoprocta; species Cryptoprocta ferox. The sequence continues at coordinate 42,066,906 of CM053566.1, forward strand.
AAGCTGAAGTCAAATGCTCAAGTGCCTGAGCCACTCAGGCGCCTGACTGGTAGCTTTTGAGGCTAATTTGTGTACTGAAGAACGTATCCACTATTCAGCTTAGCAAGTGGACTAAATTAATGTGGATTACTTTAATTAACAGACTGAAATAATGGAACAGGTGTACTTTGGATAGAGGAAAGGAGAGGGAAATAAATGTGACTTTTCTCCTCCAGTAACTACAGGTGCCAAGGAAATGGACACAACCTACAGATAATCCTAAAACCCAGCTCACAGTACGGCTGTAGCCATAGACTGCTTTGCAGCAACAGAGTAGACATGAACATTGCTTATTCTAGTTTACTGGAGAGATGGGAAGGTAACATGAAGATATGAGCAGAAAATATATCGAGTTCATTGTTACTAATACCAGTTTGGCTCATTTATTTGCCTTTTATTTTTATATCAGCTGATTTCTTAATGGCAAACAGTGTCCATTAACTTAGGTCCCATCCTAGAGACTGCATGAGTCCTTTTATATCCAGGAAAGCATCGCTCTGGGCTAAAGGGGGACTATCTAGGGATATACAGGCAGTTTCCACTTGGTAGGCTGTTTCCTCCCCTGAATGACCTCCTCCTATCTTCTAACTGGCTTCATTCCCCAAATGCTATTCCTGTGGGAGTGCAATAAAAATAATAATAAATTATTCTCTCCAATAAAAATGTAGGTAGAACAAGTGGCACCCTCTCCTCTAAACAGACTTCCCTTCTGTGGATCCCCCTGTTATGTGTGGCGGCACCTATAGTACACGACATGCTCTGTTGGTCCCAAGGATTGTGGCTCTCCCAAGCTTTAAGTGATGTGCAGTATGGAAAAATGGACCATTCCTTGGGGACCATGTCAACTGACCCTTACTCTGGTCTTTCAGTCTCTCCAGCATGAGGCTAGGTCAACCTAAAGGAGATAGCACTTGCTGATGTGGGGCAAAGGCTAACTCCCATCCCTAATGCATTGGTCTTCATTCATCTCCCAACTATCAGATGTGACTGTGAAAGACATTTGTTTTATGTCTACAGTACATCCCTGCACATACTGTTTGTTTTATTTTAACACTTCATCCTGGATTTTTCTTGGAAGGAGGCCCATTTTCGGTAGGCTTCTTTATAGGACCAGCAGTGTTCACCCATCTCCCCAGTGCCTTTAAAAATTGATGCAAACTCAGGTGATGGAAGAGAGAGGAGGGAAAAAACCAGATATGAAGCATGCTTTCTCACTTCTCTTGTCTCTCATCATTTTCCTATTTTCCAAAGCCTAGGACCTTTGGGATGGTCCGTGCCTGTGTCCAGGCCTCCACTGTGGCATTTCAGCCATATATGCCCATTTCCAAAGCAGTTCATGCTGTGAGACACTTTCTTGGATCCCCTTCTTGTTTTTCTGCAATTTTATGAAACAGATCTCACTACCATATGAATCTGAAAGTGCCCCAATTTTTCAGTCTTCTCAGGAGAGTTTCTTCGTTAATAGAAATGAATCATTAATTGGGGAGATTTTAGAAACTCAGCTTATATATTAAGGCAAAAGAGTTGTCTCTTAGGTTCTACCACTTAGTAGTATATGGTAGGAAAAGAAAGGAAAAAGGAATGGAATTATTGAGTACAGGCAGACCTTGGAGATGTTGTGGGTTCAGTTCCAGACCACCATAATAAAGCAAATATTGCAATAAAGCCAGTCAAATGAACTTTTTTGGTTTCACAGTACATATAAAAAGTTATGTTTTATACTATGCAGTAGCCTATTCAGTGTGAAATAGCATTATGTCAAAAAAGTACATACCTTAATTAAAAAAAAAAACTTTATTGCAAAAAAGAAAAAGAGAAACTACCATCTGAGCTTCCAGAGAGATACCTTGATGTCAGTGGCTGCTGACTGATCAGGGTGGTGGTCCCAGAAAGCTGGGGCATCTGTAGCAATTTCTTAAAATAAGACAACAATCACGTTTGCCACATGGATTGACTCTTCACGAATGATTTCTCTATGGCATACGATACTATTTGATAGCATTTTATCCACAGTAGAACTTTTCAAATTAGAGTTAATCTTCCCAGACCCTGCTGCTGCTTGATCAACTAAGTTTATAGAATATTCTAAATTCTTTCAATAATCTTCACCCGGATTGTAGATCATCTCAAGAAACCATTTTCTTTGCTCATCCATAAGGAGCAACTCTTCCTTTGTTCAGGCGTGATCATGGGACTGCCGCAATTCAGTCCCATCTTCAGGGTCCACTCATAATTCTGGTTCTCTTGCTACTTCCATCCCATCTGCAGTGACCTCCCCCACTGAAGTCTTGAACACCTCAAAATCATCCAAGACTTTGGAATTAACTTCTTCCGGATGCCTGTTGATGTTGATATTTTGACCTCATTCCATGAATCATGAATGTTTTTAATGGAATCTAGATTGGTGATTCCTTTCCAAAGGTTTTCAACTGACTTTGCCCAGATCCATCAGAGGAATCATTATCTTTTGCAACTATAGCCTTACAAAATTTATTTCTTAAACAATGAGACCTGAAAGTTGAAATTACTTCTTGATTCATGGACTGCAGTATTGACGTATTAGAAGGTATGAAAAGCACGTTCACCTCATTGTATGTCTCCGTTAGAGCTCTTGGATGACCGACCAGGGGCATTGTCCCTGAGCAGTAACATTTTGAAAGGAATATTTTTCTCTGAGTGGCAGGTCTCAACACTGGGCTCAGAGTTTATTCAGTAAACCGGGGCACCTGGGTGGCTCAGTCAATTAAGCATGGGATTTCAGCTCAGGTCATGATTTCACAGTATGTGAGTTTGAGCCCCGCATTAGGCTTTGTGCTGACAGCTCAGAGCCTGGAGCCTGCTTCAGATTCTGTGTCTCCCTTTCTCTCTGCCCCTCCCCTGCTCATGTTCTGTGTGTGTGTCTCTCTCCCTAAAAAATAAACATTAAAAAATTATTTAATAAAAATATTCAGTAAATAATAGTGTGAACAGACGTGCCATTACCAGGCTTTGTTGTCCCATTTATAGAGCCTATGTAGAGTAGATTGAGCAAAATTCGTAAGAGCCCTAGGATTTTCAGAATGGGAAACGGGCACTGGCTTCAACTTAAAGTCACCAGCTGCAGTAGCCCCTAACAAGACAGTCAGATTGTCCTTTGGAGTTTTGCAGGCAGGCATTGACTTCTCTCTAGCTATGGAAGTCCTAGACAGCATCTTCTAATATAGGAACATCTCATCTACATTGAAAACGTGTTTAGTGCAGCCACCTTCAGTAACAATCTAGCTAGATCTCCTGGATCACTTGGTGTTTCACCCTGCAGTTTGATGTTATGGAGGTGGCTTCTTTCCTTAAACTTCATGAACCACTCCTGCTAGCTTCAGAGTTTTCTTCTGCAGCTTCCTCACCTCTCTCAGCCTTGACAGAATTGAAGAGTGTTAGGATCTTGCCCTGGATTAGGCTTTTGGTTTAAGGGAGTGTTGTGGCCAGTTGGATCTATCTAGAGCTAGAGCACTAAACCATTCTATCAGCAATAAGACTGTTTTGCTTTCTTATTGTTTATGTGTTCACTGGTTTAGCACTTTCAATTGCCTTTAAAAACTTTGCATTCACAGCTTGGCTAACTGGATGGCATTAGAGGCCCAGCTTTTAGCCTATCTCAGCTTTCACCATGCCTTCCTCACTAAGCTTAATCATTTCCTAGCTTTTGATTTCAAGTGAGAGACATGAGACTCTCTTTCACTTGAGCACTTAGAGGCCATTGTAGGGTTATCAACTGGCCTAATTTCAATATCACTGTGTCCTGGGGACTAGAGAAGTCCCAGGGGAGGGAGAGCACTGGAGGAATAGCCAGTCAGTGGCCTTGCTTAACCTAGGGTTGCCATGAACCTTCAGTTTGTAAAAACTGCAATACTTGCAAAGTGAAATAAAGTGTGATAAAATGAGCTACACCTGTATCTGTTTTGTCCTATGTACTTAACGATATATTTTGTTAATTCAGATAATTTTATAAGTAGGCAACATCATTGCAAGTTTACTTGAGAAATCTGATGCTTGGATGTGATTACATAACTTGTAAGCTCCTAAATATTAATTGGTGGAGTTAGGACTTAAACTGAGATCTTCCTAGAAGAATAAATTATGCTGTTTCTATAGTAAATAGCATCCTAGGATCCCTCTGGAAAAACCTGAAATTCTTGAACTGAAAGAGTGAAGGGAGAGGCATTTCAGCTTCCTTTCCGCACAGTAACTCCTGCTCTTTCACTTCTTCTTCCATCATCTTGTGTAGACACTGAAGCCAGACTGTGCTAGTTCTCATTTTTCCAGCACTGGGCGAGGAGGGAGGGCAGTGCTTTCCCATTCAGAGCGGCAACTGCCATCTCAACGCCACTCTCATCTTCCATCCCCCAAGCTTGATTCAGTCCAGTTTCTAGTATCAGCCCTGTCCTTCTTCTAGCAGAGGCAGGAAATAACTCTTCTAAAGAACCAGTATGGCCTAGGCCACCTGGGTCCCCAACTGCGTTACCCTGTTAACTTTTCTTACTACTCTTGGCCAAGAATGTCCAGGATTACTAACTACCAACATGCATTGTTGTTGATCTTTGGGCCCAATTTCAATTTCTATGCAGCACCATAGCAGTTATGCATATCATTACGTGCTGTCTTGAGTTACTTATTCATATTAAACATTTATAAAGCTTTTAGTTTAATTCTTCCTTTTAATGTTTTTATTTTTGATAGAGAGCTTGAACAGGGGAGGGGGAGAGGGAGAGGGAATCCCAAGGAGGCTTTGTGCTGTCAGCACAGAGCCCAATGCTGGGCTCAAACTCATGAAACAGTGAGATCATGACCTGAGCTGAAGTCAGGAGTTGGGTGCCTAACCAGCCTGGGCGCCCCAATGTTTAGTTTAATTCTTATGCCAAATCCTATTGTCATGTGTTATTTTCATAGTTGGTTACATATACTTGTATAGCTATTCTCTCATTAAGTAAATGAGAAATGTATCAATTTCAGGAAAGTCTATACTAGATTTTGTGATGCTCTCGTGCTTACTCTGCACTTTCCTGGGCATTTTTTTCAAGTAAGGCTGTGCTGATTCCCTAACCACAGATGGGTGTTGTGCCAAAATGATCCTTTAATCTCTTGAAGTCTTTTATTTGTCTAGATAGGGTGGTAATTTGTACCAAGGTAATAATTTCATTAAGTTTAAAAGGGTTCAAATGATTATGTGGTGGTGATGTTGGGGGTCGGGGGTGAAGGCTTGGGTCTTTTATGCTTTTCCATTGTGGTAAGGTTAATCAGTTGGGGGACTAGTCCATACAAAAGAAGGCAAACAAATCATTGAGCCCATTGATATAGTCAAGAGTTGGGATCAGATGGTTAGACGAGGGGCAGAAATACAGGGTTAGGATTGATAGAGGAAGCAGATATGGCAAAACCAGGAGAGTTAGGACATGGATACCAGGACACAAGAGTCAGTACATGAAGAACATCTTGGACCTTAGAAATGTATCTCTCTGCCATCCAGGAACTTTGCTAGCTCCCTATTCACAAAATCCAAACTCTTCAGTGTCGTGAGGATACTTTTGAAAAATACTAAACTAGTGTTTAGTACATTGATTTCAGATAGCCTCTGATTGTTCCTGTTTGCTCCATTCATCTCCACCCAGTGAAGCATTCATTTGCTTTAGGAGAAAAAGTGAAAATAGCTGGAGTAAGAAGTCGTTACTCAGTACTGAGTTTTGAAAGTTCATAGTAAGAAAGCTAACATGTTGGGAGTTTTTCAGGAGCCTTTTTTTAAAAAATATATATTTTAAAAACGTTTATTCATTTTTGAGAGGCAGAGAGTGAGGGAAATGCAGAATCTAAAGCAGGCTCCAGACACAGAGCCCGATGCGGGGGTCGAACTCTTGAACTGTGAGATCACGACCTGAGCCGATGTTGGTTGCTTAACCGACTAAGCCGCCCAGGCGCCCTCCCCCCAAAGGTTTTATTACATATATGCCACGGAAGTGGGGGGTAAAGACAGGATCTAAGCTCATCTAGTGCTGCAAAGGGAGGGGGAAATGAGAAGTCCTTCCTGGCAATGGGGCTGTGGTCCTAGGACAGGCGTAACTAGTGCCCACTGAGAGGGAGAGCGGTTATGAGGAAGGTAGGGAGAATCTGATGGGAATTCCCTAAAACCTGAACAAGAGCCTTGCTCTTTGCCTTCCTGGCTGCCTCTCAGAGAAGTGGTGTGAGGAGCATTGTTTAACGTAACCTCTGCTCCATTCAGCACCTCTACTGTAATTGTCACGATCAGACATTCGTAAAGTATTTATTTGTTGAATAAAAAGAATTCTGTTTGAAGCAGTAGATTAGAAATAATGGGGAGTCTTTCTCAGATGGGACTGAGAAGATTTCTGGTGCCCCAGCGCCTCCATGTGGCTTTTAGTTGGTCCAGATGTGTTTTGATTGTCCCCGAGTGCTGAAATCGCAGGGCCTCGGGCTGGGAAAGCACAATTACTCAACCCACAGGCAGAGAGCTATAGCACAGCATATCCAAGCTGGACTGAGTAATGCCGGCAGCTGGGCCCCAGATGCTCAAGAGGACCGAATCGGGAAGAGCTCTCCCAGGCCTTGAGCTAAGTAACAGGCCACATTTTCCACAGGGTGGGAATACTTCAGCAAGTACAGCCAAGTCAGAGACGACACCCAGGGCACCTGCAATAGGTGCTGTGCCTCCACCAGCGGTGACAGGCGGCAGGAGAGGGCAACGTGGGTCAGAGCCCGAGGGGACACTCACACTCCTTTAGAAGTAGGAAAACCTTCCATAAAAGAGCAATACCCCAAAAGATTGAATAATTAAAACTAAGTAACCAAAAGAGACTTTTAAACTAGAAGGGATAAATATTTTTAACCTGGATCAAGTAAATTTTGCCATTTGGAAATGAGCATTTTAATGCAGAGAAAGTAACGCTGTCTGACAAGTCTGTCACAGTATGTAAATTTTGATCCCATTACCAGACCCTGAATGCACATGCAGCTTCCTGCATCTGTCCTGCCTTTGCAGTCCTAGCCCCCATCAGGCACTGGACAGCTTGTCATCTCCTGGTGTTTGCTTTATGCTGCTCCTCTCTCCAGGAGTTCCTTTGCCCCTTCCAAGTCCTCCATATCCAAGTCCTGATTTCGTTTAACAAATATGTAAATTCCTACCCACTGGCAGATGCTGTGCTCAGTGAGGTTCAGTGGAAGAGGAAAGAGCTCCATTTGGCTCTGAGGGAGGGGCAGGTATCATACCTCACCTCCTATCATCAACAGCCATAAAGCAGAAAGTGAGCCCCTCATTCACCCTCGTAGCATTTTTCAAATTCTTGCACAGGGAAAGCGAGGCCAAGCAGAGAGAGTGGAAGTGTCCCTGGGAAGAGAAAATGGAGAAGCAGAGTTAGGAGCTACCAATGTGGCTGGGATTTGAGCAACAAAGTATCTTGAGGGGGGAGTATTTGCAGAGAAGGATCCCTCCAAAGGTCTGCAAAGCCTTTCCTTTGGGTTGCTGGCCAGCTCCTGGGTGACTCCCATGTGGAGGGCGGCTTGGGGCTTAGCTATGAGGATCTGTGGGGAGACTGGCAGCTGAGTTGGGGGGCTTGAGAAGTTGTGCGCTGCTGGGGGTGGGGGAGGTTGGGCCCAGCCGAGGTGAAGAGACTTGTGAAACTGGCCATGCAGTTGCGACCCCAGGAAGGTCACAGCCAAAGAACAATAAACCTTGTGGGAGGAGGAGGAACAAAACTGAAATACCCTTGGTGCTTTTCCTGCAGATAGTGTTCCGGTATTAGGGAAGTGTTTCCCGAGAGAATCCTCAGTACAGCAAGCAGATGTGAAAGCGTGCGATGAGGAAGGACTGAGGGACTTCGACAGGGCTTGGGGTGGGGGTGGGGGGCAGGCAGATGCTGAGCTGAGAAAAGGGGTTTACAGCAGTTTTCCAGTCCCAGGAGTTTCTGTATGTCATCAGCACTCGTCCTCCCATGCCATGGGAACTTCTTCATGGCCGGGGAATCACAGAGTCCACGCTTATGGACCCAGAGTTCTTTCTGCCCCTCTTGTCTGGGTCAGTACGACTTTGGCCACATGATCACGTCTCACCAGCAGGTGCTACCATTTTTAGCTTAGACTAGATGATGCTTCCTAATGTAGAAGTGTCCTGTAGTCCCCCAGTTTTCCAATTCATTGTTAAATTCTATATACGAATTTTCTTAAATTGAGGAATGTCTATTAAGTGACAGCATTTGTTTCATGAATAAGCTATTCCATCAGCTGAAGATGAGCTCACTTCCTGCTCAGGTTGAAGGCTTGCCCCCTCCCCTTGGGTTTTGTATCAAAGTTTAGATCAGGAGCTTCTTCCATGGAGGTTTCCAGCTGAATTCTAGGCAGAGTTATGGTCTTTCCCCTGATGCCAATTGGCTGAATGAAGGTGGTATCTGACTATGCGTTTTGTCACTGTGCTACTCAGGGTCCCTTAGTCCTCAGGAGATGAACTGAGGGATGTTTTGAGTGGACAAGGACAGGGAAGTTTCATTACCCACACGAAATCACCAATGTTGGGAAATAAAGCAAAACTCTTTTGTACTTGTATACGTACTGACATCTGAATGTTCTGTTACTGCTTTAAAATTGGGTGGTCAGGAAGTATATGCTTATTAACCCACCTGGCTGTTCTTTAGTAGAAAGATGGTCAGAAGGAACGACACAAGAGAAGAAACCAGAATGTGTAAAAGAACCGGTAGAAACACCTATAGTTTCCCAAGAACCTACACGGATGGAAAAATCTACGGACACGGAGGAGGACAATATAGCTGGACTGCTGTTGATCAACAAAACCACTCAGTTCCCATCAGTTTCCGCTGAGCTGTCCCCAGAGCCCGAGGAGTCGATCGGGGCTGCTCGAGGAGGCTCCAGTTCGAAGCCCACTACGCCTAAGGCTCTGAGCCCACCCGCGTCACCGGCTTCGGCAGCTGCCTCCACGGAGTTTGCGTATGTCCCAGCTGACCCAGCTCAGTTTGCTGCTCAGATGTTAGGTAACGTTGCGTCTGTTCATTCTGATCAATCTGACGTGTTAATGGTGGATGTGGCGACAAGTATGCCTCTGTCTTCCGAGGAGGTGCTGAGCTCAGAGGCTGCCCACGATGCCACAGCGGCCCCTCCCGCTGGGTATTCCACAGAGGTGGTGGGCCCGCGGGTTCCAAGCCAAACATCTGTCCATGTAGAGTTGGGTTCTAAACCTAAAGACGATGCAGCTGAGCCATCAACGGCTTCCTCCTTCCCCTTGCAGGATGAACAAGACCCTCCTCTTTATGATCAAGCTCCTGAGGTCCCTTTACAGACTGAGATTGAGGTCACCTCAGTCGTTCATATATCCTCTGTCTATAACGATGAGCCGGTGACTGAAGGGGTCACTTATGTCGAGCAAATACCAGAGCACATAGTTATCCCTTTCACTGATCACGTTGCTACTGTTAAAAAAAGTGCGCAGTCACCACCCGTGAGTCCCATTCCTGTAGCGCTCAGGAGACACTCCGGCAAAGACGTAGGTGCTGTAGAACGCGCACAGCCGGAGGAGGACGCAGAATATTCCTCGGTGAAAACGGAGGCAGAAGCAGTTCTGTACTCCAACACCTCTCTGAAAGGTCAGCCTGCACCCCTCCAGGATGCAGAGGGCTCTACCAAAGCAGTAGGCTCTGAAAAGTCTCTGCACCTTGAGATGGAGTTCACTACCCTGGTCTCTGGCACTCCTGGGCAGGAGGAACCCGGGGAAAACTCGGCCGCCCAGGAGACGGAGGTCAAACGTGTGCACTCTGGGGACGCTGCCAAAGCAGTGACTTCGGGTGCATCTGTAAGGTCATCTGGTGGTCCCCTGCCTCCTGTTCCAGAAGGTCTTACTGAGCCAGAATGGGAAGCAGCACCTGAACAAGGTTTGCTCGAGCCAGGTAAGAAAATGAGAAACTGGCAAAATTAACCATTACATTTCAGGTGACATCTATATTTCAGGTAGCCATTAGGTAGGCTCCCTATAGATCGATCAAAAGACTTTTAAATCATTTTTATAATGGAAAACCTGTGTAAAGGCTTTGTTGAATTTGAGATTTTACTCTTACGAGAGGAGTGATTTTTAAAGTGACATCACCAAAGCGTGGCCTCAACATTTGCTCACCCAGCACTTTTGGACGCAGCGCATGGAGTGACAAACCTTAAGAGCCAGCTGTCAGGCACGAAATGTGTGGTGACTGCTGTGGTGTCGGTTAGAAACTCCTCACTCGTGACCATAAAATCCAACTCCACAATGCCTTCCGGAGGCTGCGGCCCATGGCCCGTGAGAGAAATGGTGGTGTGTCGCCCCTGCTTTCGCCCTGCGGCAGGAGAGCTCTGTAAACGGGTGTGGGGAGCTGGCTCCCCCAGCTCCTGGCTGGGGGTCTCCTGCAGCCGAGGGGGCGGCCTCATAGCTGGACGGAGAAGACGGGTCAGGCCAAAGTTCTGTCACACGGGAGAGCACAGAGGACCACTGGGCACTGGAGCCGCTAAGATGACTGGTCTCCTTTTGTCAGCTCCCTCCCTGCTGCTTCCACCCTGCTGCTTCTGTGGCCGCTGGCCCTCCCCAGGGCTTTCCCGTGACACAGACATGGTTTGACCCCTATCTCAGTCTAATTATGGTGTTTGGTCTGCCACCCCTCTTGCCCTCTCCCTCTAGGGACTGATGGGCCACACAGAAGCCAACCTCCCCCATTCCCTTTGCAGAAACACTCTCAACTTTGACTCTTCCCAGAGCCAGAATGGCACAGTGTTACCACAGCAGGTGTTTGGGGATCAAATTCTGTCTGGCAGTGTGGCGGGGTTCTGCACAGCTGAAAAGTGGAGGGCAGTGCTGGGAGCTGGCCCGTGGACGGGCATTGCACTCGAGGCTTAAGCGGCACTGGCATCCCGAGTGCCTGTTCTCCAGGGCCTCGCCCTTTCTAAAGCACTATGAGGATATTTCTAATGGAAGACAGGGCTTGTCCATGATTTTAACTGGCTTGCAGAAGGATCAGTTGACAGTATCTGAAGCCACTGAAAACTTAGCAGCGTAATCATGTGCATAGTGTTATTTTCTTTCCTGGGGAAGAAGAAAAGCTGCACCGGGGACCTGGGGCCCAGTGCTCACAAGGCAAACTTGGCACACTCTGGGCAAAGTGCCACTCCTCCATCAGGAAGGCGTTTCACCTCTGTCCCATCTTCTGCGACTCAGTTCTCCACGACAGTACAGTCTTCATTAGGCAAGCCAAACTAGACATCATAGATTCCTGGGGGTTAGGTACATGGATGGCATTCCCCAGACCTCTTTTTCTTAAAGAACCTCTCTGGGACCAACAGGCCTCGCACTGCCCCCTGGGACCTATGATTTCAAGCCTTGCCTAAACGGGGTGCTCTCTGGGGTTCTGAGTCCCAGATTATGAGAACGGGTGGTGACGGTGCCTGTGAAGGGCCAGAGATATGTAATAATGTAACCAAAACATGATGCCCCGTGCGGACTTCCTAGTAAAGAAAAGTCACTCTGCAGATGCATTAACACTTTTTCAGTGGTTTCACATACCCTTCAATTGATTGATTCGGTAAAGCTACGAGTTTGGTAAAGTCCTGAGGACACAGTGACAGCCACGTCTAACGGGGGGCGTCCCTGGCAGCGGCACTTAGGATGGGATTGCTGCTTCAGCCGAGACACGAGCGCCCCTGCTGCCTGCTGTCCCAATGCTGTTCTCACTTTCCACCTGGACAGACCGGTCTTCTTCCACATTACCAAACACAATTTAGCCCTCTCTCTAGCATGCTTTATGGCACACATTTACCACTCCAGCTGCTTGTTTATATGCAAAGAAAACTTATAAAGACATTTCTGTGCATAGCGCCTGATACAGAGACCAAACCTTTAATGCCTGCAAATTTTTTTTTTTTATAGCCATAGCAGCAAGCGAAGCAGGACAACCACCACCATATTCTAACACGTGGACCCTTTATTGTCTAACTGATATGAATCAACAAAGTCGCCCATCACCGCCACCTGCACCTGGGCCTTTCCCCCAAGCAACCCTCTATTTATCTAATCCTAAGGATCCACAGTTTCTGCAGCCACCAAAAGTTACTTCTCCAACTTACGTGATGCTGGACGACAGCAAGAAGACCAGTGCCCCACCTTTTATTTTAGTAGGCTCGAATGTTCAGGAAGCTCAGGATTGGAAAACTCTTCCTGGACATGCTGTTGTTTCTCAGTCAGAGGTCTTGAAGAGATACGCTGCAGTCCAAGTACCCGTTGCGGTTCCTGCAGATCAGAAATTCCAGAAACCCACCCCAAACCCCCAGAATGGTAGTCTCCCTCCAAGTGGACAAGATGTCCCCAGATCACAAAGCCCAGTTTTTCTTTCCGTCGCATTCCCAGTAGAAGATGTAGCCAAAAAAGGTTCAGGATCTAGTGACAAACGTACTCCCTGCGGAAGTTATGGTATTGCTGGAGAAATAACCGTGACTGCCGTCCATGTCCGCAAAGCAGAAACTGGAAAGTGGTAGGTACATTTTCCTACGGTACCACGGGGGTCCTTCACTTGCTCATAGTGTTTGATTTGTTGACCTGGAGGTTGAGGTATTTATAAAAAATTGAATTGAGATATGCAAGGAGTTGGGGTATACTCAAATTTGATGTGGTTCTTATCTCCAAGTTCCTTACCCCCAATTACTAATACATGCACAGTAGGGGCTCTGCACCCTGAGGACTCACTGAGGACTTGGTGCTTAATACATGAACCGATCCACTCAATCACCTGTGAATATGGGTTCTTCATCTAGTCCCTGGAAGACACTAAAAAAGGGATAGATTTATAAGACAAAACAAAAAACATTCCGCAGGAATTCTATAATCTAATTGGCATGTTAAGGGGTAGGTCGGAGCAGAGACAAGACGTGAGCCCTGGGACAACTGGAGAGCGAGGTGAGAGACCATGTGTGGAGCACCCAGTAACTGCGGTATGTTTATTCCCTCTTAGAGGGAAGATTCACAGGAGATTTATGTAGTAGCAGCCTGGAAACACCTCGAAGAGCCCAAACTGGCATGAACTGTGGATAAGACAGTTTAATCACTCACAGCACATCTTTAAATTCTTCATCCACCCAGTACTTAATGGCACGTCCTGTGCTCGTCCCTCCTCCCTGACGTGTGCCGGCAGGGCAAGCCACCAGAGTTAATTACGCCGTGTGAAGTAGGGGGAACAAAACGAGATGCTGACAGGTGTTCAGGCCCAGATGCAAACTGACCACTGAGGGCCAAGGAGCCAGCCTTGCAGACGGCCCACAGCGCAGGCCTAGGGCGTGGAGAAGCAGGAGTATGAGACCTCCCTAAGAGAGAGAATGGGGTAGGAAGCCTGAAGACAGAGCTGGAGGGTGGGAGGTCACTGGAGGGAGCAGAGATGAGTTCAGGAGGCATGATACGATGCAACTGTTAAACCCACACACCCGTGAGTTCTGCTACTTAGAACAATTTGTGGGAATTTCAAGCTGAACATCTGATGGACAAAAGCTAGATTTCCTTCCCAGGCAGGTTCAAGTACTAGTGACTGTATTTAAGGAGACAACTCAGTTATCAAATCTTAGGCCTATGTGCCCTTCTTATTACCCCCTTTGTAGACTTTTAGTGGAACTGTCAAAATGGGTGTTCTCAGCATGAAATGCTGGGATAGTTCACTGCAAATACACAGGTAAATGAGTAGATAAGAATTTAATGACAAGAGCACACAGACCTTGCATTTCTGATCTGCCATTCTTTTTACATGTTCAGTTTCAAGATTAAACAGTTCCCTGTTTACATTCCTAACAGATGCTGGAAATGACACCATTTGAGTCAACGTTGAGTCTGCCACCCAGTGTAACTTGTCAATAAACTTACTGCAAGCATAAAGCCTTGGGTTCTCATTTTGTAATTTAGGACAACCAATTACAAAAGACCAGAAATCTTTTCAGACTTGTGTAGCCTTTTCCAACTCTGTATACACCACAGAAGAAAAAATTCCCACTCTAATTTCCTAGGTGGGCATTCCCACTTGGCAACTCCATGTTTGGGCGTATAGGAGGCAGCTCACGGTAATACTGTATTTACCCAGAGAACCATCCCCAGTGCCGATCGTCTCCTGAGCTGGTTAGCGCTGTGGCCCCTTGGACAGCAGGACCACGAGGACTTCTGTGCACGGGCCCTCAATATAGGGTTCTGTGAATTGCGGACATTAGTATATTTGAAAGTTTAAGAAACCACACCTTTGGGCAACATTCTAAAGCCTTTATTTAGCATCAGGTAGATTATTTCATTATAACACTTGTTAACTTCAAGACAGCCATTAAAATAATTTACTGGCAGCTACCTAAAGCCCCTTGGAGCAAGATCTCAGTTTCGGGGTTGGGTGGATAAATACCGTTAGATTAATGCACCCCAATGAAAGGGGCAAAGCTACTGTACAGTAGGTCTCCATACAGATTTTAAGTACATGGGGGCCCTGCCAACTTGAAATGCACAAGACCTCCTTTTGTATAGTTTGTTACTTACAATACATGAGTGCAACTTCATGTCTTTGGTGGCCTTTGCCACACACGGTGAAGCATTTAAAAAGGTTTGTCATTATGTAATGATGGTGATTAGAATCTATTTCTAGGGCATTTTGGTGAACTGCTAGATTTTATGCAAATTTTCAACTCAAACACCTTTTAATTCTAAGGACCGTGATTACAGAAAATTGTCAAAGTAAATTTAGAGCACTAAAATAAATGCCTTTTCCAGTTTAATTCTTTGGAATTTTCAAATCAGGAACACAAATTCTGAATATTCAGGTATTTTTTCTTTTTGGAAGTGGGAAGGGGTAAAATTGAGAGGATTAGTGTGAAGAAAAGCCATCTTTTTAACGTCTTTACACAATGACATAACCTTCTCTACGTTTGAGCACATTAACATTGTATAGAAGAGTTCTAAACACTTCAAAGTTACATCTAAAACATTCAAGCATGACAGCATAAAAATATTTAAAATAACTTGATTTGGGATTACTATATAATTCCATAAAGCTAACATTACATACAGTTGGGTATAAACCTTCAGTAAATATGGCAACAGCAACCATAAAAAAAGCATGTTCTCCACTCAGTTTCTCTTCCCTCTATAAACAGTGTTCCAAAGAAGTATGTTTGGATAGCAAAATTACCCATTTTTCCTGACTTTCTTCACCAATATCACCTCATGCCCTACTTTTGTTGAGTAAAATGCAAGTTATCTCATGAGCGGGTTTTTTCTTTAAAAGATGAGTAGAAACCAAGGAAAAAATTTAAAAACATAGGTTTAAGACTTATTTGTAGATTAGCCAAACACCCTGACTTGCCTGCATTTTAATAAATGTCAGGCAAATTGAAGTAGTTTCTGTCCCAGTAGCTGCCCGAGTAGAGCCAGTCCTGTGCTCCATTGTAGGGATTAGGACCTTGATGGAACCACCTGTTTAAAAAGAAAGGACAAGATTGATAGGGAAGCTGTCAGAAATCACAGGGCACCTGCCGCTTCATTCTGAGTCTGGGATTTCCAGAGAGACTTTTAAAGAAGTCCTACTGTTTTTAGAGGCCACCTATATACTATAGAAAGTAGTATTCCCTACACGGCAATGAGAAAGAATGAAATCTGGCCATTGGTAGCAA
>CM053566.1:42082734-42256093 GCA_028646485.1 Cryptoprocta ferox
AAAGGTTCATGGGGTGTTTTCCCAGCATTCAGCAACAGCACTCAACAGAAGTAGGATCTTCTGTCTAGTGGGAGTTTAAGAACAAAACTATTTGTGTAACTGTTCCTTCTCTAGCCGCGTTCCTTATCTTTCACCAGAAAGCATTTTATTTTTTTTTAAGGTTTAAGGATAGGGCAAAGAAATGAACTTTTTGGAACTTTGACAACATACCAGAGTAACAGGTAAGCTACTGGGTTCCGAGTTAATGCCCCCTAAACTCAAAGCAGAAGGGGAATGTCAGAGAAGTCAAATAATTTGCCCAAACTAGTAACTGGTATCAAACTTTAGTCTGATTTTAAAGACCATGATTTTTCCAATCTACTGTGCCACACCTAATCCACTAATCCTCACCTTCCTAGGTCTCCCATTTTCTAAAGGCTAACACGGATTCTTAGGTTGCATCTAGGGGGTTAACATCCTGATCTGTCTTTTCTAATTCTGCACAGAGCTGCCCTAATCATTTTCTTACCCTTTAAAAAACATCACCGGTTTCCAATAGGCCCAGCATTCTTCAGGTAATGGAAATGCAAAATCACTTGCTCAAAAGGTTCACAATTAAATTTGCATAACATTTTCTAAATATGAGTTTTCAGAGTAACATTTGTGAAAAATAGTTTTGTCTTTGTGCCATTCTTCCCAAACAAACTGCTTCTAAATTTTTTTTTTTAACAAAATGAAGTTACATGTGTTTGGTAAGTCTTAAATGTTCCTATTGTCCCTACAGCAGCACAAAATGTGCTGAGAGAAAGACTGCTTCAGATTAGGCAGATTCCTTAGAGGATCACCCGGTAAATGCCCATTAGACCACATTTTCTACAATATTAATATCTAAATTCTCTATTTAGCTTTTGGGACTTTTTCCTACTTAGAAAATTTAAGTCTACTTTAACTGATCGAGATAGATCACATTAGGTTAAGCAGACTGGAAATGTAATTAAAAACCTGTTATTTGATCAAAGTCACGAAATTCTAATAATATGAAGTATATAGTTAACACACCTTTCGGTCTCAAAAGTCCAAGCAGTAAAAGCACTTTTGTGAAGTCAGGCCCTTCAAAAAGGCAGGAAAACCAAAATCAAGTAAATAACAATCCAAGCCTCAGGCCACGTGCCGTGGGGTAAGCCAAGTTCTCTGAAGACTGTCTGCAAGCCTCCTTTGGAGTGCGCCTGCTCTCAGCGTCCGCACGCCACCTGGAGATGGGCACCTCAGAATCGATGGTCTGATGCACAGGATTAGAGTTTCCCTCAACTGCTAGCTCTCATTTTTGAGCACTCATGTCTGGAACCCTCTGCTATCACCATGCCCGGCCCACAGAAACCACAAAGTCTAGTTAATTTGTCCTAAACTCAAACATTTTAGACAAGCACAGGTCACAGCAAAGACAAGGGTAAAAATTCTTTGCTACCGCCTTTTAATTCAGTATTTTTGAGCCTACAGAGTCTGCGGGTCTGTGTCAGGAAAGTAGCATTCTATAAAATGTGAATTCTGCACGACGCTCCGATGGTCAGGGGGACAGCGTCACCAATGTTTTTGGCCTCATCACATCACCCGCCTCCCTCCTCTTAAAACTCCTGTATCTCTCACCGGTCCCTCCACTCCCTCCCTGTACCACACTGATTAGTGAGGATTCCTCTAGGAAAACAGGTCAGGATTACAAGCAGGCATTTTCACGAGCAGGGGCCATAGTTTACAGTAAAAAATTTGGGAGCCTCTACTCTCTTCGAGTGAAACCAGTATTAGCAGGAATGCCAGCTTTTAGTGCAGAGGAATTTGAGACAGATTTTATTAAGTTTCGGGGTTTGATAACTCTGAAGGCTAGTTAGCTCCAACCCAGCAGAGAATGTTCCTTTATAAGCTGCCCTGCCCCACCCCACCCCTACTCAAACTGAACCACGTCTTTCCAACACATATCGTCAGTCCTGAGAAGAATCAAGTCCGTGAGTGTGCACTCTTCCGACCGCCACTAAGAAAGAGCTCAAAGGACATATTCTTTGGACGAAGGGTCAGTAGGGTCATTTTACAGAGGTGTAGTCACATAAGCACTACTGATGCTAAGAGACAGCGTGGTAGAAAGGCCTCAAACTGTAGCCCACAAACGTGGCTCCTAGTTTTACTTTCAGGTGACTGAAGAGCTGTCTTAAAGCTCATTGCTTTCTGAATGCTACAACTTTGAGAGTAAAAATTCTTAGTGGACTTTTTGCTTACATTGTACACCTGAAAACATGACCAGAAAAATAAAGGGGCTAATAATTAGAAATATAGTGCAAAAGAGACTAAAAATAATGACAAAATGAATCAAGTCTTTTCAAATGGGATCACAGGAAAGCAATGCAGCTTTTCCTTAAGGATTAATGAAGGCAGGGGTTCTGATCCCAGGCCTGCAGCTCACTAGCTGTGTGCGGTGAGCAAGTCCCCTAAATGAAATACACCAGCATTTGTTTTCTTCTGAACAACCAAGGGATTTCTGGGCCACTTTCCAATTCCAAACTGTATTCCATGAAGTTCTAGGTAACAGAGGGTAGGAGAAGGCAAGGGGTGGCCAAGGTCCTGCCCCTGCTCCTCACCCGACCACCACAGCTGTTTGCACACCTTCTGTATTTGTAGACTCTTTATGCATTCATTGGCAAAAAAGCTTTTTCTGCAAACCAAGTCCAAAAACACTAGACTAGATGAAATCTAAGGTCATTTCTAGTTCTAATAATTATTTTCTAAGATGCCAAAGGGCTACCAATAATGTCTGCTGAAATGCTTACAAAAATATGCCCATATTGGCTCTACAACTTATTTAATAACTGAATTATGGGACAATGGTTTCTATCATATGATGTAAATGTAGAAAATGTTTTTATTCTATTCCTGTTTCTATTAATACAGGGACAATGAAACTCCTCTTAAAAAAAACTTTCAAAACTTAGAAATTTTATGGCCACTTTCTATTTCTGAATGGAATCCAAGGTTACTTTATATATATCGTATTTCTGTTACATGTGCAAACCCTTGTGTTTGGAAGAGTAAAGGCACTGTCTAAATATCTTGGACACATGACAAACCTGTAAACAAATAGCCCTGTATGTTTACTCACTTGTACTGTCAGAAAATAGCTCCAAACCTATTTTCATACCAAAACCTGTTAATTCTGGATTTTACCTTCCCTCTTATAATAATGAAAAGGGCAGGACTTGGCCAGACAAGGGGGGTAGACGGTTGGCTTAAACGACTCACCTCCAATAACTGTGTGGCAATATTCTAACCCTAATTTTCAAACAGTCCCTTTTGTCACACATGCAAGTCTTTCAGCTTTTCCCTCACCCTGGGAACACTGGCAGGGCTGTGTCAGGCCTCACTCAGCTGACCCACATTGGAGCGCCCCACCCCGCCCCCCACAACAGCCTGGGGCACCCGCACACACCTCGTCTTCCAGTCCTCCTCTGACTTGGACCTGTTTTTTCGGGCTGCTCTTTGTTTTTCTTCAAGTCGTTTTTTTTCTTCACTAGCTTGATCTAAGGTATGAACATTAATGAAAAAGTTATTCTCCAGGGAGAGACCACCAGGCACAGTACTATGCACAGTAATGTTATGGAGAAGCACCATCCACGTGTATTCGCATGGTATTAGTTTTATTAGAAAACAAATACTACGTTAAAATTTTAACACACACCCAAGGTAGTGAGAGGCAGAGGGGTCACTCAAGACCCAGTTGTCTCTTTCTCTATATAGCCTAGCCCTGAACAACCTCTGCATTTACCAAAAGAACCTGCATATTCTTGGGGCACCTGGGCGGCTCAGTCGGTTAAGCATCCAACTTCAGCTCAGGTCATGATCTCACGGCTGGTGGGTTCATCAGCCCTGTGTCGGGCTCTGTGCTGACAGTTCAGAGCCTGGAGCCTGTTTCGGATTCTGTGTCTCCCTCTCTGTCTGCCCCTCCCCTGTTCACACTCTGTCTCTCTCTCAAAAGTAAATAAACATTAAAAAAAAAAAAAAAAGAACCTGCTTATTCTAAGGCCAAAATAAGGATGTTCAAAAGCTTCAATGAAAAATTGGGTGGAAAAACTGAATCAATGTGAAATTTTTCTTAATCCTTGATGAGACTTCACAGGGCTCCTTCAGATTCTATTCATAAGAAATTCAAACAATTTTCCCAAATCCTTTCTCACTGATCAAAGAGAGCATGAGGATGTGCAGTTAGAACAGGGCTTCTCCGCCCTGGTGTCCTCGACACATCGCATGCCGGAGTGTTTGTGGGGGCGTCCTGTGCACTGCGGGACCTCCAGCTTCTAGCCGCTAGATCCCAGCAGTAGGTCCCCAGATGCCACAAACTCTCCAGACACTGCCGCATGTCCCCGGGGGGTAAAAACTGCTTCCCTTTTGAGAACCACTGAATTAGAATAAATTTAACGTCAGGTAAAACTGTTGTAATCAACCAAGGCCTCACTCTTCTTTGAGGCTCATGAGGTATTATTTAGGTTCTCAAACATTTGGTGAAATAATTAGAATATAGTTTAAAGTTGATAACGATACTATTATTTTCTCCAATTTCCCTCTGACATTTATGACATTCCTCTGGACATATGTAGAATTTAAATTGTCAGGGAGGATCATTGAAATAATGAATCTAAGCTACTAAAATCTACCTCAGATTTCCAAATTTTAAATGAAAGCTACTGAATTTATACTGAATTTTAATTAGCTCTCTCAGAGAGACTAAAAATGCTTGTACCACCGCAATCACGCTACCGATCACATAACCCCCCCGCCATATCAATCTTCACCATCGGACGCTCGTTACCTATTTCTCCGTTCTCCATGGCTCTGATGTCAGGCCGTAACCTGCAGTCTGTCTTAGGAATCACGCTCTCCATTTCCTTGTCTACTTCATTCAAGACCATTGCAAAACTAGTGAAATTATACATCTGAAAAGCAGCAAAAATGTTCAAATTAACGTGTACCAAGGCATAACGCAACCCGAAAGCCCCTGAAGGTAGAAGGACTTGACAATGACGCCCAGCGTCTGTGGTAATAGGGACCCGCCTTCTCAGACCACTCGTCTTCGGCATTTTCATTGAAGTCTGCACCACCTGTAGCTGTTTGTCCCAAAGAAATCTCAAAGCAGGCTGCACACGATGGCTAATCTCTATCACTGTCAACTTGAAGTCCAACTATAAGCAACATCGATATTCTTTTTACTTCATTAAAATCATTACTTGCTGGATCTGGGGGCTTATCCTGAAGTATCTGTACCACCCTGTATTCGATGAGAGCCAGCCTCACCCCTAAGTAATCATTAAAGAATCCCCAAGAGTCCCACCCCATCTTCCCTGCCAGACCCCGGAAGGGACGGACAGCATGAACGTGGAGTGTCAGGTGACAAGGGAAACTGGTAGGCAGAAGCCAGCAGAGGGACGACTGAGGAGCACTTCGGTGACCGGCCGGGCTGGCCCCGGACAGGAGTGGCCTGATCTCACCTGGGCAGAATTTGGAGGCCGAGGCGCTATTCGCCACAGGAGAACACTTCCAGGGATCACGAACACGCTTTCAGAATCTGGCATTGGCATTTCGTCCGACTCCTCAGAGGTGCCCATCTAGGAGAGCCAACCGACGGACAAAATTAAAACGCCGTAACTCAGTACACTTACAAATCATAAACTAACCATGGTTCCCCGCACAGGCCTGGAACAAGCACTGAGTGGGGGCAGGGGCACCGGGCCCCCGTCACCGAGCCAGCGGTGCAGGGAGTCTGTAAACCCCTGCTGACCAGGGGCCGGGAGCCCCTGAGGTTTGTGTGCCATACCAGCTAGCGTTGTGTGCGCTCGAGGTAGGACCTCCCCCATCAACACTCTTTACTGAAGTGTCAATGTCCTTCAAGCTTTTTTTTTTTTTTAATGTTTATTCATTTTTGAGAGAGAGACAGAGCATAAGCAGGGGAGGGGCAGAGAGAGAGGGAGACACAGAATCGGTAGCAGGCTCTAGGCTCCGAGCTGTCAGCACAGAGCCTGATGCAGAGCTCGAACCCACGAACTGTGAGATCCTGACCTGAGCCAAAGTTGGATGCTTAACCAACTGAGCCACCCAGGCACACACCCCCCCCTTTTTTTTTTTAAAAAAAAGACAAACTAACTCACTGGAGTATTTACTGGAACATTATGAGAATAAGATAAGGTTAAATTCTTGGGGCACTTAACTAAATGGATCAAGGACACCAAACCAGTAGGGATCCTAAAGGCATTAAGTAAAAAGAGAATTTAAAAGGAAGTCAGGCTAATGAGGGAATGATGATTCCTCGGGCTCTCCCGCACGGGCAGACCGTGCTAGAAGCTCTCACAGTGCTGATCCTTCCATAATAAACCTGTAAGGACACAGGAGGCACACAGCTCTGTGGGTGCAAGGACTTCACGCCTTTGGAAGGTCAGGTAATGATCCCAGTGTCACACCGTCACTGAGATACTGCCGTGAACATCCGGTTTACCAAACAGCAGCGGGGAGGGGACAGCACCGATGATGACAAACTTGTACTAGTGCCTGAATGTGCTCAGGGATGTCAGGAGCCGGTGGCAGCTCCATGCACAGGGGAAAGGGAAGCAGATGAGGCACCAGGGAGTGACAGTAATCTCTCTCTCCACGGGCACTGATCTACAAAGACTGGCAGGATTCACGGGACACGAGGGACACTTTCTTGGATGCTGCCAACGTCCGTGGCCCCCAACCCCAGCTCTGTAAAGGAGGGTGGATGCCATGCACGTGGGCGAGCCTGACTTTGCCAGGTGGCCTCGTAGGGGCTGGAGTGGCGGCCATCGTCCTGCAGCGGCTGCGGGGAAGCATCAGTGCACCTCCCAGAAGGGAGGAAAGGCAGGCGGGACACGGGTGCAAGCAGGGCAGACAGT
Organism: Cryptoprocta ferox; assembly: GCA_028646485.1. Classification (NCBI taxonomy): domain Eukaryota; kingdom Metazoa; phylum Chordata; class Mammalia; order Carnivora; family Eupleridae; genus Cryptoprocta; species Cryptoprocta ferox. The sequence goes on from CM053566.1 coordinate 42,089,652, forward strand.
GCACGGGGATGCAGGGAAAGAGAGAGAAGAGTAAAAAAATGTTTTATTTCCTAAAAAATACACCGATTTTTGAGGAAAACTTGGGCTTCTTAACTTTCACGAGCTTGAGAATCCCGCGAGGGGAGCCTGGGAGCCTGCTTGCTGGTGCCCTGGTCCCCCCTGCGCCCGCGTGCTCTGAGCAGAAGGGATGTTAGTATTTCGTGGTCTTTACTATGAGCAGGTATTATTCCAAGCCCTTCCCAGCAGTCGTCAACTCACCTGACAAGGCAGGTACTAATATCATCCCCATGTTACAAACGAAGGCTAGAGAGAAGGTGCGAAACCTGGCTCTGCCCACTCGTCTGTGCTGGGGAGGGTTCCTACCCAGAGCTTGTGCTCTTAACCACACCAGCTCCTGGGAAGTAACCAGTCCTCAATATCTCCCGTCCAAGCAGGTGCACCCTTTCTTTAAGCCCTCTGCTCCTCTGTCTGGAGAAAAGGAACAGGAGCTGAACACAAGAGCCTCCTTGGGCCCCGGGACAAGCAGCTGCATGCCCTCCATGTGGGAAATGAACAGTCTCATAGGGAAATGAACAGTCTCATAAGGAAGAAAAGTGAATGAGGAATGACTCCCTTTACTGCGTTGGTCTTAACTCCAGTGGTTTAGACACGAGAGAGAGGGAAACTAAACTGCTAACAGGCAGGAAAATGGAGGAAGTAAGGAGGAAACTTTAAACATTCAACTGATCTCAACTTCCTTTTTTAAAATTTTGTTTTTATTTTTTGAGAGAGTGAAAGAGCAAGCGTGCTCAAGTGGGACAGAGAGAGAAGGAGAGAGAGAATCCTAAGCAGGCTCCGTGCAGCCAGCACTGAACCCAATATGGGGCTCAAACCCACAAACTGTGAGCTCATGACCTGAGCTAAAACCATGAGTCTACGCTTGACCGACTGAGCCACCCAGGCACCCCTGATCTCAACTTCTAATGCACATGAACAGAAAGAAGGAAAGGAACATCTGTCCCAAGACGAACTGCCACTCTCCAGGGCTATGTGAATTCGAGTCATCGATGCATCACGCCTAACCTCCCACAGCTACAAGAATGGCGCGTGCCCGTACTCCATGGAAGGTTATGCCACACAGTTGCTCCTGGGGCAGGTTATCTGTTCATTAAAAAGATTCAAGAATGTCTGTCAACTCTACCTCAATTAAATAAAGAAGATCCAAGGAGAAAAATTACACGCATAGCAACAAGCAAAAAAAAAAAAAAAAAGGTCAAACTGTGACCCAGTAACAGGCTGCCCTCCAAAGGGATTAGTACAAGTTCAAGGGCCCAGCAATTCGTTCGGTACCACCTTCCAGGATGTTTACCTGTTTGCTGTTTTTCTTCTCTTCAGTATTTTTCTTGTCATTTTTTTTGTAAGCATCAAAAGTGGCAGGGTCAACACTGTACAAACATTCGGTCCACTTCCCATAGAGGGCACAGAGCCTCTTCTTGCTGTCAAGAGACATTGATATTCAGCCAACAATTAAACCAGCGTTTTGCTGTAATTGAATCTTATCATGAAGATGCTTATGAATCAGATTCTTTAAAGAAACAGACATAAAGAAAATGTAGAAGAAAACATTTTCAACTCACTGAAATGTTTGTTTCCTAGGTTATGGCAGATCTTAATACTGACATTTTATTTAGCGAATGACACTGATACCACCCAACACCTAAAATGGAAACTTTACCTTTTATCTTGAATGTAGCCTTCGACTTTGTGTAATTCCTTACCAAAGAGGCCGCATGGCTTGAAATTCAACACACATTTGTCCCCAGTCCTGTGAAGGAGGTATTAGGCTCAGATGTCCATTCACCATGGAAGCAGCAGTAGAGAATAATGAGGAAGGTCATGACCTTTCTAGAACAGCTGCTGTTTACCGATTTTCTAACACATGCCAGGCTCCGCACAGTGGTTATTACGACTAATCCCCAATTAGTACTGGACCCACCATTAAGAAAAGGTAAGCAGGTGCATAAAGAACAAGAGACCTGCTGCTATGGAGTCATGCCTGTGTCTCTCCAAATTCACAGGTCAAAGCCGTAACTCCCAAAGTGGCAGTATCTGGAGGTAATTCAGTCATGGGGTGGGGTCTGCATGAACAAAATTAGTGCCCTTTTAAGAGACATGACACATGAGCTCTGTTATGTGAGGATATGAGGAAGTGGTCCCCGTGAACCAGGGAGAGAGCCTCCACCAGACATCAGAGCTGTCAGCATCCTGATCTTGGACTTCTTAGCCTCCAGAACTGAGAAATGAATTTCTACTGTTTAAGCCACCGATCTGCGCGGCGGTCTCTTAGAGCTGTCTGAGCTGAGTAAGACACTTGCCTAGGGTCACAAAGTAGGATTTGAACACAGCTCTTTTTAACTTTCCTGTTCCTCCCACCCCACCTCCCCTGAAAATAATACAAACTAAGCACTATAAACAAAATGGGTTGAGGATGAAATTAATTTCATCTGTAAAATTTCATCTTTAAAAGCTCTTCCCTGGTCAGAAACTCGAATCAATGAACTCTATTCATTAAATGGATAGGTTTCTATCTACCCAAGAGTCAAACTGCCTGGTTCCTAAATTATCAGGAGGCTCTAGTAGGGCTTTTGAAAAAAACAAAGCCCCCCACCAGACCGGGATGATGACAGCTGAAGGGACACATAGCCCTCTAAAGCATCTTACTTGTGGTTGGTGATTTCCACATTGCCGTACTGCTCGATCCAGAGTTTACCCACGATGATGTTATGTACGCAGCAGGTAGGATTTGTCCATGTGTATGCTTCACTGTGTCTAAAAAGCAAAAAACCCAAAACTCAGAAAAATAAATGACAAGTGTTACTTCGTTTAAAACGTCTCAAATGCATGACTCAGAATAACAAATCAGACGGCTGGAGATAACTAAGCTCTAACATTTCAAAACCTCTATTGATGTAAACTCACAATAAAATGGGTTATTGTCTCAAGACTCCTGTTGTTTCTTAACAGAATATAGAAGCTTAAGAGAAAAACCTAGACTCTAAACTTTCACTGAACTCCAAATAAACTATGCATATACAGGTGTATCTTGTTTCAATGTACTTTGCAGATACTACGGCTATTTTCTTTCTTTCTTTTTTTTTTTTTAAACAAACTGAAGGTTTGTGGGACCCGGCATAGAGCAAGTCTATTGGCACAATGTTTCCAACAGCATTTGCTCACTTCATGCTTTTGGGTCACATTTTGGTAATTCTTATAGTATTTCAGTTTTTCATTATTACTATGTTATGGTGATCTGTGATTATGATTCACTGAAAGCTCAAACGATGGCTAGCATTTTTGGAAGTAAGATATTAAGTTATGTATTTGGATTTTTTTAAAAGATTTAATGCTATTGTACACTTAATAGACTATAATATAGAGCACACAGAAGTTCCAAATGCACTGGGAAAACAGAAAATTCATCTGACGTGCTTTACTGCTGTAGTCTAGAGTTGGGCCTGAAATACCTCCAAGCATTCAAAAGTTTGTTGAAAACATAAAAAACAAAATTAGAGGAGGAAAATAAAAATGAAAATCTATTTAGGACTAACCAAGAGTACCTTCTAACTCACCAAAGAGAAAAACTTACGTATGTCAAAAAGCACCAGTTTTACACATTCTTTCCTTTTGAAAACATTTGTTTTACATCTTCATACATTAGTGTTTTTTACATGTATTTTTCATTTACAAACAGCAAAATTCACTTTTGTTGGCATATCACTCTAGGAGTGTTAATGCATGTATAGACTTTCGTAACCACCATAATCAGAACATAGAACAATTCAGTCACAGCCCCCCTATTGCAGGCATACTGCCAGTGTAGTCAAGGTCTCCCCTCTACCTAATTCCTGAATCCCTAATTCATCCCTTATCCTTATACAGTGCATCTGTTCTCCGCTGCCTTTCCCAAAATGCCATATACAGGACATGATATATTATGCAACTTGTTGGGGTTAGCTTCATTAGTATGATGCATTTGAAATCCTATGTATCAATAATTTGTCATTTCTGAGTAATATTCCACTGAATAGATGTACCACAATTTAACCATTCCCTCACTGAAAGACTTTGGGTTGCTTGTAGTTTTTGGCAATTATTACTGCTATTTTTTAAATTTATTTTAAAAAATTTAATTCCAGTGTTGTGGACATACAGTATTAGTTTCAGGTGTACAATATAGTGACCCAACCATTCCATACATCCCCCAGGGCTCATCATAAGTGTACTCTGAATCCCCTTCACCTGTTTCCCCCATGCTCCCACCCACCTCCCCTCTGGTCATGGTCAGTTTGTCCTCTATGGTTAAGAGGCTGGGTTTTTGATTTGTTTCTTAAACCCCACATATGATGGTAGCTGTCTTCCTCTGACCGGCTTATTGCACTTAGTATTATACTCTCTAGATCCATCCATGTTGTTGCAATTGGCAAAATTTCATTCTTTTCTATGGCTGCCTAATACTCAGTTGGATAGATACACCACATCTTCATCTATTCATCTACTGATGGACACCTGAGCTGCTTCCATAATCTGGCTATTGTGCAGATTATGCTACAGCAAACATGGGGGTGCAAATATCCTTTTCAATTCATGTTTTCGTATTCTGGTAAATATCTAGTAGTATAATTACTGGATTAGATGGTAGTTCTATTTTTAACTTTTTGAGGAACCTCCAGTTTTTCATGATAATACTGTTGTTACAAATATTTGTGTGCAAGTTTTTGTGACAACATAACTTTTCATCCTCTAGATAAATACTTAGGAGCGGACTGCTGAGCTGTATGGTCAACCTACAGTTAACCTTCTAAGAAACTGCCACACTGCTCTCCAGGGTGACTCTACCATTTATATTCTCACCAATGATATTTCTAGTTATGCTACATCCTTGTTAGTAGCAGTTGGTATTATCTGTTTTAAAAATTTTGATTTTAGTCATTCTAATAGATGTATAGTAGTATCGTACTGTCATTATAATTTTGTATTTCTCTAATGACTACTGCAATTGAGATCTTTTCATGTGTTTATTTGCCATGTCTATGTATCTTTTGGTGAAGTATCTGTTCATGTTGTTTGCCCAATTTCTTATGAAGTTATACTATTTTCTTAGTGCTGAATTTTGAAAATTCTTTATATATTCTGGATACAAGTCCTTTGTTGGATATATGATTTGCAAATAATGTTTACCATCTATAGCATCTCCATTTTCTGAAGCATGTTTTTCACAAAGCAAAAGTTTTTCATTTTGATAAAAATCTAATTTAGCAATTTTGTCTTTTCTGGATTGTGCTTTGGCATGTACCTCTAAGAGGTCACTGCCTAATCCAAAACCATAAAGATTTTGTTTTCTTCCAAAAGCTTTAGATTGTACATTTTAATGATTTTGAGTTTATTCTTGGATAAGGTGGGAGTTGGAATTGAGATTCATTTTTTAAATATGCATGTCAAATTGTTCCTACACCATTTATAGAAAGGACTATCCTTAACTGAACTGTGTTTGCACCTTTGTTACCAGTCAATTGACCATACTTCTATAAGTCAATTTCTCTACTCTCTTCCCTGTTCCAATGATGTATGTGTCTACCCTTCTGTCAATACCACATTTTCCTGATCTCTTGATTTTTAGAGTTAAGTCTTAAAATTGGAAGTGGGAGGCCATTGATTCTATTCTTCCTTTTCAAAATTGTTTTGACTGTTCTTTTTTCATTTGCCTCTCCATACTAAAATTTTAGAATCAACTTCTCTATACCAAAAAAATCATCCTGGGACTCATTATTTGGATTGTTAATGTATATTGTTAATTGATCAATTAGGGGAGAACGGACATCTTAACTATATTAAGGCTTCCAAATATACTGAAACACAGTCTGTCTTCCATTACTCAGATATTCTTTGTTTTCATCAGTATTGTGTAGTGTTCAGCATGCAGATCCTGGACATAATTTATCAGCTTCATTCTATTCAGCCCTATCCCATTTTTTCTATTTGTTACTGTAATTTTCAGTATTAAAATTTCCAGACATACTTCTATTTCTTTGCCAAAATGTCTTTCTATTCATTTTAAGTGTGTTCATCTTAACCTCATGGGGCACAGTTATAACAGCTGCCTTAAAGTCTTTGATATGATTATTCAATATCTGACTCATCTTGGGGTTAGAGCCTATTGTTTGTTTTTTCCATTATGAGTTTTTGAGATTTTCCTGTTTTCTTGTATGTCAAGTGGTTTTTGAATTGTATTCTAGACATTTCAATAATAATGAAATTCTGGGTCCCCTTAAAATCTTCTGGAGAAAACTGCTTTTTGTTTGTACTGTTTTATAGGCAATTAACATACTTTCAGGTCACAAGTCCTGACCCAGTTTCTCTTGCCTTTGATTCTAGTGTCAGTTTAATTTTGTAGCCTTTGTAGTACTATTCAGATCCACCCCTCAATAGCCAGTTGGGGACCTGGGCACTGATCCACACGGGAGTTCAGATCTAAAGCAGGCAGAGAGATAGGGAGAGACTCAGGGATTGATCCCACGAACCACAGATCATGACAACCCAAAATCAAGAGTCAGACACTCAACCGACCAAGCCGCTCAGGTGCCCCAGAGCTTGTTTTTTTTTTTTTTTTTTTTTTTTATTGTAAGTTTTTTTATTTATTTACTTACTTATTTCCACATGTAAGAGCTCATATACTATTTGTCTTTGACTTATTTCACTTAGCATAATGCCCTCAAAGTTCATCCATGTTGCGGTAAATGGCAAGATTTCATTTATTTTTATGGTTGATAATCCATTGTGCTGTATGTGGTGTATGTACACACACATACACCCCCCCCCACATTTTCTTTATTAATCCATGGGTGGACACTTTCATATACTAATTTCATTTTATTTGGTAAATATCCAGAAGTAGAATTGCTGCATAATGTGGTAGTTTTATTTTTAATTTGAGGAACCTCCATACTGTTCTCCAGAGTGGCTACACCAGTTTGCATTCCCATCAGCAGTGTACGAGGGTTCCCCTTTTTCCACATCTTTACCAACGCTTGTTACTCCTAGTCTTTTTGATACTAATCATTCTAATAGGTGTGAAATAGTATCTCACTATGGTTTTGATTTGCATTTCCCTGATGATTAGTGATGCTGAGCACTTTTTTCATGTACCTGTTGGACCTCTCTAGGTCTTCTTTGGAAAAAATATCTATTCAGGTCCACTCTGCCCATTTTTAAATCAAATTGTTTGCTTTTTTGCCATTGAGTTGTAGGAGTTCTTTATATATTTTGGATGTTAACCCCTTATTAGATAGATATAATTTGCTAACATTTTCTTCCATTCCATAGGTTGCTTTTTCATTTTGTTGATGGTTTCCTTTGCTGTGAAGAAGCTTTTTGTTTGGTGTAGTCCCATATTTTTTTAAATGCCTTTTTTGCTTTTTCTTTTGATGTTAGATTGAAAAAATCTTCAGCAGACCTATGTCAAGGACCTAATCACTTATGTTTTCTTCTAGGAAGTTTATAGTCTTATATTAAAGTCTTTAATCCATTTTGAGTTAACTCGTATAAGAAAGTGGTCCAGTTTCATTCTTTTGCGTGTGGCTGTCCAGGTTTCCCAACATCATTTACTGAAGAGACTGTCCTTTCCTCATTGTATATTCTTGCCTCCTTTTTAATAAATTGGCCATATATAGGCATAGGTTTATTTCTGGGCTGTTCTGTTCCATCCATCTTACATGTATGTTTTTATGCCAATATTACACTGTTTTAATTACCATAGCTTTGTAAAATAGTTTGAAATCAAGAAGTGTGATGCCTCCAGATTTGTTCTTCTTTCTCAAGATTGCTTTGGCTCTTCTGGATCTTTTATGGCTCCATACAAATTTTAAAACTGTTTGTTTTGGGGGCATCTGGGTGGCTCTGTCAGTTGAGAGTCCAACTATTGGCTCAGGTCACGATATCACGGTTTGTGGGTTCGAGCCCAACATCAGGCTCTGTGCTTGACAGCTTGGTGCCTAGAGCCTGCTTCAGATTCTGTGTCTCCCTCTCTCTCTCTGCCCCTCCCCAGCTTGTGATCTCTCTCTCTCTCTCTCAAAAATAAACAACCATTAAGAAAAATTGTTCTGTTTCTGTGAAAAATGTCACTGGAATTTTGACAGGAACTATGTGGAATCTGTAGATTGCTTTGGGTAGTATGGATATGCTAACAGTATTCATTCTTATAATGTGTGAGCACGGAATTAAGGAAACAATCCCATTTATAACTAAATCAAAAAGAATAAAAGACCTAGGGATAAATTTAGCCAAGAAGTAAAAGACCTGTACACTGAAAACTACATAAATGAATGAAAGAAATGGGAAGACACAAAGAAATGGAAAGATTTTCCATGCTAATCTTTTTTTTCTATTGCAAAAGAAGAGAACTTTCAAATTTACCTAATGTCTAAGATAGGCCACACAATTATTATTTCAATATTTCTCAAGGTGAATTCATTTTTTTTTGAACACTGATTTTTTTTTTAAATTTAAATTCAAGTTAGTTAACATACACTGTAGTCTTGGTTTCAGGAGTACAGCCCAGTGATTCATCTCCTACACATGACACCCAGCCCTCATCCCAACAGGTGCCCTCCTTAATGCCCATTACCTACTTAACCCATCCCCCCACCCACCTCCTCTTCAGCAACCCTCACAGTTTGTTCTCTGTATTTAAGAGTCTCTTATGGTTTGTCTCCCTCTGTTTTTTTTATTGTTCCTTCCTTTCCCCTATATTAATCTGTTTTGTCTCTTAAATTCCACTTATGAGTGAAATCATATGATTCTTGTCTTTCTCTGACTTATTTCACTTAGCATAATACATTCTAGTTCCATCCACATTGTTGCAAATGGCAATGCTGAGTAGTATTCCAATGTATACATATCCCACACCTTTTTTATCCATTCATTTTGAAAGGTGGATAAAGAAAACACTGCCATGATGTACAGAAAGCATCTTCCTTAAGAACTATCATGGAATAATTAGGGGTGCCTAGGTGGCTCAGTCAGTTAAGCATCTGACTTTTGGCTCAGGTCATGATCTCATAGTTTGTTAGTTTGAGACGTGCACCAGGCTCCATGCTAACAGCTCAGAGCCTGGAGCCTGCTTTGGATTCTGTGTCTCCCTCTCCCTCTTTCCTGCTCACACTCTGTCTCTCTCTTTCTCTCAAAAATAAATAAACATAAAAAATTTAAAAAAAAAAAAGAACTATCGTGAAATAATTGATTCCGTTCTATCTTAAAGTAGATCCAAACATTAAGTTAAACTTTTTATATATACCTAGATTGAAAAACAATGGCTACTGCCCTGCTTCTCAATTCTTTTACAGAAAGTAAGTAATTTACACTGTTTAATAGTGGTTTTTCTCCAGCTTTAGAATAACACTGTCAGATCTGTGGGTAAGTGCAGACAGACATGAAAAGAGTTTAATGGCTTGATTCCAACTCACTCAAGGAGCTCCAAAGTGATGGTTCCTTTGGGTTCTGCTTCTACACTCTTGCCCCAGAACTTCAGTTTGGGGTAGATTGAACCATGAAAGATGAAATCATTGTTTAATCCTTCAGCATGAAATGCACTAATGGGTGGGTGATGGCTGACCTGCTCCGAGATGAGTCTGAAACCAAGGTCATCTCTTGAGATTTAAAAAAGAAAAAAAAAGCAACATTGTAATTAACTCTTATCAATGTCATGTGTATATTATTGTTGTTTCAGTCAAAAGGCACTGTTAAAGTATTAAAGAAACAGATTCTAGCTACCTGAACATATTAAAGAACACACACATGAATGTGGGTGACCTGCATGAATTGGCAATATTAGCCCTGTAAATTTAAACCTGCCGTTTCAAACATTTAGAAAATAAATGGTACTGGGGCGCCTGGGTGGCTCAGTTAGCTGAGCGTCCAACTTCAGCTTGGGGCATGATCATGTGGGTTTGAGCTCCGCATCGGCTCTATGCTGACAGCTCAGAGCCTGGAGCCTGCTTTGGATTCTGTGTCTCCCTCTCTCTCTCTCTGCCCCTCCCCTGCTCATACTCTGTCTCTCTCAAAAATCAACAAACATTAACAAAAAATTAAATAAAAAAAGAAAAGAAATGGTATCAAAACTTGTGCAGAAAAGTAAAGGAAGACTGAGAAACCTAAAGCCAAATGAATTCCTTAATTGTGGGTAAAGAAGTAGGCAAACAGAAGTGCATCTATAGATGTGTCACTGCCTTTATGCCAACAGTATATATTTGTTACTAGATTTGATATGGGTTTTAAAAACCTCTAATCATACAATCTACGTAAGGAGAAAAGAATAATCCCACATGACCAGAAATACTGAAATCCCTTAATTACTTTTTATAATGGTGTATTTTAAGTACGTTTCCACATTTCTGACAGTCTCTAAGATAGAAACAAACATCAAAACTCTTAACTTGCTCCAGAAATGCAAAATGTTGGCAATGTTAAAAAAAAAAAAAAGTTTCTTCCTCTTCATCTAAAAAGCTACATGTATCATGCAAAATCAACTACCCATCTCAAAAACTGAAAGAAAGATCTTTACCGAACTAATTCGTAAGTCTCTCCCAGAAGCGGGTTGAAAGGCTTTCCAGTGCGTTCCCACTGAGAAGCAACAGCAGATACAGCAAATGCAGCCACACACTGTGGAACAGAGCGTTAGAAGTTAAAAATAGCCTCACTTGCTCCCCATTCTTTAAAGAACAGAAATTTTGCTGAAGACAGTAATTACAAAATTATTTTGAGGAGTTTAATTACTTTGGATTTTTAATACGGCTCTAGCAACTTAATATGCAAGTGTGGGTATTCAAAATGAAAAGTACTGAGCCTCTTGTTATAGTCATTCCGAGCCATGGTTTTTATAACACCCTTAGTGCTACAAATTCACTCAAGAACTTTTAAAAAATTCTCAAACCCAAAATTATTTTTAATTCCCTTATAATTTCTAAAAAGTACAACTTTAGGATAGGGAAAAAGAGATCAAACTCAACAAATTGGTATCAAGTCCCATGATGTTAGGAAAAGCTGATTTATAGAAATGAAAGAACAGAAAGATTCCGTTTAGAATGCTATTGCTTTGTCTGGAGAACAATGTGTCTGCCCTACTCTGCCTGTAACTAATCCATCTACACACATCACATGAGGATCTTCTGTCCAAAACAAAATCACAAGTGCGATTCCTTGGTATCTTTTAACCTAGAATAGTGTGTATGTTAATTACACATATAAGCACAAATATACATATTTGTGTGTGTATGTGTGTGTTCATTCCTTCTTGGAAATATTCTTAAGTGTGAAAGAAGAAAAGGTGAGCTGTTTCTCTCAACACCACACTACTTTCTAAAATGACTCGGAGGGGTGCCTGGGTGGCTCAGTCGGTTGAGCATCCGACTTCGGCTCAGGTCATGATCTCACAGTTCGTGGGTTCGAGCCCTGTGTCGGGCTCTGTGCTGCCAGCACAGAGCCTGGAGCCTGCTTCCAATTCTGTGTGTCCCCCTCTCTCTGCCCCTCCCCTGCTCATGATCTGTCTCTGTCTCTCAAAAATAAATCAATGTTAAAAAAATTTTTTTAAATAAAATAAAATGAGGACTCAGAAATAGCTCACCATCATCAGATTTGCTTATGGGCCACCTTCTGCTTCTGTTCCAATTGTCACTCGTCTTCCCACTGTGGTGGCACTCTGGCCAGAGGATGGCAGGGGAAGGAACGCAGAGGACACTCCAAATACTCTAAGTTTTAATAACATTTCCCAACCTCACATTGGACTGAACATGAGTTTTGCGTATGTGTTTTGGGGGTGGAGGTGGCAGAGAAGTCTCTGAGATTTAAACCCTCTCTGTGCTTGTTTGACACATACCTGCATCCTTTCCACAGAATCAGAGAAGGAACTGGCCTTGTGGATGAGGTATGTGTGCTCCATATATTCAGTGAGTCGTTGTAGGAAGCTCAAAGGCTCATTAAATATAACTGGCATGGTGATCTTGGATAGTTCCTATTTAACAAGAAAATGGAAATGGTGATGTCCAATATACATGGCAAACTTACCTGCTGGTATCTTTACCTCACATGCTTCCTGGGAAGGAAGTAACAGAAAATCACAGCCCATGAAACTGAATTAGCATCAGTTCACTTTCATAAATCTTTCCCAGAGGGCAATATGGAGTATATTGTTCCAGACCTTGAAGGAAATACAAACACTCTCCAGACATTCTCCTTTGCTTCAAGGAGCTCATGATCTGGTGAGCATTAGGTAACAACTATTAATAAGTCTGCCTTAGATTAGAATTAGGAAATGGGTGGTGTCTGGGTGGCCCAGTCTGTTAGACATTCAACTCTTGATTTTAGCTCAGGTCATGATCTCACAGTGAGATTGAGCCCTGCATTAGGCTCTGTGCTTTCAGATTCGGATTCTCCCTCTCTGTACCCCACCCCCACTCATTCTCTCTCTCAAAATAAATAAACTTACAAAAGAATTAGGAAATGGGATACAAAGGTGATGGGGCTGCCAAAACGAAAAATCTTCATAGTGAGCTAATGTACCATTTTTGTGGTAATTTTCCAAAAGAAATTTCCAACTGTTTTTGAACAACATTGAGGTTTTCTGAGCAAGCAAATCTACTACATTTTGTGGACTAGGTACTAGAAGGCTACTGTACATTTTACAGAATAGGTTTTAAATTCTGTCTGCTAGTATGACACAATCACAGTAGACTTCCAAAAATAATGCGATAACTGGGCAGGGGAGGGGTGTTTCTGACTTGAATTTTCAATTCTGTGTACCCTATCCTGCCAGCCAGCAAACAACAGCATCATTGGGTCTTTAAAATATTCATTAGGTAAATTATTTACCTTGGTATTCTCTAGAATATTCAGATGATCTTCCCAACCCTTCACCTACCATTAGTTATGTTTCCTTTGGAAATGAGGTCTTTCATAAAGTTTACTGACTAAAGCTACATGGTCAGGTGAACATTCCCAAGGCACCATGCAAGTTGAATACCACCTGCCTTAGCTCTGACTTTTCCCCCCTCAACATCCACATTCTTACTAATCTGTATAATTAAAAATAATATAACCTTCACAAGACAACTAGAGTGCATTAGAAACATTAAGCTCATTCATTACCATAAAATATTGCAGAACATACAAACATGTAGCACCCCAACCTAATTAACAGAAGTGGTAAGTTCACTGCTGGCTCACTGGGGAGGCAAGGGAGAAGAGGAACCTAGAAAGAGATAAAGAAAAGAAGGCTGCACTATATACACTTGGAGAGCTCATTAAATCCAGAAATTCACTGACGGAGCCCACGTCAGAAAACTGGGACTACCAGAGTTTATCTCAAATGAGATGTCTCGAGCTCTCTTTCTTCTACTTAAAAATAACTTCCTTGTTTTCTTTCTTTAAAACAAACCACAGGGGCACCTGGGTGGCTCAGTTGGTTGAGCATCCAACTTCAGCTCAGGTCATGATCTCATGGCTCATGAGTTCAAGCTCCATGTCAGGCTCTGTGCTGACAGCTTAAAGCCTGGAGCCTGCTTCGGATTCTGTGTCTCCCTTTCTTTGCCCCTTCCCTGTTCATGTGCTCTCTCAAAATAAACAAACACTAAAAAATAAATAAATAAAACAAAAAGCATAGAGGAATTCATAACTCTCAAAGTAAAAACATGAAAATGCTCCTTTCCCCAGAAACAAGGCACCATCAACTGATTGGGATATACTGCTATGTAATTACACAGCACTATGTTAAAAGTAAGGGGACTTCAATGCTCTACATTCAACAATGGATAGATCATGTAGACAGACGATCAAAAAAGAAATAATGGACTTAAATGACATGTTAGGCCAGACAGACCCCACAGATGTATACAGAACATTCCATCAAACAGCAAATACATACTCTTTTCAAATGCACACAAAACATTCTCCAGGACAGATTATACATTAGGCACAGAACAGGTCTTAATAAACTTTTTAAAAAATGTTTATTCATTTTTGAGAGACAGAGAGAGACAGAGTGCAAATGGGGCGGGGGGAGCGGGTAGAGAGAGAGGGAGGGAGACATAGAATCCGAAGCAGGCTCCAGGCTCTGAGCTGTCAGTACAGAGCCTGATGTGGGGCTCAAACCCACGAACTGCAAGATCATGACCTGAGCTGAAGTCAGCCACCTAACCAACTGAGCCACCCAAGCACCCCACAGGTCTTAATAAATTTAAGAAGATTCAATTGATATCAGGCAATTTTTTGAGCCAAAGGAGTATGAAATTAGAAATGAATTACAAGAGGCGTGCCTGGCCGGCTCAATTGGAAGAGCATGTGCTTCAATCTAGGGGTCATGGGCTTGAGCCCCACGTGGGTGTAGAGATCACTTAAACAAGTAAAACTTTAAAAAGAAGTAAAACATTTCTAAGAAAGAAAAATTCACAAATATGTGAGACTTAAAACATACTACTGAATAACTAATGAATGGGTCAAAGAACCAAATTCAAAGAGAAAATCAAGAAATATCTTGAGACAAATGAAAATGAAACTATAACATGCCAAAGCTGATGGGATGCAGCAAAAGCAATTCTATGAGGGAAGTTCATGGCAATAAATGCCTACATTAAAAGTAAGAAAGATCTGACATAAAAAGCCTAACCTTACTTAACTTACTTAACTCCAAGGAACTAGAAAAAGAACAAATTAAGGCCAAGGGTACTAGAAGAAAAGATGTAACAAAGATCAGAAGGGAATAAATGAAACATAAACTAAAAAGACAACAGAAAAGGGAAATGATTCAAATAAATAAAATTATAAATAAAAGGACAGACATTACAATTGATACCATAAAAACAGGATCATATGGGCAAAATGGGTGAAGGAGACAGAGGCTTCCAGTTATGGAATAAATAAGTCATGGACACAAAAGGGACAGAACAGGTAATGTACTCATATGTAATGTGTGGTGAGAGATGGTAGCTACACTTGTGGTGAGCACAGCATGATGTGTAGACTTGTTGAATCACCATGCTGCACACCTGAAACCAATGCAACATTGTATGTCAACTACAGTTCATTAAAAAAAAATACATGGAAAAATACAAAGGCTCATAAACTACTGGAGCAATTACACACCAACAAGTTGGAAATCCTAGAAGAAATGGATAAATTCCCAGAAATACATAACCTACAAAGATTGAAATCACGAAAAAAGAGAAAATCTGAACAAATTATCAATAAGGAGATTGAAACAGTAATCAGAAGCCTGCCAACAAACAAATGTCCAGGACCACGTGGCTTCATTGGTCAATACTGCCAGACTGTACTTCTCCAACTCTTTCAAAAAATAGTAGAGGGAACACTTCCAACACATTTTATGAAGTTAGCATTAACCTGATCCTGAATCAGTCAAGGACCCTACAATGAATGTGCATCTGATGAGCATGGATGCAAAATACCTCAACAAAACATTAGCAAATCAAATTCAAAAGTACCTTAAAAAGACCTGATACACCAGGATCAAGTGGGATTTACTCCGGCGATGGAGGATGGTTCAACACCACAAATCAGTAAATGTGATCCACCACATTAACAAAATGACTAAAATCATACAATCACCTCATTAGATGCAAAAAATGCACGTGACAAAATTCAACATCCCTTCATGGGTATAGTGGGAACATACCTCAACCTAATAAAGGCCATATATGACAAGCCCAGGGCTAACATCACGCTTCCTGATTTCAAACAGTATTACAAAGCTATAGTAATTGACACAGTATAGTATTGGCATAAACCTGGACACACAGGTAAACGGAACAGAACAAAGAGCCCAGAAATAAACCCACACACATGGTTAATTTTCAACAAAGGAGCCAAGAATATACAATGGGGGAAAGGATAGTTTCCTCAATAGACGGTGCTAGGAAAACTGGATAGCCATATGCAGAAGAATGACACTAGGCCACTATCTTATACCACTGACAATAATCAACTCAAAACGGATTAAAGATTTTAATATAAGAACTGTAACCATATAACCCCTAGATGAAAACACAAGGGATAAGTCCTTGTCATAGGTCTTGTAATGATTTTTTAACAATCTGACTTCAAAAGCAAAAGTAACAGGAACCATATCAAACTGAAAGCTTCTGCAGAGCAAAGAAACATCAACAAAATGAAATGGCAACCTAGAGGATGGGAGAAAATATTTGCAAATCAGATATCCTTCTGTGATGGGTATCTGATAATAGATTAAGATCCAAGATACATATTAAAAAACTCTTACAACTTAATAGGAAAAAAAGATTTAAAAAATGGGCAGAGGAAATGAGTAGACATTTTTCCAAGGATGACATCCAAATGGCCAAAAGGTAAAGGTGCCCAATATCACTAATCATCAGGGAAATGCAAGTCAAAACTACAATGAGATTATCACCTCATACCTGTTAGGATGGCTTTTATATACGAGATGAATGGCTGGCAATAATGTGGAGAAAGGGGAGCGCTTGAGCACACTGGGGGGAATGTAACGTGGTACAGACACTGTGCAAGGCACAATGGAAGTTTCTTAAGGAATTAAAAATAGACCTGCCCTATGATTCAGCAGTTCCACTTCTGGATATTCACCCAAAGAAGTGGAAACACTAACTTGTAAAGACATCTGCACCCCCATATTCATTAGAGCGTTATTTACAATAGTCAGTATGGAAATAACCGAAGTGTCCATCAACAGATAAACGAGTCAAGAAAATGTGATGATTGGGTCAAGAAAATGAGATACACAGGAATATTATTTGGCCTTACAAAAGAAGAAAATCCTGCCACCTGTGACAGCATGAATGAACCAGAAGGCCTTATGCTAGTGAAATAAGCCGGAAGACAAGTATTGAATAGTATCGTTGACATGTAGAAACTATCAATAACAACAACAACAATACAATACAATAAAGAACAAACTCATGGAAACATAGTAGGGAGGTGGTTGCCAGAGGCTGCAGGTGGCGAATATGGGAGAGACTGGTAAAAGAGTACAAACTTTTAGTTATAAGACAAATAAGATGGAAAGATCTAACGTGCGACTATAGTTGATAACACTATTTTTGCATAAATGAAATTTGCTAAGGGAGTAGAATTTAAATGTTCTCACACACGACGTGAGATGAGATGTGCGTATGGGAGGTGACTGATGTGTTAAATTAACTCAAGGGGAATTCTTTCACAATGCACAACATATGCAGTTATCTTGATGTAGACTTAAAATACCTTATAACATTGTCAACTACACCTCAAAAGCCCCATCTCTTCTACAGACAACGTGTAGTATATAGAATACATACTAGAAATACATTTTTTTTTCAAAATATCTTCTGAAGAAATTTAATTTACCATCTACCAGGTGCCAGACACTGTTTTAGGCACTGGGTTAAAAGACTTGGTAGAGCCAGTCGTGACCTGGGATGCCCTGCTCTCTTCACTTACCTCTTATAGATCCTACCTGTATTTGAAGGTCCAGCTTGTCTCTCCTCCTCAACCGTTCTAGTTCTCATTGATTTTTGCTTCCTGCAACTCCCGGAGTACCAGAATCTGTATCTCACAATTTAGCCCTCGGTCATGTATTGGATTGCGTACTGTTATATCAGCTCCTCTTGCTAACTCTACAGTAATATAGTTCCTGAAGGGAGGGATAAGATCTCATACTCGCCTGCGTCTTCATCACCCCAGAGAGAGAAGGGTACACTGCAGGTGCCCCTACCCTCCATGCTCCTCTGCAGTCCCAACGCCCATGGACTTTATGCCTATCCAGGCATTTGTCACAATGCACTAGGCTTTGCTGACTCTTTCACTGGAATACAAGCTCCTTAAAGTCAAGCCCTCTTTTTAATGATACACAATAGTTTATATGGCAAATGTTGTTAGGCTACAAGTCAATATGTTCAAAAATATGTTTTATAGACATAGTAACATACTAGGAGCACCAAAAAGTTAACAGCTGTTGCGTCTAGGAGTTGGTAGTACAGGTAATCTTAATTACCTTATTTATGCTTTTCTCTGTTTTCTAAGTTTCCTAACATGAACATGTACTGCTCTTTTCATCAAGAGCAAAACAAGAGATTTATTTTAAAACCTGATACTTTCAACCTGGCTGAAGGAAGCCAACAACTTGCGCCACAGACATTGGACCGCCTTACAACACATGCACGGACATTATGCTCATCGTGACATGTACAAGAGAAAAACGAAGTCTAAGTAGCACGCAGGAAAAAGAACAGTGACAGAACATGCTCAGGTTAGTCCAGTCCGAAGTTCCAGGGACAGTGAAGTGGCTGAGAGAGTAGGTTCTGAACACAAAGCAGCATGGTGGCTACCAGGGGCTGGGGACAGGGGCCTGGGAGTTACTGTTTAATGGTTACAAAGTCAGTTCTGCAGGAAGAAGCGGTTGGGTGGACGGTGGTGATGGCTGCACATGGTGAATGCACGGATGCCACCGAACTGCGTGCTTACAAATCATTAAGATGGAATAGTTTATGCTGTGTATTTTACCACAGTTAGAAAAACAAACAAAAAGGAATGGGCTCTGAAATCAAAGGCCCCTTTCTACCTAATACTTGTGTCACCAGGAGTTAAGTCTCTCACCTCTCTCCAGATGAGGATTTCACTGTATACATCACAGGGCTTGTAAAGATTAGGTTAATTCATCTGTGACACATGGAAGAGCACCAGGCAAACATGAAGTGAGCAATAAATGTGAGCTATGACCATGGAAAACACATGCAAGAGTGCCAAGTCCTCCTGGATGCAGAACAGCAAGGGAGCCTCAGAGGCTGGGATACTTGGCCCGCTCACCTGAGCTGTAGAGAAGCTATTCAGAAGGCAGCATGGCTTATGTGCTCTGACTTGAAAGGGTGAGAGAGGGAAGGAAGGGACCCCTGCTCCCCTTGGAGCCCCGGCCAGGGCTGTCGGCTGCAGTCCTGCTCGTAAGGCTCTCTGCTGGCTGCTGCTCCATCCAGTCACCAAGACAGGAGTTCCCTGAGGGGACGGCTCTAGCCCTACCCCTTGGCTAGCATGTGACCCCAACTGTGCCGTTCTTGATCTCGACATTTCACTTTTTTGTGTACAACATCGAGATGAGATTTAGTCATTACAGCAATGAAGAACTTTACCTCAAAGCTCGATTCTGTATTTTTCCCCCCTCAGAAAGTACTAAAAGGACGACAAAATAGTCCCGGAGGGAAGAGGAGATGTGCTAGAGGTGACAGCATTTTAGCCTGTCCCTAATTACAGGGGATCAGATGAGAATCCTGACCCAGGGGCTTCATCTTCCATCGCTAAAGCAATGCGGGGTATGCTCACCTCTTCACATACAGCCCCCCAAGGAAAATATACAGGCAAGGATGGGATCATCCAGGGTCTGCTAGCCATTGGCCTCTCAACACCGGTTGGCTAGACTTTATAGCAGTTAGTGAGTCAATGAAAGTGGGTGTGGTGTAAACTCTGAGACCATGGCACAAAGGACAGGTTTTATCGTTAATTCAATGAGTAGATTATTTTTAATCATTTGAAAAGCTCCTAAAATTCTAAATAAGCTTCTTTAAATCCAATGTTGTAATCTAGAATAATTTAAACATCTTCCTACTTCTTTTAGTTAACTCAGAATGTAAGCACTCAGAAATGAAAAGGCACACATCTGGGCCAAATAACAGAGAGGGAGTACGAAGGAAGGAAAAGATTCCAGAGAACATATACACATAAATCCAGTCCACCATAACAACAGCCTCACCCTCTCTGAGAGTCTGAAGAGTAGGAGTATTTACACTCTTAAAATGCAGCAATGGACTTAAACAATTTTATTGCCTCTATTAGTCAAATTATTTTAAAATAATTCTACAGTAATTTTTAATTGTTAAAATGTATAGTTCCCTAGATACGTAATGAAAAACTCAGTGACAGAAAGTCTATTTCGTCCCATTTTGGAATTTTACAGTGACATCATTTTTACTTCCAATATAATAAAGGTTGCTTCTGGATTCTCTAGATACTGCCCACTACTAATAAGTACTGTGCGGATTCCAATAATAGAAAAAGAAACAACGCACATTATGAGGGTCAAGTTTCAGGAAGAAACATGAGCTAGGCTACTCTGATCACTAGGAGCATCGGTCGGCTGGAGAAATTAAATATTTATGCCAGGCAGTTCCACCCTGTGACCCAGCTGAAAACAAAGTTTAAATTTATCCATGCAAATTAATAGCAAGCAATGATGAAACTGAAGAAACTCTTAATTGCAATTTCTCATCTGCTGACAAACTGAGAGGAAAGGAGGGGGGCTGCTTGCTTCATCTCTGGAGCACTATATAAACAACCTGAAGGCAAGGCCAAGTTTGATTCCAGCTAAATGGAAAATATTTTATATATGTAAACTCTAACACTGTAATACCCAATTGTGCAAATATTAAGACCTGGGTTACAGAGAAAGACTCAACTTAGGTCTCAGGAGAAATCTGTCTGCTCGTTTGCCCAGGTAGCCAGGGTGCAGGCAGAGTACTCACCCAGGAGTGTGACCCAAGCACTAAATGGGTTTCTAGGCTCTTCAGTGATGAGCAAGTACTAGAAGCAGTCTTGGCTCTGCTCGTTGGATGTGCCTTCTGCAAGATGAAGTTGGCAGCGGGTCCTTCCTCCACACCCCCTCCACCTCTCACAGCTATCAAGGATGTAGAAATCCATCCCACTTACATTTAAGGGCTTCAGAGGGTCAAAAGTCTCTCACATCTTCTGCTACTCAGTGCCTCCCTCCATAAGATGTCTACCATCTTCTAGTTTATCTTGCACGAGAGGTTCTTGCTGTCCAAATACCACTGATTGTGCCAAAAGCTACATGAAGTACTCACGAGACAACCCTCCTGCGACCATGCGGATGAGCAGTTTGAAAAAGGCCTGCTGCCCTCGTGCCTTTTGCTGTTGGTCACATCACTGCTCCTCAGCGCTCACAGACCAGCCCGGGGGAACACAACAGGATCGAGTGGAAGATAACACACTTGGAAATGAAGGAACTGCGGAGCAGGAAAGGGGTGCGTGTCTGTGTGTGAACTGAACCACACTATGTGCACCCTGGTGCAAACCAATGGTAGAAACAGAAAGGAAAACAGATGAAAAGCTACAAGGAAAAAGATAAACACAAAGATATTCCCTCCCTATTCTTCCTGTCTCGTAGCTGAGTATTCTCAGAGTTGGGAGGCATTTAACTGAAGTCTGGACAACCATTGGAGAGGAATGTGGAAGGACAAGAGACACACTGGCTGACACCTGGATGGATCTCAGTCTTCACCCTGTATTAGCTCAAGGTTCACAAAGACTGGCTAGTAGTTATGTGGGTGGGGCTGCTTTAAGGGGACCATTCCAGAGGCTTAGCCTCCACAGGCTCCCTAATTACGGGCAGGTCGGAGCAAACACCTGCATTGGAGGTAATGCTGTTTCTCTTCTCCTACTTGCCCTCAACTACCCTTCTGTGATGGGGTTGAGGGGGGAACACCTCACACTGGCCTCAATCACTGTATAGTATTCTTGCTCTGAAATGTACAACTCCTCAGGATACCAAATGAAGGGCAGTGTAGAAGTACAGTACTGGTATCAGTGAGGCCTCTTTTAACTGAGGCGCCATAACCTGCATGAGGGCTCCATGACTTTCCCTGTTTCAGTTAAGGGAAAAGACCTGACATCAGAAAAGGGCTCTTCTGGCCATTTCTCCCATATTGGGGTATTTCTGATTTCAGGATACTGGAAATGAAGGTGGTAAAGATGCTAGGTTGTGTTTAACTACTTTGCTGTTTCTATTCCCCGTCTCTCAAGTATTTATCATGTACCAGCTTTGGCAAAGCTCCAAATCTTATCTTGATTTAGAATTCAAGAATGGGACAGCTGTCACAGTGACATATACTAACATGTTTATCTAAACCTCAAAATACCATTGCACTCCTGACAGTGAGTTGACCTGGGATGTGCCTGAGTACGGGCCAGCTCTACGGCTGTGTGGCAGGCACCCTGCATCACATGAATGAGCTAAATCTGTGGTTTTGAGGGAAAAAATGTTAAAGCTCATGGTAAGATGAAAGCATTTTTATCAAAAATTATTACACTGACACAGGTGTGTTTCAGCAAAGACTATTTCAATTTTCTCCCCCCCTTCTCACTACTGCAAGGTACATGTGAGTAAGAGGACAGAGCTATGTGCAGCAAGAGTTGAGAGCCCCGGTGGAGCATCTCTGGCCACATTTCCCAAAGGCCAAGGCACTTAATACTCCACTGAGGCTCATAAAACCTTCTACAAGTGAGTTTTCTCCAAATTTGTTTACAGTAACACTGAAGAAAGTCCTAATTGAGCTGTCAACTTGTGGATCATAGAAAAATATTTTTGGTAACACATTGTTATCTGAACTTTTGGCACATAGTTGGGAAAGGGTCGAAGAACCGAATGGTATTGCAAGATTCAAAAACCCCACCAAATCTTCACTTCCATTTGTCTACTATTATGAGCAAGGTTTCTTAATCCTTGAATCTATTAAAAAATTACCTATTTGTTACCAAAAAGCTGGTCACATTCTAGCAATAGGTGACATTCTCAGATGTCTAAACCTAGAGGAAAAAATCCATTTATGAACATTTTACCTTTTATGTTAATATTTTCATAAATCTTGTAATGCTTGTTATTTTGATCACTCACATAATAATACTTGTAAGAATAACATGATGCAAAGAAACTTAGTATTAAAGTCTTAAGGTCACAGGATATAAATTGTCTAATTTTTATTTTTCTAAGTATTTTTGTGATAGCAAAGTGTGATAATCAGTAAAAGACCTTAAAAGATTAAAAAGTTTAGGATAATATTCTGTAGGAAATATGGAATGGAAGTAGGAGTCAAAGGGGCAAATGGAACTATAAACTTTTCAACTCTTAAAGTAACAGCTTGCTCTTGTATTCAAATCTCTATGGTATTTGGTTCCACTGGACATCATTAAGAGTGACATCACAGTTTCATTTTAAAAGGTCAGTATTTATACTATATCAGACCTTCCTCATTTCTGATAATAATCCAACACTAATATTCTATGATGTCAATATATTTAGTAAACTCAGGGTAGGCACCTGCAAAGCCCCGGGCACAGGTGCCTGCTCAAATTCTGGGCCTCACCCTGGTGCTGACCCTGGTTTCAAAAGTCAGTGGGCATGATGAACACCCAGGACCTAACCTCTGGGTGAGTCCTGCTGAGAAGCCCTGAAGGGATGAGAGAGAAGAGGAGAAAGAAAACAGGGAAGCGAAGGACAATGGGATTATAAGATCAGAGCCTTTTGACAAAAGGACAATGGGAGTAAGGAAATAAGGAAGAAAGATTTCAAACCACTAACCAGTATTAGTTCTGAGCTGGGAATCTGTTTTGTAAAAGCTTCAATCACAGAGAATTTTTGAGTTGAGTATCAATCACAGAGAATTTTTGAGTTGAGTATCAATCACAGAGAATTTTTGAGTTGAGTATCAGTTATGTAAAGTATTCATTTCATGTAGTATTATCCAACATTTGGTAACATAATCCTGTCCAAAATAGATTGGAAGGAAAAAGGAAGATGTCGTTAATTTTGGAAATCTAAGTCTCCATAGTCTTATTTTTTTTTTTAAATATAATTTATTGTCAAGTTGCTAACATACAGAGTATAGAGTGTACTCTTGGTTTTGGGGGTAGATTCCTATGATTCATTGCTTACATACAGCACCCAGTGCTCATCTCAGCAAGTGCCCTCCTCAATGCCCATCACCCATTTTCCCCTCCCCACCATCAACCCTCAGTTTGTTCTCTGTATTTAAGACTCTCTTATGGTTTGCCTCCCTCCCTCTCTGTAACGATTTTTTTCCGTTCTCTTTCCCCATGGTCTTAAGTTTCTCAAGATCCACATGAGTGAAAACATATGACATCTGTCTTTTTCTGACTGACTTATTTCACTTAGCATAATACCCTCCAGTTCCATCCATACTCTTTTTAGAAAGAAGCAAAGCAAAATGTGTACGTATGTGCAAGTGGAAGACGGGGGTCAAAGTGAGCCTGGCTGGAGATAGTGCTGCAGGGCACTGAGGTCCAGGATGGCAAATGTCAGGAGATCTCTGACTTTCCTTCCTGATTAAGACAAGTTATTCCTAGACCGCACCTGGCAGATAAGCATCTATCATGAGTTCATAAAAGCCATGTATTTACGGTTTTGTTTTTTTTTTTTTTAAGATTTTTAAGTAATCTCTATACCCAATATGGGGCTCAAACTCATACCCCGAGATCATGAGTCTCATGCTGTACTGACTGAGCCAACCAGTCGCCCCAAAGCCATATATTTTGAATAATGATGCTATACAATGAAACCATATCATCATAAGGGGCATTAAGTTTTTAAAAAGTTGGGACTGGACCCGAGTTCAGTGTACAATTGTAAGGTTTTCACCTGCAGGATGCTCACACTCTCCACTCTGTTCTGGCATGCTCTCAAGTCGACGGAGACATGATGAGAAGCTATGGGTTCAATACCAAATATCCTCTGCTACTTTTAAGACTTATTATAAAGGTGAGAAACCAGGAATGTGGAGCTATGGGGAAAAGTTGGCTGAAGGAAATATACATGGCTTTTGCAATGGAGATTTGCCCACACAGAAAGGAGCTGAAACGTCTGAATATTTTTTTAAGATTTTATTTTTTTGGGGTGCCTGGGTGGCTTAGTCGGCTGAGCGTACAACTTCGGCTCAGGTCATGATCTCGCAGTTCACGAGTTCGAGCCCCGCGTTGGGGTCTGTGCTGATGGCTCAGAGCCTGGAGCCTGCTTCTGATTCTGTGTCTCCCTCCCTCTCTTCCCCTCTCCCGCTTGCACTCTGTCTCTCTTTCAAAAATAAATTAACATTAAACATTTTTTTTTTAAGTAATCTCTACACTCAACATCTATCATGAGTTCATAAAAGCCATGTACTTATGTTTTTTTTTTTTAAGATTTTTAAGTAAACTTTATACCTACCATGGGGCTTCAGCTCACTACCCTGAGATCAAGAGTCACACGCTCCACTGACTCAACCAGCCAGGCGCCCCTGCAGTGTTTCGATTGTTCAGTGTAACAGAATCATAGAAATGCAGAGCACCTGGGGGGCTCAGTCAGTTAAGTGTCCGATTCTTGATTTCGGCTCAGGTCACGATCTCACGGTTTGTGGGTTCAAGATCAGTATCGACTCTGCACAGACTGCTCTGCTCTGCACTGACAGTGAGGCACCTGCTTGGGATTCTCGTTCCTCGCCTCCCTCCCCCTCCCTTGCTTGCGAGCTCTTTCTCCAAAAATAAATAAATAAACTTTAAAAATCTGAAAAAGAAAAAAAGAATCACAGAAATGCACTGCAGATTTTAAAAAATGCCTTCACTTTGAACTTAAGTACTAAAACATTATGGATATTACATTTTCTAAGTTTTGAACTATTTTCTTTTGTAGGGTACATAGAGGCAGATATTGGAGGGGTCAATACTAAACATTACTTTTAAAAACTTACTCTAATGATGATATTTGTATTTTTCTCTCAAGATACATTGTACTTGGGGCACCTGGGTGGCTGAGTCGGTTAGGTGTCCAACTCTTTATTTTTGGCTCAGGTCATGATATCACGGTTCGTGGGATCGAGCCCCATATTGGGCACCATGCTCGTAGCATGGACCCTGCTTGGCATTCTCTCTCTCTCTCTCTCTCTCTCTCTCTCCCAATCTCTCTGCCCCTCCGCAGCTCATGCTTTCTCTCTCAAAATAAATAAACTCTTTAAAAAAGATACACTGCACTTTATTTATTTTTAAGATATATTGTACTTAAATCTCTCCTGTTGGCCAACTCTTACAGCTTTTGATTGTTTCTATTGCCTATGAGAGGGGATCCTATGACAGTGCCCAAAGAATAATACTTCTAAATGCTAGATCATTCCTTCAATTCACATTAATAAATGTCCCAAGAATGTTAGCCTCTTATAAACTTAGTAGAGAACATTTATTTACACAAATAGTTCTGAAATAAAAAGTAAAAGTAAAACCATTCTTCTAGAGAAAAAGAGTTTATCTTTCAAAGTATGACAGGTATGATCCAATATAACATTATGTCTTATCTTTTCAAAGAACAGTCATTCTCCATTTAGACAGAATGGTTGCTTCAGACATAAACCAAAGCATAGAGTTTAGACATAAACTCTAGCCTGAACAAATTCATGACCCTGCCACTAAACCTGACGCTTGTGAGACAGAAGATGGTAGCAGACAGATTCAAGCAAGAGAAATACAGAAACCTGTATTTTCCATGGTGTCCCAAAAGGCTCACCCACAGCTGAAGTTTACATACAAATTCTGTTGACCAAACAGTCTTTGATAGATGTGGTTATAATTCTACAGTGAGGGTTTCATTCATTAGAGATTATGTAATCCATTTAGTGAGTTGGAATCAGCATTAATTTAACATAAAAGGAAATACCATTTATTGTAAGGATGAATATTCCTTTTGTGAAACTGGTTTATTATTTTCTTTACTTTTGAGAGGCGGGGGGAGGGAGGGAGGAAGAGAGAGAGACACTGACTGCATGTGTGCACAAGAGCAGGGGAGGGGGAGAGAGAGAGAGAATTTGAAGCAGGCTCCACACTGTGTGTGCAGCCTGACAAAGGGCTCCATTCCATGACCATGAGATCATAATCTGAGCCGAAATCAAGAGTTGAACACTTAACCAACTGAGTCACCCAAGGCACCCCTGGTTTTAATTTTAAATACACAAATATACCTATTTGCATACTAAGTCACTGTGGTAAACATGTTTACTAAGGGTTTGAAAAATATTGGCTCTGTATAATACACATATTTTTTGTCCTGAAAATTGCAGACCCAAAGACACTAACATGTATAATCAACATCTTAAGAATATATACATTTGGTTTGTCCTGATGAGTCTTAATGTAATTAGAGGCCGGTGCTCTGATTCTTTAGTGTGATTAATTGCTGCTAATAATATTGAGCATTATGCTAAACCAGGGACTTCCTAGACAATTTACATAAATTATGTTATTTATCTCTCAATACACCTCTAAGGTACAAATTATTCTCCTAACTTTACCCAGGAGGAAACCCTAACCAGTGTGGTACAGCAGGTTCCCTGGGGTCTCACAGGTAGGAAGCAGCAAAGCTGGGATAAATCCCATTATCCGGCTCTAGAGCTTAGTTGAGTTACTCTCCACATAGTAGAATCAGAAAATAATTGTTTAAAATGATTATTTCTGGGCTTAGCTCCTTGCAAGTCCCATTTGGAAAGTCTCAGATGAGGTAACCCCATGCAGAGAACAGGGACATTAGAGAAATGCCAAAGTGGGCACGTCCCAAGTTTCATGGACGGCAAGCAGCAGAATGAAAGGAAAGTGACTAGACTTCTTGGAGCAGGAAGTCCCCAGAGCACTCCTGGGATGCACACTGTCACACTACAAAAGGTAAAGTACAGGCAGACTCTTTAGCAGCTCGGGACTCACATGTTTCACATGGCTCATCATTCTAGTTGGGCAAAGGTCCTGCTAGAAGAATGAAGAGAACTTTACTAGGAATTCTAGCCTGACTGATGTCCAGGTGGAGCTGTCGATCACTGTTTTAAAGAGAATCTAAGTCTTTATGGAATTTAGAAGATTTTGCCAGGTGTTGCCCTTCCCCCCACATCAGATTGACCTGCACAGCTACGCAGAGACAGAGATATTCCAAATATCTAATATACCACACTGAAAATTCAAAGCACAAAACACGTAGCTTGTACGAAGAAGTATACATGAAATTATATCCTACACTTTGGGGAGTCTGTGCTTTCTGAGAGAATTTCTGGGTAATTTTATGAGGAAACACAAATGTGGTGTGACAACAGGAAAAGAGCATTTTCTTTTCCTATTTTCTCAACAGTGAAAAGTCACAATGAAATCCTATTAAAATGAACCAAAGAGTGGTTCAAATTCTGTCAGGCAAACCTAATAAGACTTTTCCTAATTTCCGAATCTCAAGTTTCTATAAACTTTGTTGTACATCACTTTTATGCCAACACTAAGATTCCCTTCCAAAGAGTATGTAAGGAAACATGTTTGCTTAATGTTACATTAGAAAATTGATAGTTAATTTACCATTCCAATACATTTTCTTAGGATGCTCCAGATACTGAAGTCATTTCTGGAAAACATAGGGGAGGGCAGGCTTGTTCTGAAAGAAGAAAAGAAAAATAAA
The DNA here is from genome assembly GCA_028646485.1 of Cryptoprocta ferox. Classification (NCBI taxonomy): domain Eukaryota; kingdom Metazoa; phylum Chordata; class Mammalia; order Carnivora; family Eupleridae; genus Cryptoprocta; species Cryptoprocta ferox. The sequence goes on from CM053566.1 coordinate 42,117,964, forward strand.
ACATTTAATTTTAATGTCATTGACACTAGGAGGGAAAAGCTATTGCCATTAATAACACCACAGGCATACAAGAATAGACACCTTAAAATGTGCCTTTTTGTAGACAAAGGAAAACCAGGTCTGTCGGAGGCTGTACCCCGATCACTGCTATGCTGGTCCCTGAAAAGTGTTGCAACAGATCCACCGGCCCTGTGCCGTTGGTGTTATTGACCCTAATGATCCCAGCTCCCCCGCTGGCGTCCAGCTTTCTGCCCCACCTCACAGGCTCATCTTCCTGTCACGCACTGGCACAGTGGACTCTGGTTTGCTTCGAGACACACCTACCTTATCTGGACGCTTCATACGTGATTGTACTCTAGCTGCTAAATAATGTAAACAAAATGCCATCACAGGGCCTATTTTTAAGAAACTAAATGGAAAAATGCAAATGAGCTATAAGGCCAAAGTAAAATTTAGGCCTGGCACCATACGTTTAGCACTTTCCCAAAGACACTGCTGTCAAACAAAATTTAGCCCCTCTGGATATACGGGAAACCCCTTGCAAATTAATCTCTACAGAAGGAGCACTGTCAAAGGCTCTGCAGGGGTCAGGAGGTAGCAGAAGGCTGGTGGATGTCAGTGGCAGAGCTCAGGCATCCAGGCTTGGCTGGTCAGAAGGTGACCCCCCCTTTCCACAGATCACAATGACAGCACTACTGGGGTTGTGGGAACAGGTACCCAGACCACCCATCTAAAACTGTTAAAATAATACATTCTTTTGTTTATCTGAGATTATGGCAAGAGATGCCAGTATAGCAACCGCTGCTTAGAATACACTTACGTAACTAAAGCATCAAACAAAACAGTAAACATGATAATGTATTTTCTAAAGAACTTTTATTCTACAAACTAAATTAATTTGCATTACAGAAGTTAACATAAAGTTTTAAAATAAATAATACTTTCAAATCCTCCACGGTAAAATCCTTCTGATTTCTTTTTCTTTTTAAGGAACACACACTGTTCATTTGGCAGATCTGTCATCTAACCAATCTGCCGGATAAGTAGCCACAGATGGTATTTAAATCACATTCTCCACCATCTAGGACCATGAATCTCCATGACATGAGCAGTGGAACCCAGGGACAGAATCACTGCCATTATCTACAATTTGCATGTTCGGTGGTTTTAGAGATGTGTACAGTTGACCCTGAACATCGGTTTGAGCTGCATGGGTCCAGTGACATGTGGGTTTTTTTTTTTTTAATAAATACAGTACTATACATGTATTTTCTCTTCCTATGATTTTCTAAAATCTCACTTTATTGTAAGATATAGTATATAATACACATGACATACAAAATATGTGCTAATGGACTATTTACATGTTTTTGGTAAGGCTTCCGGTTAACAGTAGGCTATTAGTAGTTTTTGAGGGTTCAAAAATTATATATGGATTTTCGACTACCCAGGAGGTGAACTGTCCAAGGGTCAACTATACAAAGTTTCTATCTTTTGTCTGTGAAACAGTCAGCCAGAAATGGAACAGATGCTAGGAAGTTTGAGCCTGAGATAAGCTTTGTGAAGGCTGAATGAGGGGCTGTAATTCCTCCCAACCAATGCCTACCTACCTGTGCCTGAGAGCACAGGTATGTATCACTATATTGATTAAAAGCAAGAAGACCAAGAAATACTCTGGAAACAGAAGATAAAAGACACCCAAAGTTTTTTTGTTTTTTAATTTTCAATTTAGAAATCATTACAGAATTGCTAACCAAGAATCCCACCTGAGAATATCCCACATTCATTTTTATGCACTTATCTCACTATGGCGTTTTAGGAAAATTTGGTACTCATTCATCAGGAGGCCAGATTATCTGCAACACTGTCTATTCCAGAACCGAACCAGAAGGCAGAGGTAAAAGAGACTGTGAAAGGTAACAGGCCATCACAAAGTCCCTGCTATCGTCTTGTGTAAAACATGCAAAAGCAAACTCCTTTAGATCAGACTGTGTGCAATATGCTGATCAAAAACCACAAGAGAAACCCTGGCCTCTGGAACAAGTGCACAACGTGGAAGGCATAGCACAGTGAGAGACCTCAGGGTTGTTGACCGTAATCTGAGTCAATGGCATGACGACGCTGCCAAAAAGGCAGGTGCAATCTCAGACCACCAAAAGGAGAACAGCAGCTAGAACATTCCCAAAGGGCAACTCTGCAAGGATCAGACCAAAGCCAGGATTCAGATCCATGTGCCACTTTTAAAAGGAACCTGAACATTCCCACTCAGGAAGACTTACCAGAGGCCAGGCAGACATGTCTGGGAAACATTTCTTACAAGAAATGGATGAAAGAAATGTGCAGTCCAGAACAAAAAAGAAACTGGAGGTCTGGGGAACAGTAGGCATGACAGAGGTCTTGGGGCAGTAGAGGATGGGGCCAGGAGCAACAGCATCGCACCACCACACTCTGCCCCCTTCAACAAAAGCACTCCCTACGCATCTCTGCCGGCTTCAGTATTCTCCACATCACTGATCAACACTCAGCATACTACTGCAGGCTCTCAAATATTAACCACTTCCCCCAAATGGTATATAAGCTCCCGGAGAACTCATGTTTGGAATTCATGTTTCATCTACTGCTGTGTCCCTGCTGCCCAGGACAGTGACTAACACAAAGGAGGAGTTGCAATACTGATGAATGAACTTTGGAATGTATAAGGCCTTTTGGCATGCATTATCTCTTTCATAAAGAATTTGGTTTATTCTGTGCTACCCAAGTGATTAAGAATGGGACAGAAATTACCAGTAGGATACTGATAAAAAGGTCTTATAATTAATAAATGATAAACAAGAGATTCTTATTTAAGTAAAGGTTTCAAACAGAGGTTGAATGATCCTTTCTGTCATGGCCTGGAAAGGCATCCCTGCACTGGGTGGGAAGCTGATCTAGAATAGCTAGGCCAGGGATGTCACTCAACACCTGAAAAGGAACACCATGGGTCTCCATACAAAGAACTACCCAGCCCCAAATGTTTGTGGTGCCAAAGTGGAGAACCTCCCACAGAAATATGAAAGATTCATATAGAAGTTTAAATTTTGCAGTGGCTACATTAAAAAAAAGAAGAGAGAGCAAGATAAATTCATTTCAATAATATATTTTCTTTGGGAATGATGTCAGAACCATGGTGCTATGAGTCATTCGTTTTCTCTCCTCTCTGATTTACAACTAATTGGACATACGTACCCGGGGGGTGGGGGGAAACCACAGTGTCTCTGCACAGCATAGCAGGATACCCAAGAAATCCATCTGTCTGTGTACCCTAGAGTGGGTGGACTGGCCGTGGAAGAGGCAGTGGACCTGGCAGCCATAGACTGTGATGACAGAGAAGGCAGCGGCCGGTCCCGCACTGAGCCAGCACACAACCTTTCTGGCAGAGGAGATGGAGGGTTAAGGCAGTAAATGGTGTTCTGCCTGCAAACAGGTATAGCTGAAGGGACCGGACACCCTGAAGAGAAACCTCTGAAGGAAAGCATCTGCTGTCCGCCGCAAGAGGCAAGAGGCTGGCCCACAAACCTCTAGAACCCCTCCCACTTGAAGTTTCCCTGACGGGGCCATGGGTACACCCAAGGCCCCAAGTGCGAAGTACACACCTCCCTCCCACTCTGCCACCACCCTTTGCTTTTTTTCATGCTCCCACCCTTAGCAGGAAGTCAGTTCTGGTAACAAAGCCCAAAAAGGTGTGCTACAGCCCCATCTTCTGGAAAATAAAAGGAAAACCCTTATTCAACCTGTTGAACTATCAGACTTCTAAGTAAAGGAAACCTTAGGTAAATAAAAAAGGTGTTCACTACTTCAAATGTGGAGGCAAGGACACTTCTCATCAAACACCGTGAAAAATCGCATAATATAAAAATCACGACCATTTTCCAGCAATGGAAACCAAGGACATGGAATACTGCAATCTGATAATTTAAAACAACAGTTATGATGAAATTCAATGAGCTACAAGAAAACCCCTAATGGCAATACAATGATCTCAGGAATAAAATTAATGAATATAAGTGCTTTACCAGAGAGACTGAAATTCTTAAAAAAAAAGAAAGAAACAGAAATTCTGTAACTGAAGGACTCAATAAATGATATGAAGAACGCAATGGAAACAGAGCAGATCTTATGGAAGAGAGAATTAGCAAGCTTGAGGAGACAAATATAGAAATGATCAAGGTGGAAGGAGAGAACGAAGAGTTTAAAAAAGTGAAAACACCCTCTGAGAACTATCTGACTCCGTTTAAAATGCCACAGAATAATAACGGGTTATCTCAGAAGGAGAAGAGAGGGAGAAGGGAACACAGAGCATATTTAAAGAAAGAAATAGCTGAGAACTCCCCAAACCTGGAGAAACAACTGGATATGTAGGTCCACGAAGCTAACAGAACACCTTATTACCTCAAAGCAAAAAGACCTTCTCTCAGACACATTATATTAAAACCGTCAAAGTAAATAATAATGAACGAATTTGAAAGGTGGGGGGGGGGTTGGGGGGAGACAGTAACCTGCAAAAGAACTCCCAGTAGTCTACCAGCAGATTTCTCAGAGGAAGTACAGGCCATGAGAGAGTGGAATGACATATTCACAACACTGAAAGATAAAAACTGCCACTAAGAACAGCCCACCTGGCAAAGCTACCCTTCATATATGAAAAAGAAATAAAGGCTTTCCCCCAAACCAAAAGTTAAAGGAGTTCACCACCACTGGACCTGCCTTAAAAGAAATGTTGAAAGGGACACTTCAAGCAGAAATGAAAAGATGACAATACACAAAATTCAACCTGACTGATTAACCAGGCAAGTAATAATACTGTAACTCTTTTTTTTTTTTTTAGAATACTATATTAAACTTAGAGCATACAGAAAAAGAACATTTAAAAGTAACTAAAGCTACTACAACTTGGTAACAAAAACATAGAATGCAGAGATAATTTATAACAATAAAAGATAAAACTTTTGTAGATGAATGAAGATAGATTGGTATCAACAGAAAAAGGACTATTTATGAGATGTTTTATGTAAACCTCATGGTCACCACAAAGCAAAAATCTAGAGCTAAGACAAAATGTAAAATCGGGAGACTAAGCAAACTGCATGGAAAACCACCAACTTACAAAGGTAGACAGAAATAGAAGGAAAAAGAAACAAAGGAGAGACAAAATAACCAGAAGGCAAAAGATAAAATGGCAGTAGTAAGTCATTACATAACAATAATCACCCTAAATGTAAATGAATTGGACTCACCAATCAAAATGCAGAGTAGCTGGGTGGATTAAAAAAAACAAGAGCCAACTATGTGCTGCCTAATGAGTCTCATTTCAGCCCTAAAGACCACATAGGCTCAACAAAAAACAATGGAAGGTGATAGTCCAAGTAAAAAAAAAAAAAAAAAAAAAAAAAAGGAAAGAAAGTAAAGGTTAGTGTAACCATACTTACATCAGGTAACATAGATTTCAAGCCAAAAAGGGTAACAGAAGGCAAAGAAGGTCATTATATAATGATAAGGGGGAGGGGTCAACATATTAAGCAGATATAACTGTCTTAAATATATACAGTCCTAACACCTGAGCACTGAGTATATAGTTAAGCAATTAATAATAGATCTTAAGGAAGAAATAGAGAACAATACAATAAGTACAGAGGAAATCAGTACCCCTGTATCAGGAATGGATAGATCATCCAAAGAACACTAAAAGCAAACCACATTTTAGAATAGACGGATTTTTACAGACGTTCTATCCAAGAGCAGCAGAACGCGTTCTTAAGTGCACATGGAACACTTTCCAAGACAGATCATGTGACAGGCCACAAATCTTAGCAAATTCAGAAGACTGAAGTCATACCAACTATCTTCTCTGATCACAATGTTTGAAATTGGTAATCGAGAGGAAAGGGAGATCTTCAAATATGTGGAAACTAAACAACAGTCTTCTAAATAACCAGTGGGTCAAAAAAGAAACCAAACGGGAAATAATAAATTATCTTGAAACTAATGAAAATGAAAGCACAACCTATCAAGTATTATGGGATGCAACAAAGTGATTCTGAGAGGAAAATTTATAGCAATAAATATGTTAAGAAATTTGATCTCAAATAAACAACCTAACTTTATATTAAGGGACTAGATAAAGAACAGATTAAGCCAAAGTTAGCAGAAGGAAGGAAATAATAAGGATCAGAGTATAAATAAGTAAATAGAAAAATAAAGGAGCAATGAAACTAAGATCTGATTCTTCAAAACTATAAACAAAATTGACAAACCTTTAGCTAGACTAAGAAAAAAAAGAAAACTCAAATGAAAGTAGAAATTACAGGGGTGCCTGGATGGCTCAGTCAGTTAAGCGTCTGACTTGGGCTCAGGTCATGATATCACGGTTCTTGGGTTCGAGCCCCGCTTTAGGTTCTGCGCTGACAGCACAGAGCCTGGAGTCTGCTTCGGATTCCGTGTCTCCCTCTCTCTCTGCCCCTGCCCTGCTCACACTGTCTCTCTCTCAAAAATAAACATTAAAAAAAAAAAAAGAAATTACAACTGATACTATAGAAACACAAAGAATTATAAGACTATGATGAACAATTATATGCCAATAAATTATATAACCTAGAATACATTTAGGTTACATTTTTAGGATCCATTACAAATCTAGGCTACATTTCTAGAACACATAATCTACCAACACCGAATTAGGAAGAAATAGAAAATCTGAACAGACCAATAATGAGTAAAGAGATTGAACCAGCAATTAAAAAAAAAAAAAAAACCCTCCCAACAAAGAAAACACCAGAACCAGACAGTTTCACTGAAGAATCTACCAAACATTTAAAGGAGAATTAGCACCAATCCCCCTCAAACTCTTATGAAATACCAAGGAGGAAGGAATACTTCCAAACTCATTCTGTGAAGCTAGCCTTACTTTGATACTAAAACCAGATAAGGATACCACAAGAAAACGATAAACCAATATCCCTAAGGAGTACAGATGCAAAAATTCCCAACAAAATATTAGCAAACCAAATTCAAGAATACATTAAAAGATTCTATACATCAGGACCAAGTGGAATTTATCCCTGGGATGTGAGTATGGTTCAACATACACAAATTAATAAATGTAAAACATTACATCAATAAAATGGAAGATTATAATCACAGGATCAGCTCAATAGATGCAGAAAAAGCATTTGACAAAATACATCCTTTCGTGATTAAAAACCCTTAACAGACTGGGTATGGAAGGAACATACCTCAACATAAGAAAGTCTGTATGTGACAAACTCACAGCTAACATTATACACATTGGAGAGAAATGGAAAGCATTTCCTCTAAGATCAGACACAAGGCAAGGATGCCTACTCTCACCACTCATATTCGATAGAACACTGGAAAGTCCTAGCTGGAGCAATGTAGGCAAGACGAAGAAATAAAAGGCGTCCATTATGATGGTGTGAAAGTCATACGCATTGAATTTTGATCTTTTCCTGGGCTACATGTACAGTACTCTATCATGATGCCAGATAATGGCAGCCACAGCCCCCAGTCAACCACAAGATCACAAGGGTAAACAACCAATACACTTACAACCATTCTGTACCTATATAACCATTCTGTTTTTCACTTGCAGTACAGTATTCAATAAATTACATGAGATATTCAACACTTTATTATAAAATAGGCTTGGTATTAGATGGTTTTGCCCAACTGTAGGCTAATATAAGTATTCTGAGTATGGTTAAGGTAGGCTAGGCTAAGCTATGATGTTGGGTAGGTTAACTGCATTGAATGCATCTTTGACTTACAATATTTTCAACTTATGATGGGTTTATTGGGATATAACCCCATTGTAAATTGAGGAAGTGGAGTCAAGAAACTCCCAAAGAATCACTAAAGACAAAAACCAAAAAAACCCACACACTCATAAAACTGTTGGAATTAGCCAACAATTTCAGTAAAGTAGCAGAATACAAAATCAACATATGGAAATCAATTACATTCTTTTATATTAATGAAGCAACTGAAAAAATTTTAAAAACCCACCCCATTCTCATTAGCATCAAAAACAATAAAATGGTTAGGAATAAACTTAACCAAGGACATGAAAAATCCATACAATGAAAACCACAAAACTTTGCTGAAAGAAATTAAAGACACAAACAAATGGCAAGACATCCATGTTCACAGATCAGAAGAATTAATACTGTTAATACAGCCACACTAGCCAAAGCAATCTAGAGATTCAATGGAATTCCCCATCAAAATATCAAAGACATTCTTCACAGAAAAAGAAGAAATAATCTTAAAATTTGCATGGGACACAAAAGACCCCAGATAGCCAAAGCAATACTGAGAAAAAAGAACAAAAGTGAAGGTATCATGCTTCTGGATTTCAAACTATACTATAAAGCCACAGTAATAAAAAAAAACAGTAATTAATGGCACAAAAATAAACACACAAACTAATGGAACAGAACAGAAAGTCCAGAATTAAACCCCAGCATTTCTGGTCAACTAATATTCAACAAGAAAGCCAAGAATACCCAGTGGAGAAAGGATGGTCTCTTCAACAAATGGTGCTAAGAAAAACTAGAGACGCAACAATGAAACTGGACCCCAATCTCATACCACTCAAAAAAATAATTAGAAATGGATCAAAGGCGTAAACATAAGACCTGAAACCATAAAACTCCTAGATGAAAATATTGGGAAGAAGGTCATCCATATTGGTCTTGGCAATGTGGGGGGCAGGATGTCAAAAATACAAACAACAAAAGAAAAAAAATGGGACAACATTAAACTCAAGCTCTGCATAGCAAAAGCAACAAAATGAAAAGACAACCTACAAAAAAAAATTCTGCAAACCATATATTAAAAAGTTAATGTCCAAAATACATAAATAACTCAAGTCAGCCTGGGACACCTGAGTGGCTCAGTTGGTTGAGCATCCAACTCCGGCTCAGGTCATGATCTCACAGTTTGTGAGTTTGAGCCCCACATCAGGCTCACTGCTGTCAGCAGTCAGCATAGAGCCCACTTTGGATCCTATGTCCCCTTCTCTCTCTGCCCCTCCCCCGCTTACGCGCGCTCACTTTCAAAAAAACAAAAACATTAAAAAAAAACTCAGTCAATAACAAAAATCCAATGTGATTAAAAAGTAGGCATAACTAAATAGACATTTTTCCAATCAAAATGGCCAACTGACACATGAAAATATGCTCATCATTAATCATCAGGAAAATGCGAAATCAAAGCCACAATGAAATATCGCCTCACACCTGTCAGAATGGCTATTATCAAGAAAACAGATGATGGGGAGGATGTGGTAAAAAGGGAACTCTTATACATTGTTGATTGGAACCTAAGTTGGTCCAACCACTATGGAAAACAACATGGAAATTCCTCAAAAAATAAAAAATAGATGTACCATATGATCCAGCAATTCTACTCCTGGGTACACATCCAAAGGAAATGACAATAGGATTTTGACAAGACAGACACGCTCCCATGTTTACTGCAGCATTATTTAATAGCCAAGATATGGAAACAACCCAAATGCCCATCAGTGAATGAATGGGTTAAAAAGAGGTGGTACGTACATACGATGGAGTATCCTCTGTCACGAGAAAGGAAGATATCCTCTAATTTGCGACAACACGGATAACTTTGAGTACGTTACACTAAGTGAGAGAAGTCAGAGAAAGACAAGTCCTATATGGTATCACTTTTTTGGGGCATCCGAAAAAGCTAAACTTGTAACAAGGAGAGTAAAATGGTGGTTCCTAGGGATTGGGGGGATAAAAGTGATGGTGTTTAAGAGTACAACCTCCAAGGAGTAATAAATAATCCACAGAGATCTAATGGACATAATGAACACAGGCAATACTGTACTATAAAACATAACATTGTATTTCACACAATATATCCAAAACATTTGCACGTCGACATGTAAGCAATACAAAACACTGAGATATTTGACATTTTTTTCCATCTTAACACTTCAAAATCCAATGTGTATTTTATATTTAGAGCACACATCTCCATTTGGCTCAATTTTCAACAATTAAAGTGAAGTCTAACCTTACCAAAACGAGAAAGCAGCAATGTAATAGAAAAATATTTTAGTTTCATTTTTACAATTAAGTTGTATTAACGAAGATTAAGACTAAAAATTGTGTTTTTCCATCACACTAACTGCATTTCAAGTGATCAAAAACCACAGGCTGCTAGTGGCTACTACTGGACATGTCCGATTTCTGTGACTGCTTCTGGAAAACACAAGGACAGTACTGCTCTAAGCCTGTGAGAGAAGAACCAAAACTCACTCAATATAGAAGTCTACAGTCAATGAGAGACAGAACAGTCTATACTAATCATTAATAAAATAATAAATCTTCTGTAGTATTTTTGAAAGCAGAGGAAATAAAAAATTTTAATAATCTACGTAGCAGATTTAAAACTTTTAAAATGATTTCTACTGAAAAGGAGATGTTTCTATATTTAAAAATTTTTACTCCCCCCACCAGGACAAAAAAAAAAAAAATCCCTACTGATACTGTATGAAGGAGAATGACTCCAGGCAGAAGTAAGAACAGAAGAGAGAGAAGCAATCAGAATTTTCAGGCTGAACCCATAGATCAGTTATTCTCTTTCCTTGGAGTTTATCTGAGAGTCATTATATCCTGAATTCTATGCTTCCTTTTTTTCTTCACACAGAGAGAAAACACCCTGTACCAGGGACTGAGAGTGATGTGTCCTGGTTCTATTTTCAAGCACACAGATGACATTACGACTGTCCGCACAACAACACAATAACTGGTTTTGAGTGAAAAGCCTCACCACAGTTCTTTTATGTGCGTGAAGTGAACGGCTCCATGTGTTATCCCATTATTCCCACCTACCCGGTGTTGTGGAAAGACCCCTGATGGAACCAAATTAGTGCAACTTAGAATCCCCTTTCTTCTGGGGGAAAAAAAAAAGTTGTTCAAGCTCAGAAGATCACTCTCTCCTAAATCTTTAAGGTACTTTTAGGTGGCAGAAACTGTATGTGAGGCTCAGCCAGACAGAGCCTCTCAAATTCACGTGAGCTGCACAGGCCCTTCTGATCTGCCTGTGGACACCAGGCTCACTGCCTTCCTGCTCTTGCCCCATGGATTGCTCTGGTAAACACAGAATTGCTCTGGTAAACACAGAACTGTTTGCTCATGGAGGCTCTTTGAAAAAGAGAAGAAAAAGATTACAAGACAAAGGCAGGCAAAAGTAAGCTCTGGCTGCAAGCAGATGCCAGGTGTTTCATGATTTTCAGGTCTGCTCCTTTCATGAGGCCACATGAGCCACACAGGTCTTGTGTTTGGGCGTGTGTGTACTCTACTCAAATAGTGTTCCCTTGGGTGTGGGGTCTTTTTCACAGAGAAATGTAAAGATTGTGGGAAGCCAACAAGGGCCACAGCACGCACTCTTGCCACAGCCGACCTGCCCAACCTGGGGCAAACCTCTAAGCCCAGACTCCACAGATGTACACTCACCTGATTTGGGAAGCAGATCTGTAGGAAACAAAGTGATGCCCAGGACAATTAGTGTCTCATGGCAACCATGTTTCAATTTCTTACCTGCACATCAGTCTTTAAGAATTTTAAAAATTCTTTATTTTTATAAAGTACATATATATTAAGATAAAACAGTCAGACAATGGTGATATCATCTCCCCACTAAATTAGCTTCTCAATTTGTATGAGCTCTTGGTTATTATAAATATTTACCTGTGTAATATAAATATTCTACCACCTACATTGCAGATAACTCTTTCCAAGCTGTCACTGGTCTTCTGATTCTGCTTACAGTGTAATTTGCCAAACCAAATCTGGGGAGGCTATACATGTTACATCATAATCTATATGTGAAACTTAAATAGCTATCTTTCAATATTTCCTCTATGGACAAGCTAAAAAAACACTTCACTGTTCTATTAATAATCACTGCGGAAAAAAAGAGTAAATTTTTTTAAGTTTATTTGAGAGAGACAGCGCGAGTTGGGGAGGGGCGAAGAGAAAGAGAGAGAGGTAGAGAAAGAATCCTAAGCAGGTTCCACGCCATCAGCACAGAGCCTGACACGGGGCTCGAATGCACGAAACCATGAGATCATGACGTGAGCCAAAACCAAAAGTCGGACACTTAACCGACTGAGCCACCCAGGCACCCCAGAAAGTAAATTTCTTAATTCATAAAGTTCTATAATCTTGTTCTTAAATTTTCAGAAGTTCAATTTCTGTATCAAAACCAGCACAACCTACAACAACAAAGGTAATCTCAAGCACCTACCTAGGGGCGCCTGGGTGGCTCGGTCGGTTGAGCGTCCGGCTTCAGCTCAGGTTATGATCTCACAGTTCGTGAGGTTCAAGCCCCGCGTCAGGCTCTCTGCTGACACCTAGCTCAGAGCCTGGAGCCTGTCTTCAGATTCTGTGTCTCCCTCTCTCTCTGACCCTCCCCTGTTCACACTGTCTCTCTCTCTCTCTAAAAAAATTTTTTAAAAAGCATTTACCTACCTAGAAAAAAGTTACATCGTTCATTTTTCAAATTAAAATATTATGTTATTATGTGCCAACTAAAACAATCCATGGAGGAACAAGCCCACCATCTATTCCCATCTCCAATACCAATGTAACAGCATGGAGAGCTCCCCTTCATGCTTTCCTCTTTGCACAAACATGCCTATACAAGTATGTAATCTTTTATTGAAATATTACTCTACAGATCACATTTCTCCCACTGAATAATATATCAAAAACAGCCCTCCAAGTTGATAGGTAAGTAGCTTTCTTTCTGATATCTTTATGCACAGGTACACAAGCAGATAGGTGTAACTTTTTATCAAGTAGCAAATCATGCATGCTGGTTGTATTTTTAATGCAGTCTTTTCCCCTTTTGTTCTTTTTGCTTGCCCCACTTCCCTATCTCAGCCACCGCTGTATTTCCCTATAACCCCAGTTCAAAGCTTTTGTACATTTTATCAAATAAAATGTACACGTGTGCACCCAAAGGAGACTTCTAACTGGAAGATTCCAAACCAGAACACTATTTATATACACTTCTAGATGGTTTGCTTTTCCCATTCAGTATTTTGTGAAAATTTATTCAAGTCAAATGGTAAATTCATTCTTTCAAAGAGTGAATCATAATCCATGACATGAAACTGGTACACGAAAATACATTTTGCCGCTCTCCATGAAAGGCATTCACTGTTGTAATTCTTTTGCTCTGACAACGCAGCAAAAACATCCTAATACATCACATTCCTCTTTAAATCTGATGCTTTCATTTCTATGGGACAGAGTACTAGGGGTAGGACTGCTGGCTCAAAAAGTGTTATCTATTTTCTATCTCCCCAGACGTTACCAGACTCCTTCCTGAAAAGGTTTTGGCAATTTCGTATTTTACCAACCAGCTAGGAGAGCACTTTCTCCCATATCCCCACCAGCAGCAATCGGGGTCAATAAGGTGTTCTTATCCAAGTTTTGTCAGTCTGTCACAAAGTCCTACTGCATTGCTCTTCTTTGACTGGTACGGAGTCAGAACATCTTTTCGTGTTTAATGACTGTCTGAATTTATGCATCTGTAAACTATTTATATCATTTATACCACTGGGATTTTTTGGCCAGTTTTTAAGAATTTGTTGTATAAGATATTACTCTTCTGTCATATAGATTGCAAACAGAATCATATGCAGGTTAAAGAGGGAAAAAATGCACAAAGATGTCTTCTATGGGGTTTTTAAAAACAGCTTTTAGCTTGTGCGTCTTGGCTTAAGGAGGCTTCCCCCACTTCAGATTTTTTTAATGATGTTTTAATTCCTTAAATGACCAAAGAATATATGTGTATCTCAAGCTCCTTTCTTTACATAAAAATAGCTACAGGTCTTTAGGGCAAGTGCTTGGTTGTGCACTGCTGACCACTTGTGATGTAAGATCTGACTGCTCTGCGCCCTGTGCCTCTTCCAATCGTGCCTGTGAAGTCACCCTGGTCCCTCTTACCACAGGAGAGCTCTATCTCCAACGTTTCTCTTACCCACACTTCGAGGAATCATCATAGTTTGCATTTTTATTTAGCTTCATTCTAGCTTTTATCATTTAAAAAGACCTCTGATCACTGATCTGTATGCTTCAGGGAGGATGAGTAAAGTTCACGAGTTTCTTTAAAAGCAACATTTCACAAATGCTCTGACATCACACTAAGACTGAGCTAACTCTAGTTCTATCAAGACAAAGTGTTTGAGTACTACATTCAGTGAGTGTTTACTGTACCTTAGATCCTGTGTTAACCACTTAACATGCATCACTTCACTTAGTCCTTAAGATAATGCTATAAATTAAGCACTCCTTAAATAAGTTGTCCATGGTCACAAATCTAATGAGTGGCAGGACTCTTTAAGTCCAGATCCTTAGGTCCAGGTTTCAGAGCCCTGGTTGCCACTTTATTTGTGCAAACTACCTAACTATTCCAAGCCTCAGTGTTTCTATTTAGAAATATATATGTAAATCTACATACATAAAAATTTCATATTGTCATGGTGAGGTTCCAATGAGCAAATGGTTATGATGACACCCAATGACACCAGGCTTATACAATAAGTGTCTTTTAAATTTTCAGTCTAATTCATTGGTGGTTTGTAAACTCAAGTTAATGTTCCATATAACCAGCATTTAAAAAAAAAACGAAAATGTTCCATTAATACACACATGTGCATTTATACATGTAAACTATGTGCTCAACATTTTTGAAAAAATATATATTAAAAACATTTTTTTAATGTTTGTTTTTGAGAGAGAGAGAGAGAGCGCCTGCGCATACATGAGTGGGGGATAGGCAGAGAGAGGGAGACACAGCATCTGAAGCAGGCTCCAGTCTCTGAGCTGTCAGTACAGAGCCCGACGCGGGGCTTGAACTCACGAACCCAAGATCATGACCTGAGCCGAAGTCAGATGCTCAACTGCCTGAGCCACCTAGGTGCCCCTCGATTTTTTTTTTCTTAGGAAGGGAGGGTTCTAATTATGGTTGAATATGCCATAATTTGCTATATATACCCTTGTTGACAGACATCTGGGGTGTTTTTCCAGTTTGGAGTTGTTACAAATAAAGCTGCCCTAAGTCTTACTTGTTTCTTTTTATGGGCATGTTTTCATTCTCTTTGTTTTGGGGGTCCTGAGGCATGAGTATGTTTAACTTTATAAAATGTAACTTGTACCTCTATGTTCACTGCAGTGTTATTACCATAGCCATGATATGGAAGCAACCTAAGTGTCTACTTACAGATGAATGGATAAAGATGTGACATACAGGGGAGCCTGGGTGGCTCAGTTAAGTGTCCAACTCTTGAATTTGGCTCAGGTCATGATCTCATCATTTGTGAGATCCAGCCCTGCATAGGGCTTCACACTGCTTGGGATTCTCTCTCTGCCCCTCCCCCTGCTCATGCACATTCTCTCTCAAATAAATAAGCAAAATGTGGTATATATACACAATGGAGTATTACTCAGCCATAAAAAAGAATGAGATTTTGCCGTTTGTGACAATATGCATGGGCCTGGAATGTATTATGCTAAGTGAAATGAGTCAGAGAACGACAAATACCATATGATTTCACTTGTAACAAACAAAATAGAAACATAGAGTCATAAATGTAGAGAATTGCCAGAGAAGAGGGAGGTACAGGCTGGGCAAAATAGGGGAACATTATTAAGAGGTACACACTTGTAGTTATAAAATAAACAATCGACAGGGATGAAAATACAGCATAGGGAATACAATCAATAATACTGTAATAATGTTGTATGGTGATGGTAACTACACTTACTGTGGTAAGCATTGTGTAATGCATGGAACTGCTGAGTCACTATTGTCCACCTAAGACCAACATAACACTATGTCAAGTATACTTCAGTGATAAAAATTAAAAAATTATCAAGTGAAAATTAAAAAACCCTACAGTTATTTCACAAGTATTCACTGAATTTATTTTTTTAAATGTTTGCGAGCACGCAGGTGCAAGAACGTGATCGAGGAAAGGGCAGACAGAGATGGGGAGAGAGAGAATCCTAAGCAGGCTCCACACTTCCAATACAAAGCCCAATGCAGGGCTTGATCTCAAGAGCCCTGAGATCATGACCTGAGCTGACATGCAGAGTCTGACACTTAACTGACTGAGACACCCAGGGGCCCCTCAAAAATTAATTGAATTTCAACTACCGTGCCTGGTTTTGAAGATAACGGTAGGTGGGACCAATAAATTATTCAAGAATGTTTATAGTTGTGGGGCACCTGAGTGGCTCAGTCAGTTAAGTGTCTGACTTCGGCTCAGGTCATGATCTCACAACAGCTCGTGACTTCAAGCCTCCTATCAGGCTCTGTGTTGACAGCTCAGACCCTTAACCCTGTTTCACATTCTGTCTCCACCTCTCTCTGCTCCTCCCCTGCTCATGCTCTGTTTCTGTCTCTCTCAAAAAGAAACATTAAAAAAAAAAAAGAATGTTTATAGTTGAGATACTTCTGTTTCAAAATGTCATTTTCGGATTCTGCTTTAAAACCTGCACTTCTTCAGCTCAACAGTTTTAAAGAGATCTGAAATCATTAAGATACTTGAAACCAATATTAAATCTTATTTTAGTAAGATGAAATTCATCTAGAGTAGTTTACCCGACTACCGAAAAAATGGATATGGCTTTTCATATTAACGTTTAAATCTGGGAGTAAAACTAAGTTGGCCATTCAACTGAAAGAATATCAGCTTAAATTGCTTCAATCTGATTTTATCATTAGGAAAATTATACTCTCAATTAGGAAAAATGATGTTTGCCCTCCAAAATTGGTAAGATTTATTTCCATAGTTTAAAAAATAGGTACTGTTATTCCTCAGTTAGGTAATATTAGTTAAAATTGTAGTTGTACTACACATGGAGATTTAAGATCTTTGGGGGTAAAAAAGATCTTGAAATGCATCTTATATATGAAATATTTTATAAACTTAATACATTGACATCAACATAATTAAAATATCTAAAATTTACCTATATAGGGCAAATCTACCAGTCTTCATTTTAATAAAAGTGAGCTTTGATAAATCTTTTTAAAAGACCATATCGGGGTGCTTGGGTGGCTCAGTTGGTTAAACATTCAACTTTGGCTCAGGTCATGATCTCACCGTTCGAAGAGTTCGAGCTCCGAGTCGGGCTCTGTGCTGACAGCACGGAGTGTGGAGCCTGGTTTGGATTCTGTGTTTCCCTTTCTCTCTATCCTCCACCCCCATGGTCTGTCTCCCTCTCTCTCTCTCTCAAAAATAAACATTAAAAAAAAAAAAAGACCGTATCACTTACAACTCCTTTCTTGCATGACTGACATTGTAATGTACCTTTTACGAACTTTCAGGTTTGAATTCAGACAATACAGGAACTGCAAGTTCTCTCTGCATAACTAGAATGCCATTCTGAAGACTGTTATCAGCACCATGACTTAGGGCTTACTCAGACATGAAGGTGATGGGGTTAGCTGACAGCTGGCTATTTAACCTGCTCCAAGACATCTTCAACTAAAATTAGCTTAGAGTCTCGGAAGCAAGTTGTACAAGTCTAAGATGAGAGCTTTAAGACTAGTTGCATGCCTTTTTAGTTATTACACAAAACAACTTGGTTTCCTATTGTAAGCTGAGATAATTTTATGTAATTACTGAATTCTACTATTTGATTTTGCTATATATGTTTATAACTTGAGATTTTTCACTTTTGATCTTTTAAATTATAAAATAGCAATGGTTATCACTTAATAAATCTGGCTCTGCATGGCAAAGAAGTTAGGTGGTTACGTTTGTTTTACACGAGGTTTTGATTTTAAGAAGTCAGTATTTCAAACTGACTTTCATCCTGATTTTCTAAAATTTAGGATTCGTTGACCAATTCAGTAACATAGTAAATTTACTTCCTACTCTTGTTAGTTTATCACCATTACTGGATTAACAGGAAAGCCTATAAAACCATCTCATTTGCAAGCTAAAGCGGATTGATGAGAACATATGATAATCCCCTCTTATCCATGGTTTTGCTTTCTGTGGTTTGCCTTCTGATTTACTGTCACAAAGTCAATAGCAGCCTAACACTATGTCACATGCATACATCATTTACCTCACTTCACCTTATCACACAGGCATTTCTCACAGCCTCACAAGAGGGAGAATACAGTAAGATATCTTGACACAGGGAAAGAATATATCCATATAACTTTTATTACAGTATACTGTTATGCTTTTCTATTTTATTACTGTTAATCTTTTACTATGCCTAATTTATAGATTTAACTTTATCACAGGTATGCATGTATAGGAAAAAACATATTATACATATGGTTTGGTGCTATCTGTGGTTTCAGGCATCCCCTGGGGGTCTTAGGAGCTCTCCCCTGTTGATAAGGGGGACTACTGTACCAGTGAACTCATCTTTCGGTTTAGAAGGAAGATATCCTTTTGGGCAGATGGACCCTCACTTTAGGCCTACTTCATGGTGTTCAGCAATAGTTGAAGGGAAGGGAGGACAGAGAAAAACAGATCTTCTCTTAGGGACAAGGTGCTCACCCTTATCTCTAAGAGTAACCAGATTTCATGCAATGGGCACAGAACAGTCATGAAGTAACTGAGATGAAGCAAAGTGAGTAGATCGTGGTAAGGCCGTTTTGACCCAAAGGAAGTGGTTTTAATGATAGAGAGCACTGAAGAAATACATGGTGTGTACAGCACAGATCAGAGCCAATGATCACCCCACTGTCTCACACAAAGGCTTACCCAAGCCTCTTAGAGTGTGGACAGCTAAGGAGCAGAGGGGCATCAAGATGATGAGCGGAATCTTCTAATACCTCCCCATGTTCCAGAACCAGTCTGACTCTGTTTTATTGCTAGCAATTTTGTTGGCAGGAGAGGAGAAAGAAGAGTTTCCTGGCTTTATCAGAATTTTCTTAAAGAAAAAAAAAGAGAAAAGACAAGAAAAACACCAGAATTTTCTCAGACAGTATACTGAGAAATGTTCTGGCTTGGAACCCGAGCGCGCTCCAGGTGCATTAGGCAGCATGAGGTATGGGGAGACCTGAGAGATCTGAGGGCTTGATGGCCATGGCTGATCCTTAAATGCAATTCTGGAGCAAAACTGTGTTTCACAGGCTGGATGTTACCTGAACACTGCAGACAAGGGCTTTGGATCCCCAAGAGTTTGGGGACTATGCAAAATACAGTTAACAAGAGAAGACACAAACAGTAGCCGAGACGGACTAAATGATACGGGTGCAAATACCACCCTGTCTCTTGCCTTGGCTCTGAACATTTTTGGCTTATTTCCTTTTTAAAAAAATTTTTTATATGTTTATTCATTTTTTGAGAAAGAGACAGAGAGTGAGTGGGAGGGGGGCAGAGAGAGAGGGAGTCATAGAAACTGAAGCAGGCTCCAGACTGTGAGCTGTCAGCGCAGAGTCCGACGTGGGGCTTGAATCCACGAACCGTGAGATCATGACCTGAGCCGAAGTCAGGGGCTTAACCAAGCTGAGCCACCCAGGTGCCCCTAGGTTTATTTCCCTTTAAACCACACCTACTTTTTCAGAATGCATATAACAATTTGTTTGTGATCTGCTTTAGCCAGTTCAACAGCCTGATTTAACTTCCTTTATAAATGATCTGAGGTGCTTCTGACTGCTTACCTTCAAGAGGGATAGAATTTCTAGGGAAAGTTGAATTTCTAGTCTCTTCCTGCTCTGTTACACATAATACCTCCATGGTATTATCCGACATATATGTGTGTTGGTTTCCTTTCTGATTGCTTTGGGCACAGTGAAAGACCTGTACTGCAAAGGACAGCATTCTTCCTCTTTCCTCAGAAGGTTTCTGCTAAGAAAAACTACACAGTGTCCTAAAACACACAATCAGATCCAAGCAGTGTACCTGGCCTTCTGAGATTTTCTTGTTCTTTCTGCTAAAACAGATTATGTCAATCATAAACTGAGGGAAAAATAGCCCCAAAGCTTGGTTTTCACTAAAAGAGAATGCATTAATTACTGAGGAAAAACAAATAATTTCCATGAAAACATTACACCTGTAATTATTCCTGCATCCTTTGCAGTATTCTACTTGGTAGGAAATTGGTGGGTAATGGAGAGTGGTATAAGAAAAGAAAATGATTTTTTTCCTTTAGGATTGTTTAATAACAGATCCCAGGTCTGTTTCAAATTGGCAGAACTTTGGGGGCGTCTGGATGGCTCAGTTGGTTAAACGTCCGACTCTTGATTTCAGCTCAGGTTATGATCCTAGGGTCATGGGCTTGAGCTCGCATCCAACTCTGCACTGAGTGTAGAGTCTGCTTACAATTCTCTCTCTCCGTCTGCCCCTCTCCCCTGCTCATGCTCACTATAAAAAAAAATAGTAAAATTGGCAGAACTTTCAATGGGTTCATGTGTTCTTTTGTATGCTCATGTTAATACAAGTGGGAACTTACAAAGGCCCAGAGAACTAGTTCCATGTCCACTTTAATTTGTAATACTGCCCATCATTGAGCCAACAGCAGATGTGTGCTTAATACATGCTTTGGAACTATGTTGTTAATTCTTAGTAAATTATTACATAAAAGAAACAAGCAACTGAATTAAAGGCTGGGACAAACTATCTTAAATTTCAAAATACGTAGTTTTGTCTAGATATATAAATCTTTGTTATTCTAAGTATCTATAAAGATTCTAAGTTTTAAGAAAAGCATTAGAGGCTCTGAAATCAGAAAACCTGGTTTGAATGCAGGTCCTCCCATTTATTGGCTAAGGGATTTTGGCCAAGTTAATTAAGCTTTCTGTGCTTCAATTTCTTCATTTGTATAATGGAGGATGTAAGAATACCTGCCCTAACTATAACTGAGAGGTATTCTGAGAATCGAAAACTATGGAGTTTGGGGGCACCTGGGTGAGCCTCCGACGTCGGCTCAGGTCATGATCTCACAGTTCATGCGTTTGAGCCCCACGGTGGGCTCTGTGCTGACGGCTCAGAGCCTGGAGCCTGCTTTGGGTTCTGTGTCTCCCTCTCTCTGCCCCTCCCCTGCTCACCCTTGGTCTCTCAAAAATAAACATTAAAAAAATAAAAATAAAAATACGGAGTTTGTAAAAGTGCTTTATATACAATAATTTATAATCTAAATGTAACTTGCATCCTTTAACTATTATGCACAATACTGTAGAGAGCACTGGGTTTGAAGCTGACATAATCCATTTGGCAGCTAGTAGCTTCAGAAACTGACAGGCCTAGGTTCTCGCCGTCTTGCTTCAGGACTGTACTTTCATAGGGCATTGCCCACCTTGGAGATGAAGCAGCTGAAGTGTGGACAGATCAAATGCTTACCAAAGCCACATAGCTGTACTACGTCACAGAGCCACAACCACACCCAGAAGAAAAAAACCCATTACGCTGATGGGTCTCAGTCATCTTAAGATCGTGGTATACCTTTAACCAGTAGAATTTGTGGCAATATACTTAAGGTATTAAAAAACTCAAAATGCCAAAGCACAAAAGTAAAACACCACCCTGAAGAATCTATGGTTATTAATGATCTACAGAGCCTATTTTGCTGAGACTGGTGAGTGGTCTCCAACGTGCTCTCCTATAGTCCAGCAAGCACACTATTTTACTTTAGCACTGGTAGGACGTTGTGCCCTATCTCCTATCTCTCACCTCTTCCTAAAAGCTGGCTGTCGCCTGCTGTACACACATCTCATTATCTGCTTAGATCACCATCACATAGATCACTACATCATAACAGTATGCGTTCCTGGTATTAGTTATATTTTCTACATTTGTCAGATGCAGTGACAATGCTTCCTGGCTAAGAACCAGGATGTGTAATTAATGGGAGTCACTGCTGTATTAACAAGGAATTGGCTTCGAGAATACCTTCAATGGCAACATGGAATTTCATCCTAAGGTTTCAAATCCTGACTCAATATGGTGTTATAGCAACATGACTCAACGGCAGGTAATATTCCAGGATTAGGATAGATTACACTTTATGCAGTCAAAAGGTTTTGAAAGAGTTGTATAAAAACCAAATTTTTCTAAAGATTTAAAGGCACAAAGCAACAAACAAACTGTTAAAGGCAACTCTTTGTTTTTAAACAATCGCTTCCTGATTTCATTTAACTTACAAATCCTTATTATTATCCATAGTGTGTTCTGAAAGAGGAGAACTCCTCCTATGCTAACAAGCAAAGCAAACAATACTGAGGAACAGTATGTCCCTGGAGGCAGTTTTCTCCTTTAGGCAAAATTTAAATTAGCACAGCTCCAAAGGGAAAGAGATACTTCAGTGTATTCTTAAAGACCAAATCCCCTATGCCATCAGAAGTCAAGAGGCCTAATCGGTGAATTACTGCAATTAAGAAATGGACAGAAGGGCACCTGGGTAACTCTTGGTTTTGGCTGAGGTCACGATCTCATGGTTTTGTGAGTTCAAGCTCCACGTTGGGCTCTGTGCTGATAGTACACAGCCCACTTGGCATTGTCTCTCTCTCCCTCCCTTCCTCCCTCTCTTCTCTTCTCCCTTCCCCTCCCCCACTTGAGCTGCGTGTCTCTCTTCAATAAAATTTTAAAAATTTAAAAAAGCAGGGCACCTGGGTGGCTCAGTCAGTTAAGGTCTGACTCTTGATCTCCGCTCAAGAGATCAGTTTGATCATGATCAGCTCAGGTCATGATCTCACGGTTTGTGGGTTCAAGTCCCACATCGGGCTCTGCACTGACAGTGTGACCAGCTTGGGGTTTTGTCTCTCTCCCTCTCTCTCTGCCACTCCCCCGCTCGTGCTCTCTCTCACTCAAAATAAATAAACTTAAAAAAAAAAAAAAAAAAGAATGGACAGAGTAAACAGAAAAAGGTAGAGCCTTAAAAGACTAAGTTACATGTAAAGATATTTCCCAGACACTTAAAACCTTATGTTCATGTGGAGGATGTATCTCAAATAGAGCAAGATGCCAAGCAAGAATGTCCATTTTATTAAATATTTAACTTTTCCTTTTGATATTCTGAGGATTATAAGTGTATATAAAGCAAACTTCAAATAGAAATTGGATATTTACCTAAGGGATTCAAAAAGCCTAGGGATCAAAAGGAGGAGTAATGGGGCCTCTGTAAGGGAAAAGTAATCTCAAGGGACCAAGGAATGAATAACAGAGCTTTAAGCCTCCAGTCGCCTCTTTACACTTCTGACAACTGAAGTTTACAGCCAGCTCTGTGAAGGCCAATATACCTTTGTATTGGCAAGAGAAAGAAAACCATGTTTCAATTTAACAGTACTATGAAATATCCTTATAAAATACAATGGAAATCAACCACAGAAGATGTTAAATGTGGGGACAATTTTCCTTATTTCACATTTACCAAAGGTAACAATGTCATTGCAAGATCAACACTTCCAGCTACCTCTTTCCCCAATTTCAGTTTCAAAGGACAATTTCAACTTCTTAAGCTCAGCCAAAGACCTTTCAAGTTAAAAGAAAGGAAGAAAAAAATCCATTTACCCATTTTTACCTAGGATTTATCACTTTTCTACTTGCGAGAGTACCTGACTTTTAATTAGCCAAAATCACTATGAGTGTTTTGCATAGATTATCTCTTTAATTAATAAGCCAATTAAGGTAGACTCTGTTATTACATCCATTTTACAGATAAATTTCAAAAAAATTACTTGCTTAGGTCAGAAAAGTGGTAGATATGGGATTCAAACCTGGGTAGCTCTTACTACACTGTTCTAATTCACTTATGTATTTTTTTCAAAGAGCAAATATACATATGTGTGCAAAATCCAGAAACAAAAACAGGATTAAGAGTGCCACTTATTAATGTGCTAAGAATTAAATATTCTTTCTAAAAATTAATTATCTTTCCCTTTGGCAAACCTGAAAAAAAATATTTTCAGCCCATGTTGCATTTAAAAGCTGGTTTCTCCAATGATACTTTTATAAAGCCCTAAAAATTGATGAGTTTAACATTCCTACAGAAAAATGGGTAAAGGATATGAGCAATTCACGGAAAAAAGAAATACAAATCGATCTTAAACACACAAAAAGATGCTAACCTTCTCTCAGTTCAAAATGGGACCCTCCATAGGAATAAGGCCTTTGTTCATTTATTATAACCTCACCATCTTGAAAAGGGGCTCAAAATATATTTGCTGAATAATTATATGTATGTATACACATACACACACATATATATTTAAAAGCAGAGTCAAGAACTGTATGCATGCATTTTCTATCATTTGTATGAAAAAACAGTATTATATATAATAATGATTGCATTTGGGGGAAAGGAAAAGGCATGGCTAGTTTAAAAAGTGAGAGTTAAAATTTGTATAAAAGACTATTTCTGAACTTCAAAGCACATAAATGTATTATCAATTAAATATTCTCTAAATATGTATGTGCGGGCACACACATATATGCATTTCTTAACGTGTTGTAGAAAAAATAACTCAATTGCCTAATATCAAGGAACATGAGACCAAAAGAATTGGAATGAGCATATGGTGAGTGAAAAATAAAAAGGAAAGTTGCACAGTGTTTTTAAAATTTAAAAAGGAATATATCTTTACACTGCTTATATTAAAAACAAAATAAACAGGACATTAAAAGAATAATTACATTTGGGAGGGGGAGGGAAACAATGCTGAGGGGACAAGAATAGAAACTAGATTTTTCTAAACATATCTTGTTTTGTATTTTTGACTTTGAAATCATTTTGACTTAAAAACCAAGTCAAAAGGGAGTCTCTGTGCGACAAGGTAGTAGTTTAACCACACAGAAAGTGACCTTCAAACAAAACATGACTCTACATTCCAGATGGAATATATTAAAAGGAACTAAAAAAGAAATCTGAAATCCTTTTCACCAACCATATTGCTAGTATCAGTGCTTGTATGTGAGTCTATGTGTGTGCAAAACCAACATATTAGAATAAAGCAAACAGATAATTCTATTAATGCCATTAGAAACCATGAAATACAAGTAAAATCAAAGGAATTAAGAGGAAAATCCTATAATCCAAAATTTTAACTGGATTTTTTTGGTATGAACCCATACCAAAAGGTGTGGGAGCAGAGGGGTTCACCTCTCTCCACTGAAACGGACTGAAAACTGGCCAACCTGGCAGTGCTGAATATTCTTATTACTGAGATTGTTATATCTAAATATTACTTCCCACTAAAATGAAATGTGGCTACTTAGAGAAAAAGCTGACCCTATGTCTGGGGCAGAAAATATAGCAGATAAGCCTGAAACATCTCTTTGTATTAGAAAGCAAGGCAGCTATCAAAGCTGGATTATTACATTAAAATTATACCTAAAAACAAAACGAAGCAGAAAACAAACCTTACTGGGGTCTTGTCAAAGGGACACAGAGGGGCTCTGTTGATCAAAGATGGGCAAAAGGGCCACCTGAGTGGCTCAGTTAGTTCGGCTCCATCATGATGTTGCAGTTTGTGAGTTCAAGCCCCACATCACTGTCGGTGCACAGCCTGCTTGGGATTCTCCCTCTCTCTCTGCCCCTCCCCTGCACTCTCTGTCTCTCAAAATAAATAAAAACTTAAAAAAATAAAAAAGATGGGAAAAATAACCACCACAGATTTAAGCAATCCAATCTATATTTTCATACATCACCTCTGGAGGATGCTAGGGAACCAACATACTCTAAAAAGAGGTAACGGGCAGTGTTTCCTTTACAAAGGGTTCTACCTAAGAAGGAGGAATGATAGAGATATAATAGGACCATTTCTGAAACCCTTAATGAAACAAGGATGGAGACACTGATCAACAGTGCCTGCTAAAATCATTAGGTTCAAGGCTGCTAGACTTTAGGATGGATGTGTCAGCCTGAGAACACCTGACACCTCAGGAATCAATCTCAATGTTATAAAAAGAAGGAAAACCAGACAGCATGTGCTCCCCAATGGATGTAACAGGAGGTGTACCTATGGTATGTGTACATATGAAGTATCCTGTGCCAAATAATTCAATCCTAAATCTGGCTGAGCCTCTAAATATAACCATCTGTTTATAGGCAATTCAGGAGTAAAAAAGAGTATGTTAAATGACACCATGGGAATGCAACCAGCAATATCCAGATTATTCTACAGGACAAATGGCCAGGTTTCTTCCGTAAATAACTGGCAAGAAACTGTCTGCCTCCCTTGCACTCTGTGGCACCCTGGAGCTTCTCACGGTTCTCCATCTCCAGCGCTCTTCTCTCTCAGGCTTCCGAGACAGGCATGTGTCCGGCTGGTTAAAAAGGTAGGCCCCACAGCAGAGCTATGTGTTTTAGTAATACCATATTAAAATTTTTCTTAAAAAAAAAATTAAAGCTTTCTACTTTCCAGAGCAAATAAGTATTCTGGGGCAAAGAGAAGGCTGAGAGTGCAGATTCACAGCGTCCTTGAGCCACAGGCCCTACCACAAATCTTGGTAATTCTGCTCAGGCTCTTGTTCTTCTCCCGGGACTCTTGGGTCTTTAGAAAATCAGAGATGTATCTGGACTCCTGCTAATGTGACCCTGGTCATGACAGGATGACAGGGAATTACCCCAAACATTTCCTGACAGACAAGAGTATTTTTTTCTGCCCAGGGCACCAGAGGACATCTGGGAGGGGGAACTGGTTAGTAACTCTGTGCCCCGACTTCATCAAGTCTGAAACCAGATAATTTGTCCCATATTTGCAGGGAGATTTCAAAACCAAGATGGTTTTGTTCTTTGAAATTATTCAACTTTGAATAATTTTTATGACCAACATTTTCTCACTATAATATTACTTCCAGAAAGTTATTGTCTTAGCTTGTATTCTCAATCTCTTCAACTTGACAGCATATTCTTTGTATGACTTCTTCATGAACAGAAGAATGCTATTATTTGGCTAGTAAGAATTCAATTCTAAAGAAGTCACAAAGGATAAATAAAAAGTAAACTGAGCAATCATCAAGAATCCTCATCTGCCATTTCAGCTAAATAAACCTTTGAGATTCTTAGCCGCATTTACTGAAGAATAGAAAGCTTTATTCAAGTGAATGCATCAACATAAATACAAATGCATTAACTAGAATCAGATATAAACTTAGTCCCTATCACATTTCTGTTGTAAGAAATTCTTCCCTATTTTAAAACTGTAGACACTTTATATTTCCTTCTAAAAGTTTTTAAGTTTTGCTCTTTCACATTTAAGTGTTTGGTTCATCTAGAATTTATATTTATGTATATGAAATAAGGATCCATTTCCTTTTTGTTTTGGAAGATCCATATATTTTTTAAACGTTTTATTTATTTTTGAGAGAGAGAGAGAGAGAGAGAGAGAGAGCGAGCGAGCGTGAGCAGGGGAGGTTTGTCAAAGAGAGAGAGAGAGAGACACAGAATCCAAAAACAGCCTCCAGGCTCTGAGCTAGCTGTCAGCACAGAGCCCGACGCGGGGCTCGAACCCACGAATCACGAGATCATGACCGGAACCGAAGCCCCAGACGCTCAACAGACGTTGAGCCCCCCAGGCGCCCCTGGAGGATCCATATTAAGTGACTAACTCAGCACCATGTACCTAACAGTCCATTCTCTCCCTCACTGATCTGTACCTAACAGTCCATTCTCTCCCTTGATGATCTGCTATGCTAGCTCTGCCATCTAGACCCATGGTCTCTGGACCTTTCAGTTCCATTCTACAGGTCTGCCTCCAGGAAAATTCTGCACTCAAGATTTATAATCCGTCTTGACGTTTGATAGAGAAAATGCCTTCCTTTCCCTCAACGTGGTTCTTGAGCAGTATCTTGGCTCTTCAAAGCCCTAAGGACTTAAATATCTATTTCAGAATCTGTGTTTCAACTTCTAAGGAAAAGGACACTGAGATTTTAATTAAAATTACATTGAATCTGCAGATCATTTGGCAAAAACATCCTTCTGACAATGTATGTGCCTTCTCATAAGTTTTAGGTCTTTCAGTAAGTTTAATATTACATTTTTTTGCTAAGATTTATTCCTAAGTATGTAACTTTATAATAGATACTCTCAGTAGGCACCCCCTCCCCAGTCTAAGCTACAGTTTGTCTGTTGATGGTGCACAGAAACGTAAACACTCAACTGTGTATAAAAGCAGCCCTTTCAAACTTCTTTACTAACTTCAACAATTTGCCTGTCCATACTTATGGTTTTATTTTTTTAATTAAAATTTTTTTTTTCAACATTTTATTTTTGAGAGAGTGAGCGAGCGAGAGAGCATAAGCAGGGGAGGGGCAGTGAGAGAGGGAGACACAGAATCCAAAGCAGGCTCAGGCTCTGAGCTGTCAGCACAGAGCCTGATGTGGGGCTTGAACTCATGAACTGCAAAATCATGACCTGTGCTGAAGTCAGACGCTTAACTAAGCGACCCAGGCGTCCCTGGTTTTGTTTATTTCTAAGTTTCATGGCTATGGTATATCTCTGACCATGGCCTCCAAACAATGCTGAATAGCAAAGATGACAGCAGGCATCCCTATCTTATTCCTGACATTGTAAGTACTGTCTTTAATATCTCATTAAGTAATTTGTTTCTTGTGACTTTTAACTAGATTAAAGAAGTTCTCTCTTCTATTTGTGGTTTGCTAAGATATTTATTAATCAGGAATGACTTTGATTTTATTCAATGTTTTTTCTTTATCTATTAGGATGATCATATGTTTTTCTTTTATCTATTAATGCTATTAATAAAGTAACATTTACAAACAATTTACAGAATTGTAGCATGGATCCTATGTTTCACATTCTAACTAATCTGTTCTACATTAAGTATCTTTTATACCATATCCACTGACATGATGAAATAAATATCAGCATCTTTATCAAATGTAACAACTTGGGGCAAACCGCTAACAAGTTAAAAGACCAGAGCTCTGAATAAATTTCACAAATTAGGTCTGAGAGAGCTGCTCCTATGAAACACAGCCAAGATGACAAGAAGCCCTATCAACATAAACCTGACTACAGCCTGGTGTAGCCTAATTTTCCACAAAGCAACTCAGTATATTTTCCGGAGAAAACATAAAATGCCATTGAAATGGAGCATCTGTTTTGTATAGTTGCTAACTCTGCAATATTTCTGATTCTAGGTCATAAATAAAACCCTAATTTGGTTGATGTTTCTCTAGAACTAACCTAAAAGCCCAACAGCATGCACAGCACTATACTAAAGTTCATCGGCTGGCAGAGTATAGAGCGCATCAGTGGTTCAGAGTGAATACAAAAATGTAAAATACTTCTCCCCAGGCTTAATAATAATACAAGACATTGCAGAAGTTCCCTGCACTTGTATGGTAGAAAAACCATTTTTTCAAGATTTCACTTTGCAATCACAAGCTTTACATGGTGAGAAGAGAACTCAGTTTATTTAGCCAAAGCTCTTATTCAAGAGAGGACTTCGGGGGCCTACTTAGTTAATGTAAGAGTATTTTGTTGGCGGGACACCAGGGTGGCTGTCAGTTAAGTGTCCGACTTCAGCTCAGGTCGTAATCTTGTGTCTCATAAGTTCAAGTCCCGCATCAGGCTCTGTGCTAACAACTCAGAGCCTAGAGCCTGCTTTGGATCCTGTGTTCCCTCTCCCTTTGCCCTTCCCCCGCTCGCACTCTGTCTCTCTCATAAACATTAAAAAAAAAAAAATATTTTGTTGGCAATTATGGAATGGGACAGATTAAAAGTCCATAATATCTATGCTTTTATTATCATAGAAATAAATTTGATTAGTTTGGCATGCCTTATTTTATAGTTAATTAATGTGACCTATGTCCTATAGCCTATGTTTCTCTGGGCTGGGGAATTTCAAACTGTACCCACAATGTCACCCTACGATGACTGGGTGGAAAAGGAAAACAAGCAGGCTGAGGTTGAGGGGAAAGCAAATCACCATTTTTGAGGAAAAAGGGAATTAACAGAGTTCAAGCAGGTCATTTGCACTGAGTGCTTCCCATGTAGCAGACACCCTCCAAGTCTCCTGTGTATGTAATAAATTGGGGAGCAGAAACATAATTTATAATGGTTTATAATATGTATTACAGAAAACAGAGCTTAAATATTTTTGTTGGATAAGGACATGAAGTAGATGTGGTGACTCCCACTGAAGCCAGAGACGGGGGCCGGGGGGTGGATAAGAGCAGAGAGGACCCCTCTGAGGGGAGCTCCATCAATCTCCAAAGGTGGTTGAGATTTTAAGTTTCCACATTAAATTTCTGATACACAAATGGTTCCCTGGCTAAAGATAAAAAATAGTTGAAAACCCGTTCTAGTTTATCAGCAAATTAGGCCAGGATTTAATACTTTCCATGTGAATTATTTTAAGACTTATATTTGCCATTTTAAAATACTAATTTCTTGCTTTAAAAAATTTTACAATCCATATTCTTCCCATGTCCTCCTTCCTAAATTTAAGTGTGTATATCCTAGAGGGTGAGTGGTGGTGTGAAGAGGAAATATAGAATATACAACAAGGTCAAACACTAATTTCACGTGACTTTAAAAAATAAAATAGATCGCAGATAAATTTCAGGGTCACTTTGGGCTGATCTCCAACAGCAACTACTTCTGCTTTTCTAAAAACATCACCAAAATTACTCCTAATTCAAATTATTCTTCCTATTACCACAATAACTGCCTATTATAAACACAGATTACTTACAATGCAATTGAGGGCACAGGCAAGAGGGATTTGGTGACACTGAATTTTACTTTCCTATTCTGAAATGAAACTTTTAAATTATTTGTGCCATAGGTTCTCTCTATTTGATTAGAGAGGAACTCCATGACAAAAGGCAGGCTTAAAAAAAACACACAAAACCTCCTAACAATGACTTATTAAAATAGAAACTGTTATGTTTTCCCTACATGCCTGATTGCTGACAATTTCCTAAACTGTCCTCTTTTCTCCTAAATACCTTAAGAATATTCTATTACATTTACAGGCTTAGTAAGTTGCAGCTTGTTTTTCAGTTCAACTTTTCTGCTGAGGTCACTACCTAGCTGCATTCCTTTGTAGTTTTTCTTAGTGACCTGCCCTGATTTCATTTTTGAACAATTTCCCCTTAACTTTCTCATTTTAGAATTCTGGGTTTGACTAATTAAGATATAATACAGAATATATGAACACAGTATAATAAATTTCTGTCAGGTGCAAAATACTGTTATGATGATGGCACACATACAAAAGGGCTACTGGGGCTCTGAGAGGCAGCAGAGAAATGCCTCCAGCCCTAGGATTTGAGAGTATCTAAGCACAGATACTTTTTCTGACTGATATTTGAACAACTGCATCACCAGACTGCCATGATGTGTGTCTGGTAGGCCTGCCAGGTGTCCTGTTAGGTATTTCATGTCCTACACAGAACTTTTTAGCCCCAGACTCCCAAAGGAGTTGACAGCAACTGCTGAAGGCCATCAGGAAAGACACTGCTGGCCAAACACCCTGCAAAAGTAAATTCCATCAGTAAGTATGTTTAGAAGATACCCTCTAAACAAACTAAAGAAAATTCTGGTTTTAATTAGTTCATTGCCTGAAATTCACTGGATGTTTTCAAAAGGAGTATAAACTAAGACATTTTTGCTGGCTAGGGGCAAATGCACGTAAATCCGAAGGGATATGTACATTTTTTTCCCCGGTTGAATAATTGAGACCAGTCAGGACCAGAATCATGGTGCAGAAATGGAGTCAGTTACACAACCTATAAATATTAAACAAGCTATCTTGTAGAAATTAACTGTTAATAACTTCTTACCCCCAATGTGCATTTCACAATGACACCAGGCTACAGCTTTAACCCATAATTTGATAAAATATTTTATGAATACCAGCAGGCACATGTGCCACTGCGTCTGTACACTTGTGCCGAAACCAGAGAGCTCCATGTCTGCTGAGTCTCATTACTTTGGGACAATCTCTAGGATGAAATCATCAAGGGAATAAAAAGATACTAATGTTATTAGACAGTGTAGAACGGATATGTTCCACAAACCCTGGGTCTTAATAAAAGTCTTTGTTTAAATGTAACTGAATTGTATCAACAGGCAGGCAATATTACCATCCAATCTCACTTAAACCAACAAGGAGATCAAATGGCGAGAAACTAAAATAGCATGGGGAGGCAGAGTCATCAAAGATGTATGAGGAAAAAGGAGCCCGGCATCAATTGCAATAGACAATTCTGAAGAGCCTATCTGAATTGTCAACTAAAGGATTTATGTTCCCAAAACCATGGTGGCCAAAACCAAGTTTTATGCTTTGTTCCTACAGTTACAGATGATGTTCTTCTCTCAAATGAACAAAAGTACTTAAGCTAAATCCTTTCTCTGAGTTGATAACAGCAATATAAGTGTCCAACACAGAGAGAGAAAAAACAAAGAGAAGGCATGCTTTTCTTTATGAAGCCGTATTTTATAGGAAAAAGCCAGCAATAGTAACTGTTACAGGCTGTCCTACCTGTGTTTTTTGATGCCATTGGAGAGAGCATCTCCACCACCACAATCGCTTCCCTCTGACATTCTGTGTTTTCTCCTGCCCAAGTGCTCTCCTTCCTCTCCTGAGGATCGTGCCGTCACCGCCTCCAGTCTGCTCAGGGACCGCTCGGACTCGGACTCTGTGGCACAGCAGGTTCACAGTCAACGAACTGAACTTGGGTGCGAGGCGGCAGTAACAATGGATAGCTCCCTTAATGCATTAGGCTTTGAAACTTAAGCAGCCTACTTTGTCCTTTAACAATCCATCCGTTAACCGCCTCTTCAGGGATTTCAGGGAACCTGCACCCAATAAGGCTAAAGTGGATTTATGAAACAGATACAGGCTAATATAAACTTACAATCAAACAGATTTTACACATGACGAGAGATTTCTAAAGATTATACAATTCTTTACGAAATCATATTCAGGAGTTCCCCCTTCCCCCCAATTTTTATTTTTATCTTTATCTTTCCTTTCAAAGCATCTTAAGGGTAACTTACCAAAAAAAAAAAAGCATTCAGTTTTTAAAATTCTTGTATAAGGAAAAAGCTATAGTGGCTGTACTTGGGGGGGGGGGGGAGTTTAAATTACCTCTGATACCGTAGACACAAAAGAAAAGGTAATTTTAAAACACTTCAAAAAATACATCTTCTGGTATGGTATTATTTTAATCCTCAAGAGCTAAAGCTCAAAGTGTCCATATACAATCCAATTATCAGGCAGGCATTTTTAGGATAGAAATACCATGTTCCTAATTGGCTATGTATTCAGGGTAGAGCCATCTGCCTGTTTGGGAAGATGAAGACAACTTATTTTTATACAACACATTATAGTTTTTAGGCATGATCACATTATTCAACTCCTTTTAGCATTTCCAGGGTGCCTTAGTGACAGTAAAGCAGGACTATAGGGTTACCAAGTGTGCTGATGGTGTCATGGTTTGTGAGTTAGGTGAACCAGCATTTGAACTTAGGTCCTCTGACTCATTTATTGCTCTATATACTTTAGCTCAAAGCAGCAATCTACAAAAAAACTTTAAACTGTGCCTACGTTTCTACTGAAATATAAATTCAAGGTAACTTTCTAACTTCCCTTCTTAAGTTGATGAGTATACACTCAACTGTCCTCGCCTCTAGGACAGAACTCTTAAACACATTCAAGTAAACTTCCTCAAACTTCCTTAAATTTACTGACCATCTGCTTAGTTTGTATTACAGCTAAACTGTTCAGGAAATCAAAATTTTTAGCACTCTCTTTTCCCTCTGCTGCATTCTATAACTAAGCCAACATCAAGGAACCTTATTTTTATCACATTAGGTTGGTTATAGATCTTCCTCGGCTTACAATGGGGTTACGTCCCAATAAACTCATCAAGTTTAAAATACTAGGTCGGGGCACCTGGGTGACTCAGTCGGTTAAGTGTTCAACTTTGGGTCAGGTCATGATCTCACAATTCAAGGAGTTTGAGCCCCATGTCAGGTTCTGCACTGACAGCTCTCAGCCCGGAACCTGCTTCAGATTCTCTATCTCCTGGTCTATCTAACCCACCTCTGCTTGTGTGCGTACTCTCTCTCTCAGAATAAAATGTTAAATTCATTCATTCATTCATTCATTCATTCATTCATTCATGGGATGCCTGGGTGCCTCAGTTGGTTGAGTGTCTGACTCTTGATTTCAGCTCAGGTCACGACTGCAGGATCGTGGGATCAAGCCCTGCATTGGGCTTTGCACTGAGTATGGAGACTACTTAACATCCCCCCCCCCACTCGCCTCTGCCCCTCTCCCACCTTGTGCTCTCTAAAATAAACAAATAATAAATAAAATATTAAGTAAAAAATGCATTTAATACACCTAACCTACTCAATATCATAGCTTAGCCTAGCCTACCCGAAACATGCTCAGAATACTTACATTAGCCTACAGCTGAGCAAAATCATCTGACACAAAGCCTCTTTTATAATAGAGTGTTGAATTTCTCATATAATTTATTGAATGTCATACTGAAAAACAAAATGGTTGGGTGCAGAATGCTTGTCAGCATATTGGCTGTTTACCCTCGTGATCACATGGCTGACTAGGAGCCAAGGCTCACTGCCACTGCCCAGCACAAGACCCAGAAAATATCCGAATTCAAAATCTGCAGTACGGTTTCTACTGAATGCATATCGCTTTCACACCATCATAAAGCCAGAAAATCCTAAATTGAACCATTACAAGTCAAGAAACACCACAGTACTGACTGTTGGACAAGTACAATTGCAGGTTGGACAACACATCTTGAACTCTGAACTTTGGCCACTCTGAATGGTGTTAAGGTACTTGGAGAAATCTTTCAATGTCAGCAAAGTTATTTTTATTTTCTGTAAATATAATTTTACTGGAATTTCTGAAAATATACTTTGTTCAAGTCATATACCTTATAACAAAGAAACGTTTTAATGATAAGTTTAAAGAGGCTTATTTTTCATTGTCAATTTTGTCAGGTAGTCACAACCTTGTATTCAAAAAAATTAAAAACAACCTGAATAGCCAGTAACAAAGGACAGCTGCCCATCAAATGAAATTAGTTGTTAAAATTACATTTACAAAAACAACTTAATAGAACAGAAAAATGCTTTTAACAAAATACAAAAGACCAAAATAATCAAGATGCCATTCTGCAAATCTAAAACAGAACAAAAAAAGAATTTTACTCCTTCTTAAGGAGACATCTGTCTGATTCAGATGTACATAGAGACGAGAGCAGTAAAGTAACAAAAATCTGTCTAGGACACAGTGAGGTAAGAGAATCAATTTTCTGGGCTAGGTTGATGGGTATCAGGAAAGACACTGTAGGAGAAGTGGTGCCTCAGATAAATCTTTAAAAAGAGAAAATGGCACTCAGGTGGAGGTAAGAGTGTTGTTCAGAGGAAGCTGCCTGAGCAAATCATGAATCAAATATGATGACAGTGGTCTTTGGTGGGATAGGGGTGGTTTTTTCACATCTACATTTTCAAATTTGTTTCATATGAAAAAAATTAAGATTTTGAAGAGTCAGACAAAATAGTTTCATCTGAATTGGTTAGTATTTAAGATGCGTTAGTACTTTATAATTCAGATGTCATGAAGACCAAAAAGCACTGAAGCAAAAAAAGACCTCCCTCCCTAATACGATCAGGCTATCCCTCCCCTTCCCTTGGAGGGCTGAGACAGAGGTCACCAATTACCTCAATATTGCAAAGTCAATGGTCATTTTTTAATTCTTAAAGAATTATTGGCTCATTCACAGTAGATGACACTGGTTAATTCATTCCTCCCCTCTCCTTATCAAGAGCAGGCAGTATGGAGTCAAAGAACAGTAAGATCTGGTCCCTGCCCAGGGTCTAGCAGAGGTGGACTGTTTTGTGAACATTTGAATTCGCTAGTTTTCTAGGTACAATAACAGAAGTCTGAGTGGGGACAAGAGGCCAAAAGGACAGGGTTGTCTACAAAGGACTATGATGATGGAGCTGAAAGTTGACAAAAGTAAGGGTGAGGAGTGGAAAGAGAGTTGTTGCAAGAGAGAACTTTACCAAGCAGAGGTAAGAGCAGGACCCAACACAGACAGGAACGAGGTGTTCAGTAGGATGGGAGTGGAAGACACAAGGAGTGGTAGTAGGGAGTGACCAAAGGCATGGAGATGAATCTGAAGCTCAGAGTCCCTAGTGCAGCTGATTGTTTAAGATAAAGAAAAAGGAAGGGCAGGCAGTGGGGCAATGAGGATAAAAATGAAGAAGGAATGAGTCAGAATCCAGATACATGCCACAAAGGTCTGTACACCTGGCCAGGGGTCAATCACAAACCTCTCTCCAAGCATTCTAGCGTCAAAGGTAAAGAAGGAAACATGATCAACAGCATGTTTTACAGTGCCCCTGTGGTAAAAACTAACTAGCTGCTTAATTAAGAACAAAGCTCATTACTTCTAATACTATGAACAGAGAGATGTCTAATATACATAGTATGAAATAATTACTTTATTGGCAAAAGAGAGTCATTTAAAAAATTTTTTTTAATGTTTATTTTTGAGAAAGACAGAGAGCGAGTGGGGAAGGGGCAGAGAGAGAGAGGGAGACATAGAATCTGAAATAGGCTCCAGACTGTGAACTGTCATCACAGAGTCTGATGCGGGGCTCAAACTCGTAACGGCAAGATCATGACCTAG
This sequence comes from Cryptoprocta ferox, assembly GCA_028646485.1. NCBI lineage: Eukaryota > Metazoa > Chordata > Mammalia > Carnivora > Eupleridae > Cryptoprocta > Cryptoprocta ferox. Next base: position 42,154,685 of record CM053566.1, read on the forward strand.
GGTGAAGTCAGACGCTTAATCAACTGAGCCACCCAGGCACCCCGGGAATCATATTTTTTTTAAGTTTATTTACTTCTTTTGATAGAGCATGTGTGCGCATGTGAACAGGGGAGGGGTAGAGAGAGGAAGAGAGAATTCCAAGCAGGTTCTGTGCTGACAGCCTGGGGCGCCCGATGAGGGGGCTCATTCCCAGAATCACAAGATCATGACTTGAGCCAAAACCAAGAGTCAAACATGCAACCAAGTGAGCCACCCAGGCGCCCCTAAATAGGCAGCTATTCTACATAGACTGCATTCATAGCATTAATCACACCAATCTGTCTCTAGGATAGCATCATTTCATATACAGACCCATAGTTCTAGATATATTTGAAATCAAACATGCTGGGGCACCTGGGTGCCTCAGTCGGTTAAGGGTCCTAGTCTAGGTTTCAGCTCAGGTGGTGATCTCACAATTCATGAGTTCGAGCCCTGCATCGGGTTCTGAGCTGACAGTGTGGAGCCTGCTTGGGATCTCTCTCCCTCTCTTTCTCTGCCCTCTCTGGCTTGCTCTCTCTCTCTCAAAAAATAAACATTCAAAAAAATTCAAATATGTTTAGCCAAATACCTAAAAACACCAGAGTCACTGTGGAGGTTTACTGATCAAGGTAAAGCCTGCCCATAGAAGTAATGTTCAAATCTCCCAGTAGTCATATATCGGTGATAGATCTTAGAACTTTTCAAAATCTTAAATCTCAATCTTAAAACTTCAGGTTTTTCAATTTTGCCCACACATATAAGTTATCACATAAACCAGACCTTATCTATCACCCAATGTTAATGGGCAACATAGTAATGTCTTAGTGGAAAGCATAAAGCACTTGAAGAGAGTGCTTAATGCCTGCTCTATGGTGATTACTGAGCTCTCTTATAAGAGAGATCATGACATAAGGCCATGATCCTCATGCTTTAAAAAGAAACACACAAACCAGACGGGAGATAGGGAGTTAGTCTTTCGTGGGTAGAGTTGGGAGTTTCAGTTTCGGTTTGCAAGAATGAATCCGGGTGGGGGCGGGTGGATGACGGTGGTGCAACAGTGTATATGTGCTCCATGTGCTCCAGGCCACTGAACTATATACTGAAAAATGGTAAGAATGGTAAAAATGGAAAATTTTATATTACACATATTTTACTACAACAATAATAAAGCCCAAACAAATAAGCACACAAAAACCTGTTAAGCCAAAAATCTATCATGCTGGATGCATGAATTATATTCTGGTCCTGTTAGCTCACTTCAATGCCACTGAAAAGCAAAAACAACGCAGAAGCAAAACTGGGTGATTTTTCTACAGACATATTTCCAAATGCAGCAAAACACATGTATTTTAACAATATACATAAGCTAGAGTCCAGACAAAGTCAGCCTTTCACCATCCTTCTAATTTCTCACTGTGTTTTCCCCTTACAAATACATGTGTTTCTGTAGTAAGCAAAGCCACCCCAAATTTTCAGGATACTTCATCAACCTCTGAAAACCAGGGTAAGGGAATTTATGAAATAGGCTTATGTTATTTAGTGAACTTCTGATGGGCAACTAGGAAAATTTGTGCCATCGAGTAATGATGAGAAAGGGAATATAGTGTGTCCCTATTTGTGCCTTTGTTTATACCCACCTAGTTACAAAAGGACTCGGGTAGCTTAACTGAGAATTAGATTTTATAGAAAAACGGTTAGAGTAACACTTTGAAAAAAAAAGACTATTTCACAAGATAAATTCTTTAGCCTACAGACAAGCATTTAAAGTTGAAACTGCCTGATTATTTTCTTAATGAAAATAACATATTAATAGAATGTTTTAATGTGACAAATCTCCAAAGGCCTAGATCTTTAAAGCTCTGTCCACATTAGGACACAATCTTCTTTCACTTCACAATCATAATCCCCTCTCATGCAAATAGCGTGGAAGCCAATGGCTGTGACTGGGTTAACGTGACTTTACAACATTTCTCATCAAGTTTCATACACTAAATATTTACAGTTCTTTGTATGCCAGCCATATCTCAATAAAGTAGTCTTAAAAAAACTTCAGAATTAAGAGTATAATTAATTCTACCCTACTTTTTGAGTTTTACCTCTATGAAAAGGCTGAAAGAAGAGGTCATAAAGTTAACAATATAAACATGCCAACAATTCTTATGTTATCCTGATCAACTTATTTTTATATGACCTTTGAAAAGGAGCTTGTGAACAAATAGTACAAAGGAGCAAAATGTGGAAGAACTGTGGATAACGTCCAAGTAACCTTTCCTCTGTTACTTAAGGTAACAGGAAATGGTCGGGAGATACACACGCTCAACTTAATACTTTTATTGTTGGTTTCCCGCATACTAGGCTTATTCTAAAAATGTCCCAAGTAACCCAAGGTAACCCAAGCTCAAAATATCAGTACCAGATTTTAATTTCGCTTTAAGGTACTAGTGTGTAAACTTAAAAATTACATAGTAAATATAAAGAACACAAACAAAATAAAAACCTACCACATTGAAAATAAATTGTAAACTGAAAGTCAGAACAAATCCAGAAGGGGCTGCCAAAAGGCTACTACAATAATTTACTATGGAAGTGACAAAAGCTTGAAACAGAACCCTGGCAGCAAGCATCAAGAGAAGACATTCTAGACAGACATATCCTCCCTGAATGATGTCCAAGGTCAGTATCAGCCAAATGGTATAGTGTTGCTTATGACAGAATTCCTTAAAAGTACTGGCTTCTTCCCAAGCAACTAAATCTACTCCCATTTTCCGCAACTTGCAAACTCTGCACATGTGATTGAAGCTGAAGAATTCCACAAACCACAGTGTGTGGACTACTGGGAATCTTATGTGTAACTATTCTGGACGATTAAATCCAGAGCTTCCTAGTTTGTCTTGCTGACATCCTTAAAATTGTTTTCAGGAAGGTCACATATGCATTCACTCTAAAGAACTAAGATTAGTTACAGAATAATCCACAGTTATTTAAAAAAAAACCCACTTCTCTTGTGACTTCAACTTAATAAATCAACATTTACCATGTATCTACCACACACCAGGTAAAGAGCCAGCTGCTGAAACAGTGTAGGATTAAGGAGACAAGGCTGGTGCTCTCCAAGTATTCAAAGTCCAATGTATAAGATACATAAGTACACACAGGTAAACATAAGACATCAATGTAAACTTAATGTTTATACAAAGCGTTTGTGGGGACAGTTGAAGAGGTTGCTCATAAGGGACCCAGGGTACATTTCCAAGCAGAGATGACATCTGAGCTGCAATGATGAAGACCAGTTTAAGACAGAAAAAGAAAAAGAAAAAGAAAAAGAATGGGTGTGAGGGGAACCGCAAAGAGCCCCAAAGCCTGAAAGAACAAATGTGTGTCCAAGAATATCTAGCAGAGCTAGAGAGAAGGGTGGCTGGAGGGAAAAAATGTGGGCAGCTGAGCTGAAGCTCTGAAGTGAATTAGATCACAGAGTGTGGACTCAACTGTACTAATGGGGATGTTTTTCCAGGGAGTGATGAAGTCAGTTTTAGACTTTATAGACAGCACTGATATACTGGTATACTGTGGCCACTGTAACAATTACCACAAACATGGTAGCTTAAAACAACAAAAATTTAGTCCTTTATAATTTTGGAGGCCAGAAATCAAAAATCACCTTCCCTGGACCAAAAGGCACAGTGTTGGCAGGACCATCATCGTTCTGGGGGCACTAAAGGGAGAATACATTCCTTATGTCTTCCAGCTCTGGAAGCTGCCTGCACACCTGGGCCTGTGGCCACATCACTGGGCCTTCAGATCACCTTGGCCTCTGTCTCATCTCTCTCCATCTTTCTGTTACAGGATACTTGTGAAGGCAGTCAGGTCCCACCCACATAATCCATGCGTATCCCCTCATCTCAAAATCCTTAATCACATTTGGCAAGGTCTTTTTTTGGAAAAAAAAAAAAAAAAAAGTTACATGTTCCCAGGAGTGGAAGGCAACCTGTCCATAGGTGACTGCTTTTCAGCCTCCCACATCTGACAACATGCCAGGTGAAAAACGGGCTGGCAGAGACAAAGACCAGAAGCAGCAAAACCAGTTAGAAAAGCACCCTCCACGTCTCTGGGGTCAAAGGGAGGGGGAGGTGAACTAAGGCCCCCTCAGCAAGTACGGGGGCAGGGGGACTTCCGCATGTGTAATTTTCCCAGTGGGAAGATGACGATGCAGTTAACCAAGACAACGAATGTAGAAGGGGGCAGAAGATGGTGCCCAAAGAGCTGATAATCCTAAATACATCATTATCTTCCACATCAACGAGTGTTCAAGTTCAGTCATTTTGGCCTTAAAGATATATCCCAAAATTTCATTCGCTCAAATATGTTAACTCCTAATGGGTGCCAGAAGATACCAGGTGCTAGGGATATAGACTTTCTTGTGGAATGTACTAGCTGGGCGATGGGCAGAGCCAACAGAAACCAAATAATCGTACAGAATTTCAGCTCTGGGAAAATGGTGCAGAGAGCTTGCAAATGGAGATCCAATCAAGCCAAGAAAGTCAATCAGGCTTCCATGAAGAAGCCTCTGACCCTTCCGCAAAGGTCAGGAGAACATGTGTTCACTAAAGCAACACAAAAAGAGAACTGAAACTTTCCGTTCTCACTTCAATTGCTTTTATTCAAACTCTTGTCATCTCTCATCTAGGACATGAGGACCCTGAATCAATCTTTACTCCTACAACACAAACACTCTACCAGAACGTGAACTCCTGAGTAGACACCAGGTCTTATCTTCTTCGAATTTCTGTCTTAGTATAATGCAAGTTAAGAATTCCACAATGCTTACCTTAAAAAATATATGAATCTTTATAAAACACTAATCTGAGGTCAGTCACTCTGATAATTATGCCTGTTGGCTCCTCACCACCAATATGCTAAAATTCAAATTCTTCAGCACAATCTTGTCACAAGACTCATTACCAGCTAGTCCTAAATGACTTTCTTGGCTTTATCCTGTCCCTACTCCCTAGCACCCTAAACGTTCACCCTTGCCTCGGCCACACCACCTTTTGTGAGGTTTTTTAAAACTATTTTTCTTTACCTCTGCATGTGTTGCCCTCTTCCACAAAGCATTTTCTATCACTGTCATATCTATCTGGAGAAACTTTACTGACTCTTCAAAACATTTCTCAGGTGTGATGCTTTGTCCAACTTTCTCAAGCCGTTAGCAGCCTTCCTCTGAATTTGTCACCCTCATGACATACCACCCGGTAGTACTCATTCATTAACTTGTTCAACAAATATTTATTAAGCACCTCTTTTTTTAAAAATATAGTTTGTCAAATTAGTTTCCATATAACACCCAGTGCTTATCCCAACAAGTGCCCTCCTCCATGCCCATCACCAATTTTCCCTTCTCCCCCAACCCCCATCAACCCTCAGTTTGTTACCAGCATATAAGAGTCTTTTGTGGTTTGTCTCCCTCCCTAACTATTCTTTCCCCCTTTCCTTCCCCTATGGTCCTCTGTTAAGTTTCTCCTGTTCCATATATGAATGAAAACATATGGTATCTGTCTTTCTCTGCCTGACTTATTTCACTTAGCATGACACCCTCGAGTTCCACCCACGTTGCCACGAATGGCCAGATTTCATTCTTTCTCATTGCCATGTAGTATTCCATTGTATATATAAACCACGTCTTCTTGATCCATTCATCAGTTGATGGACATTTAGGCTCTTTCCATGATTTGGTTATTGTTGAAAGTGCTGCTATGAACATTTGGGGCACATGTGCCCCTATGCGTCAGCACTCCTGTATCCCTTGGGTAAATTCCTAGCAGTGCTATTGCTGGGTCATAGGGGAGTTCTGTTGTTAATTTTTTGAGGAACCTCCACACTGTTCTCCAGAGCAGCTGCACCAGTTTACATTTCCACCAACAGTGTAAGTGAGCACCTCTTTCTTTATCCAGCACTATTCCAGGGACTAGGAATACATGAGTGAACCGAACAACATCCTGTCCTTATGGAGGAGACTACATTCTAATTGTGGGGGATCAACAAACAAATATTTTGTGAAAGGTGTTTTTTTTTAAAGGGAAAAAAGGGGAGGTAATAAAAATTGATATAGTGAAAGTCTTTCTGAGCAAAAGAATGGAGTGAGGGAGCAAGCACTGAAGATATCAGGGAGAAGAGAGTTCCTGGCAGAGGAAATAATGAAAAGCAAAGGCCTAAGGGAGAACATGCTTGGCAAGTTTAAGAACTAGCACTGAGGGCAGGGTGACAGAAGTGAGGAGGACAGAGGCAGACTTCAGAACGGTGGCAGAGGGCCAGATTGGGTAGGACTTTGGCTTTTATTCCAGACAAGGAGCAAAGCCATTGGAGGGTTCTGTGCAGAGAACTGATGCGAATGGATTCATGTTTCAGAATGATCACTGTGAACGTTGTGTTTAGCACAATGCTGGAGAGGGGTGCAAGCAGGGAGAACAGAGAGAAAACTGCTGTGACAGTCCAGGCGAGAGGTGGTAGAGGCGTGGGTCTCGGTGGTAAGAGTGAGGATAGGACAAATGGCCAGAGTCTGATATAGTCTGAAGGTACATCTAATGGGATTTGTTGAGGGATTGAATATGGATGTGACACACAAAAATGAGACTGTGTGACGGATAATTCGAAGGTTCTGAGTCTTGGCCAAAGCACCTGGAAAGACAGATCTTCCATCTACCAAAACACAGAAGACTGCAGAAGGGGCCGGCTTTGAACAGAAAGCAAGAGTTCTCTTCGGGACTTTGTAAGATATTTAGGAGATATTGTTAGACATTTAAGCGAATATGTCAAGTGGACAGTTAGACAATGAGTCTGAAAATTCAGGGGGAAGCCAGAGACTGGAGACACAAAATTATGGAGTTCTCAGAATACAGACAGTATTTAAAGGCATGAGACTTGATGAGACCATGTAAGGCAACAGGGCTCAAGCTTTAATGTCCATATGAATCACCTACAGATTTGAGGGGGGGGAAAAATCACAGATTTTTATTCACTAGGTCTGAGCTGAGACCTTAGGTTGTGAATTTCCAACGAGCTCCCAGGGGATGCTGATGCTAACCCTCAGGCCACACTTTGAGTACAAAAGACCGAGAGATAAGTGTGGACAGAAAAGAGGTTCCCTGCCTGTCACTGGAGACTCTAACATCGGAAGCTAGAAGGATGCAAAGGACTGGCACAGGAAACTGAAATGAAATCAAATGAGAGTGATGTTCTGCAAGCCAAGTAAAGAAAATGTTCTGTGAAGGAGGGTGTAATCAACAACCTTCAGTGCCAGTGAGAGGTCAAGAGGAGAACTGAGAAAGAACCACTCAATCAGGCAACTGAGTGCAGTCCAGTGGTGACCTGATCAAGAGCACGGAGTGCACGGTGAGAATAAACATATAAACAGAGGGTGTTCAAGACAACACGGTAAGGAAGGAGAGTAAAGTGAGATCAAAGGCACTTTTAGAAGATTTAGCATTTTAAAGGTAAGACAGCTGATGGGAACAAGGAAGAAGCGATTACCTGGGAGCTCTAGAGAAGGAGATATATAGATGTCCTTCTGTGTCAGAGGGGGTGGGGTCCCAGGCACAAATGGGGAGGTTTCAGTTTCATCAATGCAAAGCAGAGAAGGCACAACATGCACACATACGTACACATCCAGGGGTGTGGCGGCTTTGATACTGGAAACAGGAAGAGTGTGTCAGTGACATAAACAATGGCCCCAGCTGGTGCAGGATGGAGGAGAAGGTATGACAAGTTTGAGGTGAGATATGTATGAAGTAGCACGTGAAAGCAATGGACCACAGAAATGGGAGCAGGACTGCTGGGCAGCAAAAGGGCCCAACACAAGTCAGTGGCCATGAACTTAACGCCAGAGCCACTAGTGTGACCCTGGATGTATCTCCAGCCTCACCTATTCCCCTTTAGGACTGAGGATGGAAGGGGGAGAGGAATGGTCTGGCATTCTGCCAGCTGGGTGCAGTGCGGGGAGAGAAAGGCAGGGGACTGATCACATGATTGCCCACGTAATCTAGGCCTTGAAGGAAGAAAGTGAGGGCACATGTGGAGTGAGCGATGGTGTAAAGATGGAGATGGTGTGACATGGTGCAGTCAAAGCAATGCTGGGATCAAGGCTTTTGAGAGAGTGGGTTGAAAGATGGACGACAGCCATCAGACATATACATGATCTCACAGTTTGTGAGTTTGAGCCCCGGGGCCTGCTTAGGATTCTCCCTCCCCTACTACTGCTTGCGCACCTACTCGCTCTCTCAATAAATAAATAAATAAATAAATAAAATAACAACATCAAGAAATAAAACTGTGAGACATACAAGATGGAGACAGATAATGGCATCAACATGGTTCCTGAGAAAGGCAAACTCTAAGCTCCGATCTCCGGAACGAGAATGAGCAGCTGCGCTGGGCTGGCAGGTCGGATGCCTTCTACACTACACTCAAATGGTCTTTCCAGGTGTTTATCTCTCCCCCTAGCCTGACCGCAACCGCCCCAGACCCAGGGACTGGATCTTACCTAGCTTGGTACTACTGTGCCTAACAAAGCACCTGGCGCATAGTGGGCACTCAACACTTAGGTCTGGCTCATGAAACCCTCCCACTGCTAAGGACACTACTAAATGCATTTGGTTTACAGTAAGTATTTAATGGAGCCATTAAGTTACTCAATAAAAACGTTTTAGAAAATGAAGAGAAACACAGAAGGTCAACCCAAAACCTTAAGGATAGATAGATTACCTTCAGCAGTGTTTACCTACAATTCATATACAAGATAAGTAAGATGCTGGACAATTTTTTCAGTCTACAAACACAAAACAAGACTGAGAGCTCCTGCCGCTAATCAGATTTTCTCCAGAATGTTTTACCATGTTACATATGGAAGGTGGTAAGTAACAGCCATGCTCCGTGGCACTCATTTTGCTATCATGTCAACTAATTAATATGTTCTGTACAGGGCAGTAGACAAAATACAGAAGTTAATACAAGATTTCTGCAGTTAAGGGAAATGTAGTGTTGCTGAGAAAATAAGAAAGGCATACAGCAAAAGTTACATCACAAGAAAAAGAAAAGGGCCAGAACAAGGCAGTATGGCTAATTCTAAAAAAAAAAAAAAAGCAGAGGGGGGAACAAGAAAGAAGTAAGTGCTAGGAATACAGTGGTGGTTGATATGGCCAAATACTAGGCAGGCGTGGACTACAGTAAAGACACACAGAAAAGGGCCAGATAAGAAACCAATAGTTATTTCAAAAATAAACTGTAGAAAGAGGGGCACCTGGGTGGCTCAGTCAGTTAAGCATCTGACTTCAACTCAGGTCATGATCTCATGGTTCGTGGGTTCGAGCCCTGCATCGGGCTCTGTGCTGACAGCTCAGAGCCTGGAGCCTGCTTTGGATTCTGTGTCTCCCTCTCTCTGCCCCTCCACCTCTCTCAGTCTCTCTCTCTCAAAAATAAATTAATAAACATCTAAAAATAAAATAAACTGTAGAAGGAAAGAACACCGGACCTGGGAACATAAAGAACAGTGTACACAGAACTACCTTCTTCCCAATAACACTGACCACCTTGGCCAGATCCTGTGTCTTCTAGCATAAAATGTCAGTGCGGAGGGGATCACTTGTTCTCCACTGTCGCCTGTACTACTTACTGGATTAAACTTTGTTTGACATAGGTCATAACCGTTCCTGTGTTCCTCTCCTCCGAACAAAACCAAAATTGTTATATTACCACTTTCCGTTTTGAAAGTTTTGACTTAAAAAGACACGAGCACCCACCCTTGCAACTGCTGAGAAATGCTAAAACTGGCTTCAATTTCATGACATAACCATCTATTGGTTTTGCCAGTCTACACTATTGGATTGTATGCATTATTCATGCACATTTCAACCAAAATAGCATTAAGAGGAAAACCTAGCAAGAAAGCCTCTCTCGAGCAAATGATCTCAACATGTTTCTAAAAAGGAAAATGAACAGACAGTAAGAAAACCAATATATTTTGAAGCTATAATACCCAAAAGGCAGGAATTTTGGTGAAACTGCTCAGACCAGTTTTAAAGAATAACAGCCACAAAATTATTTAACCAGTAATAAATGTTTCAAAAATAATTCCTTAGAATATTATTAGAGATTCACAAAGTCAGGCACCCAGAATTGTCTCCCCTTCTTCGCGACTTTTTCATCTCCCCAACTCCCCACCGCCGTGAGCAGGTCTCATAGCTCCAACCAGACTGCAAATTCTTCAAGAACAAATTGTATCTTTCAATACCATCTCACCCTGCTCACTCCTTGTCTGCCATCCCTCCTTTCCTAAACGGGATCCAAAGTGGAACATGCAGCAAGCACTATTGATTCTCTTGTGTTGTATTGAATACCAATATATTTTTAGGGAGGACAGAAATATCAGTGGTGTTGGTTCAAAACCTGTACTCAACACTTAGAAAAAACTCAGGGATTTAAGTAGACAGGGCAACCATGACCATCAAGAGACCAGCACAGTACAATGAAAGGGGTTATAAAGGAGTGTCAACAAGGGAGCACAAAAGAAGAGATAACTAATTCTGCCAGGGGGAGTCAGGAAAGACTACTTAGGGCGGGGAGGTACTTTAGAGGTATGTGAGAGCTCTGGTAGGGGAACAGGGTAGTGATAAAGTAAAAGTGAAACAGAGAGGGTAGGAATATGAAGTAGGAACCACTCTCTTCTTTCCTAAAGTGATTCTATGTATTTCTGCGCTTTATTTGCTCACAGAATGGACTATGTTCTACAGAACCAGCTATCCATTAGTTTCTTCTTCCATCTTTTCGCTTCAGTATGCATGAATGTTCGCCCTATGCCAGGAGGTGGTCACAGACAGTAAGAGCAGCAATTTCACTCAATATAACCATTTCTTTTCTTTTCTTAAACACACACACATACACACACGCACTAGAAGATGTAGCTCCTTTCAAATCATGTTACATAAGAGAATTCAACCAAATCGTGAAGAAGAAATCTGTTTGCTTTATGGAATTTTATGAAATCTTTAGTCACTGAGCATACTGAAAAAATCATTTTTAAATGATCAAGAGATCGCATGGGGCTGGAAAAATTAGGCTACAGTGTATGCTTGCATCAAGGGTTGTCTCACCCACTCTACTAGATTTTCATTGATCTAGTTTATCTGCAGAAACCTAAAGGGACATGATAAGGGAAAAGTAGCGGAGGGGAAAACAGGAAGTCACGTGGATGTCAAGTCTAAACAAATAAAATTTTCCTGTTATTTTAAAGGAAGTAACACAAGTTGTAAGCAAGCAACTTTAAAAAAGATTAAACATTTAGTCAAAATAATTTGCAATTATTTTAAGAGAAGAATTTTTAAAAATCTTTTTACAGCTTTTAAATATTAGTTTGATTTCATCTTTACTATGAGTCCCCTATTAAAAATAAGCTTTAAATGAAGGGCATCTGGGTGGCTCAGTCGGTTAAGCGTCTGAATCTTAATTTCAGCTCAGCTCATGATCTCACAGTTGTGGGATCCAGCCCCAGGTTGGGCTCCATGCTGGGTGTGGGGCCTGCTTAAGCTTCTCTCCCTCTCTGCCACTCCCTACTCACACTCCACTTTCTTTCTTAAAAAAAAAAAAAAAAAAAAACCAAAAAATACAAACAAATAAAAATAAGCTTTAAATGTAATACAGGTTTGCATACTTTTTCTTGGTCTTATTTCATGCCACATCCAATAGCCTGCTGTCACTACTGCATTCAAGAGTTGGAGGATGGCTGGTATGGCTAGTGAGGGGAAGGGAACAAGACAAGCCTGACTTTGGACAACACAGGCGCAATCTGGATCAGATCAAGAGCCTTGAAGGCTGGTTAAGGAGTCTGATTTTTATTCCCAGTGCAATGAGAAGCCACCAAAGGATTCCAGGCAGAGGAATGCAATGACATGACTGTCTACAAAGTGTTGGCATGGGTGGTGGGCACAGAGTGAACTTCAGGAAGGCCAGGCTGGAGGTATGGTAGTTAAGAGGCTGGACAAGAGTGGACTTAGCGCAGGTGACAATAATAATGAGAGTTCCGGGTGCCAGACACTGTTTTAAGTATAAGTATTTATCATGATAATCTTATGGCCCAACTGCGGTTGAAGAAATGAGGCAGAGAAAAGTGAAGTATCTTTCCAAAGGGCAGAGGAATCAGTAGAGCCACAATTTATTAACTGCTTCCAATCCCTGCACCTACCTTGTAACCCTACATCTTAGTAACAGAACATACATGGCTTTGAGGTATGATTTGAAGGTAGAATAGACAAGCTTTGGGCTGGGTTTCACAGATGTGGTATATGAATGTCCTAGGTTTCTGGCTTTGAGAGGAGAAAAGTGCTATGTACTAAAATGAGGCAAACCCCAGGCAGAGGATCTGGGAGAAAAGATCAAAAATTCATTTTTTATTTATCCACCGGACAGCTGAGTCAGGGTTAGAGATATAAATTTGGGAATTGTGGTCGTCAGAATAACGGTCCCCCAAACATGTCCACGTCCTAACCTGTGGAACCTGTGGAGGATATATTACCTTGTATGGTAAGAGGACTCTGCAGATGTCATTAAGGACCTTGAGACGGGTAGGTTACTCTGGATTATCTGGGTGACCCACTGTAATTCCTAAAGTCCTTTAAAAAGTGAGGGACAAAGTCTGAGTCAGTGAGAGAGCCTGGAAGACGTCACACTGCTGGCTTTCAAGATGGAGGATGGGGTCTCAAGTCAAGGAATGCAGGTGGTCTCCAGAAACTAAAAAAGGCAAGGAAACTAAAAAAGGCTCCTCTCCTAGAGCCTCCAGAAGAAACACAGACCTGCCAAGACCTTGACTTTGGAACGTCTGACCTCCAGGACCATAAGAAAATAAATCTGTATTGTCCAAGCACATTTGTGGTGATTTGTTATAGCAGCAACAGGAAACTACTACAGAAGGTCGTTAGTATTTAAAATGATGTGATATTGGGGGCGCCTGGGTGGCTCAGTAGATTACGCATCCAACTCTTGGTTTCAGCTCAGGTCATGATTTCATGGTTCATGAGATCAAGCCTCACGTTGGGCACTGTGCTGATAGTGCAGAGCCTGCTTGGGATTCTTTCCCACTCTCTCTGTCCCTCCTCTGCTTGTGCTCTCTTTCTCTCTCTCAAAAAAAAAAAAAAAAGATGTGGTATTAAAAGTGAAGGCAGAAGAAACATTAACAAAAGTTCTTGAGAAGACACAAGGAGATGGGTACATCAACATATGATAGGAGGAGGGGACGGCTTCAACTGAGGAGGGACATTTCTTCTTTTTTTTAAATTTTTAATGTTTATTCATTTTTTTGAGAGACAGAAACAGAGTGTGAATGGGGAAGGGGCAGAGAGAGAGGAAGATACAGAATCTGAAGTAGGCTCCAGGCTCCGAGGTGGGGCTCAAACTCAGGAGCTGTGAGATCATGACCTGAGTCAAAGTCGACACTTAACCAACTGAGCCACCCAGGCGCCCCTCCTCTTTTTTAACAGAAAGGAAGAAGGAAGCAGGAGTGGAGGGTGATACGTGAAGACTCAATGAATTATTCGGCGAGGTCATCAACAGCTCAAGACTTGAATCTGGGGCCTCTGACTCTTCATTTTAATGCAGTTCTACACTGCATCAAATGATTTGCAAGATTTGTCATAGGAAACAGGAGGAGTGGCCACAGAGGGGCTACTGTTTAGGCAAGGGTAACAAAACTCAGGTGAATCATTCAGGGCAGGAAGGAGCAAAGGCATGGCACGTGTCCCTCGCCTTCACTGCTACAGCCACGGTGCCACATGCTGAGTGACCATGGCACCTGCACTCAGCCTCAGGATCCTTCTCAACAGAGCCCACCATAAAGCAGCAAACCATAAAGGCATTGCAAACCAATCTGAATCGGTACTTGAGATGCGATATACTTGCCAATCCTCATCTAACTACAGTTCTTTTTTTTCTCCTCCTCCCAGAGAAGACTGATTTTGGAGAGTGCTTTGAGTGTTAAAATATGACTGAGATGACAGTAGCTGCTAAATGTCTATCAAGAAGAGATTGATCAAGAAAACAGTGGTGAATCATATCATGGACTTTTACACAACCTTTAAAAAGAATGAGCTAAATGTACTACTGATTCTACTACTGATGGGAAAGATTTCCAAGTTATGTTACATGAAAACACGGATCCAGGGACGCATGGGTGGCTCAGTCAGTTAAGCGCCTGACTCTTGATTTCAGTTCAGGTCATGATCTCAGGGTTCATGAAATCCAGCCCTTTGACAGGCTCCAAAGCTATCAGCAGGGATTCTTTGGATTCCTTCTCTCCTTGCCCCTCCCTCACTTGTCTCTCCCCCTCCCTCTCAAAATAAACATTAAGAAAAAAAAGAAAAAGAAAGAAAACGCAGCTCCAGAACAATCACATAGCTCCTTCCATTCCCGATTAAAAATGAAACAAAACAAAGCTGTACGTATACATGCACATACATGTGGGAATGCTTTATAAAGGCCTGGAAGAGAATATATGAGGCTGTGAGAACTTCCAAGGAAGAGTGCATCGTTAGGATAAGGGACGAAGGGAAAATTTCACTGAGTGATGCACGCACTTTCGTATTGAATTATTACAATTTTTTAATGAACATTACATTTTTTCTCTCTTTAAAAAAAACATAAAAGATGAGCAGCTGAAGTGTCTGGGCTCTTTTATATTCAGATCTCTTTGCACTTAATCCTATGATCCCTCTAGTAACTTTCTCTTTTGGATGTCACCAAACGGAAGGAATATAGGAGATAACACTACTGGACTTGGCACATGGTAGGGTGTGAAAAAAATGTTGGCAGGCTCTGGTGTCATTCCCCTTCCCCCCACCCCACCAAACCTCCCTCAGTCGTGTTAAATACTTCCTTTGCCCGTCATTCATCCCACTGCTTTCAAATCCTAGCTTCACTTTCTCTTCCCAATGAGTCACTCCTTTCACAAATCCTTTACCCAAGTGACAACACCATCATCAGTATCATCTTTTCTACTCCAAAATCTAGCTATTAAAATTACTTTTCTCATTCCTTTGATTATATCACACTTCCCACAATAACGAATCTGTTTATCTTACATAATGAATCTCTTCTCCATAAGCCTAGCGACAACCATTTTCCCTGTCCTATATGATCACACCGTTGTCTTTCATTGCCTCAACCCAATCTTCTTTCACTTGCATTTCTCTTACCTCTCACTGCACTTCCTTTAATCTCCTACTATGAATGTGACCCTTTCACTTCCTGTCCATGGAGATCTCCTGCTTCCATGGTCAAGTTATATGAGGCCAGTAATTGCATATCCATCTATTCTGTAAGAACTCGATTTCCTCAAATAAGAGAGGTCACAACTACTTAGTGGGACATCACCTCCCAAGTCAGTCCCACCTCCCCACATACATCTCCTATTTTCAGAGCACCTAGGACACGTCAGGCATGGTCTAAACACAGTTTATACACAGGAACTCATTTAATCCTGATTCAGCCTGCTGAAATGGATACTATAATTATCCCCATTTTAAAAATGTGTGAACAGAGAATGAGAGGTCACAGAACTTGCCTAAGGTCACACAGCCAGCTGGTGTAAGAGGCAAGATTCCAATTTAGGCTGCGGGGTCCATGCTCATCAGTATGTCGGGTTTTTGGCATGTATTTCTGAGGCAAAATTAAGCACTTCTTTCCTCTGCTCCAGCCACACTACCGTCTCCCCTCTTTGGCACTTAGCATACTGGACTGGAACCACTGTACCTATCTGTGTCCTTTAAGGATTCAGAGTGCTCATTGATGACAGAAACTGTCCCTTGCTCTACCCTTAAACATATAATAGCACCCAGAACTAGGAGGTATTTAATGGTCACTGAACAAATTCATGAGTTTTCACAGCACTCCCTCCTGCTGGCTCCTGCCTCAGTTAACACCACACCAAAGAGAGACCGTGTGGGGAACAGAGGTGCTACATGTCCTCTGCTCTGTCCAGGAAACTCAAGGTGACATCTACTCTAAGACGACGTTCAGGTGGAGGGCTTCAAACCACTCACAACACAGGTGGCAGGATTCTAGAGTTACCTGACAGCGCATCATAGAACTCGTCCTCGCTGAGGATGCTGTGGGGTGGCGAGCCTTCAACCAGAGACCGCTCTAATTCATGATGTTCAGTGGCCAGAGTCTCCAGTGCTTCTGACAAAATTTTGTTTTTTTCCTGCTCCTGTTCCAATTTAAAATTCCTCACCTGGAAGAGAACAGATACACAAAAAAAGACTTCAGAGTGACAGGAGACATACACTTACTCAAAAGGATGTAAAATTTATTTGCTTTTAATCCAGTTCCATCGCAACCTCAGAAATGAAAACAGTCATGTTATATACACGCACGGATGAATGAGCACAATTACAAAGCTAATTCTGTTCTTTCTGTGGGGCCTTTTCTCACAACAGCTCCAGCTAATGAAAATAGATTAAGACTAGCAAATTTGGCTCAAATGATCAAGATCCTAGTATAAGAATGTGAGCCAATTCGGAAGTCAGATAAAATTTTAAAAAATAGAGAATATCTCTCTTGACATTAATCATGAACTTAAGCCCATTTTGACTAAAATAACTAAAACCATTCTAAATATTAAAATGAATACCACATGAAAGTATAAGATATAATCCTCGAGTTTATTTCCAAAAGAGCTGGTGTATCAAATGAAAGGAAACGAGTGTCAACTTCCATTTTTCAATTCCATATTTTGGTTACGGTTCCCTATTTTACCTTGAATTTAGTACACTAACAACAATAAAAAGATTATAAAAAAGGTAATGCCTGGTTTGATTTTTCATCTTTTAATGAGGTCATCCATTCTTCCTAGTTCAAGAGCATCTCAACCTTTGCAGTTAACTAACACCCTCTGAAATTTAAGCAAGCTGACCCTCCTGTAAAATAGCAGGTGCTAGATGTGGTGTGGACAGTTTCACCTGTCTTGGCATCGGAACTCTAGAAATCACAACTATTCCGCAATGTCCCTCAACTTCCATTCCAAGGGATCTACCATTACCCGCTGTGCAATCACATAAGTCTCATGTTCTTTAGCTGCCTTGCCTGAAAATTAGATTATTAGACAACAGTGGAATCCTCGATCAGTAGTCTTCAAACTTTTTTTGTTTTTAACTTAGGCAGAACAGAACCCATCTCAGAAACAACCCCAACACAGGAAATAGATGTTTCCCAAAGCTGTGCTGGGTGACACCGGTACGATCAGGAGCGCTGTGGCTTTCCACAGTTCACACTGTTCCAACAGTTTGAAAAGCACTAGGTAGGGGGACTCTACAACCTCTTCCAGGTCCAAAGTTCTGGGTCTTGGGAGCCACAGAAGCCTCTCCGCTGTTCGCTGTTCTCTGAATTACTCTGACACCCACCTGCATGCTCTCTTCCCTTTGGTTCTGACTCCAGAGTCCTCTGGGGTGTCTGTCTGTCTCTCTCTCTCTCTCAAAATAAACAAACTTAAAACAAAAAAACAAAAAAAACCCCAAAGTGTTCTTCCTCCATTTCTTGGGTTAGATGATTCATTTATCTGTGAACAAGGACTACAAAATTGAGCATAATATCCAAAATGATCCTTTCTTCAAATGGAAAAGATCTTTCAGCACTGTTATACGTGTAGATCCCAAAACTACCTCTGAAGAGGAGCCAAGCTCTTTCACCCCTGCTCACCCACTCCCTTTAGCTTTATCTTTCTTTTTAGCTTTTCAAACATCAAAAGGCAAATACACTTGACACTGAACCTTTCAATATATGAATCAACTAACTAAACAGAGGTTATGAAACTTAGTAACTTAACTAATCCTTCTAGTTACAAATATGTTAGTTTTATGCATTCATCTAGATTTTAGAATAGTGGCAAAATAAATGATCGAGGCCCCCAAATACAGTGTTCCCTCAACAAAACCTTATTCAAGATCCAGTCTATCAAGCATCTGAAATAAGCAGCCCTTCATTTCTGCTACTTTGACACATGCTTTCACTTGCTCTTACCAGCAGGGGAAGGGGTGGGAAGCACGAGGAGAAGAGGCCCACCTCACTATTCCTGCTCTTACCTCGATAACCGGCTACATGTGTACCTGCTTCAAGCGTAACAGGATCTTCTGCACTGAAGGAAGATACTTTCTCTAAAATTGCACACAAAATGACAAATTCTTTCCTCATGTACACTGATGCACCTGAGACCAGATATACACATCGCAGAAACTACACCAGCGAAAAGCTCTTTATTGCTTTAGAGAAGCATCTGAGAATGTACTTCACGGCCATCCATACCTTGCAGTCGATTAAAAAGATCACTGGAACAATGTAATTCCAAATCCTCGACAATCTCAGGACTTCAGAAACACCAGGGGACAACCTGGCATCTAAAAATTGGTGCAACTGGCATTTAAAAAACTACTAATAAAGTTATGCAGAGTGGAAGTTCATGATCAGTGAAGCCCAATATATGGGTTTATAATCACATCAGAACATTTCTAGAATATGGGTGACATTTTTTCAAATTAAATATAAAAGTACAAAATTTATACCCTCAGCCCTGTAACCTTCCCATAACAAAAATTAACATAAAACAATGTGAACATAAAGATCAGACTTTTTATTAGGAATATTTAAGGACTGAACTGTCACATGCTTAATAAGAAACATATACATGTTCCATGTCTGTATCACTTTAGACTAATGCAAATACAAGCCTTTCCACTAATCTCAAACCACAGTAACCCAATCATCTATCATCTTACTCTATTTCATACTGACAGGTGAAATTCCACAATGAACACTTCCAAAGTGTTCTTCACACCAACAGTGAACGGATGCCAGCTAAAGAATCAAGAGTTTTGAAAAGTTATGTGCTAGCCAGTGCACACACATTTTATCTCCTCTCATTCTACAAAGTATCTTGTTATTCACCCATGTTCCACAGAGGTTAAGTCAGGCAGAGACAATAATTAAATCTGGCAAAGGCACACTACTGAGTAGGGAGTAAGTGGTGAGTATTCACAGACTACTGTGTCCAATTATCCAATTACAGGATAGGTGAAATTCTGGCCTTGATCAATCTGGTAAGCTATCTTCAACTGGCCACACTCCCATCAGCTAAACAGCATTAGCCTTAGTTCTTATTACTGAATGTATGGCTACAATAACATAGAATGCATTAGCTTAACACTGAAATCCTAGATCTTGGATTTTAAAACATCTAATTTTATCTCTCAGATAAGGAATTACATTGACCTTTATTTTGTGGTTACAGAACCAAAACTGTACTGACTTCAAAGCTTTTTTAAAGACACGTACTTTAGATGACTCCCTGCAATGGCCACATAGCTGTTAAAGTGGGTTTGCTCCTTTACAGTTGGTAAGGGTCTTCGGCTCCTCCAAGTCTACCGAATTGTTTTGGTAGAAGAGGATGGAGCTCTCTCATGTGAATGACCATCAGCATTACTTCTGAATCCATAGCCAGGCAGAATCATACCCTCACCTCCAGGGTACAAGAAAATTCTGGTTTGATCCCATGTCTAAAGCACAATCAAGTGTAAAAATATATCCTCCCAACCATATAGTACATACTTTGTTTTATAGATTTACAAAGCATCTTTACACACATTACATTTTAAAGTTTTCATTGACTCCAATGCCCTTCTTCTATGCCATTCCATCACTGCTTTTCAAGGATAATACATTTCCTTATGTTCCTGAAGACCTTTTTTTCAGTCTTTCCTACCACTAAAAAAAAAAAGACACTTATTTAAAAACAAATATGCCTCAGTGACCAAAGGAGATCTGATAGGAGAACAGGGAGATGAGGCAAGATCTGCAAGGCAGCTGTGCTGGGACAGGAGCGATGGCTTAAAGCTTGAACATGGCTGTGAGAACTCTGGCTTTGATACTGGGTGAGATGGGAAACTTTTGGAGGGTTCTGAGCAGAGGAGTAAGGTCATCTGATTTCCATTTGAATATAAATCTCTCTGGCCAACAAGGAGTCAGGGGGAGGTCAAGAGTAGAATCAGAAAGATCCCTGAAGGGGCTGCTGCAACAGTCAGGATAAGAGATGGGTAAGAGCAAGGAAGAGTGCTGAGTAGTTATAGCCTGAATACACTTTGTAGGAAGGCCAAAGTGACTTGCTGATAGACTGCCTATGGGATATGAAAGAAAAGAGAAATCAAGGGTGACTCCATAGTTCTGGCCTAAGCAACTAAAGACAGAGCCATCGTTACCTAAACTGGGGAAGACTGCAGAAGGAGCAGAGACAATCTGGAACCCGGTTTTGTACATGGTTAAGTCTTAGATGCTGTCAGATAGCCAAGTAGACAATTCGATATCAAATGAGGTGTTCAGGGAAGAGGTCCAGGCTGGAGATAGAATTCTAAGAGTCATTTGCAAATAGATTATATTTTAAGGTATAAGAGTAGAAAGAATCACTAAGGGAGACAGTGAGGTATAAATAGGAAGACATCCGAGGACTTAGATTTTCTTCTGATAGGATATGAGAAAGAACCAGCACAGGAAACAAACAAAAAAAAAAAAAAAAAGAGAGAGAGAGAGAGAGAGAGAGAGAGAGAGAGAGAAAGAGACAGAAGGAAAACTAGGATTGTGTGGTGTCCTGTAAGCCTCTGAGAAGTATTTCAAAGAGGAGTTAAGTGATCAACCATGTCAAACACCAATGCTAAATAACATGGGAACTAGGAAAAGACATCTGTATTTGGTGATGAGATCAATGGTGAATTTATCACAGGCATTTGCAGTGGAGCATCGAGAGAGTGCTGAAGGCAAAGATCTGAGTGGAGTGGGTCACAAAAAATGAGAGAAAGAAACTTGGGAGAGAGTACAGCCCGTTTTTAAGAAGTTTTGCTAAAAAGGGAAGGAGACAATTGGGGCAGTTGCTGGGAAGGGGCTATGAGAGTCAATAATACTTTATTATGGAAAACACCCCAGCAAGGTTTTTTTTTTTTAACATTTAATTATTATTATTTAAAAAATTTTTTTATGTCTTTATTTTGAGAAAGGCAGAGAGTGAGCAGGGGAAGGGCAGAGAGAGAGGGAGACACAGAATCTGAAGCAGGTGCCCCCAACATGTTTCTACATTGCTGGGAAAGATTCAACAGAGAGGGGGAAATTAATAATGTGAGAGTGAGAGGAAAGAACTGCTGGAGTGATGTTCCTGAGGTTGCTAAAAAGGAGATCTAATGCACAAGTGTACAGTTGGCTTTTGTCAGGGCAGAAAATTCATCCTTAGTTGCAGAAGAAAAGGCAGTATAGAGGTGCACAGATTTAGCTGCATAGGTATGGGTCATAAACTTCTCTAACTGCTTTTGTCTCAATGCATATGTGAGATACAGAGAAAAAGAAACGAAGAGGTCATCGACCTACAGATCCCAGCATGTTATGTAGTAAGAAACCTCTAGTCTCTTATACACAAGAGAGTTTGCCCTGAAAAATGACATCATTTCCAAGGCCGTCCAGAGCCTCATTCACACTAACCTGGTCAACCCCAAACAGGGCAGCTGTTGCTTTTTCTGTCACTTACAATCAGTGGTCACTGGCTCTCGGCACCATTAAAAAATGTCCCTTTCTTACTGGCATTGCCATCTTTCTCAACCTTGCTTAAGACAAAAGGAAAGGAAATCCCACTGGGAATTTCCTCTGTGCCTCTCTCCCCTCTTAAGTTCTGCTTCGAGAAAGATGAGGGCCAGTATCTGGTTGTTGATTTGCTGACATATTTTAAGTAAAATGACCTCAATGAAACTTGTTAAACTATTAATCTGTTAAAGTCAATTACTTCTAATTGTATGTTCAGACATTTAAATTAAAGAGGAATTGGGGGGGGGATAACTGGTTATGCCTACATGTAGGACAGAGCCCAATAAATAGGCACTAAAGAAATATTTGGTAAAAAACAAAAAACAAAAAAGGGGGGGGGGTTAAAAGCAAGGTGATAACATTTGGAAGGATATGAACTCAGAATATTTCATACTTATTTTAAAAGAATGTCCCAAAGAAATAAAATCAATGAGAGACTAGTAGTCTCTGCAAACAATGTAACAACATGGAACAATTCACTTCCACAGTGTACTACCAACAGTAGATTCAATACATATTTGTTCCACTGCCTTGCTCAACGGTTCTGGCATTTAAAATAATTTGGTACAAGTAAGAACTCATAAATAATTTTCACCTACAACTGCGAAGTTTAATCACTTGACAATGATTATAACACTCGGATATGATATATCTACATTAAGTTAAAATTTTCACAAGTATGTATATTTTATATTCCAGAAGTAGCACTTACAGGCTTAAATTCCTAAAAGCACCATGCATACTTCAATGCATAATTTCTAATATGTAATACTTTGCATTATAGTATAATGTATTAAAAGTTTCAAAAGGCTTTTATGTATCATCATGCATAGAAGAGAATGCTAAATTGCCAATGTAATGGTATACATTAAACACACTTCAAACAACTTTCAATGTATTATAATAAATCAGTGTAGGTTATATACAAATGGTAACGTTCTAAATCAGTCTATTTAATAAAAATTCTGGAAAAATTTTAATTATTATTTTTAAGTATTTTTTAAATCATGCCTTTTTAACTCTGTATCAGATATGTGTTCATAACTGTATTCCCTACTGACCAGAATGGTTCCTGGAACATGCTTAAAAATAAGTACTGAAACAATATTTTTAAATGAATAAACATTAAGGTGTATAGTAACAAGAGAGGTAGAGGAGGCACTGAAGCAATGCAAAATAGTTTTTGGATAAAATCTCTTCAACTTGTATTTATCATATTTCAATGTTTACCAAGAAAGTAATAACTTAAGTGCAGGAGCCTGAGCAAAACATCTCTAAAAATCTCATTCTTAACTTCAGCATGAGTTTATTTAGGGAAAAAAAAAAAAAGGACAATTTCATCAGCATTTGTATACATAGGGCTAATTTTCTATCTACTACTGATAAAGTATATGTATATGTATAGCATTTTACAGTTTAAAAGGCACTTTTACATCCTATTAGTTCATTAAATCCTTCTAACAACCCTATGAGGAATATGAATATATATACATTGTATAAAGTGAAGATCATAGGGTTTAAGTTCCTTGCCAAAGATTAGCAGAGGAAGAACTGAAACCAAGATCTTTTAACTCCAAATCCCATAAGCTTTCCAATCCACGATGTGGCCCAACAACACTGCTGATGGAAACACATGATCATGAGTCTCAGAAGCAAAATGTCTTACTTTGGGGAAATGGTTGAGGGAAAGGGGTGGCCAGGAAGGTAATGGTTATCAGTTTGGTGGACCAAGAAAATGGGGGCGGGGCGTGCACACAGACTGACTTGGACTACAGCAAAACATTTGTTAAAACTATTTCTTGGACCCCCATCAGGGATTACATCACTGTAAAATGGCATTTTACGTTAGAATTCTGGCTGATTAGGGCGATTCTAAATCTGGCTGAATCCATGCTCTTCAGGAGAAAGATTTCTCATTCCAAGAATTAGTAGATAAGTTCTCTCCAAACCCAGCTTAGAGCCAAGGTTCTCCGTCATGAAGAGTGTATCTGGTTCAGCTATAGGATCTGTTTGGTTTCCCCCCTCCTTTTTTTTAATTAGAAGGCCGAGTTTTAGCCTAGCCCTACTGAATGAAGACTTCCGGGAATGAACGAGGCCTGTATATTGTTACAGAAATTGCTACTTTCTCCCACTATCTGTGGGAGAATCCCAATTTGTCAGCTGGCTACACTACCCTCCAGCTAAAAGATTATTTCTCATTCTCTCTGGCAGTTGGGGCAATATGACTAAATTCTGCCAAGGAAGAATTAAAGTATTATGAGGAATTCACCAGATCTCCTTAAAGGGAAGGGCAGACTCCTATTTTTGCCCTTTGCTCCTTCCTGCTGGCCATAAAATTAGATATATGGAATAGCCCCTAACATCTGAAACTGCCATACCAGGCCAGACTGCCCACCTCCTGTCTTCTTTACGGTACAAAAAGAATCTCTTAACATATTTAAGCTAATGTTATGAGGTTTGCAGTCTTCTTTGTTTAATGCTAATACTAACATTAATACATGTAATGTTTTTTTCAAAGCACTATAGATTATTCTGATGTGGCTCCTGGATAAGAATTACTCATTTAGGAGAATTTCCATTCAGTTAAAAAAATTTTATTGAACACATACTAGTCTTTCAAAGTAAGTGCTAGGAATACAAAGTAAGAGACTGATTAATCCATAGAAACATTATGGTCTAGTGTGAGAAAAAGACACTTCATACCCAGCTCTTATATTAAAAATGCATATCCAAAAAAAAAAAAAATGCATATCCAGGGGCACCTGGGTGGCTCAGTCGGTTGAATGTCCCAAGTTGGGCTCAGGTCATGATCTCGAGGTTCATGACTTCAAGCCCCGCCCTGCGTCAGGCTCTGTGCTGACAGCTCAGAGCCTAGAGCCTGCTTCAGATTCTGTGTCTCCCCCTCTCTCTGCCCCTTCCCTGCTTGGGTGCTGTCTCTCTCAAAAATAAATAAAAACACTAAAAAAATTTTAAATGCAAATCCAGCATTGCTTCTTCCATAGAGCTTTTCAGTGGTTCCTTACTGACTTGGGGTAGTCTCCAAAGGTGTGTGTACCCATGAGATAACAAAATCTTTCATATTTATTTCGTCAAAAATATTAAAATATTACATATCCTGATATCATAGGGAGAGAGATATATACAGACTGATGACAGTGCTCTCACATGGTCCATGTGCCACATGGTCAAGGCTTAAGGGCAGGACACACAGTAACCTTCAGAGAAGAGTAGCAAGTACCACTCAGAGACCAACAGAAGCACTCCCTTTCAGGATAGTGTGATATATTGCAGACTGTGGGAGAGTGGTTAGGAAGACTAATGGACTGTATTAACCCACAAAACATACCCATTATCATAAAGACCACTGCAGAAGAACTTCAGATTAAAGATAATACTAATTACGTAAAGTGACCAAACAGACATCAGCAAAGGCTTCTACCACTAGTGTGAGTTCTTTGCTACACCCTGGTAAAAACAGATTGTATATCATCAGATGATGATAAGCCAGTTTTCCAGAAGACAATATGAAATATGGCTGATGTATACAACACAGCCACCTATTATTATGTGTTGTTATTATGCCTTGAGATATAAACTAATGAGCATGTGAAGCCAAGACATTTGACTTAACATTTTACATCCGAGCTTCCAGAGGGTGAAGACAAACCTCCTCCAATCTTTTCAGTGATATTTAAAGTCACATGACTCAGTCCAGGGCTTTACTCTTTACATATCTTCACTAAACGTAATAAAATCTTTAGAAACTCCTTTAAGGTGTCTTAGTAGAAAAGACAAAAAACTACAAAGCACCTGGAGAAAAACTTATTCTCAAACTACAAAAAAGTCTAAAACAGAAAACAGTATAATAAAAAACTAAGATACATTCCTTTGTCAGAAAATATTGCTATAAGGTACACAGACAAAAAGGCTAAAATATTAAAAAAAAACAATTCAGTGTGGGATATTTGCCCTACGGACAATTACAGATGCTTTGAACATGTCTTGACTAAATGATGTTTGAATAATGAACCATAAGAACTAAGTTTTTTTTTATGTGCCTCTAAAGGGTAAATGTACCAAAGAAAATATATTTTCAATGGTGAATAATTTAAAATGTCTTACGGAAAAACATCGATAGAGTTATTTTGACCAAAAATTTTAATAGATTCTGACAAATTTGATATCACAATGTGAACAGGAAAATAAGAAAAATATTTACATACCAATCAGCAAAATAGATTAAAAAATTATAAGCAAAATTTAAAAAGAAAATACATCACAAACTAAGGTGGGTATTTATTCTTAGAATTTAAGGTGAGCTCAATTTTTAGAATCAAAATAATCTTACATGATTAACAGATTTCTATATTTCTAATTGATGTACAAGCATATCATTATATATATATATATATACAGAAAAATGATTTGATAAAAGTAAACCAACTGAAAAACTAAGTTTTAAGAAAATTATAATTATGTCTGTATACACACACACACACAAATATATGAGAAGCAAACTTCTTCAATAAAAAAAAAAAACGGAAAAATGTCTACCAAAAAAACTTAGATCAAACATCTTACTCGAAGATAAACATTAAAAGCATTCCTCTTAAAATAAGGAGTAAGAATTCCTATCACAAGTTCTTTTCAACATTGTGTTTTGTGAAGCCCTAGTAACACATTTAGCCAAAAAAAACTAAAGATAGAAGAACTCAGAAAAAAAATGTTTTCAAAAGATATGAATGTCTGAATAGAAATGTCAAAGAATCTAGAATTATTTAAATGAGAAAGTTTAGTGAGGTTGCTGGATGTAAGACTGATATACAAAAGTCAACATCAACCACAAAGCAAAGCGTAATCCTTTCCTCCACTGAACTGCCTCGACACCTTTATCAAGAACCAGTTAATGAGATATGCGTGGGGATCATTTCTGGACTCTAATCTGTTGCATTCATCTCTGTGCTTACTCTTTCATCCATATCATATTCTATTATAACTTTATAATAAGTGTTCAAATCAGGTAGTCTTAATCTTATAATTCTGTTCTCTTTTAAAACTGGTTTAGCTATTCTAGGTCCTTTATGTTTCTATATAAATTTTAGAATCAGTTTGTCAATTTCTAACAAAAAACAAAACAACAAACCCTACTGGAATTCTGCTGGGATTATTTTGACTCTATAAATCAACTTGGGGGAGACCAGACACCTTAACAATATTGAGTCTTCTGATACAAGTAAGGATATCTCCATTTAGGAGTCTAGTTTCTCTCAATATATCAAAAAGAGAACAAAATATAACTCTTAATGGATTATGGACCCAAATGTAAAGTTAAAACTCAAACACTTTTGGAAGAAAACAAAGGAGAAAATCTTAGCAACCATGGGCTTGGCAAAGATTTTTTATATAGGTCACAAAAAGATATATCTATATATAGATGTATATATAAATATATACACACACATATATTATTATATATTCTTATATATATAAGAAGTTTGGACATCATCAATACCTAAACTTTTGCTTTTCAAAAGCTAATGTTAAGAAAATGAAAGGCAAGTAAGAGACTGGGAGAAACCACTTATACAATAAAGGACTTATATCTAGACTGTGTAAGGAACTCATCTAACTCAGCAACAAAATGACAACGCAATTTAAAAACGCACACCAGGGAGTGTGCCTGGGTGGCCCAGTCAGTTAAGCGTCCGACTCTTGACTTCGGCTCAAGTCATGATTTCAGTTTGTGGGTTTGAGCCCCACACTGGGCTCTGCACTGACAGTGCAGCGATTCTCTCTCAGCTTGGGATTCTTGCTCTCTCGCTCTGCCCCTCCCCTGCTCGCTCTCTCAAAATAAATAAACAAACTTAAAAATAAAAAAGGGCAAAGGGCTTGAATGGACATCTCTAAACATACAAATGGCCAACAAGTATATGAAAAGATGTTCAACCCCTTCAGTCATTTGAGAAATGTAAATTATTACAATGAGGAGATATCACTTTATTTTAATTAATTAATTAAGGCTCCCTGCTCAACCTGGGGCTTGAACTCACAACCCTGAGATCAAGAGTCACATGCTCTGAGACAGGTGCCCTGAGATACCACTTTATACTCACTAGGATGGCTATAATTTTTTTTTTTTAAGAAAATAAGTGTTAACAAGGATGTGGAGAAAATGAAACGTGCACTCCTGTGGGGATGTAAAATGGCACAGGTGCTGTGGAAAAGTCTGGTGGCGCCTCAAAATGCTAAGCACAGAATTGCTATATGACCAGGAAATTCAGTCTTAGGTATATTCCCAAAAGAACAGAAATGTTTTCAAAGAAATACCTCTAAAAATGTTTGAAGCAGTGCTATTTACAACAGTCAAAAGCTGGAAGCAAACCAAATGTCCATAAACAAATGTGTTACATACATATAATGTATGTCCATAAACAAATGTGTAACATACATACATTGGAAAACTACTCAGCCATAAAAAGGAACAAAGCACTGCTACATGCTACAGTGTGTATGAAGACTGAAAACAGTATTGTAAGTGAAAAGCCAGACACCAAAAGTTCACATACTGTATAATTCATTTATGTGAAATGTTCAAAACAGGCAAATCCATAGGGACCAAACACAGATTAATGATTTTCAGAGGATGGGGAGTGACTGCCTAGTAAGTACAAGGTTCTCTTTTGAAGTGACGAAAATGTTTCGGAAGTAGATAGAGTGACGGTTGCACAACATTGTGACTTGCTAAATGCCATCGAATTACACACTCAAAATAGATATTTTTATGTTACGTGAATTCTACCTCATTTTTGTAATTAAAAAAAAAAAAAAGACCCCACATTCATTTCTCATATGACCTGGCCATTCTACTTATTCCTAGGTATATACCTAAGTGAAATGAAACATTATGTCCACACAAAGACTTGTACACAAATGCTAGTAACTTTATTTACAATAGCCAAAAACTAGAAACAATCCATATGTCTGGCAATAGGTGAAAAAAAAAAATCCTGGTACCCGGTGAGTACCCGGTGAAATGAAGTAATATTCAGTAATAAAAAGTAACAAACAATTGAAACATGCAACAACATAGATGAATCTCAAAAATAATTAGGCTGAGTTAAAGAAGCCAATCCTCCTACATCTCCAAAAAAGTACAAATTGTATGATTCCATTTATGTAAAATTCTAGAAAATGCCTACTGATCTCTAGTGGTAGAAAGCTGGTCAATAGTGCCTATGTACTGAGGTAGGTGGGAACGCAGGAGGTATTACAAAAGGCAGGAAATAACTTCTGGAAGTAAATATATCTTGATTGGCCTGATGGTTTCACTACTGTAAACATCCATCAAAACTCAGTTACACTTTAAATATGTGCAGTTTACTGTACATCAATTAGACCTCAATAAAACTAAAAAAATGGTATTTAGCAAGAGTAAGGGCCTAGTAAAAAGACCACTGAATACTGATAATGGGAGTTAAAATACATTTCTTATGCAAACATATTTTCAAAGAATATGTCTGAAAAAGAAAAATATTCACTGATACTACTGAAAACAACATCAGTGTTAAACAGTCATGTAAACTGCATTTGTGTGTTTGTCAATCCCCATAAACTAAGACCCACCAATATCCCACCAGTGGTTGCTGGGTTCTGGTTTTTATATTTCTCTCCATGGTCAACAGAAGATAGCTTCCTCCTGTAGATAGTGTACTCCTGTATATCTTCCGTATCTCTCTTATAATTTTACAATTAGAAAAATACCTTTAAATAGGTCTGTCTACTCAAGAACTGACGTTTGCATCAAATTTGCAAACACTGGCTTTGCATCAAACACAAAATGTTTGCAAGGTACTCTCCAGCAGTGCACAATGCAGGGCTCCCTGAGCCATCCAGAATGAAAACCCCAACTGAGACTCTGTTAAGCACATTCTTGTCTCATTATGGTTGCAAAGCTTCTACCTAAAAATAGCTTCCTCTTATATAACCACTCACCACAGATTTATATATTTTATGTATCCTTAAAATAAATTTCTTTTTTTCAAGATGTGCCACCAGAGGTATAAACACTCATTTTTTAAAAGCAGGGAAGTTTTATGGTAATCTAAACAAATCTTATTTTAAAAAGTTATTCAAAGATTCTATAGTCGATAGTTCTGCTGATGAACTATAAAAAGTCATACATAGCAGAAGGAACACCTGCCAACTCTCATTTTTTAAGTGAATTTTAAAAATTTTACATAAAGTCCATCTTAAATGTATAGTTCAACAAATGTTCACAAATCTATATCCCATGTCACCTGCACCATTACAAAGACACAGAGTATGTCTATTCCCACCCCCTGCTCCAAATTCTCCTGCGCCCCTTTACTGTCTCTCTCCTGTTCTCCCCACCCCAGCAACCGCTGCTCTGATATGCATAACCATGCTTTCTTTAGGTTTGTCTGTTCTTGATTTCAAATAAATGGAGTCATGTACGATACACTCTTTTGTGTCTGGCTTCTTTCACTAAATACAATGTTTTTCAGAATCACTCATGTTGTTGCAAGCATAAGCAGCTTTTTTTCTGCTCCTGATATACAGCTGTACCCTGATTTCCAACTCTACTTTTCTAATGCCTTCAGCTCGGTCTCTGGAAATATCTTTCTGTATATGCGCAACAGTGTTAAGACCAGAAAAACAAGAACTTTAACTTTGTTACTACAGAATTTTGATAGTTTATTGTTTTAACAGGTATTTTCACAGTTCTTAACCTAGGGCAAAACAAAAACAAAAACAACAAAAAACAAAAAAAACTAAAATATGCCAGAATCACAATTTAGTACGTTGTAACTCCATCTGAAGAAAACATTTTAATGAAAGGAGTGCTTCCCAAATTTTGCAAGTCATGGCATAAACAGAAAACCATCTTCGTACAGCACATAGAAGAGATCAAACACCTGGTTTGGGGGGTCTGCTCGTTCTAATTGGAAAAGATCATTTAATTGAAGATCAGTACTTGGAAAGCTCTGTTAAGATACAGTTAAAGAGGGGCATCTGGGTGGCTCAGTAGGTTAAGCATCCAACTCTTGGTCTTGGCTCAGGTCATGATTTCACAGTTTGTGAGTTCAAGCCCTACACTGGGCTCTGTGCCGACAATGCAGAGCCTACTTGGAATTCTCTCTCTCCCTCTCTCCCTGCCCCTCCCCTGCTTGTACTCTCTCTCAAAATAAATAAATAAACTTAAAAAAAAGATACAGCTAAAGAACAAATATTCTTATTTTAAAAACCTATATTGGATTTTATAGAAAAAAATCTCTGAGCACATAAAATTGTATGTATGATTAAGCAACCAAATGTGAAAATCCCGTCTTAAAACAGTGAATGTGGCTTATTTTCCCTTCTTCAAGTGCAGCACTTAAATTAGTTTTGTTTTCAAAATTTTAAAAAATTGACCCATGACTATGAACTGCTGCCCACATGGCCCTTCCACGCCCAGTACTATACAGCTTCTTTTTTACTGAATTTAGATTCAAGTTAGTTAACATAGAGTGTAGTATTGGTGCCCAGCGATTCATTACTTACATACAACAGCTTGTGCTCATCCCAACAAGTACCCTCCTTAACGCTCATCACCCATTATGATACAACTTCTAATCAAAGGGGAGTCATCATGCTTTTCTTGCAATAAATACATGCCAGGCGTTCCAGGCAGCAGAGGAGCAGCAATGAACATAGACCAAACTCCCTGCACTCAGAGAACTTACAGTCTACTGGGGGGAAACAGGTAAAAATGTTTATCTGTCAGATGGTGGGAAACACTGAAGGCAAAAATAAAGAGAGAGTCCTGGGAGACAGGATAGCCAGAGAATTCAGTGATCAAGTGCCACTGAGTGAAAGGCTGACAAAGGTGAGGGAGAGGACCAGGCAAGGACCTGGAAGAAGCATGTTCCAGGAAGAGAAAAGTAAACATTCTGAGGGGGAAAGGGTTCCCCAGCCTGTGGGACAGAAATAGGTCGCTGTCCTCAGAACAGAGCAGGGGTGGGGCAGTGAAGCACATGAGAGGCTGCAAGGTAGGGGAGCAGGGCCTGCCCATGGGACTCTGTAGGACAAGGTAGCAATTGAGACTCTTTCCCTCAGGCAGAATGGAAAGCCAACTGCCAAGTGCCATGCTCTGCGCTCAAACTTCACGTGGAACACTGGCTTCATTTCTGGAGGATGCATTTCTAGAAAAAACCTGAGACAGATCGTCGAAGAGTAAGAAAAGGAAGGATCTGGAAAGCCTGACACAGTAGTAACGAAGGTACTTATAGATATTTGTAGAATTTACTGGTTGCTCCAAATAGCTGAGGTATTGTCACAGGAGAGGAAACATAAGTTTTTGTGATGTAGCAGAGCACAGACATGAATTAAAAGAAAAATGGGAAAAGCTTCACCTTAATGTATGGTTTAACCTTCTAGTACTTTTAGCTTTACCACAGGGGAATGGGTGGTCATAAGAAAAAATTCATGTATAACAATAGTACTATCAGTAGGAAGGGCAGGAGCCAACATCTAGGTATGTTTACTACATGTCAGGTGTCATGAGAAATACCTGGCATACTATTTCATATAATCCTCCCACAATGCCGTGAGGTAGGTATTATTAATAATGAAGAAACTCAAGCTTATTGAGATTACATGACCTGCCTGGGATCACATAACTATTAAGTGACAGAGCTGGTATTCAACCCCAGGTCTGTGTGACTCATGCTCCAAACTCCTAAGCACTGGAGTACACTGCCAATATATATACTGATGGCCATTTCGCAAACACATAAAATGACCATCTAGCTAAAGAGAGGATTCTTGCAAATGGAGGAAAGTTCGAGGAGCTCTAAGATCCTTTTGATGATTTTGTGGTTACATTTTCCCCAACTTTCTACCTGATATTTAAAATTTTACTTTGACTTCAAGATTTATGGAAAGTTTGTACTCCTAAATATGGCTAAAGATCAAATAATACTTTCATTACAGAATACGTTAAATTCCCTGTTCAATTCTAATGGCCAGGTTAATCATCTTCTGGCTTTGATGTTTTCTTAGTTCCTGTGTACAAGTGAAGACAGACTTGACTTTGCTCAAGTATATCAATGTCCTGGTTTCATATTTTGTATCTGTAGTGATTCAAATATATCTTCCCATTTTACTATGCTAACTCTGTAGACAAAATTCTTCTCAATTAAGCAATGATCCTTGAAACTACAACAGCAAGGCAACATCTGGTATCTAGAATATAGAAAGATAATAAAACTAAAGGTAGAATCTGGATATTTAGACCTAAATCAAGTCTTAAATCCATGGAAACCTCAAGAATTCCCCATGCTTTGTGCAGCTGCACTTTCACTAACTGGAGGGAAAAGAGCAAACCATGGAGACTTGGGGCTGTGTGCCCTCCACTACACTTCAACAGGGCAACTTCTGA
The DNA here is from genome assembly GCA_028646485.1 of Cryptoprocta ferox. Classification (NCBI taxonomy): domain Eukaryota; kingdom Metazoa; phylum Chordata; class Mammalia; order Carnivora; family Eupleridae; genus Cryptoprocta; species Cryptoprocta ferox. The sequence goes on from CM053566.1 coordinate 42,187,782, forward strand.
ATGGTTTGAAAAATAAAGGAAAATCATGGCCCTGCATGGCAACTATTGGGCAATGTAAGAAGAGACAGTCTGTCAACCCTGGAGTTGATGTTCGGATAAAAAAAAGTGATTAACTCTACTTATTAAAATTTTTCCCCCACATTTCACATGCATTAGGATGGCCACCATATCAAAACAAAGGCAAGAGAAAATAACAAGTGCTGGATAGGATATAGAAAAATTAATATACTTAAGCACTGCTGGTAGGAATGTTAAATGGTGTAGCCACTACGAAAAACTGTATGGCAAGGCCTCGAAAAAAGAAAACTATCACAGAATCCAGGATTTCCACCTCTGAGTATATAACCAAAAGCATTGAAAGTAGACACACAGAGATTTGTACACTCGTGTTCACAGCAGCACTGTTCATACAAACAAAAGGTGGAATCAACATGAGTGTGACATCGGTGAATGAACGGTTAAGGAAAATGTGCATATACATACAACAGAATACTATTCAGCCCTAAAGAGGAAGAAATTTCTGACGCCTGCTACAACATGGAGGAACCCTGAAGGCATGATGCTAAGTGAGATAAACCAGGCACAAAACGACAGATACTGAGTGATTCCACTTATAGGGGGTTCCTAAAGTAGGCAAACTCAGGGAGACAGCAGGTAGAATGGTGGCTGCCAAGGGCTGGGGAAGGGGGGAATAGGGAATTATTGTTTAATGGGTAAAGAGTTTCAGTTTAGATGAAACTAAGAGCTAAAACTAAGAGATGCAAAGAGTTCTGGAGATGCATGGTGCTAATGGTTGCACAACAGTGTGAATGTACCTAATGTGACTGAACTGTATGCACTTATAAATGGTAAAGAGAATACAGTTTATGCTCTTTGTATTTTACCACAAGTAAAAATAATAAGAAAAGTCTATTTTCCAAAAGATTGGTCTAAAATACATGGTAGTTTTATTTGCATTGATACCAAAAAGAGTCTCCAATTATAACATTTGCCATGTATTTTAACTTGAGTCCTTGAAACTATCCATTACAAAAGTCAACTAATACCAATGCATATATTCTTGAGATAAAATAAAACCATAGTACAAAGTACAAATCTATTTCTAACATTGTAAGAACGGTTTACTTAGTATTCACTACTTGCAGAAAAATTCTAAAATACAATCCTCATTGTATGCACATGAATGCACTCTGAGGCATAACTATATTCAACTAATTCACAAGAGAATGCAGTAATGCAGGGATTTCCAACCTGGGAGGCTATGAAAATACCAAATTTCTGACAGGGTATTAGGAGTGATGGAGCCCACAGAGGCTTCTGGGTGGCTCACAGTTGGTTAAGGATCCGACTTTGGCTCAGGTCATGATCACACAGTTTCATGAGCTCGAGCCCTGCACTGGGCTCTGTGCTGACAGCTCAGAGCCTGGAACCTGCTTCAGATTCTGTGTCTCCCTCTCTCTGTGCTCCTCCCCTGATCGCTTGCTCTCTCTCTCTCTCTCTCTCTCTAAAATAAACATTTTAAAAAAAGTTAAAAAAGAAAAAAAGGAGTGATGGAGCCCACACAGATACTGTGGACAAGCCTCAAATCTGGCTATGAATTCTCTTAAGGCCAAAACAGAAAGACAAATACAATTATGCCCTTTTTAATTGTCCACAAGGAAAAAATATATATCAATTCTTTAGAGAAAACAAACTCCCTCTTTGCCCTTAGCTCTAATTTCTTTTTCAGGGTAATGTATAGGGGAATAAGAGTATTCAAGGGCAAAATAATAATTTCATTATTTTTTTTTTTCAGGGGCGCCTGGGTGGCTCAGTCTGTTGAGCATCCAACTTTAGCTCAGGTCATGATCTCATGGTTCCTGAGTTTAAGCCCTGCGTAGGGCTCTGTGCTGACAGCTCAGAGCCTGGAGCTTCCTTCTGGATCCTCTGTCTCCCTCTCTACCCCTACCCCTCTCACACTCCCAAAAATAAACCAACCGGGGGGGGGGGGAAGCTTTTTCTTGAGATGCCTCTCAATAGAAACTAAGGATATAACTCCAACTTACAGCTCAGCAAGGGCTATTTTTCAGAAAATCAAGAATATACAACCCAGAATGCAACATTCTGATAGTTTAATTTTTAGGATAAAATATAGTATATCTAGAGAAATGGATGAATTCTGTATCTTCTAAAAATGTGACTTCTATCAAGCAAAATTGTCACAAAAAGAGGGACAGCATTTTCTGTTAAGAGCCTAGAATACAAGTATTCTTTGCAAAATTGAAGACATTGCAATAGTCTTGGCCATTTGCTTATTTCTAAAGTTGGTACCCTTTTGTCAAACTAAGAAATTACCTAATAGATGGCCACATCAGCTTTGAAACAGGGTAGACTATCTTCTCTAATGGATAAATGTTTCTAACTGAAGCTGATGTGATACAGTGGGGTTGTTCTTTGGCACTTAATTTGGAGGCTGAGTACTGGCTTTAGCTCTAAGCGTGGCCCCCACCTCACTACAAAGACTTGGGGAAGTGGCTGCTCCTCTCTCCAGGCCTTCCTTTCTTCATCTCTCAAGCAAAGGTGAACAGATCATTAACCATTTGGAACTGTGTTTTCTGAGGGCACCTTAGTGGATAGAAAGGTGCTTGCACCTGCCCTAGGCCCCAGGGAAACCTTTTGAGGATCACCAGACTAGATGCTTTACAATCTAAGACTGATTCTATGACCTTGGGATTTTAAACAACTAATCCATAACACAAACTAAAGTAACAAAAATAAATGAGTAAAATATTCACAACTAAGTCCTTTCTACCACAAGTAGGAAATTTTACTAAGGAGAATTGTATTCACAGAGTTAATTTTTAATTCAGTTGTTTAGAACGTGAAACAACAGAATCTCCTTCATAGAAACACTGTAAGCAAAGGTTGATTTCTCAGGTAAACTCAAAAAGGCATAATCCTAAATGTAGCAAATAATAAATAGGTAATGATGTTGCTATAGGATAGTTTCCAGCCAACAGGTTTAACAATGTGTCCATGTCTCTAGTTCCCATCTACCAGAGGACAGATGCCTCCCCTGAATCTTTACCACTGAGCACAACTTCTTTGCTTCCAGTCATTCCTGTGACACCTACTGCTTCCCATCAGGGTTTCTTTGATCCAACACCTCATACCACAAACCACTTTTACACCACTTCTCTGTTCCTGAATTGAGCATGAAATCCTTTTAAGACATTTTTCTGAAAATAAAGCATGGGAAGACTATCTCATGTAAAACTGTTGGGTTTAGCCTTTCATCATTTGAGTCTCACAGCAACTCCTGACACAGAAAGAAGGGGGTCTGTGTTAATAATTCTGTGTTACATGGGAGGAGGAGCCCTTGGAATAAGCCACCCAGAATCATATGGCAAGACCACAGTAACTAATACTGGAGCCTGCAGCCCAGGACTCCAAATAAGAGCAAGTCCATATTGTACTATCTGTGCTTTCTTCCTGGGCCTTGCCCAAAGTGTCCCTGACTTTGTCATCATCAGTTGGCTGGACTGCATGAGGAGTAACAAAGATCATGGGGTAAATAAGGGTGAACCTGTGAGCATCCAAAGAAAATTAGACGCAGGTTATCCTGCTTTTTCCTCTTTGGTGCTGGAATCAAGTTTCTGCAGAGAAAGTAAGAGGAAGATGACATATGTAGAACAGATACTGGAAAAATCCTCCAAGGATGGGGGGTGAGGGAGGCAGTGGGAAGAAAATTGGAAAGACAGTTGAGAAATGAGTGAAGACAAGGGAATGATGATCATTCCTCCACCATGCAGACTGTCAAGAGGTAGAAAAGAAGTTGTTAGGGTGGAGGAAAGAGGAAGAAGATGAGAAGCAAGCCGGTAAAGGAAATAGAAATACTAACCAATGACAACAAGAAAAGTGAGGTAAGAGAAAAAAAAATTGGAAGTAGTTGAAACCTTTGCAAAAGTCTTATGTATTTTAAGTAGTAGAAGGGCAGCACTCTACACATATTAGCAGTTTTTAGTCTAGAAAGATGAAGTCTAGGAAATATATGACTAAAGTCTATAAAGTAATCAAAGTAATGGATAAAGCCAGCAGGAATATATTCACTAAATTACAAAATACTACAATTAGGAAACCTACAACTTGAAATCTGGAAAAGAACAAATTTTGAACAAATTATGCCCTTCCAAGAGACAGAGGATAACAAATGTATAGATCCTAGAGAAGCAAACTCAAAGAAAATGATATAGGTAACTATAAAAATTAATTTAAAAGAAAAAGATGGCAACAAATAACAAAGCTAAAGCGAGTTCTTTGAAAAGTAATCAAGTAAACAAAGCCTTAATGAGACTGATATTAAAGAGAAATTAATTGAAAATATCCAAATGAGTATTAGGAAAAAAATGGAAAGCATTAGGAAAAAATTACATATTCAAAATAAGTTAAAAAGATAATAAAAGACTTTTATGAACAACCTTACAACAATAAATTTCAAAACTTAAATGGGATGGATAAATTCCCAGAACTAGAAAACTTGTCAAAATTGACCCAAAAAGAGGGTCGCCTGGGTGGCTCAATTGGTTGAGTGTCCGACTTCAGCTCAGGCCATGATCTCATGGTTTGTGGGTTTGAGCTGAGAGCTCAGAGCCTGGAGTCTGCTTTGGATTCTGCATCTCTCTCTCTGCCCCTACTCTGCTCGTGCTCTCTCAAAAATTAATAAATGTTAAAAAATTTTTTAAAAAATTGACCCAAAAAGAAACACAAAACTAAAATAAGTCCTACGGCCATTAAATGTCACTCATAAACAGACGATAAAATCCCAAAGAAACCAAATCAAGAAGGTTAAAGATAATACATAATGACCAAATTAGGTTTCTTCCAGGTAGGCAAAGATGATCTATCATTAGAAAAAGTCTAAAAATATAACTTGAAAAAATTTGCCACCTTAATAAATTAAAGAAAAACCTTATGATGCTCTTCTTAAATGTAGAAAGAATTTGATAAAATTCATACCTTTTCATGATTAAAAAATCTCAACAATATAAGAATGAAAAAGAACTTCATTAATCTGAGAAATGGTATTTATTAAATATCACTTTTAATAGTGAATCATTAGAAGTTAGAAGTATGCCTTTTCTTAAAGTCAAGGATGAACACTGTTTCCCACCATCTCAGATTCTATCCAGCACTGTCCTGAAGGCCCTAGCCAGTACATTAGGAACATAAAAAATAAATGAGATTTAAGAATTGAAAGAAAGGAATACAACTGTAATCATTTTCAGATTATGACTGTCTATAGAAACTGCATCGGTCTCTCTTCATTATTTCTACTTTCTTGCTTCCCATTTACTCTGCGGCTCACTGCAATCTCGCTTCTCCCTATGTCATACTTCCAGAACTTCCCTCATCAAAGACCAATAATGAATACATTTCAGTTGTTACCTCAACTTCTTGATCCAATTGTCCCATTGGCCTCCCCTGTTCTGGACTTTTCCTGCCCCCTGACTGCTTTTGCTCAGTGTTCTCCACTGGTTCCTTTTTTTCCCTTTTGTCTTTTAGTATCAGTATTCAGTCTTTGATTTCATACTTTTTCAAGCTATAAAGTCTCCTGGGTGACATTATTTACTCTCTCAGCCTCAAGCTCCATGTTTATTCAGGTGACTTCCAATACTCATGATTTGTGAATTTTTACTGAATGAGTAAGGATGCCCTCACTTGGATGTCATCATGTCCAAAGATGAACTCATCCTCCTCCTACTCCCTTTATTCCCTCCTTCAAGTCACTGTCAATCCAGTAATTTATTTGCCATAAATCTGAGAATCATCTAGGACTCCATCTTCTCCTTCATTCCTCATATTCAACTATTATCAGCTCCTATTAGGTTATTTTTGAGGTCTGTCTTGGCTTTGTATCTTGCTTTCCTTTTCGGTAGTCACCAACTTGGTTCAGACTCTGATTATCTCTCTCCTGAATTCCTGCACCTGGTCACCCTGTTTTCAGGCCTTCTTCTAATCCCTCTCAGAAGGAGAAAATCTGATTAAATCTCTCCCCTCTTTAAAATCTTTCAGTGATTCTAATTCCCAAGATAATGTTCAAACTCTTCAGGCATATTTAATAAAACCTTTCAAGAAGACCCTGCTTCTATTCATCTAGCTTTGACTGGTTTAGCAAGTTATCTGACAAGGTAAACACTCTGTAAATACTTACTGAATTAAGGAAAAAATTTACATAAAGTAATAGTTATCAAATCAGTAGTGGAGCATTATAAAAATATATGGGGGTTATATCCTTACCACTCTCAAGTTAAAATGAGAGGAAAATTATATCTGCTTGTAACTCATTCAAAATTCATTAGACAGAATATAAATCTGGTACTGCACTCTCTAATAGGAATACAAGACAAACACAGTTGCATGCAGGTTACAGACTTGGTATCATTGTGATACAAAAACTTACCAGGAAAAGATCCTGGGTCATACCAAGCATGACAAGGCTAATAACACACACATACACACACACTCTCTTTCTCTCTCCCCCTAATACTGCTTAATTAAAACCTTATGTATTTTTGTTCAAATACTTCACAAATTATCAAAATGAAAACCTGCTTCATTTTACATAAACTTCCTATTTAATTTCTGTCCTAGCTGCTTCCAAAATTAATTTGAAATATATTTCCTGATTATACACAGAAGCTAAAACTTTAGGAATAATGTTGAATAATGTGGACCAAATAAAAAAATCTAAATTTCTAATTTTTAGAAGAATTAAAAATTCTTATAAACCTCACAGAGCTGATAAACACAATTATATATTTGAATGCTGATACTAATTTATAAAAGCTTTTTAGAACAATATAAATGGTAAATGTTATAACTGTACATAAAGCTTAGAACATGGTATTATATTACATAATTATTTCAACAATTATTTTCCACACAGTATTTTAAATGTGCTTCACTGTATTTATATGCTACCCTGTGGTATGTGCATCTGCTTTTAATATGGAAAACCTAAGAATATTTTTCATTTCCCCCATTCTGCAAGGTGTACAACTGAGGGTAGAGAGATTATGTGGGTCACTTTCAGCCTCAATGAAATTCCCTAAAATGAACCTTTAAAGAGGTTCTAAAGAGGGAAGACTGGAGTCTGGCAATCGTATTCACAGTGACACAAATTCCTTTAAGATTCCTTCAAGATTCCTTTAAGTCTAGTAAAAGTAATACTGGGACAAAGACTGAAATAGCTCTCTGGTCATCATGTTCAGATTAAATATCTACTCAATCAAAACTGAGCTAATTTACCAAAGTCATCAGCTTCACCGCTGAAATCAAACATTATTTGGACCAGAGATCAACTCTGGTGTGTCCTCAAACAGAATAAGAAAAAAAAAATTACATTTAGATCCCCATATTCTAGCCTACACATTCCTCCACCAACACGCATTTCAAGCATTTTTCTCTTCTGAAAAAGATTCCTAAGTTACCCTGTCTTTAAAACAAAATGCCTTCAGTCTGTCTTTGAATCTAATTAAAATTAAGAAACTTTTAATAGCTTTAATAACTCTCAAAAGCTGGAATAAGCTCTTCCCCAGCATCTTTCTTTTCTTACTAGCTTCTCTCCAAATCCAGAAAAAACCAGCACAACAGAAAACACAAAACAGCTAGCCACATGCTCTGAATGCCGGGGAACGTGATTCTCCACTGGTTTAGGCTACAAAGAAAGCCTATGAGTAATCAAAAATCCTTAATCAAAACAAAGTTAAAAGCTACCTCCCTCCCCACTCCCCAGCCCCAGTATAATGTCCCCTTTTCTCTTTAATCCACTCAAGTGTTTCCTTGGAATTTTAGCAGCCTCGGAACAGTGGATGGTAAGTTCATCTCAATGTCAGCCAGGGCAGAGACATGCAAAAAATCACTAACTTGGAAGGTTATTTAGGACAATAATGTCTTTCACTGCCTTACTCCTCCCACTCGGGCCCCACTTGACCTACTACCAATATTTAGCTGGAGGAAAAAAAAAAAAAAAAAGATCCGATCTGTCCACAGGCTTTTCCCCCGGCGGCTCTTCCTGTGGGAACCCGACGCAAACACGGAGACTGCAGGAAGACCCTGGCCAGGGAGGGACAGCAGGGTCTCCCAGCTTCGCGCACCCCTCCCCACTTGCCCGCCGCTGCACTCTGCTCCACACACAGGCGTCCAACTATTCTTGGATCTACTCACATCCCTAGATCTCGTCTGGCCGTCCTCCCCCTTCCTCCCTCGTAGTCCTCTGTCACCCCGATGCTGACCTAGCAAAGCCCCCCGGCCGGCACACTCACCCACCTGGGCCGGATCGGGGATCCCTGGCGGCGCGCTCCGCCCTGCGCTCCTCGGCCAGCTCCGGCACAAACGCGCTCGGCCTGTCCCTCCGCCTCCCCTCCAGCCCAGCCCAGGGCGGCACCGCAAGGTCTCTCTAAGTCACCTTTGCTCGGCCCGCCCCCGGCTCTAGGGAGGTCAAGCAGAGGCGCGGCCCGCCCGCGGCCCAGGAGTCCGATCCCGGGGCGGCCAGAGGTCCGTGCAGCGCCCCTCGGCCGCAGAGCCAGAGCCGCCCTCCCCTCCAGGGCTCGCCGGGGAGAGTGCGAGCAGCGCAGGGACGGCCTGCAGCAGGCGGCTGGCAGTGCGCTGCCGCTGTCGTCGTCCAGTCCCTCCTCCCTAGGCCCCCCTTCCTCGTGGCCCGCTCCACGGAGGCGCAGGTAGGGACGTGCCCGGGACGACGAGAGCCTGCACACAGTCTTGAGAGCGAGCCGGCTGACTGAGCACCCCGCAATTCTCGGGGAAGGAAGTAAGGAAACTGCTACTCGTGCTCTGCGTGCATCCCGCGGAGGCTCCTGCGAGGTCCTAGAGCGGGCTGTGTGCTCAAGCCCTCTCCTGGCGACGCCTGCCCTGACAACTTCTAAATGGCTAGCCCGCCCCTGGGGAAAAGCAGAGGAATCCTCTTTGGACTCTAGCACCTCAAAGGTAACTGACCCTTACTCTGGCTTACACTTTAGAGTGACGGTTTCCAGTTCCAAAACAAACACTGAACTAGACTTCTTGTCCTTTATTTTTTTTTAATGCACTTTCTAGGCTACCATTTGAGCAATGAGGAAAACAATGGTATTAATTCTACTAATGTGAAACCTAGATGGTTTCCTATTCCGGCCAGGCTTGAAAGATAGACAAGACTCCCAAGGACGGTAAAACGACGTAAATAATACACGTTAGTGGGATGTTGAGGCTAATGAAATTTCTATGAGGCTCGGGTGGGGGTGATTTACACATAACTTTTTGTTCCAACAGTTTTAAACAATATAAATCTGTCCTCAAACTTTAGGGAACTGAGTAATACTGAACCAAACAGAGTATTTCTTTGTTAAGATCATAGGGGACTTTAAGTTCGCTGTCCCAACAGTACTGGCTGTAACTGCACTACAGATATAAAATGGGTAAAAGATGATACAACAGCACACTAGAAAATTTGTAATTCATGTCAATCAGGTTTCATAGTGTCTTTGAAAAGTCAGTTTGCTTTTCTTATTTTCCCCCCATTTTAAACTAAATGATACTGTGAAATTTCACAGTAGGCACTAAAAGCAGCTGCTATAAAATCCTCCTCCCTGGGCTCTAAAAATCAGAGAATGAATTCGGTTTACAAAAGTGGTACTAGGCAGCAAAAACAACCATAAAATGTTTTAGAGGGCACTTTACAGAGCACCTAAACTGTGTCAGGCACTACTGAGAAACTTCACATAAAGTAACTTATTTGTATTCTCATTTTCAGATTTGGAAATGGAATTCCCAAACATATCTTAATTTGCTCAGGGTCAAGATAGAGTATAGATTCCAATTGGTCTGCTCTTTCTTTCCTTTGTACATTTCATTATGCATTCATTCAGATATTTATTAACTGTCTACTACATGCCAAGTACTATGCTAGACACAGATGTTAGACACTATGCTACAAAAATACCTAAGATACAGTTGCTTACTTAAGGGGCTCTTTAGTAAATATAGAATCAGACAAGTAAATATATAATGATACAATGTGATAAGTGCTCCAACAGCAAGGACTCCTAGAATAGGAGGGATATCTAAGACAGTTTTGAAGGGTGGAAACCTGGGATGAGGAAATGGTCGCAGTCACCTGACAGCACAATCCTTAGAACTCTATCCCCACAGAGTGGCAACAGTGCGGGGGTGGGGGGAGCTGGTACAGGGAGACAGGCAACTGAGAGATAGGAAGGATAAACAACAGACTTGAAGGGGAGGGAAGAGGAGGAGGAGGAGGAAGAAGGATGAACACAGGACAGCTTCCATGATTGTGGCTTGGGTTCCTGAATAGGTGGTTAATTCTGTGTCTGAGGTAATTCTACTGTAGACGAACTGGTTTGAAATGCCTGTGATAGAATCATATGTACATGTCTGAAAGTCAGCTGGATATACTGGTTCATAGCTCAGCTCAGGAGAGATCTCAAGTGGAGACATCAGAGTCATCATGGATTTCTGTTCGAGGGAATGCCAAACTAAGATCATCCACGAAGAATGCCTAGTGAGAAGGCCATCCACAGAAACCAGGGGACATTAACACTCAAGACACCAGAAAGAGGTAGGCACCACGGCAATCATTGAGAAGAATTCCAAAAACAAGTAGTGGTCCAATGCTGGATCCATCACAGGACAAGCAAGGTAATTTAAGGGTATTCTCTGACTTAGCAGTAAGGAGATTATTGGCAAGAATGGTTTCAGTGGGCTAGTTGAAGAATAAAGAAGTAGAAACAGAAAGTATCACATTTTCTAAAATAGAATTGGAAAGGCATGTAGGGAGACAGAAGCTATAAGGGAGTAGAGAATTCAAAAGAAGAGAGGAGCTGTTTTTGAAGCAGGAGGGAAGGAGACTGATGCCAAGGAAAGGAAAGAAAAAAGATAGAGACTGGGGAAGGGAGTGGCAGGGAACTGACAGCACAGACAGCCACTGTCTCATGTTTAACAAAGAATTTTACTCAGAGCAGAGGGAGAGGAAGAAAGTGAAGAGATGACAGAGAGGTGAAAGCCTGAAAAGTACCAACATTAAGAAATGAATGAAGAAAAGAAGAAAAAAAAAAAAGAAATGACTGAAGGACTTTGAGCAGTCTAGGAAACTAATGAATATGAGACCTCGACTTTATAAAGCTCTAAGCCCACACGAGGGCACGGTTTCTCTCCAAAGATTATCAGCATCTGGTCCAAAGTAGCAATACCTTCTGGTTGCTTCCAATTTAAGGTCCAAATCTCTCCATTACACCACAAACTAAGCATCACTATCCCAATGGTACATCTGGGTTCTAGCTCGTCAGCGTCGTCAGGAGACTTAATATGGAGGAATGGAATATTTTATAATTGAGCTTACGCTAGTTTTAAATAGGCAAGTTCCTACCTTGGAAAACCTGGTTTGACTAATATCAAAGGGAGCTTGATAATACACAGAACAAGAAGGGGGCCACTGATAGCACTGTGTGACGTTTTAGCCACTTCTGATACCACTCTCTGATGAGAAAAACTAAAGAACAATAACTCATGAAGCCAGTTTCTAGCCTTTTGAATTATTTTTTTTTTAAGTAGGATCCATGTTCTCATGGCCCTGAGATTAACAGTCGCATGCTCAACGGACTGAGCCAACCAGGTGCCCTTTTAAATAGAACTCTCAAACAAGGTTAAATACAGTCACAGCATTCACATTCTCCAATGTCTCCCCAAGTATATCAACCCAAAAACACCGAATATGTTTCCCTTTAGTAAATCAAACATAAACTTTAAAGCTTACTTTATATATTGCAGTTTTTTCCAAAAACATAAATTGTGTTATTTACAAGTAAAATATGCCTACATAATGCACCCCATTTATGTAGAGGTCGTATGGAAACCTTGAATATCTGGGTCATATCAGAGCATCCCCAAATAAACAAAGAACACTCATATACCACAGAAATAGAAAGACCCAAATCGAGGCATTAAGGCCTGTTCTCATTATGAACCCCTTAGTTTCTCATACAGAGGCAGCTTCTTACTGTGAACATAATTTTACCGAGTTTAGTCATCTGGTTTTCTTTTTAATAAACAGAATGTTAGAAAGAGTAAGGCAGAAGGGATCAGTATTCTGCTACAGATAGGCACACAGTCGATCTACAAATCAAAAGAAAAAAATTTTAAAACCCATAAAGAGCAAAACTAAATTCAAGAGCATTAGCAGGACTGGACCATTTTGTCAAATTACAGAGCCCTATAAACATTATCCCCTGAAGGCATCTCTGCATTAAGATACAGAATAATTAATGAACATACAAAAAGGACAATCCAGGAAAGATAAAATCAAGTGCTAAAAATTTAGCATTAATATATAAATGGGTAATATTTAGAAAAATACTGTCATCAAAAAGATTAGAATAAAAAGCTTTGCTGCCGTGGAGGCTAGGATCACTTCTACCGATTGGATCCCCATTATATGCCAGGTACTGTACAAGGGCTTTTGCCAATATGATCACATTTACTTTTCAAAATATTCTTTTTTGACTGGTCACCACTTTAAAAAGGAAATTGCATATGAAAACTGAGGCAGAGAGATTAAACAGTGGACCATGATTAGACCCAGATCTCAGTGAGTTCAAAGCTTATGACTGCTCTTTTAATAACATTTCCAGATAGAGAAATGTAACTTATGATTCCAGATAAATAAGGCATTATGATACCTAATTATACTGTTCTGACCTCCATTATACTATTAGATTCTTATGTTAGTTCTCAGCCATTTGAAAAGCTAACTTTGATGATGTTGTTTATCTTTTAATTATTTGGGGGGCCCTTTTCATGGTCTATAATTATATATCTCACAAGGAAATCCAAAAATTCTACTGAGAACCTCAGAGTTGGTATCTTACAGCATTAATTAAAAAACTTAAAGATACTTTTAAAAGTTTGAAGCAATGCCACTTCCTAAATGAGCACTGTGTGCCACAGTGTGTTAATACGTTCTATATATGTATTATTCATCTATATACATTTGATACCCATACCTGATACTAAGGTGTTCATATATTTTCATTTTACAGACACTAGCCTACAGTTGGTTAGGAAAAAGACAGATTTTTAAAAGGCCCATAAGACTTTCAGACCAGTGCTAATAATGACTTTACTATATATAGGTCTCCTGTACTGAAAGATGAAAATATCAAGGTTCAGAGAACTTAAGTAGCCCTTTGTCACTTGAAGAAGAAGGATGGAAAGAACACAATCATTCCACAAACACTCAAATTTTCTTTCGACAATATCACCTCCTCCCAAAATGAGTTAAATCCAAAGTTAAAGACACAAAAACCCCAAAATGCCATCAGAGAAAAGGGGTCATGAGAGTTAATTAGATAGCATCCTACAATAATAACTGCTGATTTGTACTCAGGGCTGACTATGTGTCAGGAACTATGCTAAGCATTTTGCTTACATTATTTTATCCTCATGACAAATTTAAAAGTCTAAAAGTCTAATTGAACTTTAGGCTAATCAACTCTTGCACATCTAGATTTTCACAGAGCAGTAATCACTAGGATGTATGTTTAAACACATAGTTTAAAAATTAGCATAGGTTGGCTTTTCCAGAAATTAAGTTACTTCTAAAGGTGCCACAGAAGAGATGTTAATGAGGTTTGGTTTTACGATGTATTAAGTATTACCTGAATCCCTAGACACCATCATTTGTTCATTTTAAAAATGTTCTACAATGCTATTTAGATTTATTTAGATCACTACATTATGCCTCATTTAAATAAGCTAGAATATGACATCACCAAAAAATAGAAATGCTGTGAGGGGATATTTTCAAATAGTATTGGAAGAATCTAACCATTTAAAATGTTTAATGAACAGGGGCCACTGTATGGCTCAGTCTGTAAAGCATCCGAATCTTGATTTCGGCCCAGATCATGATCTCATGGTTCATGGGTCTGATCCTATGAACCCATGAATCCCTGCTTGAGATTCTCTTTCTCCCCCTCTCTCTCTGCCCTTCCCCTACGCATGCTCTCTCACACACGTGTGCTCACTTTCAAAATAAATAAATAAACGTAAAAAAAAGTTCAATGAACAATTATGTTTTCCTGTGATAAGTAATAAAATTCTGTTGGCTTTCTGGAAGTTTGTTTTAAATGAATTTCAGAGGACTTACATATTTTTTTCTCCAGATAAAATATGGAATTTGTGGTGTACATAATTGGCATTTAAAAATTTTTTACATGAACTCACAAGTCTTTTTATATTTTTAATGTTTATTTTTGAAAGAGAGAGAGAGACAGAGCATGAGCGAGGGAGGAGGGGCAGAGAGATAGAGAGAAGGAGAAACAGAATCCAAAGCAGGCTCCAGGCCCTGAGCTGTCAGCACAGAGCCTGATGTGGGGCTCGAACTCACAAACCATGAGATCATGACCTAAGCCAAAGTTGGATGCTTAACCAACTGAGCTACCCAGGTGCCCCACAAGGCTTCTAATCACAAGAATATAAAATGTTACATCTTTACATACACATATCTCATATATATGAAAGAAATATACAAAATCATTTTCATCTATCTTGTTTTATCAAAACCTAGTTTCTAACTAAAAGGTACAAATAAATTGTAACAAGAGTAAAAAGTGGTGTCTTAATATAAAAAGCTGAAGACTGAATATATATATAGAAATTAACAGAATGGAAAAGAAGGCCTATGGCTGCTTGGCTTGCATTAACATCATGAAAATGAGAAGGAAAAAAAAATCCTAGTCCAGGCAACCAAAACCTATCTTTACGATTTTTCAGTCTTCAGAAAAAGAATTACTAATGGATAAGCACATCACTCTTACTAATATTTGGAAAAATAAATGTAATTTTTTGAAAGGGAGAAAGCAGGGGGAAAAGAACAAGATATTTCATCCATTGAGCTTGGTTCACACAGGTGAGTATGACAGCACTGTTTTCTAAATAAAAGTACTGTGTATTTTTCTTATAAAACCTCTGGTTTCCATAATATTTTAGCAACTCTCTTGTTGAAATGCCACAACTCTGAGTAGAACTTCAAAACATAGTTGATAAATATAGCTATATAATTAGATATGAACATAAGTTCAGAATCATGCTTAATCAAGAATAAATGAGTTTTAAATTTTAGTGAAAAACAAAGCTTTCACTTTATTAAGACCATTCTCTCCTACCTTTGGATAATTTGAAAGCAAAGACTTATTGGATGATCGAGTATGTGACACCCAGACAATTACTGAAAATTTCAATTCCAACTACCTACCCCTTCTTGTTTAGTGAAGAGATTAAGGCAATCACTCAAAGCTATACAAGTTTCTCTAGAAGCTTCAGAGACAACTTCAACTTTGTGAAGAAATGATGGAAGCATGTCTATAAATAAAAATAAATAAATAAAATTAGTGGGATTTTAAGACCATAAACATTTTATACTATTTTTTTAAAGTAATCGCTATACCTAATGTGGGGCTCAAACTCACGACCCTGAGATTAAGAGTTCCAAGTTCTACCTACTTAGCCAGCCAAGACCACACCCATTTTTATATCGACTAACTTTATGTTTCCTTCTAGCTGCCTTAAACAAAGCATATAGCATATTCCTTGGGCACCATTATTAAGCACCTACTGTATGCAGGACACATAAATAGGTACAGTAAAAGAAAAGATGAACCTTTGTCCTAAGAAGGCCTACATCCTGCAAAGAGAAGAGTTAGGACTAAAACAAACAAAAAATTTATAGGAATAAATAGTTTAAGAAAAGCAGTTGATTAACATTTCTTTTCATGATATTCTAGGCTAGATAAGCAATTTTATTCAAAAGCCAAGTGCTAGAAAGAGATAAAAATAATTCTGTAGTTGACATGATGGCTGACATATCTTAAAGGCAGCATTAACTCAACTTCCTCTAGTGCTTATTGAATAAATGTTTGGCATGGATAGGTCCTTTCACTGTCACAAATGTGTTCCTCTGGGGTCCCAGTATCTTTTGAATATAAATTGGGAACAAAAAAATGGTAATAATAGGGTCATCTCAGGTTCCCTAAGGAAAATCTTAATCCATTTACCGATGACAAAAAACAAAAACAACAACAAAAGAAGAAAAAACGGCTGGCAAGAGAAAGCTGCAAAATGCACATACATCACTTAAAAAATAAGAAAAATGTCATCTCCTGTCCAGATTAATGCTGGAGAAATGTTCTTAATTGAAATAGTTTTGGACTTTGTGTTAATTATTAGGATCCTTTAAGTGTGTCCCTTCTAGCAAATAAAAATAACATTAAGAAAGCTTGTCATCTAAAAATAACTTAAAAGGAGAAAGACAAATCTATACCACCCTTTGTATTTTAAATAATCTTGATTAAAACAGGGTTCTTAAAACAGAGTAACCAAGGTCAATAAGCAAAAGCAATCAAATCCAACAGCTGGCAATTTACAATTTTCAAGACATAAAGTGGGTCTCATCAAAAAAATATTTTCAAAAGAGTGGAAAGGAAAGTAAATTCTACCAAGAACATATAACAAATTATTTACAGTCATTATTTCTAGGTGATATAATTGTGACTATTGTTCTTCATTCTTTAATTTTCCAAGCTTTCTATAGGAATGTGATTTATTTTAGCAAAGAAAAGTCCTTTTCTTAGAAAAATTATTTCTCAAAACTCATAAGGCAAAAGTGGGCAACAAAAGGAAAAGGTCAGGAGTGCCTGGGTGGCTCAGTCGGTTTAGCGTCAGACTCTTGATTTCAGCACAGGTCATGATCTCATGGTTCTTGAGATCAAGCCCTGCACTGACGGTATGGATCCTACTTGGGATCCTCTCTCTCCCTCACTCTCTCTCTCTCTCTCCCTCTCTCCAAAATAAACAAATATTTTTTAAAAAAGGGAAAGGTCAAAGTAAATGAAGGTATGAACAAGTTTTCATTAATATCTAGATATAAATACCAAATGACATTTTATCCTATTTTTCATTTTATGGAATACAGTTTCCTAGTGTTAGCTATTCTTAGTAACACCCAAACAATTGAAAACTACTATATCCTAAAATAAATTTGATTTCACATGCTTTATTTTTCATTTTGAATCTTTGATACACATTGTGAAGATTTATCCTTTACTGAGTTGCTAAATAGCAAAAAAGAATACCATATGCCAGATGCCGTAGGACTTAAATAGTACCTCAGCAGATGTCTCACACAGGGCTATGGCTTGCGTACCGTGAGGGGATGTACAAAAAAATCAGGCACAGCCTCTGCCTTCCATAAATGCACTGGGTAATCTAGTAATTTTCCACTTTGATGGCACAAATGGTCAAAAAATGGAAGCACAGTCATTCATGGATGTCTTTCTTTTTATTAAATACCACAAGGTACTTAATCATCCACAGTACTGTGCTTTAGATACTTAAAGTATCTAAAGTATATTAATAATATATATATATTATTTATATAATAAAGTATATTAATACTTTATATACTTGTTGATTCGCATATAACATTACATGTCAAAATAAATTTTTATGAATTTCAAAACTTTAAAAAAAACTGATTCTGTAACCTTTTAAAGGATACTTCAAGAACATATATTGACTTTTAAGAATCCATTATTGAGAATGTGTTCGATTCTTTTGTCCCCAAATACCATTTCTCTGACAGTCTGGTATTCAAGCAAGATTTTGAAATTTACATTAACGTGCACAGTAGCTCCGCATAAGAACTGATACTTTAGTGCCAGGGCAGCACATCAGAGGCCAGTTGGTGCATAGGGGCATGCTTCACATATGATGTTTGCATATTGTTATATAAAAAGAAAGAAAACTGCTAAGCTTCTAGTAAAGTTACCAACTGTGAATCACTGTAAATCTGTGTTAGCCAATTAATATTTAGAGACTAAGTCATAATGAACCTATGTCAAAAGGTCAGTATGTAACCACATTTGGCCTACTGTAAGAACTGGACACTTAATTTTGAGGAATAATGTCATTTTTTGTACTAAAAATGTTTTTGAACTCAGGAAAGTTGCTAGAAGATCTCATGTGAAACGCTTAACTTTAGAGACGTATAAAAAGCTCACAATCTGTCATTTTCATAACACTGTACAATTTTTAATTGGGTAAATTTTAAAACTATTGGGGGAAATACTGGTTTATTATGCTATCAAATTAAACCTAATACAGATGACCTCCATCGTTCTCCTAATATAGAAAAAGTCCACACTCCTTAGCCGACAGTAAGACACCCTATAGGTTGAATCAGTTTCAGCTATACTATTTTTCTCAAAGTATTTGTTTTCCTAGAAATATCCTTCTACTTTACAGCCTCCAAACCTTTGTTCAAGATGTTTCTTCCCTGAAAACTGGAAATAATAATTATTCATATTCAGAAGTTTCTCCACTTAAACCTTTTTTTGTTTAAGGCCAAAGGCCAAGTTCAAATGCCATCCTTCTCATGAAGACTTAAATATTTTTTTATGATGAAGAAAAAAAAGCAATGCATCTGACTATGTACATTAAGAGATGTGATCTAACCTACATGCAAAGAGGCATTTTAAAAACTGACTTTCACACCTAATTGGAATTATATAATGCCTCGAGAAAATCAGTATGCTCTCTTCAAAAAAGGAGAAAAAGATATCTGCATAGAAAAATCAACTGATATTCTAAAAACGTTTACATAAAACTGCAACTGGAAAAAATTGAGAGGTCACACTGTTGAAGAATATAAATGTATCTTTTTGTTGTTCAAATTAAGATGACTAGCATAAACATAATTATTCACTAAACAAGTACTACTAACTATTCTGTCTCTATATAATCTGTATTAGCTGCAATGGAGAATATAAAATACATAGTTCAAAACAGCATGTGTAAAATGAGTTACAGCATGAGTTAAATGAGAAAAAATATATCAAGGATGTTATAAGACACAGATAGCAAATAAATTATGCATAGATTTTTAAAAATGTTAAATACTCAGAGAAAGGAATAACCATTATGGGATGGAGTGATTGAGTGGAGTCTGATAAGAGGTGGGACTGGAGTTGGATCTTGGGGAACAAGTGACAGTTTTATTGGTAAATATAATGCCCAATTAAGCAAGTATATCTAAAATATCTATAATTATTATTTTCTGATAGTATAGAGAACACTGGTCCTGAAAGAAGATCAATCAGAATTGTTATCAAGGGGAACTTCAGAATTGTGATCAAAGGGAATTGTGCCAAGAGGCATCTACCGCAGACTGAGAGGCCACCATGTGGCGGATGGGCACTGACTTACACAATCTACATACTACCTTGACAAAACCAAGTTGGTACTTGTTTCTGAGTTCAAAAGAAATAATTGATAAATGTATAAGCTAGGTAAGTAGGTGATTCAATTCATACACTCAAAAACATGTACAGCTGACCCTTGAGCAACATGGGAGTTGGGGCACCGACCCCTCACAGTTGAAAATCCATTTATAATCTTTGACTCCCCCAAAACTTAACTACTAACAGCCTACTGTTGACCAGAAGCCTTACCAATAACATAAACATTTAGTTAACACATATTTCATATGCTGTCTTATATACTGTATTCTTAATGTAAGCTAAAGAAAATATTAAAATCATAAGGAATAGAAATTTCATTTATAGTACTATCCTATACATACACACACACACACATATATATATTTTAAAAGCCACATATAAGTGGACTCATGCAGTTCAAACCCATGTTGTTCAAGGATCAACTGTATAGATGTCAAGTGCCCATATGTGCCATGCACTAAGATGCTGAAGATTATCAGCAAATAGAAGACAAAAATTCCTGCCTTCATAGAGTTTATATTCTAATAGGAGAGGCAGACAATCAACTACAATACATATACAGCAAGTCTGATAAGTGACAGAAGAAACAAAGCAAGGTAGGGGAATATCAAGTGTTAAGGGGAGGTGAAAGTTTAGACAGGATGAGGTATCAGGGTCCTGGCAGGAGAAAGCTGGCAAACTGAAAGGGCACCTGTAAACTCTTTAAAAAAACATTACACACAAAGGAGCAAACTCACAGACTGCCATACAGGACAGCTGCCACCCTGGAATGGATAGGCAAAAGGATGGGCCAGTGTCCCTAAGCCCAGCAGGAGCTGGAGTCACAGGTGGGGGACCTTCAGCCAGGTGCAGAAACACAGCAGTGCTATTACACCACAGTCCTGCTGGAGGGAATGAAGAAAATGCCTGACTCCTCTGGTCCCCTCCACCAATCTTCTGACAGGGTCTCCCTTTTGCTGAATCCAGTCAGAAGCCTGAGGGTGAGAAGACCCCAGTAACGCAGTCTGTAGTGATCAGTGGCCCCGGGCAACCAAGCAGGGCAGAGAATGTATGCTGGGGAGCAAACCAAGGCAGGCAGCAAGAGAAAGCCAAAAGGTTCTGTTTGAGCAAAGACCTGAGCATGCAAGGACGTGCGTGAGTATCCTGGAGAAAGCCTCCCAGACAGAGGGCCAGCACAGCCCAGGCCTGAAGCAGGAGTACACCCAGCTTCTCCGAAGGACAGTCAGAAGGCCAGTGAGGCTGGAAGATGAGCAAGCAGGGGTAACTAGGAGATGAGGACAGAGAGGTCCAAAAGGACTGAAAAGATTTGTGAGTCATCAGAAAGAACTGGTCTTTCATTCTTAGTAAGGTGACCTGGAATCTACATGTTTTGAGCAAAGAACATTGTACACTGATGTTTTAGAAGGGTCCCTGGGGCAGGGACTAGAGGGGCAAGGGAGGAGTCTGAGGGCCAGTTAGAAGGCCTTTTCAATACTCTGTGTGAAAGACAATGATGGCTTGGGCCACAGTGGCAACAGTGAAGGAGGCAGCAAGTGTGTTTACTCAAAGCCTAGATTTTGAGCAAAGTTTTAAGTGGGTTGAACAAAAGTGCTTTTTCCTCAAGAGCTTTTTTAAATAAATCATTCTAATTTGTTTAACCAGGGATTCACTATATGCATTTAGTAACATGCAATAAAGTATTTACGTTGAAGTTGGCATATAAAGTGTATCTTTTTTATAAGTCATTTAGGCAATACATCAATCAGCTCACAAATGTTAATATGCTCTCACCCACTAATCTCACTTCCAAGAATCCTATGGTAATAAAGTGATCAAATTTAAATGTACAACACAACATTATTCATAATAGTCAAAAACTGGCTACTACTTAAGGGTAAATTTAGGGCTTTATGGAAGAACAGATTGCCCAGACTTCAGGGAATCTTCCAAAAGTGTTATTATTTTAGGTGATCTTCTTTGTGTTTGCAATCAGGTTTTTAGTAAAGATAAAATAGTAGAGGTTTCGATACTGCACTCACTGAACCTTGAAGGGTATGTTGCCAATGCCAGACACCTAAATTTTGTTATTCATCCAAACAGAAATTAGGTTTAAGGAAATAAAGCAGTATTTCAAAGAGGACATTATGTACCAAAATATGGAATGAATATAGATGGTAGCCAACTTACAATGGTTTGCTTACCATTTTTTGACTTAATAATGATACGAACACAAAACACATTCAGTAGAAACCATACTTCAAATTCTGAATTTTGATCTTTTCCTGGGTTAGCAATATGCGTTATGATGCTCTCTCGTGATGCAGGACAGTGGCAGCAGGCTTGGTACACTTACAACCACCCTGTATCCAGACAGCCATTGTTTTCACTTTAGTGCAGTTGTCAAGAAATTACATGGTATTTAACACTTACTATAAAACAGGCTGTGTAGCAGATGATTTTTCCCAACTGCTGGCTAATGTAAATGTTCTGAGCACATTTAAGGTAGGCTAGGCTAAGCTATGATGGTTAGTAGGTCAGGTATATTAAATGCATTTTTGACTTAACGAGATTTTCAGTTTACAACTGGTTTATCAGGACATAACCCCATCAGAAGTTGAGGAAGATCTGTAATCATAAATAAAACTGAAAAATAAGTTTGTGATTGGGCTATGAAAATCCTAAATGC
Source organism: Cryptoprocta ferox (assembly GCA_028646485.1). Lineage (NCBI taxonomy): Eukaryota > Metazoa > Chordata > Mammalia > Carnivora > Eupleridae > Cryptoprocta > Cryptoprocta ferox. Next base: position 42,209,790 of record CM053566.1, read on the forward strand.
TAGGATAAAGAGTTTGCATTTTATTCTACAGTTTCAAAGACCCATCAAACATTTTTTCAATGGAAGAAAAATTATGATAAAAAAAGTACCATTCTAAAATTCATCTGGCAGCAATAATGCAGTATTTCACAGAATCTGAGTTGGAAGCATTCTTAAAAGACTTTGGACTCCCTCTAAGGATGGAATGCAGGGGGTCCCAGGAGGCAGGGAGACCACAGGGGAGCCTGCTGCAGTGACATGGATTTGAGGGGACACAGAGCCCAACTAGCATGGCAGAAGTTGGAATAAGAAGGGAGGGGAGTCTTAACGATCACTTAATTTTTGTACTAAAATATAAGAACAATCACAACCACAAGGTCTAGATTCTGTACACAAACATTTTAGATTTGCATCCTGAGAAGTTATTGGCAAACTATGTAGACAGTTTGAAGTAGGACATGTTCTGTCAAGCTACTATCTATCAGCAATAAAATACATGGTGCAAGATTATTCTATCTATCCTTTGGCATTAAGCTTCATCCCTTTAATTCCATTCATGAAATCATCTTAACCCTATTTACTATTTATATGATACGCAGATTTATCTATACCCATCTTTCAAACAATAATGTTTACAACTGTTTGTGTATAAATCCATTGAATTTAATTGTAGATATATAAAATAGCATTGTCAGATCATAGTCAGACATCTCAAAATTTCCCAGATGGCACTGTCCAAAATATAGTATCTTCTGTAATATTGAATATTGTGCATATTTCTAAAAACACAGAAGATGCATACCATTACTGAGTGACATGTCATACAGATAATATCAACCAAGAGATTTGACTCGAGGTTTGATAAAAATCCCAAAACTTAATTTGGTTGTCATTCTGATGTAATTTCTTTCTTTGTTCTATGTTAAAGGAATTAATCTTTATATTTCAACTAACTCTGGACATTATCTACATCTTTTAAATGTTGTTGGTATCTCTTCTTTTGGTGGTTCTTCAAGATGGTGTTTTAAAAGCTCACTGATGGTCACAGTTGCATTACTGTAAATATACTAAAAACCACAAGGGTACACTTCACATGGGTGAATGGTAGAGTATGTGAATTCTACCTAACGAAGCTGCTCTTATTTAAAAAGTCCTGAAGATTAAGAGTGCTAAATAATATTATATTCCAGCTCACAATAATCAAAATAACTTCTGTCCTTCTCAAAGCTATCATTGCTGATACAAATACATGTTTGTGGAACTGACAGAAAGGGATGCCTGAGGCCCATTTGGACAGATGTAAAATACTTGAGCATGATTAAAAATGGTAGTTAAACTCAGAGACAACTAAATCAATTATATTTTAGTGAAGTTATTTATAAACCATCATAGCTAAAATCTAAAACAATGGTTAAAAGTCTAAAGTCTAAAAACACAGCTTTTAACTTACAAAGTAATAATTGTTTCTGAATATGTAATTTTTATATTGGATTTTTGATTTTATATTTTATTTTGACTTTTGGAGTATTTATAGTCAACCCTTGATAATTTGTAACTAATGGAGATTGAAGACATATAAAATTACTACTGAAAGATAGATTAAACATTAGACAGACAAGTTCATGTATACATTCACAGAATCATAAAAGGCCAAGACCCGGAAACAACCAACAATTTCATTTGGGAAAATGAGGCTCAGAGAAGTTAAATGTACTATTCAGAGTAACAACTGGTTAAGTGGCATAGCAATGATTCAAACCTAAGACAGTTTGATTCTAAAGTCCAAGTCTTCTGGGATTCATAAGAAGAATTCTCATTATGTAGCCAAAATGAATTTAGAGCTCCCAAATGTTACCTTTTTCTTTTCTTAAAATAAAAAATGAATCTACAAACCAAGCCTCCTCCATGAGTAGAAATTTTAAATAGCCCTTTAAAAATTTCAAAATAGTCTTAACAAACATAATTCTGAGTTGAATACTGAAAAGTATCTAACATGAAAGGATCAACATCTACGATAAAGGGTTGTGTTAAAGAGTGGGTCTTATTTAGTAGTTTGCCCCCCAACTTTTTATTTATTTATTTTTTACCTTTAGACATGTCACATTCCTTAATCATTTTCAGAAAGTTGAAAATTTCCCTATCTAGTTTCTGTTGGCATTTTTGTGCTTTCTGGGAAAACAAAAACAAAAATAAAACTTATTAATACAGGACTTTTACAGTACATATGCTTTAATATTTTTATCAAAACTTTTAGTTCCTATGTTGATACAACACAATAATTGAGATATTTTTATAGAGAAAAAGATGAGACAAATTTTCCTTAGGAATTGAATACTGCATTTAGTTAATCACATACAGATTGATAAAAATAAATCTAAATTTTAAATACATTCAACATTTGTCATATAGACAATATACAATTGCATTAATCGTGTTTCAGAACTCATCACACCATATACATCTGAGTTAGATTTCTCTGATTAATCCTTTTTGTAGACTTGATTAAATCCAGGAATTATAAAATGGATTAAGAATATATTTTAAAAACTGTTTTTCTTTAAAAAGAATCTAGATGGTACTAACACTTAGAAACCACAAGCTGGGGCACCTGGGTGGCTCAGTCAGTTAAGCAGCAGACTCTTGATTTCAGCTCAGGTCATGGTTTCACAGTTCATGGGTTCAAGCCCCTCAGGGAGCCTGCTTGGGATTCTGTCTCTTTGTCTCTCACTCTCTGCCCCTCCCCCACACTCGTTCTCTCTCTCAAATAAAGTTTAAAAAAAACAACCCACAAACTGATTTTTGTTCAGCAATTTAAGTGTTCACAGCCTTCACATAAGCAGACCAACAGGGACATTTTCTTAGCAAGTCAAAGCTTATAAAAATAAGTTAAAGTCAATTATAGAAAGCATCCTTCTTGCAATTTGAAATTTCTACATTTTTAGATCCCTAAAAGTAAAACATAAATATAGAATTTTATGACGTAAGTTCCATCCCATCTTAGTAAAGATTTGGAAGTCCAAACTGAAAAAATCAGATAAATACATTTGTTGTATTAACAATGTAATTTTGAAGTTAGTTTTTTTTATAGTTTCCCTTTAAAGAGGAAGAACAAGCAAGAAAATTATTGTAAAGTCACCTGATTATGACGGTTAAAAATATTCTGAGAACCTTGAATTTCTTAATATTAGAATTACATTGTTGTAGGTAGAATAATACATTTAACCTTATGAATCTTCCCCACTTTGTACTCCTAATCCCAAATGGTTCATCACTCAACATTTTTACTCCCCCCAAATCAGTCCTTCATGACTAAGGGACATAGGTAAGCAGCCTTTTCTCCTTTTTCAACTTATAATAGTGCTTATGAAGCTTAGCTCAACCACAGAATTATTCATGGCACCACATCAGTGACAGGCAATGTTCTCTCTAAAATCTACATTACTCTGTTGTGAGAGCTCTAACAACATCAAAATATAATTTTTTTTTTGAAGAGGGAAAATACCTACACTATGCAATTTAAAACACCATAGAAAGGGAAATGGTATGGACGCTGGATTGCTTTTTCAGACACAGTCTATAAATACAGGCGGAAGGCCCAGGCATGCACTGTGACCATATGTATCACTCATAATTTATTAACAGGAAGTTGTCATTTTTACTCTCTGCATATTTACTACTCCTGCCCATGTGCAAGTCGATGCTATGGTTTTCACTTTTCCTTTCTATGGTCAAGGTCAGCTGGATGCCTAAAAGTAAGCACTGGCTTCATTTGCAGACTGGGAATCTGTAATAAATGTGATAGTTCCTCAAGTAATGAAGACAAGAATGGTCTCCATAACATCATCCTCAAATACGTGAATCACGAATATTCATCTTCCCTTAACATAACTACCTGACGGTTACTAAAAAGGGCTTCCCTGATCAAGGATTTCCTTGTTTTAAAAGGTACATAATAGGTTAGCTGGAGAAGATTTGACATTCTGTGTCATAGTTAGGTATAACGTGTCTTCTGTTCTCAACAATTGGTGTGGTTTTAATCGATACTAAAAGGAACAGAAAGACGATATCGATAAAATAAAATGTACACACATTCTCCAGTTTGCTGTAATTTCCCCTTAGCAGCTATAGGTTATATTATGAAAACCTAAAAGTCTATTTATGAAGATTAATGTTTATGAGTTCCTTTCAGAGCCCAGCATGGTGTCCCATTGGTAACTTCTAGGCCATTCACCTTACGTCATGCACTCTTTTAGGTTTTAATTTTTTTTGTAATTCTATGTAACCAGGATCCCACTATGAGCAATGACCTAGTACCCAAAGTGTGACAGTATTTTGAACCCAAATCACCTGGGCACAGAACTCAAGAACAGGATTGCATCCACAGCCACAGGGCCCAGAGGTCAGGAGGCACCCAGGTGAGCAGCTGGGCACATTTGCAAGAAAGGCCTCCTGCTCCTACTTCTGCCCACCCAGATTTGGGCTGCCGGTTTTGTGTAAGTTGATGCTAAGCCACCTTATTATTCGTGGCTTAGAAAAACAGCTCAAAAATGTATATCAAGGGCTAAGGAGGACCGGATAGGATACGGAAGATGTCATCAATTCCAGGCTATTTGCTTCAGATGATCCACATTTGGTTAATTAAAAACAGAAGTAGACCGCCTCTACTCAAGCAATTACAAGGGACAAACTACCAATTCACACAACACAGTTGAGTGAAAGACGGGAACATGAGCACATACAGTGTGATTCCAAGTACATGAAGTTCTAGACTAGGCAAAGCTGACACCAATTATAATGACAGAAAACAGATCACTGGTTGCCTGAGATGGAGGTGAAGGGCACTGCCTGGGAAGGGGCCCCAGGGAACTTTCTGAGGTGATAAAAACGTTCAGAGAGAAAGGGAGAGAAAGAGGGAGAGGGGGGAGACAGAGAGGGAGAGTGGTGGTTACAAAGGGTATATACATTTGCCAAAATATGTATATACATGATGTCTTCACTGAAGACATAAAATGAATTTATATAAAAATTGTACCTTGATAATATTAATTTAAACTTTTTAAATAGTATATTGTAGAACCCCGATGACATTTCTTTTTGCAGAAAACAGCTAGGATTGTGAGTCCTGTGCCCCAGTGCTCATCTGAGGCTTCCTACCTCCAGCCCAACCCATCTCCCCTCAATCTAAGTCCATCCAGAGCATATTTATTCTTCTTTGTACCTGCTCTGTCATCTTCTTAGTGTTACTTCACAACAGATACTCACAAAAATTTTAAAAAATTAAATGAAAGGAGAGAAAAAGGCAATTATCTCTCACATATCTATCAGTCAGTCCTAGAGTCCCTGTTTTTCCCCTTTACCAGCCTCAAAGCAACCACTGATAATAATTTCTCATCTTGCCAGGAATGACCTAAGTCTACACAAATGTGTGTGTATATCCTCCCAAGTAGTAGCATAGTAGATACATCTTCTTATACCTTGCCCTTTTCACTTAACCATAAATCTTAGATCAATATATATAAATCTGTCTCGTTCTTGTATTGAATGTACCAATCTTTATCAGCTCTGTGTTGATGTACATTCATTCTCCTGCACATTCACTTTAATTAAGCATCATTTATTCTTAAATCAGGAAAGTATGATATCACTTTCTCATTTGATTGAAACTTATCCTCCTCTGCTCATTACTCCTTATAACACTGAGTTATCCTCTTACATCCACAGATCCTACAGAACGGAGATATCATCAACATATGAAACTCCTGCTTTGCTTGTGCCACCCCAAATCTGAAAGCCTATCCCTGTTCTGTCCCATAGAACTTTCTACAGTGATGGAAACATTCTATACTGTCCAAAGTGGTAGCCACATGGGACTACTGAGCACTTGAATTGTGTTAAGTTACAATGAGGAGTTGAAGATTTAAAGTATGAAGAGGCACATGTGTCTAGTAGCTATCATACTACATAGTACATTTCTATACAAACACTATGTTTGAATTTGTCTTCCCATTTCAGACTTGAAATATTTTCAAAGTTGTCATTAAGGCAACAACCATGAAGCCAATATTTCTATGATTTATCTTATACTTTTCTCCCTGGAGACCTAACCTCAAGGCAGTGACAGAGAGAAAAGAAACGGTTTTCAATTTTTGGAGGCCCTCATTTTGGGTAGAGAAAATGAGACCAAAAATATCATGTAACATGGTCACTTTTTTTTTTTTTTTTAGCACAGACCCCTATCTTTATAGAGTACTATCTACAGAGACATTTGATAGTATCATCATAACAACCATTACAAATAGCAATAAAATGTTACCTGAGAGCAATGCTATCTCCACTGTCCTCAGATATCTTAATTTCAAAACTTCACATTTGACAAGAAAGTTCTTGGTGACAGAGTTAGCTTTAAAAGTCAGGTTACGTTTTTCTATACCTCTAAGGATTCCTTCAAGTCTACAGTGGAAATTGCATCTTCCTCTTCATCATCAGTCAGTTGGTCCTGGGAACAGTAATGAGTGCTATATGCAGAATGATCTTCAATTGCTTCCAGCCAGTCCTGAGATAATTCAAGAATCGAAATAAAAGTGAAATGCATTTTTATTCAAAAGAGATAATAAGACAACGACTTAGAAAGTATAAATTTACATGGAGAAAATAGTATTATGGCCTAAAAAAAATAATGATACAGGTCTCTTATCCATGACATTTCTAGATAAAACTTTTTCTTAATAGTTTAAAAAATATCATCTATAGGAGTGCCTGGGTGGCTCAGTCACTTAAGCATTCAACTTCAGCTCAGGTCATGATCTCACAGTCCATGAGTTCAAGCCCAGTGTTGGACTCTGTGCTGACAGCTCAAAGCCTGGAGCCCGCTCTGATTTCTATGTCTCTCCTCTCTCTCTCTCTCTCTCTGTTCCTCCCCCCACACTCTTTCTCTTGCAAAAATAAACATTTGAAAAAATTTTTTAATCATCTATAAATTTATAAATAACAATACATTATAAAAGCTGAATACTGGGTGGAAATTTTTTCACTTAAAATTATAGACTCTCAATACTGTTGGATATGTTATATTATATACTAATATATCCAGAAATAACATTTAACTTACAGTTGAGTTATAAACACATTAACTCAGATCATTAAGAAAGTCAACAATTGCCTTGATGCTTTAACTTCTAAATGTTTTTTAAAAATCAGTGATTTCATAAAAAGAGTATTTGCCCTAAAAATACCTTTGTTACTTCCTAATTTCTTACAGCATTACTCAGGGTCAAATTTTACCATTTTATGATATGTTGGGACAGTCAGGCTTTAGACTGTTTAGGGTTCTTTGCAGGGCCAAAGTTAACCACTTTGGAAAATGGACTCTTTTAACCCCTTACATAATTTACAAAAAACAAGATAGGTCTACAAATATTCCCTTTAATCTGAAGGAATATGAAATGTCTCCATTAAATAACTGCGCTATGAATTTCTGTCACATCAATCTCAATTTTCTTGCTTGCTGCTGTTCAATTTACCACAAAGGAAGGCCAAGCCTACACTGTAAATAAATCAGAATGGCTAAGCTGAAACCAGGTTTTGTCATTTGTAAGCTCTGTGACCTTGGGAGAGGACTTCAATCTACGCTCCTCAGTTTCTGCACCTATAAATTAAGGGGTAGACTACATCATTTAGGGTTTTTTTCCAAAACCAGTAAGGGCCCCTTATATTCACAAAATCAAAACAATAAAGGAAATTATGAGCTGAAAATACCTGCAGGTACATGTTGATAAAGAAATTAATTCATAAGCCAAATTTCAAGCTTCATATAACTGTCCACATTAAAAAGGAACAGTCAACAAGATTTTAGATGTTAATATTGAACTTGTAGTATATTCTTTATGCTTTTAAATGTTAAGTTTTATGAAAGATAAATAAATCCAGAGAATTACCTCTCTTGACTGTTGAAGGCTATTCTTAGGGACCCTGAAGCCATGAATAGTGTCATCAAAGCATTTAATAAAGAAGAGGCAGCTATCAGTGGATTTTACCTTGGATATAAAGAAGTCAGTAAGACAACATCATTCATGCACATAAAATAGAACCCTAAAATTATCTACTTATCTATTATCTATCTCTACATGTAACCGTATTAACATGACTTAATTATTCCCCACTGAACATTTAAAATACCAACTGGTAAAAACTGGGTAAAAAATTAATACACTGGGAATATCACACACATTGTAGCTTATCTTTGATAATATCTGGCTTTCATATTCTTACTCAAAGTAAATACTAATAATCCATTAGGTATGTAGTTTTAGTTCTATCCTTTATATTTAAGAACTTAGCATGCACTTGGGCTATAAAATCCTTTAAGTACCACAGCTCCAATTTTTTATTCATACCACTTTCCTGAACCTTTTGCCCTCGCTGAGTGTAGCAAATGTTTGAACTGTGTGTAAAAGAACTAGTACACATAAGATTGGTAAAGAAGGGGGAAAGGGAGAGAGGATAAAAAATAATTATGTCTTTGAGAATGGAAAGAGACAACTTCTGCTCCAAGCCTCTACAAGAGGACCACACTCCTCCTTCAGGAAACAAATATAAAAGCAACTGCCTAAAGGAACTGGAGAGTGAACAAAAGTTGACAGACTCTGATGGGGAATGCAAATGCTCTGGGAGGAAAGGAAATAAGTAACTATGCAGGTAAGTTCCCATCCCCAAGGTTTTTCAACTGAGATATAAAGTCCATAAAGTGGCACAAAACTACCATGGGCACATATGGAAAAACCGCAGTCTTCCTGTCTTTGAGAATTAATAAAGGAAACCAGGGAGCCAGAAATACTAAAGAGAGTGAGGGAATTCTCCAAGGGAAAAAGAGAAGGAGGCATCTCCAAACTCTGTCTTTTCACAGGTCTAACTGATGCTAAAAAAAGATTCAAAGCACTCACTTAAATCCAACCTATGGGAATGCAGACCAGAGCTGCCAGCCAAGAAACAAGAGTTTACAATCTAACCCAGTCAAGAAAATGACCTGCTAAAAACAATGGAAATAACATTTAACAGAGAAAAATAACAGAACCCAGAATCCCCAGAACTTAACGTTCATAATATTAATAAGGATACAATACAAAATTACCTGATATGAAGAAGAAAGTGGAACACATTCTCAAAAGAAGTCTAATTAAAAGGCAAAATTTTCAGAATGGTTAACAGCAACCCAAATATATACTATATACACAAGATAGAAAATAAAGATATATAGGTTATAAGGAAATGGATAGAAAAAGAGATATTACACAAACAGCATAAGAAGGCCTAAGTAGTTATATTAATACTGGGCAAAATAAGATTTCAAAAGTAAGTATATTCCAGGAGATAAAGAAGGCCACCATATCATAATAAAAGGATCAATTAGTCAGGAAGACCATATCACTGACATGTGAGCAGTAACTGAGAAATGAACAATTCCATCAGCACAGTTGAAGATTTTGGTATCTGTCTCCCAGCAGTTGATACAATCAGCCAAAAATCAGCAAAAACATAGATCTGAACAACACTATCGACCACCATGACTGAATATTTATAGGACTTTACACCGAACAATAGCAAAACAGACATTATTTTCAAGTACATTTACTCAGATGCTCTGTACACAGAGCCATCAAATAAGTCTCATTACATTTGATAAGACAGAAATCATAGAAGATACATTCACTGACCAAAATGGAATTATAAATCAAAAACAAAAAAATCATTAAAACCCCAATTACTTGGGAATCAAATAACACACTTACAAACATTTGTTGGTTCAAAGAAAATAGAAACTAGAAAATATTTTGAACTAGATTATAATGAAAACATACCAAAATTAGCATGAAACTAAAACAGTTGCAGAGGTGAGGGGATAGCTTTAAATGGCCGTATTAGTAAAGAAGGTAAGCCTCAATCAATAATGTGAGCTTTGACCTTGAGAAACTATTTAAAAAAGAAAATTAGGGGTGCCTGGGTGGCTCAGTCAGTTAAGCATCTGACTTCAGCATGATCTCACAGTTCATGGGTTCAAGCTTTGCATCGGGCTCTGTGCTGACAGCTCAGAGCCTGAGCCTGCTTCAGATTCTGTGTCTCCCTCTCTTCTGCCCCTCCCCTGCTCACACTCTGTCTCTCTCTCCTTCAAAAATAAATAAACATTAAAAAAAATAAAAATAAAAATAAAAAAGCAAATTAAACCCAAAGCATAGAGAAAATTTTTAAAAAGTACAAAAAATCAATTAAAAACAGAAAATTCAGTAAAATCAATAACTCGTTTTTTGAAAAGATCAATAAAGATAAACAGCTATCCAGATTAATCCAGGGAGAAAAAAAAACATAAATTACTAATATAAAAAAACAAAAGAGGATACAACACTACCTATCATACAAACATTAAAAACATAGTAAGGGAATATCAGTAATAATACGTTTGATAACGTAAAAAAATGAACAAAATTTTTTAAAGGCAAAAATTACAAACACCAACCCAAGAAGAAATGGAAAATTTGAAACATCCCTTTAGCAACTGAAGAAATCTGAAATTATAATTCTTCCTACTAAAAAAACAAAAACACAAAAACACAACAACAACAAAAACTTTCTGGCCATGCATCATATCAGCATCCAGGAAAGAAATAAACCTAATCCTACAATAACTCTTCCAAAAAACTGAAAAGGAGTATCTTCTAATTCATAATATGGGCCTATATTTCTTATAGACCTATATTTCTGATATAGCACAAGAGAAATAGAAATCAAAATCCACCAGGAACACATAAGCAAAAATCCTTAACAAAACTTAGCAAATAATTTATGAAAATGATAATATATCATAACCAACTGAAATTTATCCTGGCAATAGATGACCAGTTTATTAACAAAGATCTATCAGTATAATTAACTGTATTAATAGAATGAATAAAACCCTATGATCATATGATCATTTCAATAATATGCAAAAAGCATTTAATAAAATTCAACAGATTCTCATGATAAGGGCTCTCTCAGTAAAGTAGGAAGTGAAAATAACTTCCTAAAGCAGATTAAGGGCATCTATGAAATTTACAGCTAATAACTCAATAATGAAAGGCTCAAAGCTTTGTACCTAATAAACAAAACAAGAATGCCGGCTCTCACCAGTTCTACTTAAAATTGTACTGGAGGTCCTATACTACAGTAAAGGATAAGAAAGGGCATACAGATTGTAAAGAAATGTATCCTTATTTGCAGATGACATGACTGTGCATGTAGGAGACCCTGAGGAATCTCTAAAAAAGCTACCAAAATAAGTGAATTTAGCAAGGCTGCAGGATACTAAGTACTCAAAACAAATTTATATCTAATAGCAAAAAATGCAAAATGAAAATTTAAAGTCCGTCGTAATATAGCTTCAAGAAATAAACACTTAAGAATAAATTTAATAAAGAATAATAAAACACTGTAAAAGGAAACTAAGTAAGATTTCTATAAAGAAGAAACGAAATGTTCATAGCTTAGAGGTCTTGACATTGCTAAAGTAACAGTCCTCCCCAAGAAAATCTATAGTAATCCCAATCAAAACAACTATTCCCCAACACTGAAAATTGATTAAAGACAATACAACATACTGAAAAGCATTTATTCAAGAAAAATCTACTGAATCTCCCAGTAAGAACAGTAGATGGTGATGGAGTTTTAGCCTGAATATGCTCCATTCTCCCTTCCTCCTAACTGTATAGTAAAATTGTACCATGATGGGGCAAGCTTTAAATACTGGGGCTGACTTAGAGTAGGGCCTTGAAAATTCCAAGCCTGGGGATTTTTCAAAAACAACAGCAATCTTGGTAGCAATCAGGAAGAGTCACTATCATTAACATGAGGTCTAAATGTATTGGGCCAAGCAACAAACTGGCAAATGAGCCAGGTATTTAGAAACCTCTCAGAAATATGTTCAGAAACTAAATTATATTTAAGGAATTAAAAGAAAGTATAATGACAATAACTCATCAAATAGAAAACATCAATAAAAAGATGCCAGTTATGGAAAAGAACCAAATAGAAATTTTGGAATTGAAAATTACAAGAATTGAAATGAAAAATTCACTCAACAGATAATCTGAGATATAAGAAAAAAAAATCTCTGTACGGCATTATCAATGTACCAACAATTAGAGTCACAGAAGAAGAGAAAAGAGCTGAAAAAAATATTTGAAAAAAAAATGGTTGAAAATTTCCCAAGTTCAATGAAAACATTATACATTCAAGAAACTCAATAAACTCCAGTAGGAGAAATCTACAGAGATCTATACTTAGACACATCTTAGTCAAACTGTCAACAGCCCAAACTAGAAAATACTGAAAGTACTGAGAAAAGGAACTCACCGAATACAGGGGAAGCACAGTAAAATTAACAGTTGCATCAAAAACAATGGAGGATAGGGGCGCCTGGGTGACTCAGTTGGTTAAGCGTCCGATTTTATTAGCTCAGGTCATGATCTTAACGGTTCGTGGATTCAAGCCCCACATCAGGCTCTGTGCTGACAGTTCAGAGCCTGCAGAGTCTGCTTCAGATGCTGTCTTTTCCCTCTCTCTCTTCCCCTCCCCTGCTTGCACTCTCTCTCTCTCTTTCAAAAATAAACATTAAAAAAAAAAAAGAAAACCAATGGAGGACAGAGGTAAGGGGATGACATATTCAAAAATATGAAAGAAATTTGTCTTGTAAAATTATTGTTCTAAAATGAAGGCAAAAAAAACCTGAGACAATTTGTTAGGTATACCTAACAAAAAAGTAAAAAACAAAAAAAGTTATTTAGGCTGAAAGAAAGTGACACCAAAACAAGAAAAAAAAACTGGTGAAATTACATAGGTAATTCTAAAATAGAGTATTTATTTTCTCTTTTCTCAAATAACTTAAAGCAATTTGCACAATTGTAAAATTGTATGGTTGGGCTTGTAACATACTAACGTGTGATATATATAACACTAATAGCACAGAGGATAAGGGAAGGAATGGAGCTATAGTGGTAGGAAATGGACTTCTAAAAATAACCCATATATCCACCGAAAAAAATAAACACAACTAGAAGTGACAAAAATATGAGTTAGGGTAAAAGACTCTATAAATATATTTCTTCTCCTCTCTTCTCTTTTAAAAAACACATGTAATTAACATAAATCCCCACAAAAACCGATACACTAATGCTCACAGCACCATTATTCTTAAGACCCAAAAAGTGAAAACAACCCAGATGTTCCTCAACTGATGAATGGATCAGTATGGTCTATCCATACAATGAAATATTATTTGGCCACAAAAGGACTGCAGTAATGATACATGCTATCATATGGATGAATCTTGAAAACATTATACTAAGCAAAGAATCCAGAAACAAAAGACCACATATTATATAATTCATTATTATGAAATGACTAGAATAGGCAAATTTATAGAGATAGGTATTGAAAGGTAAAGGGGGGTGATGGTCATGGTGGAGGTCACTTGTGGGGAAGAACACTGGGTGTTATATGGAAACCAACCTGACAATAAACTATAAAGTTAAAAAAAAAAATAGAGATAGGTATTAATGGCTATGTAGGGAACTGGGAGGGAGTGGTACTGACAGGCAATGAGGTCTGATTGCTAATGGACATGAAGTTTCTTTGTGGAATTAGGTTAATGTTCTGAGACTGATTGTGGTTATGGATGCGCAAGTCTCTGACCATGTAGAAAATTACTGAATGATTTTAAGTAGGTGAACCATATTCAACGTGAATTACAGTACAATAACAATATTTTAAAACAAAGAAAAAGACATAGAGTTGCATAAAGCAATAGATATACCACTATATTGTTGGGTTTTTAAACACGTAGAATCATGATATAAATAACAATAATAACACAAAGTAAGACGTAGGAAGTGAAACTACATTAAAGTTCTCAGATTTTATGAAATTAAGTATGGATTGTGAGAGATTAAGATGTATAATAACTATAGCAACCACTAAGAAATAACTTTAAACAAAAGGAAATGATATATGAGAAGTATCTCCCTTATGTAGAAGAGGAAGAACACATAACAAAATGGCAGACAGAAATCCAACCATATCAATAACATTAAGTATAAATTCATTAAACATTACTTTTTTTAAGACTTTATTTTTAAGTAATCCCTACACCTAATGTGTAGGGATTAAACTTGAACTCACAACCCTGAGATCAAGAGTCATATACTCGGGGTGCCTGGGTGGCTCAGTCAGTTAAATGTCTAACTCTTGATTTCGGCTCAGGTCATGATCCCACAAGCTGAGCTGGGCTCTGTGAGGGCAGAGTGGAACCTGCTTGGGATTCTCTCTCTCTCTCCCCACCTCTCTCTGCCCCTCCCCAATTTATGCTTTCTCTCCTACTGTCTCTCTCAAAATAAATAAATAAACTTAAAAAAAAAAAAGTTATACACTTGACCAACTAAGCCAGACAGGTGCCCTTCATTAAACATTCCTATCACAAGGCAGAGTTTGTCAAACTGGAAAAAAATACCCAGTACAACTCAATGCTCTCTAGAAGTAAGTTTCAAGTGCATAAATAAGCTGGAAGTAAAAAGATGGAAAAAGATGGAAAAAGATCTACCATGCAAGTGGTATTCAAAGGCTGGAGTAACCACAGTGATTGCCATGGACTGAACTGTGTCCTCCCCAAATTCATATGATGAAGCCCCCCACCCTCAATGAGACTATATTTGTAGGTAGGGCCTTTAAAGAGGAAATTAACATTAAATGAGGTCACAGGAGTGGGGCTCTAATTCAGTAAGAATGGATTCCTTAATAAGAGGAAGAGAAACCAGGGATGTCTGCACACAAAGGTAAAGCCATGGCTGGACTAGTCAGGCAGCTATCTGCAAAACTCCTAAGAATGCATAGGAGTACAGCTTCATGGCACTGGACTTGGCAATGATTTCTTGAACATGACACCAAAAGCACAAGTGACAAAAAGAAAAAAATAGATAAATCTGACTATATCAAAATTAAAAACTTCTATGCATCAAAGGGCATTATTAACAGAGTGTAAAGGCAATCCACAGAATGGGAGAAAATATCTACAAATCATATACTGGTAAGGGGTTAATATCCAGAACATGCCAAGAACTCCTACAACTCAACACCACCAAAAAACCAAAGCTCAATTAAAAAATAGGCCCAGGACTTAAATAGACATTTCTCCAAAGACAATATCCAATGCCCACTAAGCACATGAAAAGACGCTCAACATCACTAGTCATCAGAGAAATGCAAATTAAACTGCAATGAGATACCACCTCACACTCATTAGTATGTCCCATATTAAAAAAAAAAAAAAAAGGAGGAAAATAAATGCTGGTGAGGATATGGAGAAAGTGAAATCGGAGCCCCCCAGTTACTGCTGGTGTGAAATATACAATGGGGCAGCTGCTTTGGAAAACAGCATGAAAATCCCTCAAAAAATAAAAAATAAAACTACTACACCATTAGGCAATTCCACTACCAGGGCTATATCCAAAAGAACTGAAAGCAGGATTTTGAAGAAATATTTGGATATCCGTGTTCATTGCAGCACTATTCACAAAAGCCAAGAGGTGAAAGCAATCCAAATATATACTGAGGAATGAAGGCATAAAGAAATGTGGCCTATACATACAATGGAATATTATTCAGCCTTAAAAGAAAAAATTCCTGGCACATGCTACAGCACGGATGAATCTTGGGGCTATCAGATGAAATTACATTAGGCAGATACTCTAAGATTGCACTTATAAGAGGTATCTAAAGTAGTCACGCTCATAGAGGCAAAAAGTAGAAGAGTGGTGGCCAGGGGCTGGGGGTAGAGGAAACAGGTAGTTGCTTAATGGGTATAGCTGCAGTTTTGCAAGATGAAAAAATTCTAGAGATCTGTTGAACAAAAAAGTAACTACAGTTCAAGCTACTGTACACTTAAAAAAGGTTAAAATAGTAAATTTTGTTATGTGCTTTTTTACCACAATTAAACATTTTCAAAAAGGAAAGACATCTGACACATGCTATAATATGAATGAACCTTGAGGACATTACACCAAGTGAAATAAGCCAGTCACAAAAGGACAAATATTATATGACTCTACTTAACTTATACGAGGTACCTAGCGAGGTCAGATTCAGAGACAGAAAGTAAAATGGTTGCTGCCAGGGGCTGACAATAGAAAGGAATGGAATTAGTGATTAATGGGTATAGAGTTTTAGTTTGGGAAGATAAAAAGAGTTCTGGAGGTAGACAGTGCTGACGGCTGCAAAACAATACAGATGTATTTACTGCCCCTGGAACTGCACACTGAAAGAATTAAGAAACTGATAGTTGTAAACACTTACATTAGAAAAAAGACCTCAAATCAATAACCCAAGCTTCTACCTTAAGAAACTATAAAGTTGGGGTGCCTGGGTGGCTCAGTTGGTTAAGCATCTGACTCTTGATTTCGGTTCAGGTCATGATCTCACGGTTCTTGAGTTTGAGCCCCGCATTAGGCTCCACACTGACAGTGCATCCAGCACGGAGTTGGAATTCTCTCTCTCTCTCTCTGCTCCTTCCCTGCTCATGTGTGTGCTCTCTCCCTCCCTCTCAAATAAACTTAAAAAACTACAAAGCAAACAGAGTCTGCTTTATAGCACACAGTCAATGCTCATTAGCTTGTATTGATATGTGCCCTCATAAAGATAAGCTTTAAGCAGACATTTACAGAAGAAACAAAAGTTATAAAACAAGGTGAGGCATAACACAGCAGGAGCTAATGGATTCCACAGAAGTTAAAGAGCAAGACATTTTTAAAGGACAGGGGGAGCAGCTTGTTTGGTTTTTGATTTAAGGCAGAGAAGAATGAGACAAAGGACCCAACTAAGGAAAACCTTGGTAGTAAGTAGATAAGTCTATAGCGGGAACAGAAGAGAATGGCCAGGATTGCATTGAAAGAAAGATTACACAGATCAGATTAGAGAGAGGTTCCCTGGCCCTCAGGTCTAACATGAAAGGAGAAAGGGGTGTGAGGACAATTAAGGGCTGGGTGTGTAATCAGGCTATACTGCTGGGGAATGTGACAAGTGATTGCCACAAAGTATTGACAACCCTAAAGGATTTCAAGAAAAAATAAGAAAGCATGTCTAGGCTCCAGTCTTAGACTAATCCCTGAGAGGAGAAACTCACTTTTTCTCCTGGTTGGTAAAGGATAACAGTGAACACAAAGGATCTAAGAATCCCAATTTTGACACAGGCTTTAAGTTTTAACACCAGAAAAACTTCCATTATCCTGATTTGTGTATAAGTACACATATACATGTACACACATATATACACATGTATATACACACATGCATACATATGTGTGAATATACACACATACACAAAAAAGGTTACAGGCTCTTTATGTTTTCAGATCACACCTATCTCATCCCTTGTTTATGTAAGATAAATAAGGTTTATTTATTTTTAAAAGAGATTCCACAATTTTACTTGTTCTCAAATAAAAATATAAAAAGGGCTCTCTATCCCCAAAATCTTACAAGGCACCTTTATAAAAATAATTCTGTGTAAACACTTGCACAACTGATTTCATGGTGTGAGCAAAAGACGCATGTGTCAGCCTACCGTGCATACTGCTTGAGTTAGGTGTTTGCATCCCTGGCGATAAATATTATGGACTGCATCAGGCCTTCAAAATAAATATTAAATTATTAGAAATATAAATTAAAATTAAATATTAAAGAGATAAGTGAAAACTTTTAATCCTTCAAAATTTAGAGAAAAAGTTTACTAAGTATCAGGATCATAATACTTACTGTTTCCTATACCATGAAAGGACTCCATGCTCTAACACCACCCAGAATAATCTCCAGCCAAAAAATCTTGAACTCTATGGGAAAAAATGGCAAGGATTTTCCAAGGTGATACACTCAGATTCAAATACTTGACTGATAAAAATCAATTCTCACGTAGTCTTTCATCTATATAGTACTAATGAATATTAAAAAATGATCAAACATGGGGGCGCCTGGGTCAGTTGGTTAATTGTCTGACTTCAGCTCAGGTCATGATCTCATGGTTCGTGGGTTCAGGCCCCGCATCGGGCTCTAAGCTGACAGCTCAGAGCGCGGAGCCTCCTTCGGATTGTGGGTCTCCCTCTCTTTCCTCCTCCCACACTTGAGCTCTGTCTCCCTCTCTCTCTCTCTCAAAAATAAACATTACAAAAAAAAAAAAGATCAAACATGAACTAAGGTAACTAGGTGCATGAAACATACCACTACCGGGGGGCCAGAACAGAAGAAATGGAATACTGATAAGATCAACAATGAACACAGTTTATAGTTCTGACAGTACTGTCCAAGGATAATTATAGGAAAATTTTCAGTTGTGGACTTCAAAGACAAAGTCTAAGAATTATTCTAATTTTATACAATATAAACATACTTGTGCATAAAGGGAGTGCTTGCAAATGCAAAAGAAAATACATGCTCTAAACTAGTTAATTCTAGAAAATAATTGAACTCCAGGAGGCAAAGAAATTTTTAGAATCAAAGATTTTTTATGTGTGTTCTGTGACAACTCAAACATTAAATTACTATTAAGTCCTCCATGTTTCAACAGTCATAACAAAAACACTAATTCTAGGATTAAACACTCTGTTCTGTATAAACTTGGTCACTAAAAGTGTTATTAGACCATCGACACAAAGGGCAGCAGTTACTATAATAAGTGGAAGCCTAACAAAAGCCAACACTACAAAAAAAAATTTACATTGTAAGATCCAAGAATGATTAAATCACATTTTCTTCAGAAATAATTTTTGGGGCACCTGGGTGGCTCAGTTGGTTAAGGGTCCTACTCTTGATTTCGGCTCAGGTCATAATCTCACAATTCATGATAATGGAGCCCCTCCTTGGGCTCTGTGCTAACAGCGTGAAGCCTGCTTGGGATTCTCTCTCCCCATCTCCCTCTCTCTGCCCCCCATCCCTGCACAAGCACGCACTCTCTCAAAATAAACATTAAATTTTTTTTTCAATTTTTTAAAACAAAAATGGAGCACCTGAGAATTCTTTCCAGTTTTAGAAGTAAGAAGATTATCCCAGCCTACCTTCCAAAGAGGGCCTTCATATCGTTTCAGTGATTTGTAGATGCCCTATTGAAAATGTTTTCATTAAAAATGCCATCCATGTATTGCAGGAATTCAAAATCTTTTTCTAAAAATGATCAAATGCATGTAGTCTATTACTACGTACCTTATTACCAATAAGAATGTGTTTCATTTCAGCACCCTGGGCAAGGTCGAGGGGTTTCTGATCTGTGTGAAATAACGAGGACACAAAACATCAAGAGCTTAATTGTGTATCCCATGGATATTGCCATTACAGCACGTAGTATTCTTTCACTATTCCAACAACCACACCTTTCTCTCCTCCCCCCACATTACCCACCTGAAGTTGCCATCTCAACTCTTTCTGGCCTCCATTTTGGTAGCTAACTACTAAGCCAGCAAGCAAGGTTAACCTCAGAACACTCTGTACAGGTTCTGTGATCCTTCAAGCCTTCTTAGACTTTAAATCACTGAATTGATGTGGCTACTGAAACAAAGTACCACAAACTTAGTTGCTTCAAACAATACAAATTAATTCCTTTAGAGTTTGGGAGGTCAGAAGTCCAAAATCAGTCTCACTGGGCCAAAATCAAGGTGAAGACGGATTGCATTCCTTCTAGAGGCTCTAGGGGGAAATCCATTGCCTTACCCCTTTTCTGGTTTCTAAATTTCGTGAGTAGGGGAGGGACTGAGAGAGAGGGAGACACAGAATCTGAAGGAGGCTCCAGGCTCTGAGCTGTCAGCACAGAGCCCAATGCAGGGCCTGAACCCATAAGCCATGAAATCATGACCTGAGCTGAAGTCAGACGCTTAACCAACTGAGCCACCCAGGCAACACCCCCCGCCCCTTTTTCTGGTTTCTAGAAGCCACTTATATCCCTTGATTTGTGGTCCTCCCATCTTAATTTAAAAAAATTTTTTCAAATATTTATTTTTGGGAGAGACAGAGTGTGAGCAAGGGAGGGGCAAAAAGAGAGGAAGGCACAGAATGCAAAGGCTGAACTGTCAGCACAGAGCCCAATACAGGGCTCGAACTGTGGTGCTCCGATCTTTAAAGTGTATCACTCCATCCTCTGATTCCACCTTTACATTTGCTTTCTCAACTTTTAGATCCTCCGGCCTCCTCCCTGTAAGGACAATTGTGATTACATGGGGCCCCCCATGATAATTCAGGATTATCTCCTTCTCTCAAGATACTTAACTAATCGCATCTTTAGGGGGCTGTCATTCAGCCTGCCACAGCCACTCTTAAGCTGCTTCACCAGAGAACATGTAGCAGAGAGAGATCACAAGCGAAGAGTGCGATGGTCCACAGTGGAGGACAAAAGAAAAAAGTGATCATGGAGAATGAAACCAGCAAGGCATTATAGTAACTTCTGTAATCTTATCCATGCAAGCACCCTATGTTTTGCCAAACAACAAAAACAGAATTTGTTAAAAGTTACTTATTGAGTTTTGAAATGAGCAGGATGCTATATGAGACAAGCTAGCTAAAAAAAAAAAGCCATCTTATAACTTGGAGTAGAAAATGGCCCTTTCAAAGTAACATACCTGACCAGAACTCTGTTTATGCAGTAAGATAATATATTCTGTCAAATAACCTTTTTATAAGTACCAAACACCTTGTATGCTGTTGGACAGTTTTTTTTTATGAATTTCTCCTAATGAGGGTCTATTATGCACCAATTAATATTTTAGGCACTGGGGATTCAGCAATGAACAGGACAGAAAAAATGGGAGGGGGCAGGGAAGGCACAGAAAAAGGGAAATAGGCAGTAAATTAATAACAATTACATGCCAGACAATAAACTATGCTATGTTGATACTTTATAAGCGAATGATTTGACAGAGAATGACTAGGATACCACTTTAGACTGGAGACCAGGCAACTGATCAGGGTAGGCCTTTCTGAGGAACAGGTATTTAAATCGAAAGGAATGATCTAGGCTTGTGAAAATATAGGGAAAGGCATTCCAGTAGATGGAACAGCTAAAGCAAAGGCCCAGAGATAGAAACAATCTAGTGGGCAAGAGAGGTAGAAAGAGAGGCAAAGAAGCCACATTACATCATGGCTTTGGAGGTCAGACTTTTGTGAGTCAGTACAAGGGGTTTGGGTTATTCTAAATATGATGAAAAGTCACTGAAAGGTTTTAAGAAAAACAGTAACACGATCTAACTGATGTTTAAAACTCTAAGTGTTAAAAAATGTTTAGAAGTATAACAGGGGAAATGTGAACTTTAGCTACTTAATTTTGTAAAATTGTTATTAATAGGATAATGCTAATGTGGCTTTTTTTTTTTAGCATACCATATAATTCTATATGAAATGGGTATTTCAAGTGTACAATTCAGTGGCTTTTAGTATATTCAGAACTGTGCAACCATCATGTGGTTATAGTTTTTTTAAAGAAGCCCTTAACTTTTATAAATATACTGAAAAAATTTTTAAGATTTTATTTTTAAGTAATCTTTACACCCAACGTGGTACTCGAACTTAAAACCCTGAGACCAAACGTCACATACTCTACTGATTGAACCAGCTGGGAGCCCCTACACTGAAATATTTATACATAAAATAACATAACTGGACAGTGGCCATTACTGAGAATTCCTGGAAAGGTGGAGGGAGGATGGGAGGGAGACAGAGAGAGAGGGAGGCATCAATTACTTCTATTATTCTATTTTTCAAGCCTTGATAATTTCCATAATAAAAACAGTTTCTTAAAGATCACCATGGCTACAGTGTGAAAAATGCCTTGTAAATGTGGGCAAGAAGAAAGTAGGGATAATATTTACAAAGTGTTATCAATAGTCCAGGTGAGAGATAATAGTGGTTTGAACTACAGAGTTAGTAGTGGATAAAATGGGGCCAGTAGAAAATGCAGAGAGAAGTTCACAGGTTTCAGCTCCTAAAAATTTTTTTTAATGTTTTTATTTACTTTTGAGAGAGAGAGAGCACGCGCGCACGTGCATGTGCATGAGCAGGGGAGGGTCAGAGAGAGAGGGAGACACAGAATCCAAAGACAGGCTCCAGGATCTGAGCTGTCAGCACAGAGCCTGACGCAGGGCTCGATCCCACGAACTGTGAGATCATGTCATGACCTGAGCTGAAGTCAGACGCTTAACTGACTGAGCCACCCAGGCACCCCCACAGGCTTCAGCTTCTAGAGGTGGGTTTATAGGACGGCTAATGGGTAAAACTTGAACTGATTATATATTGCTTTAGTGGGGAAAAACCTTTTTAAACTGTCAACTGAGAAATTAATAACCAACTTAGGTTTTCTAGCTAGCATATAGGAAGAGGTCTTATAAAAGGTCTGCCAACTGTTATTTTTTAGTCTACCTACAGGGCACTTTTGAGAAATTATTCCTTTAGGCGAAGAGGAGGAGGACAATGTGATTTCTTTCATAGAATTCTGCCCTAAAACCAAAAATAAATTCTGAACTCCTGCCAACTAGCTGAAATGCCAGTACTAAGCCTTCATTTCTAGATTCAATGCCTCAAGTGCCTGGCACACAGTAAGAATCAAATAAAATGTTTTTTGAACTGAATGAAACAGCCTCCCTACCTGAATGAGCATCATAACCAGTCATTTCAAAATTGCACATCTCTTACCAAGCACAACAAAATAAAGTAAAAAACAGAAATGATCCAATATTTAAATGTGTACATGATATAAATTTGTCCCTTAATGAAAACACTAAATAAAAATGTCGATATTCCCCAAAGGAATTTACACGGAATGTAATTTCAATAACATACCAATAGTATTTTTACTAAGAACCTAAAAAAATTATTTTGAATGCCATCTGGGAGAATAAACAGATGTGAACATCAAAGAAAATCCTCAAAAGAAGAAGAGGAAGGGAAACCTCATCAGATATTAAAACATTACAAAAACAATCATTAAAAAATGAGATACTTGCGGGGCAGCTAGGTTGGTTAAGCGTTCAACTCTTGATTTCGGCTCAGGTTATGATCTCCCAGTTCGTGGGTCTGAGCCTCATGTCGGGCTCTGTGCGGGCAGCTCAGAGCCTGCCTGGGATTCTGTCTCTCTCTCTCTGCTCCTCTCCTGCTTGCTCTCTCAAAAATAAACAAACATTAAAAAAAAACTACTGGAAAAAAGAGATACTTGCAAAAGAAAAGACAGATGAAGCAATGAAAGAGAATAGCAAACGAATTCTTAAAATGTAGGAGAAAGGTATAAAAAAACAATGGAAAACGAAAGACTGCTTGATGAAAGGTGTAAAGGTAAGTGATCAGCAATTTGAGAGTCTCACATCCTAACACACACTCCCACATAGTGTTCCCTATTCAAAACCCAGCAAACACACTAACAAATGGGGCTGGGCCTCTGGCTACTTTCCTGACCTTTCCCCTCTCCCCAACTTGCCCTGCTCTAGGCACCTCTTAGGCACTAGACAGCTTTCTTCTTCAAATATGCGAAGCACTCTCCGGAGCATCCCAGGACTTTTACACTTGCTTCCTTTGGTTTTCAATACTCTTCTACCAGACTGCCTCAGGGTTCACTCCTGACTCAACTGCGGCTCTGTGCTCAGGTCTTTCCTTACACCCTTTCTACAACAGCCCCTCACCCCATACCATCACTCTCTATCCCCTTCATCCTGTTTTATTTTTCTGCACCTCACTGCCTGACATTATATGTGTCCTTACACCTTGTCTGTCTCCTCCCACTAGGATATAAACTCCCAAAGTGTGGGGACTGTTAGGTGTTGTTCACTGTTGGATCTCCAACATCTACCACAGTTCTTGGCACTGAGTAGAGGCTTAGCATTTTTCCTTAATGAATGAATGTGACTACAGATAAGCTAGCAGAAAACAGACTCAACTATTTACCAAATCTCTATTTAAGTCCAGAAGTGTTCAAAGAAACCAAAGAGGAGAAGCAACAAATTTAAATAAAAATGGAAAACATCTTTTTAAAAAATGGGGAAAACTTAGTCTTAGAAAATATAGAGATAATCGTCCTTATTATTGGAGTTTTGGGTGGTAAGTTGTCTGAGCACTGCCCCTTCCACACCCCCTGGGGAAGGCCCTGGCAGCCATGTTTGTACCAGAAGGCCCTGCCCCTAGAGTTCCAGCTGACTGTATCAGAGGCAGATGTCTAACACAGTGGGTGCCATCATATTATCTCCCACTGAAATTTAAAACCAAGCTTAGGAGATCCTTGTCTACTGAACGGAGGTCAGGGCTGCCATCTTCTAGCATGCACACTGGAACACTGATCTGCTAAGAGGCAGGATTAAGACCAAGCAATGAGAGAGATACACACACAATGAGTGGCAGTCTTCTTGGTTCCTACCAGCTTCCTGGTTCCTGATTCCATCCCTTCTGATGCCTCCTTTTCAAGACCATGAGATACTTCTGTATTCTGATACATATATGAACTTTCTTTTGCTTACACTCTTGAGTTGGTATTATTTTAAACTTTATTTTTATTTTTTTAATGTTTATTTTTAAAGTGAGCATGTATGAGTGGGGGAAGGACATAAAGAGAGGAAAAAAGAGAATCCCAAACAGGTTCCAAACTGTCAGTGCAGAGTCCAGATGTAGGGCTCAATCCCATGAAACCTGAGATTATGACCTGAGCCAAAATCAAGAAGAGTTGGACGCTTAACCAACTGAGCCACCCAGGCGCTATTATTTTAAACTTAAAAAAAAGTCTAGTCTACCAGAGAATAACAACAACTAAAAGGTAAATCTTTGTGGATTTTTGAGTCATAGGTGATTACACTTTGCTGGTGCCTTCATCTTCCTCATTTCGAACATAAACAAGCATCATTTTGCAACTTAAAAAAACTGTTCTAAAGTAGGTACTGAAAATAAATTAGAAAGTTATGTAATATGCCAAAGAAACAGAGGTTGTATTTTAGTAATTTATGTTTTTCTATTTTTAAAACTTTCTATAATGCAGACAATGTCACTCTTATGACTTAAAAAAAATACTTTTTCAGAAGGCACCACCTTGACTTTTATCAAGAACACTTTAACACTTGGTTACTAATAAAACAATATGATAAAAGCATATTGAAACACCAACAATTAAATTTTTGATATTTACAGGGACATTTCCTCAGTTTAGACTGATACTTGCAGAGGACTATTAATTCTAGTTGCATTGGAATGCTTTTTGAATCTAAATTTTGAAGGAAGAATCATTAGAAACCACCACATAGAAAAACTATACAAGTCTTTGGGAAATTGGTAGATACACTAGGAATGATACTGTTATCATCAATTTTAGGTTTTAGCACTTTTTAGAATTCTTTTGCTTAATCCCCAGGTAGGAAAATAATTTTGGTTTGTAACTAGTAATTAGTTTGTACCTAGTTATTCCCATTGCTCTGTAGTTCACAGAACCTATCAGGGAAGTCCTTTCCAGCTATCTGTACCTACCTCCCATTACTTTCATAAAAGTTTACCCTTCAGAAAAAGCCTGGAAAGACCACAAATATATGTAAATTAAACAACATGCTACTAGACAACGAATGGGTCAAACAGGAAGTCAGAGAAGAAATTTAAAAATACATGGAAACAAACGAAAATGAAAACGCAATGATCCAAAACCTTGGGGATGAAGCAAAAGTGGTCCTAAGAGGGAAGTATATAGCAATACAGGCCTACCTCAAAGAGACAACCTAACCTTACCCCTAAAGGAGAAAAAGAACAAATGAAGCCTAAAGTCAGCAGAAGGAAGGAAATAACACAGATTAGAGCTGAGATAAATGATACAGAATTAAAAACAATTTTTAAAATGTTTTATTTATTGAGAGAGACAGACAGCACACGAGCAGGGGAGGGACAGAGAGAGAGGGAGACACAGAATCTAAAGCAGACTCCAGGCTCTGAGCTGTCAGCATGGAGCCCGATGTGGGGCTTGAAACCACGAACGCGAGCTCATAACCTGAGCCAAAGTCAGAAGCTCAATTGACTGAGCCACCCAGGCACCCCTAGAAATTAAGGGGAAAAAAATACAATGAAACCAGAGCTGGTTCTCTGAAAAAAATCAATAAAATAGATAAACATCTAGCCAGACTTATCAAAAAGAAAAGAGAAAGGACCCAAATAAATAAACACAAATGAGAGAGAAAAAATACAACAACAAAGAAATACAAATAATTATAAGAGAATATTATGAAGAACTATAGGCTAACAAATGGGATAACCTAGAAGAAATGGATAAATGCCTAGAAATATATAAATTACCAAAACTGAAACAGTAAGAAATAAAAAACTTGAACAGACCGATTACCAGCAAAGAAATTCATTCAGTAATCAAAAACCTCCCAAGAAACGAAAGTCCAGGACCAGATAGCTTCACAGGCAAATTCTATCAAACACTTGAAGAGGAGTTACTATCTATTCTTCTCAAACTATTCCAAAATATAGAAAAGGAATGAAAATTTCCAAATTCATTCTATGAGGCCAGCATTACCCTGATACCACAACCAGATAAAGACCACTAAAAAAGAGAACTACAAACCAATATCCCTGATGAACATAGATGCAAAAATGCTCAGTAAAATACTAGCAAAGCAAATCCAACAATACTGGCTCAGTGGGTTAAGTGTCTGACTTCAACTCACGTCATGATCTTGCGGTTTGTGAGTCAAGCCCTGTGCCGGGCTCTGTCCTCACAGCTCAGAGCCTGGAGCCTATTTCAGATTCTGTGTCTCCCTTTCTCTCTGCCTCTCCCCTGCTCGCACTCTGTTTCTCTCTCTCAAAAATAAATATTAAAAAAATAATTTAAAGAAATCATTCACCATCATCAAGTGAGATTTACTCTCGGGATGCAAGGGTGGTTCAATATTCACAAATCAATCAACATGATAAATCACATTAATAAAAAATGTTAGCAACCACATGATCCTCTCAACAGATGCAAAAAGGCATTTGACAAAGTACAACATCCATTCATGATAAAAACCTTCAACGAAGTAGGTTTAGAGGGAACACTTCAACGTAAGAAAGGCCATATATGAAAATAGCTATTATCAGCCTAAATGGGGGAGAACTGAGAGCTTTCCCCCTAAGGTCAGGAACAAGACAAAGATATACAGTCTCATCACTTTTTTTCCACATAGTCCTGAAAGTTCCAGTCACAGTATTTAGAGAACAAGAGGAAATAAGAGGCTTCCAAATCAGGAAGGAAGAAATAAAACTTTCACTATTTGCAGATGACATGATACTATATATAGAAAACCCTAAAGACTCTACCAAAAAACTGTCAGAACCGATACACGAATTCAGTAGTCACAGGATACAAAATAAATGTACAGAAATTTGATACATTTCTATACACCAATAATGAAGCAGCAGAAAGAGAAATTAAGCAATCAATCCCATTTACAATTTCACCAAAAACAGTAAGATACCTAGGAATAAACCTAACTAAAGAGATGAAAGACCTATACTCTGAAAACTTTAAAATACTGATGAAAGAAACTGAAGATGACAAAGAAACAGACATTCCATGCTCATGGATTAGAAGAACAAATATTGTTAAATTTTTATACTACCCAAAACAATCTATATATTTAACACAATCCCTACCAAAATATCAACAGCATTTTTCACTGAGCTAAACCAAATAATCCTAAAGTCTGATAGAACCACAAAAGGCCTCATATGGCCAAAGCAACCTTGAAAATGAAAAAGCTGGAAGCATCACAATTCTGGACTTCCAGTTACAAAGCTGTAGTAATCAAAACTGTATAGTACTGGCACAAAAAATAGACACACAAATCAAGAGAACAAAACAGAAAACCCAAAAATGGAACAATTATATGGTTAATTAATCTTTGACAAAGGAGGAAAGGATATACAATGGGAAAAAGAATGTCTCTTCAACAAATGGCGCTGGGAAAACTGGAGAGCAACATGCAAAATAATGAAACCAGATCACTTTCATACATACACAAAAATGAACTCAAAATGGATTAAAGACCTAAAGACCTGAAACCATAAAAATTGTAGAGGAGAACACAGGCAGTAACTTATTTGACACTGGCCATGACAGTTTCTTTCTAGTTAAGTCTCCTGAGACAGGGGAAACAGAAGCAAAAATAAACTATTGGGACTTCATCAAAATAAGAGGCTTCTGCATAGCAAAGGAAACAATCAACAAAACTAAAAGGCAGGGGCACTTGGATGGTTCTGTTGGTTAAGCATCAGACTCTTGATCTTGGCTCAGGTCATGATCTCACAGTTTCTGAGTCTGAGCCTCACAATGGGCTCTGTGCTGGCGGCAGGGGGCCTGCTTGAGATTCTTTCTCACTCCTTCTCTCTCTCTGCCCCTCTCCTGCTTGCATTCTCCCTCTCCCCTCTCCTCTCTCTCTCTCTCTCTCTCTCTCTCCAAACAAACCTTTAAAAAAAAAAAAAACCCTAAAAGGCAACCTATACGAATGGGAAAAGATCTGCAAATGACATACCTGATAAAGGGTTAGGATCCAAAATATATAAACAGCCAAAAAACCAATAATCCAATTAAAAAATGGTCAGAAGACATGAACAGACATCTCCAAAAGAGACATCCAGATGGCCAACAGACACATGAAAAGATGCTCAACATCACTCATCATCAGGAAAATGAAAACATCACTCATCATCAGGGAAATGAAAATCAAAACTAATATGAGGTATCACCTGACACCTGTCAGAATGGCTAACATCAACAACACAAAAAACAACAGGCATTGGTGAGGATGTGGAAAAAGGGGGGAACCCTCTTTCACTGCTTGTGAATGCAAACTGGTACAGCCACTCTGGAAAAAATAGTATGACAGTTGTTCAAGAAGTTAAAAATAGAACTACCCTATGATCTAGCAATTGCACTAGTAGTAGTATTTACTCAAAGAATAATAAAAACTAATTCAAAAGGATACATGCACCCCAATATTTATAGCAGCATTATCTACAATAGCCAAATTATGGAAACAGCCCAAATATCCCTCCATTGATGAACGGATTAAGCAGACATGGAGTATGTGCGTGTATGCACATACACATATACACACAATGGGATATTACTCAACCATAAAAAGAATGAAATCTTGCCATTTGCAACAACATAGATGGAGCTAGAGAGCATTATGCTAAGCAAAAGAAATCAGAGAAAAATACCATATGATTTCACTCATAATGTGGAATTTAAGAAACAAAACAAACATACAAAGGGGGGAAAAAAGTTTTGGTTTTGGCAAACCAAAAAAACATATTATTAACTCTTAACAAAGAACTGATGGTTACCAGAGGGAGGATAGGTGAGGGGATAGGGATTAAAGAGGGCACTTGTGATGAGCACCGGGTGTTTTAAGTGTTAAGTCACTAAACTGTATACCTGAAACTAATATTACACTGTATGTTAACTAGAATTTAAACAAAAGTTAACAAAAATTAGCCTTCAATGTTAAATCATTCTGTTAATGACTACTAACTCTAAAAGGGAAATATAATTTTTTCCAGCTCTATTATTGTTTTTCATGATTCTTAAATGGTATTATCATTCTCACGCATATTTTTCTTTCACTATATAGAAATGTATTCATGAAGTGCTTTGAAATGTTAAATATGGTATTAATGTTAAAATAAGGGTTTACTGTATTATTCTGCAACTTTAACACTGTTTCCCTTTATCCACTTGATACATGTAGCTCCTATTTTATCTATTTTAGTATTGCTGCAAGTATTAAGTCAAACCAGTTTAAGTACTTAGGGCTTATCTCCACTTTTTCACTATTTTAAGGAGAATGAAATAAACATCACAGTACATATCCCCTTGTATTTAGGTGAATATCTTTTCCTGTGAATGCATTTTAAATTAGGTTTATACCTCTATGTGAAGGCTTTAGTCAGGTACTTTTCTGCCATTCACAGATCTTTGAAGTGTATGAAGTGTATGTATCTTTTTAAACTTGACTTATCTTCCCATTGAGTTATAAGCATTCTGTGTATACTCCAGATACAAGTCCACTGTTACGTATGTTTTCCCAATATTTTCTCCCATACAATAGCTTGCATTTTCATTTTCCTAACGTCTTTTGAGGAGCAAAATTTTATAATTTTGACAATGTCCAACTTACCAGTATTCTATATTCATACTTGTTACATATCTAAGAAATCTTTGCAAAACCCAAGGTAACTCAAAACCATAAAAATCCAGAATTCTTTTCTGTGATTTTGGATATTGTTATCCAACTCTTCTAGTATCATGTCGAAAAAGTTATCCTTTCCCCACTGATTGCCTTGACACTTTGGTCAAAAATCAATTCTCTGTATTTGTAGGCGGCTGTCTGGACTCCCTCCTGTTCCACAGATCGATCGATCGATCTATCTGTCTTTACACTGCAGCACACTGTCCTGAAATTAGGTTAAATGATGGTTCATTTTATGTGTCAACTTAAACAGGGTAAAAAATACCCAGATAGCTGATAAAATATTTCTGAGTGTGTCTGTGAGGGGGTTTCTGGATGAGATTAGCTTCTGAACCAGTGGACTAGTAAAGAAGATCTGCCCTCACCAATGCGGGTGGACATTGTCCAATCTATGGAGGGCCTAAATAGAACAAAAAGGCAAAGAAAAGATGAATTCTGTCATTTCTTGAGCTGAGACTCCTTCTCTTTCTGCCTCTGACATTGGAGGTCCTGGTTCTCTGGCTTTTGGACTCGAGGATTTGCACCAGTGGCCTCCCTGGTCTCAGGCTTTAGACTGAATTACACCACCAGCTTTCTTGGTTCTCCAGTTTGCAGACAGTATATTGTGGCAGATCTCAGCCTCCATGATTACATGAGTTTATACATAACTAATTGGTTCTTTTTCTCTTGGAAAATCCTGACAACAAAGTAGCCTAGGACCTCTAATTCTGTTCTTTTTCAAGTTGTTTTGGGTACACTAGGTCCTTACAATTTCCAAATAAAATTTATAGTCAATTTGTCAATTTCTACAAAAAAAGCCTGCTGAGTTTTGGACTGGTATTGCACTAAACTGCTAGACCCATTTGGTGAAGACAAACGTTGAGACTTTTTAAGTTTTTATTTAAATTCCAGTTAGTTAACATACAGTGTTTTATTAGTTTCAGGTATGCACTACAGCAATTTAACACTTCCACACAACACCCAGTGCTCATCACAAGCCCCCTTGCCCGAGGAGACATCTTTAGAAAAACGTTGTGAAGGCCAATATCAAGGAAAGTTTTGCCTATGCATTCTAGGAATTTTATGGTTTCAGATCTCACATTTAGGTCTTTAATCCATTTTATTTTTGTGTATGGTATTAGAAAGTGGTCCAGTTTTCCCAACACCATTTATTGAAAAGACTGCCTTTTCCCCATTTTGTGCCTCCTCTGTCGTAGATTAACTATGTAAGTGTGGATTTATTTCTGGGCTCTCTTTTCTGTTCCTCTGATCTAGGTGTCTGTTTTTGTACCAGTACCATGCTGCTTTGATTACAACAGTTTTGTAGTATATCTTGAAATCTGGAATTGTGTTACCTCCAAAGTTTTTCTTCTTTCTTCAGATTGCTTTGCCTTTTAGGATTTTTTGTGGTTCCACAGGATTATTCTAGTTCTGTGGAAAAGGTTGGTATTTTGATAGGGGTTACATTAAATCTGTAGATTGCTTTGGGTAATATATATATTTAAATATTCCAAGCCCTAATCAAGGGGCATGGATTTGTGTCATCTTCAATTTTTTTTAATAGTGTTTTAGTTTTTTAAGTATAGGTCTTTCACCTCCTTGGTTAAGTTTATTCCTAGACTTTTTTTGGTGCAATTGTAAAGGGGACTGTTTTCTTCATTTCTCTGCTACTTCATTATTGTAGAAATGTAGTAGATTTATATATATTAATTTGGTATCCTGCACCTTTATTGACTCATTTGTCAGTTTATGTAGTTTTCTGGTAGAGTATTTAGGGTTTATGTATATATAGTATCATGTCATCTGCAAATAGTGAAAGTTTTACTTCTTCCTTACCAATCTGGATGCCTTTTCTTTTTCTGGACTGGGGGCTACAACTTCCAGCACTATGAATAAAAGTGGGGAGAATGGACATCCTTGTCTTGTTCCTGACCTTAGAAGAAAAGTCACTTATTTCATCAGTGAATAAGATGGTAGCTTTGGGTTTTTCATATAAGGCCTTTATTATATGGAGGTATATTCCCTTGAGATTTCTTATTTTTTTATGTGGATGATCACCTTACCTACAAATAGAGTTCTATTTCTTCTTTTTCAGTCTGAATGTTGTTTTTGTTTTTGTTTTTGTTTTATTGCATTAGCTAAGGCTTCCAACACAGTGTTATTAGAAACAGGGGAAGGTAAATCTAGTTCCTGTAACTGTATTATGGCCAAAAACCAGAAACTTCTCCTGATGTTTTAAAGTTTATATTGCACATTTAGGTTTAAACTAGCTGGAATATAGTATCCAATATGCAATGGGTGTCTAAAATTACCTATTCCTATATGGATAACTAATTGCCCCAGCATTATTTACTCAGTTCTTTCCTCATCCACTTATTGTGCCACCTTTGTCATCTGTCAAGTTCCCCTTATGTACATGTTTTAACTTCCAAACTATCTGGTCTGTTCACTTTCATCTACCCTGAACCAATACTTCACTCAGTGATCCTATCCATCTCATTATTTTAAATAATTTTATATCCTGACAATTCCCAAATTTATCTCCTCCTAGACCTCTCTCCCAAACACAAACTTCTATATCCGACTGTCTCACTTGGATTGTAGAATAATATTTCAAATTTTATATACCTAAAACCAAACTCCTAATTCTCAGCCATTGCTAGCCTACCCTTCCTTGCAGTCTTACCCTTCTTAGTAACTGGAAATTCCATTTCTTCAGGTCCTCGACTCAAACACTGTAGAGTCACCCTCGATTCCTGTCTCTCTCTCATACCTCAGGTATCTAAGCCATCAGAAAATCCTGACCACTCTGCTTTCAAATTATGTTTAAAAATCTAACCTAATTTACAACCATTTTTACTGCCACTATCCGGATCCCAAGCCAATTTCCTCTCACCTGATTATTCCAATAGCCTAACTGCTTCCCTCCTAGGATCTAGTCTCACAACAATCAGTGATCACTTTTTAGGACCTACGTCTGACCACATCATTGCTGCATTCTAAGCCCTCCTATGTTACCATCTCACATAGAGTAAGAGCCACAATTCTTACAATAACCCACAAGGCCTTTCATCATCTAGGTCCCACTGCCTCTCTAACCTCCTCCTCCAAGCGCCCTCCTCCTCTCACTCTACTCTGGACGTATTGGTGTCCTTGTTTTTCATGACATACATCACATACACTCTCCACCTCGTCTGCTTGGGGCCATCCTCACTGTCCAGATATGGATACTGCTTGTTCCTGCACTTCAAGTCGTCATTACCATTCTAACAGAGGTTTTCCTGCCACCTTCCACAAAGCAGCATTGCTCTGTACACCCAACACACTCTCACTTCCCCTTCCTTGCCTTTCCCCCTACTCCTAGCACTGATCTCATCTGACATAATATTTGTTTTTTATTGGCCCTCTCCTAATAGAACGTAAGCACCATGAAAGCAGGGATTTTGTTTTTTCTTCACTGCTCTAGATCCCTAGCCCCTGGAATAGTAGCTAGCACATAAACCCTTTGTTGAATAAATGTTTTACTTCCCATAGGTTCATAATTAGTCTTTTTATCCAGCAGGACAACTCCCCCTGCTTCTCCTCCATTTCAAAATTCACTACCCTGGACTTTTCTGTATAAATGAGAGTTAGCTAGTCAAGACCTATGAAAACCCTTTGAAGGTTCTGGCTGGGATTGCTTTGAATTAATTTGAAGAGAACTGTTAGCTTCTTGATGTTGAGTTCCCCTTCCCCCAAAACATGGCAGGTGTCTCCATTTTTAAGTCTTCTATGTCCTTCACTCGTGTTTGTAATTGCTGCTGTAAAAAAGCAAGCATCCTTTATCAAATATGTTCCTTTTTTTTGCTGTTACCAAAGCATTGTTTTTGAAAAAATTACATTTTCTAACTGTCACAATTAAATCTTCAAGCTCCTTTTCTATGCCTTAGTCCTCCTTAACTTTACAAACATGCTTAAATCTCTCTCTGCCTAAAACATCTTCCTCTTGGCCATGGAACCATTCCTTCTGTTCTTAAATTCTGCAAAGAAGTAGATAAGCAGTGCTGCCTTAGCTTCCTTATTTCCTACTCCATCCTTAACCACGAATCTAGCTGTTGCTCAACTCCCAGTGGAAACTGCTTTTTCAGAAAGGAGCCCTGGGCACTGAGCCATGGAATTCCACAGCCTCATCTCAGTGTTTATCTTCAGTCTAAGTTGCACATGACCATGAATACACCCCAGCCCTTTATTCTACATTTTCTGTCTTCCGTTGGCTTCCATGGAACACGTATTTCCATCACATCTCCTGAGTTCCTACCATTCTCTATCCCCAGGTTTCTCTTCTCTTATTCCAGGAAAACCTGTATCTATCCTAGAGGTACAGGGAAAGCCTCTCTGGGGAAAACAATTTGCCCTAACTCTTAAAGTGAAACTAGCACTTACCACAAGGACAAGTAGGAAAAGGGCATTTCCAGCAGAGAGAAGAGCATAAGCAGGTTGGGGAGAGCATGGTTAACCAGAGACTCAACATTTTGGTACGTCTAGAGCTTTTATATCCAATATAATAGACATGAATCACATGTGGCTATCCAGTACTTGAAATGTGGCTAGCTCAAACTGAGATGCTAAGTGTAAAATATGCACCAGATTTCAAAGACTTAGTATCAAAACAGGGATGTAAAATCTCAGTATTTTCATTGATTGCATGTTGACATATTTTGAATAAAGTGCTTTAAATAAAATACATTATTAAAATTCATTTCAGTTTCTTTTTACTTCTTAAATGTGGCTACTAGAAAACTTAAAATTACTTATATGGCTCTGATTATCCATCTATTGGATAGTGCCAGTCTATAGCATTAGGGTCAAAAGAAAGGAAGAGAGCAGAAAATTCTATCATTAATTTTCTTTTTCCCTTCTACTTCCACTGATGTCAATGAAAATTCAGGCCCTAATTAAAGCACCTCATCTCTCCACTGCTCAACTATCTATCATGATCCCCCGAACTTACAAATTAAGGGATAAAATAGTCTGCCATATTAAGGTTTTCCACTATGCAAACCTCATCTGCATTTATAGGATTACTTAGTACTGCTCCCCTTCGTGTGTGTGGATATGCCAAACTAAGGATATCACCTAAACTTTGCTTGAAATTTTTTTACCTTAATGCCTTTGCTCATAATCTTCTCTCTGCTTAGAATGCCCTTTCCAAAACTTAATGATATTCTGTTTATATTTAAAAAGAAAAAAAATATGGGTGGGGCCTTTTGTTAGAGATACAAGTATTTAGAGAAGAATTAAAATATATCCTAGTAGGACTTCAGAGTCTTTATTAAATACCTATTCTTTCATGAAGCCATCTCTAATTACTCAAACCTTCAACCAACATGCAACACGTAGAAGGTGTCATGTGCCACACATTACTCTAGCTCCTAGGTAAACCAGACAGGAGAGTATTAGCTCTGCCTTTAGGAACTCAGGCTCATGGGATACAGCTACATAAATCAACAATTACCATGGAGTATGATTTAGGCAACGATGGAGGTGAGCACAGAGTCCTGGTGGATCACTAACAAGTCAAGTCTAATCCAGGTTGGTGGTAGGCAGAGGGAAGCATCCTAAATAGTGGTAATGGCCCTAATGCGATGTTCCCCCTTTGAATACCCGAGACACCTTTTGTAGCTTCTCTTGTGGTTATTTGATCCCACCTCTGATACTGTCATGCATGTAGAGTTGACACTCATTAGCTGTACATTTGGTATTTGCAGATGTGCCTATTGCTAAAAGTTATTTGTAACCTCAAAATCAATGCATATGGCAATTTCTCAGTCATTCACAGGCACATCAAATGTGGTCAAAAATTTAAGTCTTCTCAGGCGCATGTTCCCAGCTGAGGTAGAACAAGGTGATGTTCTGCTTTCTTGCTTCAACTCTCATAGGTAAACAAACATCTGCATCATAGTCTATCGGGTGCCGTGTTTTCACATTTTTTTTTTGTTTTTTGTTGGTGACTTCACTACTGAAACTGGCTGCCAAACATAGTACTGAATTGTTATGTAGTGTTCCTAAGTGCAGGACAGCTGTGATGTGCTTTATGGAGAATATATGTGTAGTAGACAAGCTCTATTCAGGCATGAGCAACAGTGCTGTTGGCGTTAAGCCATGTTAATGGATTAACGATAACAATATATATGAAAGGTGTTTTTAAGTTGAAATACACCCAGAAACAAGGGTATGTATTAATCAGTATAAAAATTTTGTGACCAGAACCTCTCAGGAACCCAACTCTATTTTTTCTTGGAGCAATGACTCAGTGTTCATTAATTCCGTGCTCACATCAACTCTGTAGAACGTAACTAACTTAAAAAGCAAGAATCTACTATACTCTTTCCCTTGAGGGGGTAACTATCTTAATCACAACTTCCTCCTATGGAATAGGTATTATTATACAGTTAACTCTTAACTAAAAAGGAAGTTAGTAAATTTTTTTCTTTTGTGTGAATGCCTTGACTTCAAACTTAAGTAGGGGCCATATAGTTTAACAAAGGCTGGATCCTAACACAAAGCAATTTTATATGGAATTAAGTTATTTTTATAGTTTCAAAATGACCAACAATGGCTTTTACCAACATGCTTACCATTTTTGTTCTTCAGATTTGGGTCTGCTCCGCTTTTTAGAAGCTTTAAGGCACATTGCTTATGAGCCCGGTAAGCTGCACAATGCAAGGGTGTATTTCCTAACTGATCCGAACAATTAACATCAGGAGGATTGGGCCTGTTGAGCTAACAAATGAAAAAATGCAATGCAGAATTATAGATCAAAGATGGATTTTCTCCCTCAAAACATGAAGGTGTAACTGATGCTCAGGTGGACCCTCCAACTCTAGAACCAGATGAACACAGAGCTCTAGGATGCTACACAGTCACTGGCTTCTTGCTCACTAAAACCAACAAATCTACGTGACTCCCCATGCTCATCCTCAAGGTGCCATGAAATCTCAGGTCCCACATTCCCCTGAAAACAGACACCACACACTACACAGTACCACCCCACCCTCTCCTAGACATGAATATTTCACTAAGATTGCCTCACTCACTATTTTGTGATTCATAATTGTGACAGCAAAAAATATACACCAGTCTACCACAGACATTCAGAAGAGTTAAAACCGTAACGGTTAAATGTGTTAATGTTAAAGTTCTACTGAATTTGTAGTTCCTATTTTAAAAACTTCTTTATGTAGTATCCATTTCACAAAGGTTAAAAAATGTTTTAGGCACTTTACTTGGAAACCGAAGAGGTCTTTTCAAATGAAAAGGCTGAAATAACTTTGAAGCAAATGGCAATGCTTCATTCTTCAATTTAGAACAAATTTAGTTTCATGTTTAATGAGACTATGTGGGAAATAGACACTGGAAAGTAGGTCTCCAAAAGGGGAAAAAAAAAAAATAGGTAAAGCTTTCAGTCTGTTCTAACATGATATAAATATTCCCAAGTATTATCACTTATTTGTATGTTACTTTCTAAAAGTGTAGCATACCTTTGAGAAATGATTGCTTATCAAAATTAGAGAAACGTGTTCCTTTATAGGATCTTACATATTATGTTTCCATTTAAATTGGCTTAATCTGAAAAAAAACAATTGTTCTTACATAACGATTTTGCCTTGAAAAATCAGATTCTTAATTCACCAGAGTTTCAGAGTAGGGGGTGGGGACATAAATCAGAAATTCACAGAAAACAATCCTTTAAATGTATCCTGCTTAAACTATTATATGCCAAGTGTTTTCAGATATTTAAGGACTTCCGTACTACTGTTACAATCTTGAGTATTTTAGTCCCACAATTTGACTTCATTATGAAGTGTTAATGTAAAGTTACGATTTTCCTGAAGGGTAAAGAACTAAGACATGTTGTTGTTCCTGTTTTACCAGAGCTAGGAGTTCTGCTGTTCTGCCTTCTCTCGCTGCTGCTAAAAGTTCTTCTTCAAGCTTTCTTTGTTGAGTCCTTTCTACAGCTGCAAAAGGAAAGAGCATGTTACTCTACTTCCAGTCAGAATCCTATTAGCAATATCATTAAAAGGATGTATGAATAAAGTGATCGTGGGGGGAAAAGTCACAATATTTTGAATTACAATTCAAATGTAGTTAAAGACTCTGTTATTCTCACTGCCTTACATTTCAGATAACGGAGTTCAACTCCTTTTAGGTTCAGATGAATTTATGTTTTCAATTCATAAGACTTTAAGTATCTTACTGTAACACACATCGCAGATAATTATGAATTACTTTTGCATGCTGAAATACTATTATATATCCGCCTTGGAAAGGTAGATAAATTGGAGAGTAGCATTCATACGTTCTAGAGCCTTAGAATCTGTTAAAAGTAACAATAAGAAATAGCACTGGTAGGAAGATGTAGAAACCATGTAAGTAGATTTATAGATATATATATATACTTCCCCTTAATATAAAATGTATTTTAACAAATTCTATAGCACTGACTATATGCCAAGTGCTATTCAGAGCACTTTAAAAATAACTTCCAGTTATAAAATAAGTCACCGAGATCAAAAAATATAGCATAGAGGCAATATTTTAGTAACACTGTATGCTGACAGATAACTACTCTTACGGTGAACACTGCGGAACATATAAAATCGAATCACTACATTGTACACCTGAAACCTTCAATATTAAATTTTGAAAAAATACATTAGCTCATTAAATCCCCATAACTATGCTATGAAGTAGGTGTTACTATTATTCTGACTGTACAGATGAAGAGACTGAGGCACTAAGAAGTTAAGCAATTAAACTAAGGTCACACAGCAAGGAAATGGAGGAGCTGGGATCTGAACTTGTGCAGGCAGGTTCCAGAGACTATGCTCTTATCACTATTCTATCCTGCTTCTTAAATCACACTTGCAGGGAAAGAGAACAACAGGCAGTTTGATTAAAGAAACTGGAATATGCAATAAGGTCTCTTTTTGCTAGATTTGAATTCTGTTCTGGCTTACAAAAAAGAAGCAATTTCCTAGGAAGGCTCAGTAACCTCACTTAAAATATGCACACAATATCCTTTGCAAAGGCTGCAAGGGAGGAACTCTAAGCAGGTTCTCAGATCCTCCTTGCTGAAGTCAGGGCAGGGACTAAAAAACAGGTTGGGGAGCCAAGTGACTGGGGAAACACTATGAATGTGACCTTGAATACAGCTATAGCTGGAAAACTAGCCTAGCTTTAAGAAATGACTGACATCTCTAATATACCATCATCTTCTATTCTCACGTTTTTATTTCCACACCCAGACTCCCTCCCCACCTCAAAGGAAGGTGCCCAAGCCTCTGCATAAGCTCTCAATAGCTTCTTCTTTTGCTGGATTCACATACTTCAGTGTTTCCTCTTACTGGTCCTGGGGCTACTGGACCCCGCACTCTGAGAATAGTTACATTCCTATCCCTCTTGTACGTACTTCTACTCCTGCATGTATGACCCAGAGCTGTAAGTTATCCCACCAGTCAAGTACTGTTCTTCTTCATCCTAGCCATTTATGGCAGCCATTTATTGGCCATAATGTATATATGGCCAATAAATATTTACTAAATAATCAAACAGTGCTTAATCATGTTGGTTCTAGACTTTAGGGAAAAGAAGGAGTACCCTAATGTTTCTTTCTAGATTGCCTAGATGCATAAATAAAGGAAAATGGGGTTTTGGAGTTGCAAACATTGCATATGTTTCTGTCCTGTGTTCATTAAAGACACTGAAAGATTATTGACCCAGCTAATGAAAAGGAAAATACCAGTTGAGGAGATGAGGCTTCTAGAGTGCTGGTAACATTCTGTTCCTATACTTCAATAAATGTTTTTAAAGGAAATATTCCATTCAAAAAATCATTTGTCCTATAAATTTTAATTCAATTTTATTTTTTAAATACGTTTATTTTTGAGAGTGAGAGAGAGCGTGCGAGCAAGAGCGCACGCACATACACACAAACAAGGAGGAGCAAAGACAGGGAAAGAGAGAATCCAAAGCAGGCTCTGCACTCTCCAGAGCTCAACGCAGGGATCAATTTCACTAACTATGCGATCATGACCGGAGCAGAAACCAAGCGTCAGATGCTTAACTGAGTCTCTCAGGCACCCCTAAATTTTAATTTCAATGAGACGATAAACTAGTTGTCTATCTTTCTTTGAATCTGCATCCCGGGGCGCCTGGGTGGCTCAGTCGGTTGAACGTCTGGCTTCAGCTCAAGTCATGAGGTTGAATGTCTGGCTTCAGCTCAAGTCATGATCTCACTGTTTGTGGGTTCGAGCCCCGCGTCAGGCTCTGTGCTGACGGCTAGCTCAGAGCCTGGAGCCTGTCTTTAGATTCTGTGTCTCCCTCTCTCTGACCCTCCCCTGCTCACGCTGTCTCTCTCTCAAAAATAAAATATTTGAATCTGCATCCTGAGTTAATAGGGAGTGCAAAGATCATGAAACTTAACTCCCTCCTAACGACACTCTTATATACATGCAGAGGGTAGGTTAAATAGCAATACACCTGAAATGGAGGTAAGAACCTGGCAAATGTCCTTCACTGACAACAGAAAAATCACCATTTTGCAATCTTCATAGTAATAAGTGATTCAAGACAAGAATCATTAATGCTGAAATCACTGATTAAAAGATTAATGGTAAACAGGAAATTTACATTTTTCTCCCCACAGATTAGTACTTACAAAGGGAGGCAATATCTCTACTGTGGACCACTGGCTTATCAGAGATAACATAACCAGTAATAGAACAAAATGGCAATGTTCTCTCCTAGTGTGTGATGCACTGGTAAAGGATACAACCTCACCATTCTTGCCATAAAGGCATATCCTGAATCTAATTATACAAAAAGATTGAAAAAACCCAAACTGAGACATTGTACAAATAATTCTACAATTGCCCTCTTCTTCAAAAAGGTCAAGATCATGAAAAACAAAGGCTAAGGAATTACTCCAGATAAAGGAGATTAAAGCAATGTGGCAACAGGGGAGAGTCTGGATTGGATTCCGAATTGAGGGAAAAATTCTACCAAGGACATTATTTGGGCAATTGACAAAATCTGAATATAAACTATATTATTACTAATATAAATTTATAATTTATATATTTTTATATATTATATAAATATAAATTATATCAATTATATATTAATTATAATCTAAAAAATTTTCTTAATGTTTATTTATTTTTGAGAGAGGGAGAAACACAGCGCATGAGCAGGGGACAGTCAGAGAGAGAGGGAGACACAGAATCAGAAGCAGGCTCCAGGCTCTGAGCAAACGGCCAGCACAGAGCCTGACGCGGGGCTCGAACCCACGAACTGTGAGATCACGACCTGAGCCGAAGTCAGCCACTTAACCGACTGAGCCACCCAGGTGCCCCAATGATAAATTTTCTGAAATTGATTGTTATACTGTGATTATGTAAGAAAATATCCTTGTTCTTAAGGGATACATACTGAAATATTTAGAGCTAAAGTATCACTGTCTATAAGTTTCTCCCAATTAGTTCTGAAAAAAAAAATTAAAAAACATTAATATATAAAAGGATACATCGGCTGTGGCAAAACATTAATGACTGCCGACTCTAAGTGAAGGACATACAAGTGTTCATTGTACTATAACTGAAACTTTCCTGTAGGTTAGAAATCTCTCAAAGTAAAATGGAAGACAAATGGTATGTAGAAGAAGGTATTCCTCTCTAGGGCCTGACAAGTAGTAGTCTCACCTCTCCCAGGTAACTCCAATCATGTGAACTCACGACACCTTAAAATGCAACCCAAGCCATTATTCCAATACACAAGACCCTAAGATGAACTCCTGGCACTCCATCAACTGGGCCAACAACAGGCTCCGTTCTGCCACAAGTAAGATTACAATATAACACTTCTTTAGATGCCTGAGTAAGGTTTTGTTGTGACTGAAATCTGTGCTTCTGGGGTGAAACCCTTCCTGTCTCTAGTGCATTACCCTACGATGTGGTTTCTGTTCTACTGATAGTCTTGGGGGGCTACTAGATGCACTCCCTGAAGTCTGAGCCATTTAAAGCACTATCCACAAATTATATCTGGCTAAGGTGATCTCATCAGAGCAGAGTCAATTAACTTTCTACTTCCATTTCCCAGGCTAGCACCTTATTAGCTGACAAATCATACATCAACTGAGCCCTTGTCCTTAGAGCATTTGAGTTTTTGGGGAGGCAGGAGAACATGTCTTTATGATTGGCCCCACTAAATGTCAACTTGTCAGGCTAAACTAACATTCCACTCTGTCAGAAAAACCTCAGTTCCGGGTTCTCATCTTGCTACAATTAAAATGACAGGACAAGGGCACCTGGCTGGCTCGGTTGGTAGAGCATGTGACTATTGATCTCAGGGTCATGAGTATGAGTTGACGTTGGGCGTACAGATTACTTTAAAAATAAATAAAAACAGGATATGGTCAAGGACAGGACACCTCAACCTCCTGGTTAGATCACAATATATTAAAGGACAGGGATCACATCTAATATGTGCAATCTGCCAAAAAATCACGTAAGACAGAGCTTTAGAGATGATGTTTAGTTGATATGCTTGTTCATTTTAAATGAAAGGGTTTTATTTTTAAGGCAAGAGTTAAGACAGTGACCTAAGGATGTCTGACAAAACTTAAACAGATTTGTAAAACTTGCCAGAATGTTGTATGATCAAATCTTCAACAAAATTAAAAGTAGAAAATTAGAGACATGAGAAGGAGTATGGTTGATACACTGACATTATTTTCTATCTAGAAAACAAGAGGAAATTTTAGTTTTCAAGGACACCTGGAAAGTAGGAAAAAAGATACTGGATTTTACATAGCTAAACATACTAATAATTAAGAAATACCCATTAAACACAGAATTATCTTACCTTTCCCTGAATTGCAAAACAAAGAGACACAGGATATATGCTTTCTATTACAGAGTAGAAATTAAGAAACCTTCTCTTCTCTAGCATAGAAATACTACCAAAAAATAATTATAGTAAAGCCCTGGCCATTCAGAGGATAATCTTAACGCATGAGAGCTTCCCAATGTAAGAATCAAAATATGTTTGTTTTAGTCTATCTTAGAGAAATTGCTCTGAGTTACTGCAGACTCCTATCTTCTTTAACATAATTTAATATCTGGAGTTCTAACGACGCTGCTGATCCATCAGGAAATTACAGTCAGCCGCCATGCTACAATGCAGTCCTCAGGACGACAAAGCCAGCCAGCATGCACCGGCTGCCACCAGCTGCACTTCTCGTAGCTTCGCCCTCCTCCACTTCTGTATTCTTTCGTTATGAGGCTTCTGCAGCCTACCAGCCATACTCCTGTGTCTCTCATTTTCTACTCGCCATGCTGTTGAAGATCATACAACATTAAGGCAAGTTTTACAAATCTGTTTAGGGTTTAAAGCTGTGAGGAAAACTCAAGTAATTGTGTATCTAACCAGAGACTCCAAGATTACATGCTCTTTAGAGCATAAGCCCAGTGTAGTCGATTCTGGCATCCCAGAAGCTATTTCTACTTACATTCTGGACCTTTGCTATCATTAAAGTAAATGCTGTTTATGTTAAGATCCATAATATTTACCTTCAAGCATCTTCCTGATTTCTTTGTCATAAGTGACTTCTTTTGCTGTCTGTCCGCTCCCATTAACAACAGTAGTATCTGCATTATATTCTAAAAGAAGCATTACCAACTCCTAAAAAAGCAGAAAAATGGTTTTTAGCTATTAAACTCAGGCTTTATAACCCTTTTCCAAATTACTAATTACTGCCAAGTTTCTATAATAGAAACAAATACCATAGGAATCTGTGTATTACATCAGTTATATCTACTGTAAGTGAACACTAACTACGGTAAGTTGAATAGAGCCAACTCTTGAATGGCACAGGTTTGAACAGTGCAGGTCCACTTATATGCAGATTTAAAAAATAAATACAGCACATTACTGTAAACATATTTTCTCTTCCTTACAATTTTCTTAGTAATATTTTCTTTTCTCTAGCTTACTTTTTTCTAAGAATAAAGTATATAGTACATATAACATGCAAAATATGTGTTGATTGGGGCGCCTGGGTGGCTCAGT
The DNA here is from genome assembly GCA_028646485.1 of Cryptoprocta ferox. NCBI lineage: Eukaryota > Metazoa > Chordata > Mammalia > Carnivora > Eupleridae > Cryptoprocta > Cryptoprocta ferox. The sequence continues at coordinate 42,254,153 of CM053566.1, forward strand.
TGGTTAAGCGTCCGGCTTTGGCTCAGATCATGATCTCACGGTTTGTGGGTTCGAGCCCCGTGTCAGGATCTGTGCTGACAGCTAGCTCAGAGCCTGGGCTGTTTCGGATTCTGTGTCTCCCTCTCTCTCTGACCCTGCCCTGCTCGCGCTGTCTCTGCCTCTCAAAAATAAATTAAAAACATAAAAAAATATGTGTTGATTAACGTTTATGTTTTAGGGCTTCCAGTCAGCAGTGGGCCAGTAGTAGTTAAGTTTTGGGGGAGTCAAAGGTACACGTAAATTTTCCGTTGTGCGGGGCTCAGTGCCTCAACCTGTGCTGTTCAAGGGTCAACTGTACTACAATTTAGCTAACTGTAATAACTGATGGTTACCCAAATAATTGCCAATCCATAATTAAAACAACTTCTATACTTGATTTTTAAGTAAATCTGACTCTTTTTACCAAATTAATTCATGTGGTTAAACCAAATGTATAAGTTAGCAAAGCCATTACTGAAATTGCAGCAGATAAAACATTCATTTAACATTATTCCTACAACACCCATTGAAAAAAATAATTTCTCCAACAGACCTAGATATAAAAAAAAATTTGATGTGTATAAGACATAGACCCTCATCTTCTAAAGTGATACAGACTGATAGGATACACCGCCAAAGGAATGGTTTGTAATGAAGCAGTCTCCTAAAATAAATACTCAACAATGAAGAATAAACTATCATTCATATTTACTCTAAGCAATTAACTGCTTTGAGAAATTTCAGACTAACTGGTAACGTATAGAAGTCCAGCATCACCGGTTCAGTTCAGTTATACAACAGGGCAGCAGAAATGAAGAATGAAGATTTGCAGGAGAATACTAGAGATCTGATGTTCAATGCTACTGGAATGGATACTACCCAGGGGTACTGGTGGATGTGGTAACACTAGGGCAGGATGAAATACAAGGCTATTCTAACCACCAGGTTGACCATGCACAGAAACATATGAAGTGATATCTTGTGTCATTACATGTTATGTCATTACATGTAACCATGAGTTATATTTTTCCTTTGGCCCAAAAAATTTCCTATGTTCTCTCCAAAAATAATTTTTTTTTACTAAGAAATGCTTAAATACAATCTAAAAAACACAGAAAGTAGAAAACAAAATACTCATTGTCCTAGTCTTTCTATGACCACTATAAACATTCTGGTATATTTCTTTCTAATCCTTTTTCCTATGCATAAGTCTGAGATTTTTTTTTAAACACAACTTTTATACGAAAGTTGCTTATGTTATAAATCCTTTCACCTAATGTATCATGTATTTTCCAGGATATTACATAGGATCTATATAATGATCTATATAAAAGACTTTTCACAGCTCATTATTCTAGAAATAATATTACATTTAAAATAGAAAAATGGTTAATATTTTAATAAAGTGAATTCTCATAAAGTCTTAGGACTTCCTGTCATCTTAAAGGCAGCATTTTGGGAGAAGTGTTTTCATACTGTCAAGAAAGTAAAACAACCCACAGAATGATAGGAAATATTTACTCTCATGTAGACGCTCGAATGATTTTCAACAAGGGTGCCAACACCACTCTAAGGGGAAAATTTCAACAAATGGTAAGAAAACTGGATATCCACATGCACAAAAAAAAAAATGGAGGTGGATCTGTACCCTACACCATATACAGAAATTAACAGAAAACACAATGAACCCAAACCTACATTTTTCAATAATAACACTGAATGTTAATGGACTGAATGCCCCAATCAAACGACGCAGGGTAGCAGAATGGATAAAAAAACAAAATCCATCCATATGCTGTCTACAAGAGACTCATTTGAGACCTGAAGACACCTTCAGATTGAAAGTAAGGGGATGGAGAAATATCTATCATGCGACCGGTAGTCAAAAGAAAGCCGGAGTAGCCATACTTATATCAGACAAAC